>OX122932.1:6685000-7885000 GCA_944738685.1 Synanthedon myopaeformis | reverse complement strand
TGCCAGACAAAGGAATTAAAAAGGGGTTATAAAAATACGACCCGGTCCCAATTAATTAGAGACAATTAGCCGACCTTCCGGCTGCAACAAAAGGTGAAAAACTCTTCCCATTAATTACGGGAAGAGGCAGAGCCATTGCGCACAGTCGACGCAACTGACAGTGTTTAATCTTGAATATCATCGTTTGCTTTTTTTTCATTTATAAAAAATTCGTTTTTAATATGTTTTTTACATTTTTTATATGCACAATTTTTTTTTTGTATTTGGTATTTTAAATATACAGTTTTTTTTTTTTATAAACCTTTATATATGTTTGTGGAATTGAAGTAAGGGTATACGACTCGAAGGGGTGGTGCAACCCCGTAGGGAAAGTATAAAAAATATATAACATGTCGATCTGATATCTGATGTATACTACAACCTTTAAATATGTTTTTAAATTTGACTAAATGTAAAATACTTTTTTAATATACAGGAATATAAAGCTAACTACACTTCGGATATGTCCTATTACTGATTATCATGTTTAACGTGTTATACTTATTGAATAATTTTTGTTAAAATTTCAGCAGACAGTCTAATGATCTACTGTGATGGTAAGCGGCTACCGTCGCCCATAACACAAGCGACACCATAGAGGTGCTGCAAGTGCGCTGTCGACCATAGAAGTATTAAGAATAAGGGATGGATGGAGTATTTTTTTTTTTTGATTTTGAATATTTTTTTAATGTTTGTATACTGCGCCCAACCCTATACTGTGTGCAAGGGGAAGTACGCGGATTCCCCTTTGTTTTTGAGCTCAATTCTATTTGAGAGACAGACACTGCGGGGCTTTTGCTTTGTTGACCGTAATTGGTGTGTTGATGTCGCTCACTGATTCCTGAACTAAACCTTCACAAAGCGACAGAACAGAAACGACTAAATTATTGTGTTATTCGGTAGCAACGTTTTATTTTTTCTATAAAGACCACATACGAGAATCTATATACTAACATTATATAAAGAGGTCTGTCTGTGTTTCCTAGCTCATATAACCCAAATATTTTTAAAGTTCTAGTGTATGGCCATTTTCTGTGTTAGCTTCCTCATACCTATATTAATAAAAAAAAGTAAAATTTGTATGTTTGTATGTAATCTTTGGAACTATTAAAAAAATTCTTTCACCAAAAGTTAAAATAGAATTTTGAGATGTACATAGGCTAAATATTCCAATATGGCCACCAACTAGTATTACAATAATAATGCCAAATTAAATTTAATCATTAAGAATATTTTTTTTTCTACTAACACTATGGACTATGAATTAAACTTATTTAAAAAAAAGAGAGGTTTTAAGACTATTAAATAGTTAAGGTGTGAAAGCGTAACAAAGAAACAAACAAACTCACTGTCGCATTTATACTATTAGTTAGTTAGATAGAATAGGATTCAAACATCTCGTATTTAAGACTTATGTACCAAACACCAAATAATAATAAAAGTTTTCATGATTCATTGTTTTTATATTAGGTCGACAGATAGGCTGACGGTCCACTTGATGGTAAGTGGCTACCGTCGCCTATAACACAAGCAACGCCACAGATATGGAAGGGATGGGATAATGGGCTCTGGCTATTAATATTATAATATATTCATGGGACTATTAGAATAAACATTAAATAAATGTATTAACACCTAACAATAGTGGCGCACAGACAAAGTCGCCGGCAAAAGCAAGTTTGTATTAAATTGTTTTCAAATCTCATATATGCTTAAATGGAGAATTATTAAAAAAAAATTTGCTATTCTTAATGTTTGCCTAGCTAGAATGTGACATACAAAAGATTTCTTTTGAAGTTAGTCTAATAATTTAAAAAATATATATTTCAATACTGAAATCAAAAATATATATTTCAAAAATTTAAAAACACATAAAATGTCTTAAAACCTTTTTTTTTATGAGACGGCATGTAGTGAAAGTTTTAGAAAAAATATAACAAAAGCCGAATCAATTATAATTATACTCAATCGCTTCATTAGCTTGCCTTACAGGTACTGTGATGTTAAAATCAGTGTTAACACTTCACTAGTATACTGAAACAAATTTGTATAAAATTCGCATTTTTGCATATATTGAGTGTTACAATAGTAAATAGGCAAATTGTTCAAGCGTAAAGCAGCAATGGAAAGATGTCAAGTTAGGTTTGTCGAAGTACGAACTGATATTTAGTGTGGAGGAATCGTGAATCGGTGGACAGTGGCGGGTCGAATCGATATAGATAATGGCCGATTACTTAGAGCGAGTTGACAGGCCCACGGGATTATAGGGATGTTTTTTTTGTGTTTGGAGTAGTTCAATCGATATCGATATTTTAAACTTATAAACACAGTACAGGATTATTTTATTTTTTTATATGATTACAGGATTAAGCAGCAATTATTAAATTATAATTATGTATATAAAAAAAAGAAATAATAATTATTTCAAATGACTTTTATGCCATTTCTGTGTCCTTTTCTGTTACAGAAAATACTTGAATAATATATTGTTTCCATTGTAATTTTTGCCTTATTAAGTACCTGTTTTATTTACTTGACACACTCCCGGTTAGGTGCCACCGGAATAGCTATAGATGTATGAACTTGTTTTGATGACCCATCCATTAAAAGTAGTTGTATAGAAAACATTCATGTTTACAAAATACACAATAGGCGTTTCTTAAGTACACATCTTTTAGCTCCACAATTGTGCTGCTAAAAATTCTTATGTTGGATCTTGAAAATATAGCAGACGTTATTTATAAATATAAACACGTGTATACACGTAGGTGCCTACGTATAATTATATGATATATACTTTAGTTTAATTTAATTTATTCATATATGGGTACTTTAAAATGTCTTATGTTTGTGTCCCACATATTAAAAAAATGATACCAAATAGTTTGATGTAACTATTATTTATGTAAATGATTCATACAGAAAATTACAATTTATTTAAGAATTCTACCAATTAAGGTAGAATATATCGGCCAATTTAAATTACTAACTTAGTTGATTGTAAATGTCGATGGATGGTATATTTGGTTGACATTTTCACTAAGCAAAGTTAAAGTAAAACAACACACACTTCTCATTAAAAATCCTAATTAAATTTGAACAATGATATGCCAATATTATTAGAATCGATATCGAATGATAAAACTCACAACACTAAAGCTATCTTCCAAAGCGTTGTATTGATTTTGAGCCTATTTTTATTCGGTCGTCAGCCCACCTGGGTCGCCAACGCAGCCAAGTTCAGATGTCACCTGTTATCTTTATACTCGAATGTGCAAATTATATTCTGTATTCGGTCGGGGAATGCGAGACTGTCGCCGCGCGTTTCTTCGAGAAATACGTGAGACGTTTAACGATTGTTTTAATGTTTTATTGCGAACGGCATTGAGTCGATAATTGAGCTTAAAGTTCATTGTATATTATGAGAGCGACCAATAAAATTGGAATATAATAAAGTCGGTTGCTATTCAATTTGAATTAGTATTCTTTATTTGAATATCGCTAATGAAATATGTAGCATATTAAAACAAAAGATATATTTAACGTCTGAAAAAAATATGTAAATCAAAATAACGCCTGACATACATTGACGTGTGTAATTTGAAAAAAATATTTAATGTCGAGACACGCTTCGTTTACTTGGTTTCATTTATATTGGATCTTGACCAAAGATCAAAATTTTTTTTCTTTGGTCTCATTTATTTTGTGTAGCATTATCTTTTGAGTTTTCTAACGATAATTTCCTATAAATAAAAAAGGTTTCCTCAAACCGTCTCTTTTATAATTACTTTTTTCGTTTGAAGTCTGAAACCTTAATAACTGAAAATTAAACTTCTTGCCTTTTGACTTAACTTAAAGTGTATGAGTATTTTTTGTCATAATGAAATGTTAAATTAAAAATTTAAAAAAATAATAATACTTTTTTATGTTTATTCTTAAGGTTGGTAGGCAGGCTGACGACGGTCCAATGATTGATGGAAGGTGACCGTCACCTATTAACATAAAATTTTTGGAATTCATTCAAAATGAATATCTATAATAGGTAAATCAAATAAAGGTATTTATATAAATGTTATATGTAGACATTCTTCTTATTGATTTTCTCAATATAATCCTCCCTATATTTTACCATCCCTCCCGAAGTATCAAATTACAGTATCAGGCGTCAACCCTTAGAGATGGAGAAGAAATATCCTAAAAGAGAAATCTTTACATAAAAATTTCTTGATATTCAAATATAGGAGCAACTGAATCACGAAAAAACAAACTGTCTACAGTTCTTTAATGATTTTAGAAATCATTATTAATAATTTAGATTAATAAAATCTAAATTATTAAGGATGAAGAGTAGGGCTAATCTCCGAAACTACTGGACCGATTTTGAATGGACTTTCACTGGCAGATAGCTAATTTTATGAGGAGTAACTTAGGCTACATTTATTTTAGTAAAAGATAATAATAATATAAGCCGATAAGACAATTTCCGAAAATGACAACTTACTAAGTTAAGGGGTGTAAATTTCGGCCCTCAATTGTGAAATGTCAAAAAAATCGTCTTCTTAAAAATCCGCACGCAAAGAGTTCACATCAAACGCAATTAATATATTAAGGCTCGAGTTCACCAACAGACGGGTATTTTTAAACAGCTGTTTAAAATTTAAACAGCCGTTTAATAATATTTTGTTGTTCAGAATCGCTAAAATGCGTGTTAAACGCCCTAAACATCTGATTAACTTAATGATTAAATTATTAAACGGCTGTTTAAATTTTAAACAGCTGTTTAAAAATACTCGTCTGTTGGTGAACTCGAGCTTTAATGTATCAAGAAAGTTTCCTTGATTTGAAAATTCAAAATTCAAACTTATGTATAACTTATGTATATTCAGCAAAACAAATTATTTTGACTTTTGATTTTTCCATTTAATCCTGACGGAACCCTAAAGTGTTCGCTGCCTGAGTTCGAAGATCGAGCCCCTACTAATTTTTATTAGCTCTTTATTGGCTCGCTACCTGCCTTCCTCGTAAAAGACACGTCAAACCATTTTATATCAATTTTATTACTTACATCAACCGTGACCTTTTACTATTCAAATAAGATTTGTTTTTCTGTAAATTTATGTATAAATAATTTTGTCATAAAGATTAGACAGCAAAAATAATGTTGTCAGCGTCGGAAATGCTTTTACAAATTATGGGGAGATATGTTTAATTTTAATATTTAATGTAATTTAATGTAAGAAATCTATTATATAAATTTAATGTTTATTCAAAACGGTAATTTTCCAAAAGTTTATCGGTCATCATAAAATTTTGCATAAACGTTGCTCGTGTTACAGAAAAGGACAAAATGATCTTTGATCCAGAAAAAAGTGCTGTTACCGAGTTATCATATAAAAAATGCCTTAGAAAAACAAATTTCAATAAAAATTGAAGAAATATTTTATTGCCTTAGAATAAATATAATATATAGTTATATGAATTTTCGAAAATAAATAATTAAATATGGCAACACAAATTCATTTGTAGAGAACGTTGATCGACGAGGTAGACAATCAATAATTTTAAAAGCAAAACTCACAAAAAAAAACTTTAAAAAAAGATATGTTCCGACGACTCTATTACTGTATTATGCTTCTTTTGTGTTCCTAGCTATTTTTGTTTTAAATAGTTTCGACTGAGGTATATTAAGTAAGTAAATCTATTTCAAAAATCATCCCTTATAGAGGATTAAATATTTTTTTGTAATCGTTATTATTTATTAACAACATCATCATCTCAGCCACTGTTTGACATGGGTTTCTCCCATAGTTTTCCAAATGAACTGGTCTACAACCGGTCTACAATTGACCCCCGACCTTATCAGATCGTCTGTCAACTTTGTGAGTGGACGTCATAAGCTGCGCTTGTCTGTCCTTTGCCTCGACTCGAGAACTTTCCAAGGCTCTCCTTACCATGTGCTGTCCTGCTCATTGTGGCTTTTTTTTTAATGTTGTCAAGATAGCGCTTGGCCGCGATCTCACTTGATGTGCCCGAAGGTGGACCACGCTTACCTACTAAGTGCCCATTTACCCTTGATTTGAAGACCCCGAGATTGTAATTTTGAGGCAACACAGACGCAGGCAGTGAGTTCCACTCCCTAGCGGTTCGGACAAGAAAGGTGGAACTGTAACGCTTCGTTCGTGACCGAGGAACATCAACCACGAAGGGATGAAAGCCCTGTCCGCGTCTCGTGGTCCGCAAGTGGAACGGTTCCGGTTACCTACTGTAACCGATCTTCTCATTTCTGATTCGATTTCTCAATGTGAACCCTAGCATAGCCCTCTCCATAGCTCGTTGTACATCTATACTATTTTATTTTTTATTTTTTTAAAGATGGGTTTACTCTTGACCAACAACCAACTGTGTAGCAAGGATGAGGCCTAAGATGCAGCGAGCTCACTCAGAAGATGCCTATTCACACAAACTTTGAAAAGATTTGGGCTACATGAGCTCAATAGTTCCAAACGTTGGCAGTGCGCATTATAAAAGATGTTTTAAAGCGCTTGGTCCGAAATAAAGGGATATCGACAAGATGAGGATGATAACCAGTCGTACGTCTGTATGTCCGATGGAAGAAAGGGGAGGTAATATTATAAAGAGTGAAGATTTGTATGTTTGTAACGAATAAACTCAATAAACTACTGGACCTATTTTGAAAATTCTTTCATATATAGGAAGCTACATTAACAGCAAGTAACAGTAGCTATATTTTATAAAGTTATGAGGGCGAACTCGCGTAATTAGTTAACAACAGCTAGTTATCCATAAATTAATTATTTAGTAAAGTAGTATTTTGGCTTAGTCATGCCTCATTAGATGACATGTCTTTAAGGGAAAAGCCTCAAAATAAAGATTTAAAAAAAGTTTCAACTGTTAACTACTGGTTTGGGCACAACATGCACTCCACATAAAGATTTTCGTGTCCCTTTGTATTTTTTTATTTGTCCTAAAAATTTTAATACTTTTAAATGTACAGCCTGTAGCCTGTTTGTTCACAAGTGTCAGAATTATTTTAAGCGTTTTTTGACCCATTATAAATAGGATTAAACGTTTAAAATATTTGGCGTTTGTGATATTAGGTACACTCGAACTAAGTTATAGATTAAGCTTTTGAGTGTTCTTGGAAATGGTCAATAACTTAACGACCCAATAAACGCAGGTAATAAAACATAACTTATACTTACTTAATAGTGCTGTTGGTTTAGACGAGTGTGTGCGCCCACTATTGTATGTGTGTGTGTGTGTGTGTGTAATAATAAAATAGAACTATAAAAGCGAAGGCATTTACATTGGGACCGAGAGGAGAAATAATGTTGTTAAATCTATATTATTATGCTACTATTAATTTATAGCATAGATAAGTGCTTGAGTGATATTAAGGTGCGTTATACCTCTCGTAAATAAGTATACGGAGTTGCCATGAATAGAATTTTATTCTTTTCTTCCTCGAAATAAAACAGCACTTGTGGTGTTGTGATACTCTTCTCCTTGATCAGCGGAACAGTCTGCTTACATAGTGTATACTATGTTATACTAATAATATAATTCAATTTGTCTGTAACAATTGTTGCGAATACAGAATTTTCAATATCCGATGATGCGAATTTTTTAAAGGATCACACAACGCAAACGCGGATGCGGATTTCAAGTTTTTTTAATAGATCAGATTTTTTAATGCAGCAATAAAATGATTGAAATTGATAATTTAAATAATTTTTTTATATTAAATTTTTATTTTTATTGAAGTTGAAATTTGACACAATTAAAATAAAATAAAAAACTGTAACAATTTCATGATTCATCTTGAAGAAATATGCCAGATTTAAGACTAGCTCCATATCCGCAACCGCTGCTATTGCTGAAATGAGGTAACATACCTTCAACTTCAATAAAAATAAAAATTTAATAAAAAAAATTTATTTAAATTATCAATTTCAATCATTTTATTGCTGCATTTATAATATGTATTAATTTAGATCATGGTTAATTTTAATAGATATATAATACATGCTAGATAACTATGTTTTATAATATATTTTGTTATATATATAGCTAGACTATATAACTAACTATATAACTAACTAAATAACACTCCCCTTAATACAAAATGTTGCTAAAATGTAAAAAAGAAAGTTGAATTTAAGAAGTTTTTTAAAAAGAAATACTTACATACTTATTATAAATGTTTCGTTTTTATGTGTTTTCGTAGCAGTTAAACGCGTAGCGATGCTACGGCGTAGGCATCCACTGATTTTAATTAGACCCAAATGAAAATAAAAAAAAGGTTAGGTCACACAACAGAGTATTACTTATATTATTACAGAGGTGTAATATGAGCTTTTCATTTCCAGCCAGTCAGTTTCCAGCAATAATTTACACAATAAAATAAAGTCAAAAAATATTTGTAAATCTATACATATAATAAAATCGTAAACAAGCCGTGTCTGTGTATTAAATATTAATAAAAAAAGAATAGACCTCGAAGTCACCTATTCTAGGTCCCATTTTACATGGTGACGAAAATAAGATACCTCAAATGGACATAGAATTTT
This sequence comes from Synanthedon myopaeformis, assembly GCA_944738685.1. Classification (NCBI taxonomy): domain Eukaryota; kingdom Metazoa; phylum Arthropoda; class Insecta; order Lepidoptera; family Sesiidae; genus Synanthedon; species Synanthedon myopaeformis. Next base: position 7,876,370 of record OX122932.1, on the reverse strand, counting down.
CCTTCCACATAAAATCGATGACCTACAATCTATAAATTTTGTTAACTATTTTAAAATTAACCTAATTCAAGATTTCGGTTTCATAACTCAATGCATGTTTAATTCTAAAAGTCTATTTTGACTTATGTAGCAGTATTTCAACCATAAATTTATTAAATCATTTATACTTATTTAAGCTTATGAAATGTCACACATCTCACACCAGACTACTGGTGTCCCGGACAAATCGTGTAAAGAACGAGACTGTTTTGCAAAAAATGAACAAAAAGGCTTAAATTTTCAAACCCATAAGTGTCAGAAAACTAAATTACTTTGTGCATATCATGCGGAGCTGAAAATAAAAGCTAGACTTGCGTCTAGCTGGGCAGACGACGTACTTCCTGGCTCAAGAATCTCCGAATCAAGAATGGTATGGCCTCAGTACCCAATACTTTTACCATGAGTTTACAATGACTGCAATCGATAGCGAGAGTATAAAATATTTATATGGAAAATTGTCAATTTGACATTGACAGTTGACAGTTTTTGACTCTTGCTAGAATTCTAAGATGTTTTAATAAATAACAAGCAATAATGTTTATCAATCTTATTTAAAATAAAATCTAATCCTAAGTTATATGTATTAATACATTATTTAAATAATGTATTAAAATCGGTTCAGAGGTTTTGGAGTTTATAGGGGACATACATACACACATCGCCTTTTTACTAACGATTTTGATGAAACTTTCAGACAATCTTCAGATTAGTCCAGCGGGTGTTCCTGTGAAGTTTGGTAGCGATCGGACGCTGACGAAGTCGCGGGCATATACTAGTATAATATAAAGGTTATTATTTTGGAACTTAGTAATAAGAATTTTCTGTAATCTTAAGGGTCGATGATTGATGTTAAATGTTGTGTACACCTGTCATTGGAATTCACATCAGGCCAAGACCGAATGTAAATAAAAACTGTATTATTGTGTTGTATCGTTGTGTCTTCTGTTAGTGTACCTTAATAAATAAATAAATAAATAAATAAATAAATAAAGCTCCCTTAGGCAGGCTAATCTGTTGACTTGAATCGTCGGTTATTTTGACCAAACGTTTTGACAAAATGTTAAAATACTTAATTGTAGATTTTTTAGGAATACTGTATGGTTAAGTGCGGCAGAGAAGTGGTCTTTAAGTATTAGTTTACTTTTTAGTAGACATTATTTTGTTAGTAGTAATTAATTCCGATTAAAGTCTGTTAAGACGTATCATTCTATGAACAATAATGTGCACATTTCACACGATCCGTTCAAACAACTGCCACCGTAATTACGATTATATTGCCGAACGGATATACACACTCTTGTATTGTGCGTGTAGTGTAATTAATGACACAGTAGCAGCTGAACGCAGTAGGCAATGTTGCCTTTAGTTATGTAGCTTAAGAGTAGGGTTGCCACTTAGACGTTTTATTACAAAAATTTTATAACAAGTTATACAAAAACAGAGCAATACGCAGATAATAATAGACTTTTTTGAGTCACATTTTGTAATTATAAAAAATATATATATAACGCCTTATATTATGAATTATCCAACGAAAATATTACCCATTTAAAAGTAAATTAAATTATATAACCTCTAGAAACGTCATCTAGAAATAAAAGGCCTAGTCTCAGTAGTTCGGTTATATTCGGTGATCAATATTTATTACTATATGAAAATATAATCCTTACACGTAATGGGAGATGCTATTTAGACTGAAAACGAGCAATTTTAGCTTTGGATTACAATTGTTGACAATGATGATAATATAAACAACGTCTGTTGTCATTTGGTAATTATAAATAAAGTTATTGATTTTAATGCGGTTTTCGCCATCATTTAAATAGTTTCTTTAATAATTAGAAGAGTGTCAGTATTTAATATGTAAGTAGAGAATGTTTGACAATTCTTTATCACATTGTAAAACAGTTGAGAATAAGGTATAAGAGAAAACGAAGTTTCATATAAAACAGGAACAAATAGAGATGAAATAAATAAGAAAATAAAACGTCAGAATGAACAGTACTGTGTGGACATCTACTTACATACGTCTTATACAGCCGCTCCGGGTTCATTTACCCCCAAAAGGGTCGGAACACTTTCGCTCGAGGCGCGTAGTAGGTAAGTCAATATTTTTGTGACAATTTTTTGTTTAGTTACACTTTCTATTAATTAGATCTACTAATAACAAAAATAACATGTATTGTACAAATAAATAAATGCCCCGTTTTTGGTAGGTTGGGATACCTACGAAGTTAAACAAACTAGCTTTGAGCTATAAATCGTTTAAAAATTAAAATATCTTAAGTACCTATTTATTTATTCAAATTATGGATAATGATTTTATTTCTCTAAGCCCCAGTCCAAAGTGTGCTACAAAATTTAATATTGCAAAATAAAAAATTAACTACTAAAAAATACATCTGCATTTTAACATTAAAGCACTTTAATGATATTGTAAACTGTATGTTCATAATTATAAATGTATGTGATATACGAGCTATACAGTCACTGTTATCCAATATTGTGTTGTTATTATAACGCAACAATATAACGTTGATATGTCAAATGGATACATAGTAATAACAATACGATGTGATGGAGACTCACACAATTAGCTGTAAACTCCATGCGACAGAATAAGGTGCGTTGTTTTAATAATAGTGATGCGATTGTCCTCGCGACCGTACGCCGCGAAAATCACAAAATTTTAGTTTTATTATGATTTCATAATAAAATACATTTCTAATTACTTTTATATTATAAATGCGAAAGTAATTCTGTCTCTTGACTGTTACGTAATACGGCTAAATAAATGAATCTGTTTTGATAAGAAGAAATAAGCAAAGAAAAGAACTTCAATAAGCAAAGTTAGTTAGTATTTAAAAAAAAATCGCATATGCTTTAAGGTTAGGGGTTAAATATTTCAACATTCGCACTTAGTATGGCATTGTTTAATCAGATTAAGACAGTAGAAAAAGTATCACGATCAATATAAAAGAAAAATCGCTCCTAATACAATGTTTGCATAAATAACATGATTTTTTATTATTATATATTTCTATCCAATGGATTAAGTTAATTATTGTTTTCAAATATACAATTGGATAAGCTATGTGATTTGTTAAATAAAAAAAATAAACAATGAAATGGTTCAACTCGAGTTGGATATAGTAATCTTATACATTGATTTCTTTTCGTTAGTTCCTGTTTATATCTATATTCTTAATAGATTTCAATTAAAATATGTGTTTTAATTGACCTCATTCCTTCTGTCAAGTAGTTATCAAATTTTTAAAATGCCTACTTAATTTAGTTTTTGAAGTACATTGACTTTTTAGTAAAAATCCATTAAATGAGTTTATTCTTAATGATAATACTTAATTTCTCATACTTATCATTTTTAAAAATTGTATTGTCAATATTTTTTTTTCTAAAGTTAGCAATTTTGAAAATTATTTTTTGATATTCGAGTCTAATTTACTTATTGACGATATATAATCTCTTAATCAAACCTTATCGACGGCAATCTTTAAAAAAAAAACGGTGTTTAATATCTCACACTGTGTTTTCTTGCATAACTTGTATCTACATTGTACAGCCATTGTGCTCGTGTATGCGTGTTCAGATGTATACGTGTGCGTACTGTAATAGAGCGATGACGTGATTTCCTGCGCTGAGTTATTGCTACTGTACCGGCGCTAAATGTTCCGCACGACGTAACCTTACTTGTAAGTCTATCTGCTGAACTTTTTTATTCGATATTATGTAAAATACGTTTTGACTTTTTAAAATTTTTTTTTTTAATAATAGCTTATTAGAGTTGGCACTTGACCTGATAAGCCACGTGCCTTTTTAAACATTTGAAAATGGATTGAACATTTATGTTTCATATAGATTTTACATTGAAGTAGTGTAATTATTATTATTATTTTATTTTATTCATATATATGTATCGCAGGACGTTTTTTAAACTGGAAACAATGTTTAGATATTTCGTCAGGGATTTTAGCTATTTACTCTTAGTTGTCAATCTTTAATATACTAAAGTTTGAAGTATTCTCACACCTAATTGAAAACACACTCCTCTAACTAACACATGGATTCTGTCAGTACTGCACCATATTGTAGCTTTTAATTTAAAGTATTGAATGAGTGAGTAAGGGATGCTAGCCCATTTCCCTATACCTTCCTAAATTATCCTTAATCCTACTATGCAGCGCACTTACTATGCAGTATGTACATGTAGCGAAGTTTTTGTTGTGTTCGACGGTAGTTACCATCAAGTGGACCATCAGTCTGTCTGACATAAAAAAAAACCACACACACTAATGAACTATAGTAAACCCTAGTTTTTTATGAATAGTTGCTGAACTATCGTTGGTAAAAGAATAACTATTTTATGGATTTAGAAATAGGAAAACCACTTTACTAAATTAACTTTTGAGCTGTATAGTTGATTTAATTTAATAAAGATTTTTTATTGATGATTCATAAGAAATAATTGGTATTTCGCTTTAACAATTAATTTCAAGTTTCAAATGTAAAATAGTATACTTTTCAAATAAATAAATAAATAGGCCGCCGCGCAAAAGTCACTTCGTTCGGTCCGCGCGAGGGGGTGGAGAAGGCAACAACTCATAAAATTAAGCGATTTGGATGTGAGTTAGTCTAACTGTGAGGATCGCCGCGTTAACAGCTCGCTCTGGCTACTCGCCCGCGTGCTCGCTCACACACTTGCTAGCCGACTCGGCCGAGTGTGCTGTACACAGATTATTGTACAGTGCAGTAGAGACAGTCGCGAAGCGGCCGCGCGTTGTTACTTCGCTGTATCATCGAAAACGTTTCTGCGAAGCGCTTTGTTCCCGACACGATAAATTGATATTCATTTCTGAAGTGACTTAATTGGCATTCTGTTTCAAGTAGTCCGGTGTTTTATTGGCTTTTTTTCTTGTGATATAATTATCATTTGTGACGCGGATATTGTACTCGCTTAGGTGAGTGTTTCCAATTAATATAAATTAGTTTAATTTAGTATTTAAAAGCGGTTTTGTTTTATCGTGCGGCTTCTATTATTTGTTAGATAAGATACGGATTATGGGCATGTAAACACAACTATTTGAAGGGATTGGTGACTAATAATTTTTAAAAATTACCTATTTAGGTTTGACATTGAAGAAATCCTTTATCTTTAATCATGTTAATTTATAAATTTGCCAATAAAAGTAAGAGACAACCAGCTGTATTTGCGATAGCCAGTGACTGCTTTTTTTTATTGTTTTCTTCAACAACCTTAAATATTTATGAAATATAAAGTAGTTTTACTATAATTAGCCTTCCAGTGAAAGTAACTTCAAAATAGTGAAAATCGTTTTAAAAATTCGCCTAGAAAGACACATTTTGATGAGTTTTTGTGTTGAATAAAAAAAGAGTTCAAGAAATAATTTTATTTTTGAAATCACAGCTGGACATGCAATAATCATAATATTAATTATATAAAATTATAACTGTGGTCGCAATCTATGTAAACATAGAAATTACCTAAGTAATTAGTATAGTTAGTAATTTGTTATTATTTAACTTATTCATAAACAATTTCCTTATGCAAAATAATATTTGAAACTTAATAAAGAGCATACTGTATTTGTACCCAATAACTATATCATACTGTAATTTGAAAACTCAATTTCGATTGGAAATAAATTATTTTTATTATCATCGTTTTTAATGCTATAAAGACATGACTAGCTTATAAAATATAACTTAGAACTTAGAATGTGTATTACATTATAATATACTCGTACACTAGGTATCATAATATCATAATATATCATAATATCATATCATAATATGTCGTGTTATATGTATTATAACACGTTAAGAGGTGAAGTAAACCTTCTATCATCAAGTAGACCATCTTTATCTTAATAAAAATCTTATCTTATAAAATATTTATCTTTATCTTAAATTTTTATCTTGATTAAAGCCATCCTGATAGGATGAAAAGTCTGCGTTGGGTGGGGTTAGGGAATTGGGCTATGGCATATCTTACACACACATACATGCACACACACACACACACACACACTCACTCACGCACACTCCCACACACACACACACACACACACACACACACACGCACACACGCACACGCACACATCAATCAAAACATAACAGCCCACGTGCTGTTAACTGATTTGGTCTTCAGCAAGAATATGGTTACTGTCGCCAGTCGGCATGCTTATTTTACGCAGTGTGCGCCGTCACTATAAAAGAGTTAATACATTAAAATTTTAACTTAAACAATTAGGTACAGGGTTATAACAACTTTTCACTTAATATTTTACTTGGTCACAGACAGCTGTGTATACAATAACAGAATGAAATTTTATACATTTTTGGAACTCCTCGTCATAAGAACTATTAATAAACTTTTGTATGATTATATAAATAAAAGATATTCAATAAATGTATACAACATTATTTGTTCAAAAATTTAATCAAATAGTGATTTACTATATAACTTTCAAGTCTTTCAAAGTATTAGCTGTTTTTTTTTGCCTATCAGGCGCCTTTGGTCGATTATTGCTCATCATTTACAAACTTTTTAAAAAAAATTGTGGATATTCGAGAGATTATTTCATTAGAAAACAAATAACATTATAAACAATAAGCGAATTATATTTACTAGTGATCAGTAGACACTTGGCGAAAATAGACAATGAACCAAAAAATATTTTCGAAAGTAGAAAAATGTGTTTCCGAAATTTTTTATGTTTAACATAAAAAAGCTTGTCTATAGTTAATAAAAATATAAAAGAAAATCGGTTTACAAACCTACGAGAAAATGCTACTGAAGTCTTTTGTCTTTACCTATCTACAATCTATTCTATAGGTTTTTTTTTTAAATTATACTATAAGGCATTATACCGCAGTGTCACTACAAACCACCCAACGGATTTCGATACTGTTTTCACTTATGGAAAAAGCGATAAACGAGGAAGGTTTAAGTACCTATAATTTACAAAAAAAATGCATATGAGCGAAGCCGGGGGCAGATCGACAGTTTTTTTGTAGATAAATGTTTCTCAATATATTTTGGCAATGAATGTATCATAAAATTTAATTTAACAATTTAGGTAAACAACAATTTTACCCTATTGAATTTGATCAAACTCGAAGTCGATAAAGCCTATCAAAATCAAAACATTTGGTAGACAATACTATTACTTGTACCTCGGTCAGCGAATTAGCATTGCAATACAACGACTCTGCCTAAGTGTTAAATAATTTGAATGGAATTTACTAAAACAGTTAAGTCACAATAACAGTGTGCAGCTGTGATTTCTAAATCAGCGCTTTTCTTAAGATTTTTAATGCTATTAGCACGATAAGAATTTATTGTCTGACTTTTATGGTAATTTCCATTGGTATACCTACGTATAATATATATACTTGTATATATTACTTACTAGCGACCGGGGTGCATTTTTTTTTACGTAAAAACTTTCCCTGATTATCCCTCTATCAACGATTGAAGACAGAATTAAAATCGTTCTCGAGTTTTGCGCTTAGCAACACAATTAGTGATTCATTTTTATTTATAAAGATTATATTTGATCGATGTGTTATATTTATATTAGGTATAATAAAAATACACGGCTGATAAAAGCGGAAGAGTATAAAAATAACCAAAATAGTCCAAGTGAAAGCTGAATAAGAGAAGTTATTCCCTCTGAAACTCTTACTGATACTTTCAGAGTTGGCAGCACACTAAACTTGTATCCCTTCTATTGTTATATGGCTTTTAGGCTACAGTAGCCATTTACCATTAAATGGACCGTCAGCTTGCCTGCCACACTTTAACATAAGAAAAGCAAACTTATTTATATAAATCAATTCTGCATGATGTTGGCTAAATCAATTATCTAATCTCCACGAGACGTAGCCTATTTAATTGTGTCCAAATAGCGTAAGTTGTTATCTATAGATTAAACAGGGATTAATGAATCGCATCCTGGAAGCGATAATTACTTAGGCAATAACTGCTGCAACTAATTTGGTGGAGCAACAGATTATGATATTAATCTATGACGATGTGACCGCACCAATAAAGTTGAGGAAGTCATGGCGGCGACGTGTGTGGGCTCTTCAACGATCAACAACTATCTACTTATTATAAAAAAAAACATTCTTTCAAACCCTTTCTGTTTAATTTTATATTCTAACATTCAAGGAATAAGAGATTGAAACATATTTAAAAAAATCTCTAAATAGCTTGTAGAAAAACACGAGAGTATAATGTATTTTTTTTTAACAAATATTCATAATATTTTAATAGTAGTTACATTTCCTGCACGCTTTTTTTGATGTCAATCTCTTTGATTGTGAATGAGGACTTTTATGATACCCATTCACAATCAAAGAGATTGTTTAAATTATAGTAGGTGTTGAACTCCAAAGAAAATTTAAACGTATTATGAAAATTATTCTGCTTTTTTTTTTCAGGGTTGTTCCATAACAACTCATGTCAAAGATATCAAATTATTTTCTCATCAATATTGTCATCATCCCTTATATTCCTAATTCACTCTCATTGTTCTACGGTTTCGTATTACTATTGTACTAGATGTTTATAATAAGTTAGGAAAGTTATTATAAATAATAAATAACTTATTTGTTTACTAGAACACATCGCGAAACTTATTTAACCAGCAATTTTAAAATTTTAGAAAAACCTTTATAGATGTTAGCTATTGACAACCAAATATTAAATGTGCTTTATAGTTAGGATGTTTTCTAGGAAAAAACATTTTTGGCTTTTAGTCAGTAATTATAAGAATGACAAGCCGCGAAAATGTCACAAAATTCTGCACATTTTAGAAATTAATTAAACTAGTTATAAAAAAATAATTTTTTTTTTTTTGTATTCATCCAAACCTTCATATTATATTTCAGAAATGTCATATTTTTTTTTTAATGTATTGCGTAGTATTAATTTGGAAAGCTGCTCGAGTTGGAAAGTGGTCTATTAAATTTTTATATAAGTAGGTAGGTAAAAAATAATATTTTGCAACCAAGTCGCCTAAACAATAAATTTATATGGCTTAAGTAGGTTAAACCTCAAAAATGTTTTATTAGAGAATTGTATTTCTTCTAAAATCCTAAAAAAGCCTCCGCTTCTGTTACGGTTAAAATAGAAATCTTTGGTTACGGTTGACTTACTCTTGTAAGGGGGCAATTGACATAACGGCGAATTTTATTCAACATTAAATGTTCGATGTAATTAAAGTTTGGTCACCGTAAATCGACTTCCGCCGGAAGTCGTTCTTTTGACGACTTCATTAAGTACAAAGCAAAACATTGATTTTGCTTTACTGTTTATTAAATGCAATTAGAATTATATCCCCTTTGGTTTCTGCGAATGACATAAAAAAGCCTCTAATAAACGAAGAGAAAAAGTCATGAAAAAATAAACTTTTTAATAATAATTTTTAAACTGCTTCTTTTAGAATATCTATGTTATAGCTTCCAATTTTTAAAAAAATACCTAATATTAAAGAAATAATTTGATTTTAATCTTTGATTAAACAAATTGGAACAAATTCTTTTGGATTTTAAATCGTTGTCTTAAAAGATTTTTTTAAAAAGACTTAATTTTAAGACTACTTTTATTTTTTAAAAAAAATATTGTAAAATTTTATCATATTACACAAAAAAAATTCACAAAAAGATTTTTTTAATTATTTTTTATGTAATTAAAATAATTAAAATTTTTTTTATCAGGTTTTAATTTAAGTTTCTGAAATGTGATGTGACATCAGTGCTGAAGTATATTTAGTCCGCGTCATATAGTAAGTATGTAGAATATGCCACTGTGCATAAAAACGTTTACGTTCGCAAATTTATAAATTTATTGACGTCAAACAAATCGTCCTAATTCTTTTTTAATTTGTTAAACAATATTTTAATTGTATTACGAAATTAATTATTATCTTCCGTTAATAAATTATTAACTTAGTTATTTCCTGAGAGTTATTTCTGATAGTCATTTCGGCAAAATGAGCAGAACTTTTACACATTAAAGCGATTAGGGGCCACAAAAATTTTCGTTGTTGGGGTGTATATAACTTGCAACCCGGTGAAATTAAATTATCTATAATATTGTGAAAAAAATCATCAAATTCGGTTCAGGGGTTTAGAAGTTGGGAGGAATTTCTTACAAAATAAATATATAATTTTTTTTTTATAAAAGTAACCAATAATTTGTTTTCTGGACTACATTAACGTATAAGATGATTGAAATATTAGTTTAGGAGATCTAATGCCTTCAAAGATACGTCTCTTTTGCAGTTTAGGATTGTTAAACACCTTGACAGACCACTTTCCAATTCGAGCAGATTACTATTGGCCGTAGCCAGCGAATTAGAAAAATATATATTATTGGTCTATATTATTTATTTTTCAAGACCATCGATATATATTATTTCGATGGTCTTGAAAAATATATATATTAGGTCGAGATTTTTTTATGAATATATAAAAAAAATAAACATGACACTTCTGAGACATATTATAATATGAAGGTTTTCATAGAAACAAAAAAACTGAAATTTATTTTACTTATATCTAATGTTATAAAATCCTCGTTTAACGATCTTTCGATTGGTGAAAACCGCATTAAAATCCGTTGCGTATAGTTTTGAAGATCTAAGCGTAGATTACATCTGTATCTACGGTTAGATATATTATATTTTATACTATGTAAAGAAGAAAAAGCAACAGATGTCGAGAACTAAAACTAGTTTGTAATGAAGTTAAAACCGCAATCGTTTGCACTGTATAAAATTATATATATGTTTTGTAATCAGATTTATTCTAACGGATCACGTATTTCCTTGGAATCGGTTTCAATGTATCTGAATTATCTAATGAAAATTTATTGTTATTGAAATACCTAATCTGCTGATTGGTTGTCGATGCAACGATGAAATTTTTGAATTTCAAACAAATAACATTTTAAATATCACAATATATTTTTTGGCTCAAAGACTTTTTTGTTTCTAATCCAGATCACAATCAATACAAGTAACTTGGTCTCAATTAATGCGCAAACCATACTAATCCGTATTATAATTTATACTAATATTATAAATGGTAAAGTGAGTTTGTTTGTTTGTTACGCTTTCACACTTAATCGATCATCATTAAATTTTGCATACACGTTGTCAGATATATATACAAGAAAGGACATAGGGCACCTTTCACTCAGAAAAAAGTAATCTACAGTTTCCAAGAAATCTGGATCTATAAAGTACTGCGTTTCTCAGTCATTTGGGCACCGTGAAATAACAGCACATGTGCTGTTGTGTTTCGGCAAGTGAGTAAGGCATGTCGGAGCCCATTGCCCCATCCCTTATCCTTAATCCTATTTTATCTGGCAGCACCTGTGACTATGCTTGTGTTGTATAGGCGACGGTAGCCACCTACCATCACCACCATCCACATTTGTATAATAAAAATAATAATATATTAATTAGCATACAGAAATTATACAAAATATGCAGTCTTGTGCGCCTCTCTTATGATTTTTGTCCATCTATAAAATGGAAATCTTATTATGACGTATATACATTTTGTTATTGGACACAATGCATGTTTGAACACGCCTTCTGGTTTGTTAAGTGTTCTGAGGTTGTATCTAAGTATTTATTATTTAAAAAGCGATGATATCATTTCGAGATTTGTCACAATTGAAGTTAATTGGCGGCGAATAAACATTGTGATTGAGGTCGCCACAGTATGCAATTAGCGGTGCCATATCAATATGCTATATTTTCTTGTCAATCATACGCCTCTTTACAAAATAATATATTATATACTGATATATTTTGATGCAAAAGATCAATGATCACAAGCATGCTGGCTGCATTACCTCGTTGAATAATCTGAATTTGAATAATTCTGAATAATCTTCAAATATTGAATGTTTAAAATATTTATGCAATATATTAAATGCTTTAAATTTATTTATTAAAAAAAAGTAGGTAGCATAAATTTCACTACGTACCACTAATTCGTTTCAAAAGGTTTTACTACTTACATTTGTGATATCGAAAAATAGATTCATCATTTATAAATGATGTTGAAGTCTTTGTTGATGGGACACTGCGTGTTTTTTTAATATTTTTGGGGTGCAAGCAATACCTTACGAGACTCAATTCTGTATCTTCACCACAATGCAATGTCTTTCTTCTAGGACACTATTTTTTTTTAAAGTCTTTTAAAGATATTCATAAATGTTTACAAAGAGTTTTACATAATATCGTATACAAGCTTTTAAGGTATTCCATAGGGACGTGTACAGTTTGCGTTATAACGTGTTTCTCGTGCTACCATTGAGCTTTGTTTCAATTTATATGGATTAGGGTTGTCACTTTTATCAAAATCCGTACATTATAGTTCGTCACAAAAACTCAAATAAGTTTAAACGAAACATTAACTTTGTCCACATATATTTATTTTCTTGCCACGTGATTAGTCTTTCGTAAGAAAGCAAATTGCACAGTGTTTCAATAGTTTGTCTTTTACTTACAGAAATTGTTTAAACATAATAAATACTTAATAACACACTACAGTACTGCGTGTGCGCACTACGGATGCGGAGTTTATCCGTATTACTTGGATAAGTTGCCGCTGTGCACCATCCAGATAACCTAATATAAAAGCATTGAAAATTCGGGACATTTTCGGGGAAATTGTCAATAATATATGTAATTCTCGGGATTCGAGCCGTGTCAAAACATAAATGTTAATCAGGTATTAACACTAAATTGCACATACATGAAAGTAGGTATTTTTAAAACGAAGTTATTGATTTTTTGTAACCAATACAAGTTAAAATTAACACGGGGACGAAGTAGAATAAAAAATAATTTATTTATTGCAGTCGCCATCGTCCTCACAAATTTGTAGACCACGGACACATTAAATGCAAAATTAGACTACTTTGTCCCCGCCGGGGACGATCACTCGCTGACGAAGTGGAATAATCTGTGAATTTTATCTCTTAACTTTAGAAAGATCTCTCCACTAGGTGGAACACCTAGTCTTCCCGCCTAGCTACAATATGTGTAACTTCTTCATGCAACATGTAAATAAATTCCTTCAGAGTAATATTATCGCAATATATACGCTTATTGTGACAACCCTAGCATGCTTTCCAATAAAAATCAATCAGCGTTTACCGATGAGAGTTCAACCAATGTTTTGGTGTGTGTGTGCGTGCGTATGAGGAGGTCGGGGATAAAAGGGGAGGTTTCGTAGTAGTGCGGGGTAGAATAGGGGAGAGTGGTAATGTTACGTGGAAACGATGAGTCGCTACAAGATAGAGCACGAAGCTTTTATTGAGGGGATTTTGTGCACGGGTGTAGACCGCTTTGTATTCTGTCGGGAGTGTTTATTTTTATCATGAATCAGTGGGGTTTCGCAGCGCTAATTGGGCTTTATTGTTCAGAGTTACGTTAAGTTTGTACAGGTGGTCGTTATCCTATCATAATTTCGGTGTTAATATTTTTAATAAGCAAACACCGATTAATTGTGGAGCAATAAAAGGCGTACGCTATTAGGATTAAGACGTAGTCGGTCAGCCGTGTCGGTCGGCCCGTTTTAAATCAATCAGGCCGCATTTACTCACTCAATAAGACGCTAATCGTCCGTCTGTTTGTTACAGGAAGCGTCTGAAAACATTCGAGGAACTTCAAAGACCACATTCGACATCAAACGACCTCTCACCAACATCAATCCCAAGTGGCTATTAAACGCTAATTCAATCATAAAAACAAACATGTCAAACTATTTCCGTACGATACTCGGGTGAATTTGTACCACATGAGCTCGGAAGGAGACAAAGTTACATGTGACGAGAAAAACAAAGAGATGCAGACCGTTGTATCGGCCGTGGCACCAAATTTGATAGAACAAGCGGACAATAGATTGATTGATGCCCATCAAGGGTTTCAGAGCGAACACTACAACATAGACTACCAATACACTAAAGAAATAGATAGGTTGAGTTCAGACGATGAAAGAATCAACGTAGACGATGATAAAGACGATGAACTTGTGATAGCAGATGATGTAGAAAACAATGAAGAATCTCAAATAGCTAATCAATTTGTAATAAATAGTTCCGTGAACGAAGAAAAACACGTTCAAAAAGTAGAAGAAGAAACGGAGTGTTCTAGAGAGGGTAAAGATGAATTGTACGTACCGTCTTGGCATCCGCATGTGTATGGTAAGCCGCCAAAGAAGCCTACACCTCACAGCATAGAGTATATTTTGGGGTTGCCAAATATTGAGAGTAAGAAGGAAGATGTAAAGAGGTCGACGGTTAGCCAATTAATGAATGTGAAGAGAAATTTTGAAACGAAGAAAACTCTTTTGTGCCAGGAGAAGAGTACACAAGTGAGCGATTCACATGAGAAAAAATGTTTAAGTATACATAAAAACAAGCTGCAGGAACAGTTACTCTCGCGTGGTGTTAGGACTAGTGACAGTGAAGTTGAAGTTTCATATGGATTCAGGTGTGATGAACAGCCTCTAAATTTATCTGTGCCAAAGTTGAAAGACACATCAGGGTGGAGTTCTAGTGTCGACGATGAGAAATCAAAAGGTAAACTTTTTTTAACTTATTTATACCATATTAACAAAATAGTTAATACTATTAAAATTGAAAGCGATATATTAATGTCGACAATAGGATTATATTTGGACTTTAATTGACCAATATATCGTTTTATTTACAGTATAGCAGTGCAGGCTTTATCACATGTGGTAGACGGTCTACTTTGATAGGACGTCTTGGATTTTATTTTTATTAATTTGTTTATAAAAATATTTAGGTTCGGAAAGAAACCTGTTGTTGCTTCTCTTAGTGCCATCTTTTATCGGAGGTCGGTTATCATCATAACTATTCTAACCCTTGAGGCGGCGGCTCGAAACAGCGATCTGGTACTTTGGCCATACTATTGGCGGAGATTCTTGAGCCAGGAAGTACGTCGTCTACCCTGCTTGCGACTACCTTGTATTTTCCCCCGCATGATCAGCTACAGTAGATTATACTCTCGCCGTGCATGACAATATGTCCAAAGTATTCCAATGTTGCTGTGGATAAATTAAAACTGTAATCACATTTGCTATGAAGTTCAATTCGAATTACCACCCACACTGATAAATAAAGCAAGTGTCGCAAATCAAAAGTCAGTCAGCGTCACCTCTAAACTGGCCAACTTGTAAATCAGAAGCAATTAGGCGAACGACATCCGAGAATGGTTGCCTCGAAAATAAATATACTCGTATGTAATATTATTAATGTCCACCATTCGTATTTGAATTCGTTTTGTGAAATAAGTCGAGTGCTTCCTCTGTGAACAAACAAATCTATTACAAATATGTCGCCTGTAGGTACTCTTAACAAGTTACGTATTAAATTTTATTTCGAATATTATATAACCTAACTAATCCTTTATTCTTGTCATTAACTTTTCATCCTATCATAATCGGCAGTTCACTTGCTCTCTTCTGGTCTTTATAATCGACGATAATCACGAGCCATCAAGTGGGATATCAGCTTTTACTAAATAGTATATTAAAATTGTATTTCGATGATTTTAGAACCTAAACCTCTATTCGTGTCATTAAAAGTTAAGTCACTTGTTCTGTCCTGGTGTTTCTGCCTTTATCGAAGATAGTCATTTGTAATCAGTCTGCCTACTGCTTTTATTAAACACTATATTTAAATACAAATAACACACTATAACGCTTTATCAATTTAAATTAGTGAATGAAATGTTCAATTGAAACATAACATTGTATAAGTTATGGACTGTTTTGCGTTCCGTCACGAGACCGATGCCAAACTCAGTTCGTTTCTATCACACAAGTATAGTTGCAATATAATTAAACTTTCAACAAACCTCCTCGTGTATTATTTGTCAATTAGCAATGTTATTAGTATCTCTAATATTACTGTCGCAAGTACACGAAGCTATTCACATTTCGTATCGCCGCTTTTAATCGGGCTCAATACGCGAACGATCGCCTTTTCTTTTTCCCTAACACATGTTGTAAGCGATTTTCGACCTTACCCTTTCGGTATAATGTCTTTAATATTTAAATCAGATGAAAGATTAAGTTTGCACAGAGTAATTTGAACGTGGAACGTCCAAGCAATAAGCTATTGGTCGATGCAGCTGTGGCGTCCATCGCACTTAGGGTTGCCAATTTATTTTTAGAGATAAATTTATTGGTATTAATAATGGGCGACATGTTAATGTGGGTTTATTGCGTCAATCGAGAACGGAACGTTGAACACGTACCATGCGGTGACGAAGCGACAACTTTAAATACCAATATACTATACAAACATAATTGATAATGTATCTTTGTGTGTATATGGTATACATCCCAGCGCTGGGAACATTGCATTAATCGTTAGATTAGTCTAGGGCTATAGCCAGAACTCCAGCAAAACAACTTAGTTCCGATCGTAGCCAATGTGGGGCCTCCCTTAATCATTTGTTTCCGATAGCGGTATTTACACAAAATCTTGAGTTTTTTTGGTGCTATGATCGGAGTACCAAATTAAACACCAAATACCAAAGTAGCAATTGATATAGGAATCCTAAATTTTGTAACAGAACACTGTTACTCGTACAGTTTTACTTAACAATACATACCTATGCTTCTATATTTCTTCATATAATATTCTAATATGAAATTAATTGTGTTTAAAAGATTGATATGCTATCCTTTAAGCAAATTCTAAAATCTTATTTCTTTGGTTCTCTGATAACCAAATAAAAATGATCTTTTAAAATATAATATTGTCAATTTTAGCTTTCAACAGGTACCAAGTTCCTTTTAAATTTACGATTTCGGATCTCATGTCCTCCGTATTTTATACAAACTTTCAAAATAATACAAGAGAATTTAAATAAGAACAGGCAAACGCGAATAATTGCAAAAAGAATTGGTACTCGAGCATGCTTTACTGAAATAAAATACTAAAATCATCAAAATACTCATAGAGTAGTGGAAAAAAAAAAACAAAAAACAAACAAATGAGAAAGTGAGCCAAAAGGGAAATACGCGAATTAAACAATTTTATTCTGACTTTACTTGTGATGAATATAGTAATCTCTTGAAATCCCTGCTCTTGAAATTGAAATTTGACACGTCTTTATTTAGGCTAAAGGAGGCTAAAGTATCACCGTCAAAAATAAATTGAAGAGGAAATAACTAATTTGTGGCAACCCTGAGCGTTTGATGGCAGTCGGTTGAGCCGCATCATCTGTCTACGATTCGCGCAATACACGATCCAAACGATGGTTTAATTTGTTGCGCACAATCCCTACTCCTTGTTTAGACTAACACTCTATACTAAATTTAAATTGAACCAGTAAACAGTAGTTAAGTGTTAATTATTATTTCATTTATGGCTTCAGACAATAATTTTAAATTAAATCGAGTCTTATTTTGTAGTTTGGGAAAGAACAATGCACTACTGTACTATATATCAACTATTCTTTTTAACCCCCGACGCCCGATCTGTGTATGTGTATGTCTGTGGCATCATAGTTTCTAATCAGATGGACCGATTTTGATGCGGATTTCTTTTTTTAAAAGCTGACGTGATCGAGAGATTTCTTAGCTATAATTTATGAAGATCTTCTCAGTCGTTTGAAGATCATCAGCTCATTTACTAGTTGACGAAACGATCTCACCAACCTCCACAGGTTCGAACGATTTGAAATTTAGTATGCTGTTACATCGGCGGTATTTCCATGGCATGGTAACCTTGAATTGATGCTGCAGCATTAAGTAGTGGAAGCATTAACGCATTGGAATGGTCTCAGTAGAATGTCGGGGGTTATTTTATAATTTTTGATTGTAGGAAGTAAATCCTTACAGTAGTACCTACTACACAATAAGTCTTTCTAGAATTTGAAGGATTTTGACTCATCCAGAGAAGCTGCATCATAAATTTTCATGAATTTGTATTTTCATTGGATACTCTACACCAAGTGGTACGACAAAAACAATCTCGATACCCATTAAACAGACAAATAAGGAACGGTTCGTCAGTCTGTGTGTAAATTGTCAGGCGGAGCTAATAAAACTTCAGTAGTCCAATCCAACATCTATCATAGAGTTGTTTATTTGTCGTATTTATGGTCTCGGATAACTCTCAGGCACTGAGCACTTGGTTTGTTTAGACTTACACAGGTTATTGACTGGTTTTTCACATGTTGAAAATATTTGACAGGTGGAAAATGTTAAAATTTTATTCAGAATATAATAAATTCATAATACAAACTAAATACATACTCGGTATTTGTCCTCGCTCTCAATCACTAAAAAAATATTTTTTAGTGATTATTTTTTAATATAATAATATAAAATTATATATAATTTTTAATAAAAAAAAAAGCAATATTTTAATTTATACACGGCATTAATTACATTCTATTTTGTATTATCTATATCTATACTAATATTATAAATAATGAAAATTTGTATATTTGTAATGAATAAACTCAAAAACTCAAAAATTCTTTCATCTATAGAAATTTTATGAAAAAATCACGCGGACAAAAACGCGTGCAATAGCTAGTATTATAATAAGTTGTATTTGATATAGTATAAGCTATATAATATATTAAGTTATATTTATATAATATAACTTTTATTTAAACAAAGATCAGTACTTGTTGAAATCTGAATTTCTAATATTCAAAAAGAACCTTTTGATGAGAATCTCATCAAGAAGTCATTTTATTTAAATAAAAATTAATGAATCGCTAAATGTGTTGCCGACAGTTTTTTTTTTTTAAATCTTTATTTAAGGCTTTTCCCTTAGGGACATGTCGCCTCATTGGGCAAAGTCTTATATACATAACTAAACTATACTAGATACTACTATACTAAACTATTACTAAACACTAAATCTAGAATGGTAAATATTGTACAGCTCCCTGGCATCAGTCGACAGATTTACTTGAAATTTTTACACAACATTGCATTTGATCTTATATAAGTACTTTTTTTATCAAAATTCCAACGAATACCGATTTTTTTTTTATAAAAAAATAATAATATTATTTTCATACGTTGACCGTTGTTATGGCAACCATGGAACGTTGCTGGCTGATCCACAGCGAAGTGTGGCCATTCAACTATTATAATATATATTTATTTATTTACAACAATACATATGGTACATCATAACAGGACTAATCCTAATTCGACGTATCAGTTACCAATCGAAGTACATTATTTACATTACACAAATCAATTTGACAAATTATAAAAATTACAAAATTTACAAAAACATCCACAAGAATTTATAAGAATACTTAACAATAAACCAAAAATATCTACTATAAGATATCAGAAATAGTCCCACCCTACTGCAATGGAACAGGTCAATCAATTGTGCCATTTTATTAAGGTTGCGTAAGGCTCTCGTCAGAGAAGCCTTCCCAAACAAATACATTCTTGCGCGCTGTATGGCGAAGAGTTGTGGTTTCCGTCTCCTCCATACAAATCTGTCACGAACATACAGTCTAATTTTATTTAATAATTCACAATTGTATGTTTTTCCACTCAGCAATTTAAAAATTTATGAGGCGAGCGCAAGATCATCACTGTCAAGATATATATGAACGCCAATAAATAAAATTATCACTATTTAAAAGTTATCGCTTCTGCATCAGGTTTAGTCTTGGAGCTGTTCTAAGATACATACCTATTGCAATAAACTTAAAACACATCCAGCCTCGTGGGGTTTGATCGCTTTAATCTTGTGGACGTTAGTCTAGTTACGAGTATAAATCACCATTCACGGATTAGACGCGTTCAAGTAATTATGGACATTAGTGTTAATAGCGTGCGTTTGAAAGCACCTAAGGTGCTATACAGTAGTCTTTATATTTGGAATAATAACATAATTATATTATGTACAAAATTCGCCCTCTCAAGGTGCCATACAGTAGACCTTATATTTGGAATAATAACATAATTATATTATGTACAAAATTCGCCCTCTCAAGATGCCATACAGTAGACCTTATATTTGGAATAATAACATAATTATATTATGTACAAAATTCGCCCTCTCAAGGTGCCATACAGTAGACCTTATATTTGGAATAATAACATAATTATATTATGTACAAAATTCGCCCTCTCAAGGTGCCATACAGTAGACCTTATATTTGGAAATAATAACATAATTATATTATGTACAAAATTCGCCCTCTCAAGGTGCCATACAGTAGACCTTATATTTGGAATAATAACATAATTATATTATGTACAAAATTCGCCCTCTCAAGGTGCCATACAGTAGACCTTATATTTGGAATAATAACATAATTATATTGGAGAATAACATAATTATATTGGAGATATGGAGGAGGCCTTTACTCGTCGAGAGGTCCTTAATATTTAGAAAAAAAAAGTATTAAATTTGTATTATTTTTTATTAAATATATATAAGAAAAAATATATAAATTGTATTTTGAATGTTATTAAGGAAATTAAAGGGTTTTTTATTTTTTTATTATTATTATGTACCTTTTATTTGGAATAATAACATATATATGTACAAAAATCGCTCTCTCACTTAAATTATATCATAAATATAGATGTATTATTTAAAGTTTAGATCAGAATAAATGTTCTATCATGACTTTGAACGGTTTCATTTGGACAAAAGTAACATTTGATATTTACATTTTTTTCTTGCACTACAGTGACTACTTGTAAGTAGTTTTATTTTGATCATTAACAGTGTTGTTAATAGGCTAATAAATCGCTATGATCTCAAGCTCGCTGGCCGCCCATTAACCAGAGAGGAGGTCGTTTGAACTAGCTTAATTTACGAATACACACAACCTGAAATGCGGTTACCTTTATTGTTTATAAGCGCTATTGTTTTTGATTGTTAGATTAGTTTTTATTCGACAGTTTACGACTGTTTGTGCAGTTAAATTGGACTATTTCACAAAGATACAATATATTCATTATAATTTTACATTATAATTAGTAAAGCCCCTATTACTCTATTTACTATCTACTCGTTGAGTTACTATATTTGCCCGCGACTTCGTCCGCGCCTTTTAGGTATTAAATGATTCATTTTATTTTTATTTTTAAACGATAACAGTACGTGAATGTATCCTATGCACTTTTCTGTATCCATGACAAAGTGTATGCAAAATTTCATAATTATCGGTTGAGTAGTTAAGGCGTCAAAGCTTAACAAACAAACAAAATAACTTTCGCAATTATAGGTACTGTTAGTTAGGATTAAGAGACACTGCTATGGTAACTAAGCAATTAAATATTGTGTGTATAATGATTATATAGAAAATTATTCTTCATAGTAATAAATATATATTATTTTATATGGAAAATTAAGCAGACAGGCTGAGGATTCTTCGGCGACAGAGCCAGCTATTGACAATTAGTGGATTTACTTGTCAACAGGTTGTCAGACAGGCTGACTGTCCACTTGATGGTTACCGTCAACGGCTACCGTCGCCTATTAACACAAGCAACGCTCATTTACCGAAACACAATTACACTGTGGTTTTCTATGAGAGCATCGAAACGCAAACTGCTTTGCTATGCATAAATAAAATAGTTAAATACATACTAACTAAATACCTATTATAAATATTAAAGTGTCTTCACGTTTGGTTTAGTGGCAAGTAACCCTAGCTGTTAACCAAACGGTCGCGGGTTCGAATCCCGCTAGGGGCGAATGTTTATGTGTTAACATTTCACCTTTGTACATGAGTCATGGATGTTTTATATTTATAATATGTATGTATTTACAAAAAAAAGTAATCTGTGTAATATATCAACTGTCTGGTACCATAATACAAGCACTGCTTACTGTGGAACTAGTTGGTGATGTGTGGAATGTGTGAAGATATTTATTTATTATTATTTATTATTTATTGTCTTCGCGCTTTCGCGCCTTAACTAGTCAACTGATCATCATCAAATTTTGCATAATACACGTTGTCAGGGTTACTAACAGAAAATGGCATAAGGTAACCCTATCATTTAGAAAAAAAGTAATTTTCTTGTTATATAAAAAGGATGAAGTCACGGGCAATTGCATAATTAAAAAAAATACTTTTTTTTAAATTATGTAAATACTTAAAAAATACAACTTAAAAATACATAAAAATGCACTTAAAATACTTAAAAACATTACTACAGATTACATATTTGTTTATTTATTAGATATACAATTTGTAATATTGTAAATTGATTGAAGTATTAAAGGGCCAGTTAAATGTATGAGTAAGTGTGTTTAGAAATAGTATCACAAAAATGTGTAGTTACGGAAACTGATTCAGTTACGTAACTATATTTAAAAGTTAACGATTATTCACATCCGGCGTTAAGTTGGCTACAGGTGTGTCGTATCTCGAATCCCATAATCCTGACCATAGGATGTTATTCGGTGAGATTTACACTTTCCGCCATTTCTGTTGAAGCCGACTGTGGTTGTCTATGGCTCTTCGCTCTTATTTATGTGTGGTTTCGACACTCGTTTCCTTAGGATCTTTTAATTATCTGACCTGACACTATTGTTTAGATTAAGTTGTGTAACTGGCTATTACACATTATGTTTCTTTTTTTAAACGGTGATTATAATCGGTTACCTAATAATATATCAAAAATTTCTGATCAATTATAATCCATGACGATTTTAATTTAATATAAATACGAAAGTAAGTTGGTTTGTTTATTTTTTGTTAATGACAAGGTTGACAGACAGGGTGACCGTCCACTTGATGGTAGGTGGCTACCGGATTGAGGGATTGAGCATTAGGGATAGGTTAATGGGCTCTGGTATACCTTACTCACTCACCAAAAGCGGTAAAGTTGACATAATTCGAAAATAGTTTAACTAAATAAAAAAAAAATATCACGGCCATTGTGACTGCGAGCGTAATTAAATAAAATCTCAATAGATAATATTTTATTGCACTTATATATTAATATTATTAAAATATTTGTTTAGTTGTAGCTTTGTGGAGACGTGCTTTCATCTCAAATTTGGAATATGACTAAGCTTGCTTTTGGATGAAAGTGCGTCTCTTTTTTGTTTTCTGCCTTCTTCTTTTGTTTTGTTCTGTAATGTGTAAGCAACACTGTTTTGTTTGGACATGCTGTGTACACATATTTTGGGTCTCTGTCTAGTTCACTTCAATTTAATCATATCTAATCAATGTATTTAGTCCTGCTTTGTGTACCTTATTAAATAAAAAATAAAAAATAAAAAAAATAAAAATAAAAAACCCACATTTTGTTAATTCACTGTGGTCTTCTGTAAGGGGGTGGTCACTGCCGCCAGATAGGCTGCCCGAATAACTGCGAAACGCAGTGAGTCCTGCCACTACTAAATATTTAATCTTTTAAATTCGCATTGTTATCTGCTTAAAATAATTATTGTGATAAAATGATTTATTTTCGTAAGGGCCTCTTTCACTAACTACAAGTAAAGTGTTGATTAATTACTTTTAGAAATAATTTTATGTTTTATTAAATTATGCACTCGGTTTTGTGCATCCTTCGATAGGCGATTTTTTATTATTATTTTCTTTTTAATGTTTATGACTTATACCGTACAATGAAAGGTATATCATCTCCTTGATTACCGGTTACCGGTGACTTTAAATGGCGGTTAGCTTACTTGACACTTTACTCAGAGATGATAAAAGAGGCCCTTAAGCAGTGTCTATAGCATAAGGCCACTGAACCGTATAAGAATTTATATTTACATTAACATGCTTACGTATTTGATATTACGAGTATGACTGATTAGTGTCCTATGATCTCATCTATGATATATAAGAAATAGATATTAATTTACAATACATGACAGGATTAACAGTAATGTACCTTCACTTCCAGTAAGTAGGTACAAGCAGCATTCATAGCTTGAAATGGCTTGAAACAAACAATGATAATATTTCAAAGAAATTAATTTAACGCCTCTGAGAATTTAATTACACTCAACTGTCAAGACTTGACAAATAAAGCGTATCCGCACAAAGTACCTTGTGTTGTGTTAAATATTCAAGGTATATCCGAAATATTTTACTATGTCTTGTATGAAAAAAAAAAATCGTGTACAAAAAAAAAAAACTCGTAAGTTCTGAGAGGATACTCGTATTTCCTCAAGATAATCCCTTATTCTTAATACTACTATAGAGTAAATAGTACTTTACTGGTTAAGTACTATTTACTCTATGGTCTATAGCGCACTTGAAAAGTCACCATCAAGTGGACCTTTAGGACCTTATTAGACTTACATTAGAAATAAAATAAAACTTAATTTTGTTATCGTCTGCTAATTGTCGACTGAAGTTGATTAAAAAGTGCTCTGTGACGTTTCAAGAAGTGGTGTTCATTCGTTCACATTCATTCGGTGGTTAAAAGGGTATCAGTCAGCTGAACGAACACGTTCACGAAGAGAGGTCGTTGTCATATGTCCGCACATCTTATAGTTGGAATTATAGTTCTGATATATCAGTTGGATGATAAAAGTATTTGGACTAAACATAAAGAGGTTTAGTTAATGTACTCGAAGTAGAGGGTGCTAACAATTTGTACTTATTGATTAGTTAATCAATGTTACGAGTATTCTAGAGAGTAATTCGGCTGCATTAATTTACATTCTTATCAAAATAAATCATTTTATCATAATTGTTTTTTAATGCAGATAAAAACGAGCATTTAATCAACTTATTTGATGAATTATAAAAATTCAAATAAAATAATAGATGTTTGTACGGGAGCCCAATTTGATGGTCTAAGATCCGAAGAGAGGTCGTCCTTCACCCATCTGTGTACCAAAGAAATGTATATTTTATCAATTGTTATCTATGAAAATTAAGAATCGCGATTGTTTTTCCCATTAAAATATGCTCTTGAATATCTTTAATTATAAACAAAACTAGCTGCTATTCTGCGTCCAACTCTGTTACTCTGCAAAGTACCTAATACGCTTAATTTTTCTATGTCACACATCTTTCTTGCTCTGTTTTTATAAAATTATATAACTATAGCTTGGAACTATATACCTACTCTATACAATCCCTAGCTATATACATGCCTACTCTATATAGTTGCATGCGGAAATCCTTTTATGAATTTTTATTGCAAGGCTTAGAAATGCTTTTGTGTAGCAAAATCTTTGCTTGCTATGATTTTAAAATTTTAATACCTTACAATAGTAATTCATGAACTATATATATACTACTGAAGCTATCCAAATCAGAGGAAGCAAATATGTATGTCAGAAAAGTACGCTTAATTGTTATAGAGACAGCTAGTTTTTTTTTAAATTACGGATATTATGTAACAGAAATAATAATATTCCGAAATTATGATATTTTGAATTCCAAAGGTATCTAAATTCATTTAAAAAAAGAATAATTACATGCTCTCTAATACTATTTTTCAGTAGTACTAGTACTACTATTAACTCTCTCAGTACTATTTATCTGGATGAAAGGTGTTCTATGTCGTTTTCTATATTTCTGATAATGTGTGTGTAGGTACACAAAAATTTATAATGATCGGTTAAGGCGTAAAAGAGTAACAAACAAACAAACTCACTTTTGGAGTGATTAGGATACTAAGTGCGTAATGTTATACATAAAAAGATTTACAGATTATTCGCACGTTAAAGTAATCAGGGAAGTCTATCAATAAATACAATCAGTCACGTTACTTTGGTTATTTGTCCAATTAATTTCGATGTTTATCTTTATCGTTGGCATTAGCCGTATATCACATGTAAGTATGATTTGCTATCGTCAGTTTAGACCAGTGTACTTGCGTTCGCAATTAATTCATACGTTTAGGTTGCAATTAAAATTGTTGGCTTCCATACTAGCACTTGGCTCCAGCGCTCTATCTATCATTTCAAAGGTGTTATATTAATAGAGTACAATAAATTAATGTAATTATAAATTCAAAATCCTTTATTTAATCTTAAAAGTTTAATATAATTTAAGTTTGTATAGTTATTGAGATTCAATTAGGAACAAATCTTTCCTTAAACCCTTAGTTACAAACCTATCTTTAAACTTAACTTAAGGAGACAATAAGAATTGCACTTAATAAGGGACCTTGTCATACATCTTATCCGAACTAATATAATAAATGCGAAAGTGAATTTGTTTGTTACTCTTTCACGCCTTAACTACTCAACAGATCGTCATGAAGTTTGGCATATACATTGTCAGCGATACAGGAAGGGTCAAAAGGTCAAAAAAGTACTTTTTTTGACCTTTTAAAACCTTTTTTTAAAGAGTATTTTACAAATTAAAATAAAAAATTTAACGCCTGAAAAAATATGTGTAATATTACAATAAAATAAAATCTTAAACGAGCCGTGTAAACAATTTGTACACGTTGTAAATTATATTACCGAGCTCAAAAAAATAGTTTTTATAATCTTTGCGTTTGTGCATGCTAATCTCAGAAATAGTTTTAATGCGGTTTTCACTAAATGTTACGGAAGCTTCTGTTGAACTTTTGTTAACTTTTGTTAACTGTTATGAAACCAGGATTCGTTGATATTCCGATTAACATACGCGTACGGAGTCGCGGGCACAGCTAGTTATTGCGGCAACAGCAATAAAGATTGAATAAACACCAAAGAAAAAGGGACGCGGACGAAGTCGCGGGTAAAATCCAGTAATAAAATTATTTAAAAATTTATTGAAATAAAAATTTTGTTGTAGACTCGTCGAAGTTGATAAAACGCAAAAAGTCTACGGATGATGTCCGCTCACCGCTCGGAGGTGAGGGTTCCCTCACGAGTGAGGAAGGCGAGGAGCCAGGAGTCGGCAGAAGGAAGAAGGCGCGGACCACGTTCACCGGAAGGCAGATATTTGAGCTGGAGAAACTTTTCGAAGTCAAGAAGTACTTGTCTTCGGGCGAACGAGCCGACATGGCGAAACTTTTGAATGTCACCGAAACTCAGGTGTGTACTCAGCAAATGTTTATTCGTCTGAATTGAACTTTATATTTTAGATGCAACATTATGTCCTGTCTTGTCTATTGTGACAAGCGGAATAGATATTACAGATTGCATTTCTACTGAAAATTTTACTATATCTAATTTATTACTGTATAAAGTTTACCATGCTTTGCAATGGTTATTTCCCCCATGACCCCTATTGCAAAATTTTTAAAAATTCGCTTGCCACACCCGGGAATCGAATCAGCTAAAATGCAAAAAATAACATCTGTACTTTTATGGCATCAATCCATAGGGGCAATCATAAAGATTAAATAGGTATAAATATAAATGAGTAATATATTTAGGATATTGTGATACTGTGATTTAGGATAGGATAGATTTAGGATTTAGGATATTATTAATAGCACTCTTTAAAGTGTTAAATCATATTCTATAATTTTAATATCAGAAAAAATACATAAAGAAAGACCTTACTTATCTACATCTAGGATTAATGTATCACATTAAAAAAAAAGTTGTTCGTTCCATATCAGTATTAAATTGATAGGTACGTCTCGAGAGCCTATCAATTTTTTAAATTTTACTTTGTTTGGTTCTGGGGTGAACATACTCGTAGTCGAATTTTGAAAAGTTTACCTGTAAGGTAGTATCTTGTATCTTGTGCATACATTAAGATTTAATAATAAAGAGATGTCCGCCACATACGTATATCCGTACTAATCCGTACTAATATTATAAATGCGACAGTATGTTTGGATGTATGGATATTTGTAACTCTTTCACGCAAAAACTACTCAACCGATCACAATGAAATTTTGCATACACGTTGTCTTAAACACCAGAAAGGACATACGGTACCTTTCATCGTTCAACGCGGACGAAGTCGCGGGCACCAGCTAGTAGTAACATAAAAACTACATTTTAATTAATTTTGATTACAAAGTTGTTAAATGATTAATGTACGTATTAAAATAAATAATAAACAAAATCTCTCTCATCGACGAACGATTCACAGCTTCAGTATCAATTGGTGTTAATGCATATACAATCAATGGAGTGGCTGTCATATGAACGCAGATAGTCACATGACCATAATAAGTAGTATTATGGTCATGTGACAATTGCTACTTCGATCGATATTTAGTAAGTCGATTTCCAAACTCATTTGATCGTCTTTCTTATTTTTACTAATATTAAACATTGTTTTTTTATATTATTTCGATTATTTATAAGATTAAATACGATGTAGATGTGTATCTTTATGGCTATAACTGCGTGCAGTGGATTTCATTATGGTATTTAACATCAGTGTCGTCACTAAGGCGGCGCAGACCCTAGAGGGGAACAGAAAAAACCAGGACCTCAAGCAATACCTATTATTGAATTAACTAAGTACCTAATACCATATTTAAAATAAATATACCAAGTACTTATAATTAAAAATACTTAGTATTTAAAAATGTAGTTTTAGGATGATAGATTTATTTTTATGCTTAAATATAATCAATTTTATTGTCAGATTAGAAAATATTTCAAAGACGCAGTTATAGAAGCTCGCAAAGTGCGCATAAAACCTATATAGTTACTGTACTGCCTAACATATCAACAGTTTATCCAATTTTAATGTGCAACACATTTTTTTTTCGTAAGGATCTCTAATTTCTTAAATAATCAAAATACAGACTTTGTTACTCGCTAATAATGTAGCTTTCTATAGTCTTTGAGTTTATCTATTACAAACAAACATATAAAAATATCTTTATAATATTAGTGTAGATTACTTAGATCTAATTTTGAACAGTAGAAAAAAATAACATAATATGCTAATTGTAATTAATAAAATAATATACTGTGGACTGTTAATTAAATAAAAGGTAGGTAATAGGAATGCGTGAGTGTGTTTGTCGACGAATGAATTCAGTTAATGGGTCATCAGCCGAACCGTTCACTCACTCATTCACTCACTCACTCACCGGCTGTTCCACGTAATCTTGAACAAAATTAAACGTTTTAAACTGTAACTCATATGTCGCCGATGTTATTCTTCATTTGAGAGGCGGCGCAACTCATAAGAGATTGGCGGGTCGCTTTTAATAACATTTTATTTAGTATGTTCTACTAGAACTTTAGAATACTATTTAATATTACTTTGCTTACTTTGACTTTTTATAAAAAGTTGTGTTTTTATCTAAATAGGGTTTTGTGTGGCTGTGTCGTGGATACGGCCATGTGTTTTAAATAAATACGGAGCGTATTATATGTATATAGACAACTAATTTGTATATACAATTATATACCAAAAAATTCTTTGATCTTTTAGCTATCTATTAGTGTAATTAAATTTTGGATGTAGATGATAGACAATTGTAGCTACAGCATCAACTGTATCCCCCGATTGTCTCCCACTATGGAAGCAAATTTAAAGACGTATTCCCACAAAAAAATGACGCAAAATGGAACTAATGACGCAGAATTAGTAATAGTACTACAAATAGCTAATCTATACTAATAATATAAAGAGAAACGATTTGTATGTTTGTAAAGAATAAACTCAAAAACTACTGGAACGATTTTAAATTTTTTTTGTTATGTTGGATGTTGGATGTTTGTAACTCTTTCACGCAAAAACTACTGAACCGATCACCATGAAATTTTGCACACACGTTGTCTGGGACACCAGAAAGGACATAGGGTACATTTCATCGTTCAACGCGGACGAAGTCGCGTCGAACAGTACCTCAATGTAATACCTCCATATTCCAACGCTGTCCACGAAACTCTTAATAAAATTGGTGTTAAACCGAAAACTGTGAGAATGTGACAGTCACTTGGACCTCAAGTTTAAACGTTCTGAAGTGAGATAATTATACTATCGCCAAGGTGGCGCAGAAGAGAGGGAGAGGGGGGGGGGGGGGGGGTGGAACTGTCCCCCGCGACGTGAGACGACACATATGGCGTCACTAATTAAAACTATGGAACCGTGCTTTTTAGTTTAGACACTACACCATTTACACGTGACTTCACTACTGAGAAACGTGATAATTATCTGTGTTATGTAATTGATGCATAAATTCGATGTACACATAATTTAGTTCCCAGCCAGCAAAGTAGTCCTTTAAGAAAACCCTTTATCATTAATCCATACTAATATTATAAATGTGAAAGTAACTGTATGTCTGTCTGTTACCTTTAACAACAACATTCATACATCCAAACATACTTTCGCATTTATAATAAGTATTAGTAAGGATATGTTATTTATTTTTCAACGCGGACGAAGTCACGGACACCAGCTATAAACGATTTAGATGTGATTGATTTGAAGCAATGTTGACTCATTTATTTAATTTTAAATTACATAATTGGTCCTCTGCCCAAATATGACCAAGAAAATAAATTTCTAGTTAAAACTGACGTTGTTAACTAGTTAAAAGTTAATAATCTATTAATTCATACTAACTTAATACTAAACATAATTTTTCAAGTTAAAAATCAGCAAAAATTCATGATGATCGCCTGTTAAGGCGATGAGTAGTTAAGGCGTGAAATCGTAACAAGTAAACTTTACTTTGGCATTTATAATTTTAGTAGGATTTCTTACA
Source organism: Synanthedon myopaeformis (assembly GCA_944738685.1). Classification (NCBI taxonomy): domain Eukaryota; kingdom Metazoa; phylum Arthropoda; class Insecta; order Lepidoptera; family Sesiidae; genus Synanthedon; species Synanthedon myopaeformis. Next base: position 7,845,662 of record OX122932.1, on the reverse strand, counting down.
ATATTAAACTGTATTAATTAAATTGACCATTTTAAGAAATATCTAATTGTGGATCTTTGGAGGCACTTAAAGGAGGAGTCCATTAAAGTGTCAATTTAACAAGATAATTAATTGAATTCTAACGTCCGTCACGCTAATGATCCGAAAACAGCCACGTGTCCCCTAAACTCCACAAGGAGGTGATCAACAAAAACGAACACGAACAAAAAGTGGTGTAAAAACTAAGGTACAAATTAAAATGTCCCTTTCGTAGCATATATATTTGATAAAATATTTTAAAGGAATGAGCGAGTGAAGTCAGTAATTAGCATTTGAGAAGCATTCGAGAGAATACGTTGTCTCTGACTTAAGTAGGTACTTGTCTTCGATAACCTAAGAAAGATTATGCTTTATTATGCACTGGCAGAATCCTATATACAGTATGGACTTAGTAGTTATAGTCGAACCTACAAAACTTATCTAATCAAAATCTACAAAATACATGTAAAAATTCTAAAAACATTACCTAAAATTAAATTTGTTTGTTTGTTGCAAACAGGCTCCTAGGAATCCCGTTTTGAATAGGCTCCTAAACACTGGACCGATTTGAAAAATTCTTTCACTGTTGGGAAGCTACATTATCAGCTAGTAACATAGGCTATATTTTATAAAAGTTACGCGGACGAAGCCGCGTGCAACAGCTAGTTATGTTATATAGATGATGTGAAATGTTTAAAGAGAATTATTTTGAAGAATTAATTCTAAACTATCATTAAAGTTGGCAGCTGTGCATATTATGGCGCATACCTACAATGTTATTTTACTTTACGACTCGTATGCTTTCAAAACAAATTATTAATTGAATTCTCCTTCACACAAACTCCACAATTCATTTACTATTTCAAATTGTATTGTAATGACGGTAAAGTTTAATTTCGCACGGAATGTGGGGCGTAGATAATAAAACTTTTGCCTCCGAATTAGTACGAAATCCTGCGGGATCGAGCTGTACAGGGTGATTTTGAATTGACAGATTAATCTTACAGGTTAATGTCCGACTTTCAATGTAATTATACAGGGGTGGAGTTTAGTAATCGTTTGATCTGTACCGGTGGGAGGGAAAGCTTTTTCGACTGTTATTACTGGAATATTGATTTTGTGATGAACCGGTTACGGTCGGCATGCTTTTGAGGTGAAATAGATATATCATGAAACACATGATAAAATATTAAAATGTTGATTTTTGTGTAGTCGGGGTACGATAACTTTCGTCAGTTTTTAAATTCATTCCTTTATCAAGTCGTAGACTCTTAGTACCTTTTGAAACTAAAGCACTAAGCAGATAACTGACAGACTTTTGAAATGAAATTTTGGAATGACTGATATAATTGCCCTGATGCAAGCAAATGGCGACTTTAAGGTGACGAATCTTTTCTTACCCCGACTTTACTTATAAATATAAAATTTTACTTTTTCCAACAGATAATAAATTAAATGTCTTTAGCGACTCTTAAATATTGTCGTCTCTACATACATGTATTTATAAAATATATATAAAGACGCCGCTCTCCGCTCCTGTCTATATCTTCGCTAACTTCTTCTAAACTTAGTCAGTTTAACTAAAAATTAGTAGAATAGTAATTGTTAAAATAAAATAATTTTCAACATATGCGTGTATTGTATAGGTATATCTAATTTAGAATGATAAGTACCTCTACGTGATCGTATAAGACTTGGAGAAAAGGTTTTGATATCAATATTCAAAGTGAACCTTCACCTTGAACATAGATATAATTGTGATTGTTGTGAAATATTCATCATCCTGTATCGACTCATTCACACCATATGTCATTTGTTAAAAGCGATGCTGCGTTTTAGTAGTCCCCCGCGGTCAGAGGTGACGCACCTAAATACATCCACTCCTGCGCATCATTAAACACATATTAAGAGAAAAACAGATGTGACAAATGCGCTAATTAGGTACGCTCATGAAGGTACATATTTGTTTTTGAATTTTTTTAAATAATATCTATAATAATATGACCACTTTTAGAGTTCTTTACTTATGTAAACAATGTATAAGTTTTTTCTTATTTAATGACACACCGAAAATCAACACAACATAATTGTGCTGTAATTTTACGGTGGCCTTCTCTAAAGGGGTGGTTACTGCCGCCAGACGGAATGACCAATTTATAACTGCGACACGCACTGTATAAAAATAAGTATATAGCCTGTAAATGTGTAACTCGATAAAGGCTGGATCAATTTGACTATTTATTTAAAATATTCTTTGAAGCCTGAGGAAGTCTTTTAATGAAGACAAAAATTAAAAAAAAAATATCCACCCGAAGCCGGAGGCGGATCTCTAGTAATGTATAAAACAATTTATAAAAATAAGCAAATAAGTAAGTATAAAATCATCTGAAAATATTGATATATGTCAAAGATTAGTATGTACGTAGTTGTTTACTTTACACAGTTCGGCTGAGTGTGCCCTACGGCTCTATGATATGACAGATGACAGTTTATTGCCATGTGGGGGATCTATTTTCTGTTTAACACTGGCCTTCACTGTTTATAGAAATGTATATGTTTGTGTGTCTGTTTATCTTAACTCCTACAAGTTTCTTAGTGTCTCTGGGAATTTATTATAAAAAATCTAAGTAGGTAATGGAATATAAGTTTTCAAATTCTAGTTTATTTTAATTATTATTCATGGAATTTTAGACATTCTAAGAGAACATAATATTTTTTTCCATGTATACATAATAATATAAGCGACCTGCCCCCGACTTCGCGGCCGTATCGATATCCGTTAAAAAAATTAGCTGTGAAACAGACAGATGCGGATACCCACTTTATTTTATAATATTTATTTATTATCACAAGACATCCAACGAGGCAGTCATCAAGCAAAATTGTCGTCATCTAAATCAAGTAACACGATTTATTCTTCATCTCTTGGCGGATGCCGCCACAATTACAGCCTGCACCATTCAAAGTTCTAAGTAATATCAAATACATTATATCTACAGCTAAATGAGAGAATGAAACAGAAAATAATATGTGTAAAAAATATTATTACATAGCCTCAAATTTAGTTTTCTGATAGTAGCGTGGCAAGGCCCAAGCTACAGTTTAGTCTGCAGAGTGAAGTACTCCTCACAATACCGCCGTCTATATCATCTACCTAAAGAGGTTCTCGAGGTGTTGGTCGTGTTGGTGTTCACTTAAATGACTAGGTATAGGGACTGCTGTTATAATTTTTATAATTTTTATAGGTTTTTATTATTATTATTAATAAACACAACTGATACATCACTACGCCACGAATATTAAGCCATAAGACATATGATATGGAGATAGAACTTTTAAATGGTCCTCTTAAAATACTTTCAAACAATAAAGTGGGATTCTTTAAAGTACAATGGCAGGTATATAATGAATTGGTATTAAGTATTTAATGTTCGGCATTAGAAACTAAAATGAGAGGTGAATCGCCTCCGAGCCGTTAGAACAAATATAATCGCCTATTAAAGTTTGATTGATGGTCCATAAATCGATGGGTGACAGCCCCCTGATCTTCAAACGGTTGACCGCCTCATTAGCCCACAAAAACAACTATACGCCTGCACTGTCCGTCGACCAGGGTTGTCACAAATAATTTTCCTATTTAATGGTTAAGGTAATTTAATGTAGGCCACTAGCTGGTGGCCGCGACTTCGTCTGCTTTGAAAAATGAAAAATATACAAATTTGTGCAGGGTCGGCAGCGCACTTGTACACCTAGCTTCCTGGTGTTGCTTGTGTCCTTAGGCGACGGTAGCCACCTAACATCAAGTGGACCGTCAGCCTGTCTATAAACCTTAATAATATTAAAAAAATCTAAAATCCTTTTCGCTGTGACAACAGTGGATCCAATTTTTTATATTTTCAGACGATCCCTCAGGAACCTAAAAATTTTCCAGCATAAAATGTATCTTATATATTAATCCAGGTAATGAACTATATGTGTGCCAAATTTCATCTCAATTCGTTCAGCCGTTTTATGCGTTACTGAGGAACAAACATCCAAACATAGGTAACTATAATGACCCTAGTATTTTTTTTTTTCAGTAAAATATTTATTTTCAAATCTATCTAAGTGTGTTGCTAAGCGCAAAACTCGAGAACGGCTTAACCAATTTTTTCAACTACCAATTTTTTAACAACCAATTCGGACCAATTACTAGGAATGTTCTTGTTCTTACGAAGAGAAGAATTGGAAAAATGTCCGGAAATTGCATCCGCGTGAAGCCGGGGGCTGGTCGTTAGTTCAATGCACTTATAGGAAAAGAGAAAAAAAATCTGAATTTCATAGATAGATATGTATAATCGTTTTTAAAAGATATAACAACATAATTTTATCCTTTTGTTTGTCCAAGATTTGAAATAGAAGCGAGCAATTAATTAAAAGTGACAAACAACGAATCCGTATAGACGTAACGCAACGGAAACGCTCCAACACGCGGCCACCGGCGCGCCCTCTATTAACAAAACATAATTAATTTAAATTATCATCCGACGCCGAGACCGAACAAAAAAGACAAGGATTACAAAAAACGCACAGTACAATTACGATACGGTATAGAATGTGTTAGATAACGCATGAAATATAGGGTTGTCAAATATAAAGTGCATTCTCTGCCATTCTCTGACGTCGAAAAACGATTTTGTATATCTTATTTCGAATAAAAATGTTTTGAATTTGAATTTGAATTTTGAAAGGTATAGTTTCAATTAGCTAAACATCTTAAATGTTAAACTTGTTTTCTTGTAATAAAATTTTTAAAACTTCTGGTATTAATATTGACTAATTCGTGTCAAATGTATTGCAGCCTGAATCCTGCCAGTCAGTTTTCAGCCAAAATCTAAATGTAAAATTATAATGCCATAAAATTTTATAAATAATGTTATATTAACAGACAGTTAAACTATTTAAACTTTTTTACTCTGTAATTTAAGAGCTCAATAACGGTTCCCCAACCGTATGATTCGCATAGAAACGTACATTTTAATGCAAATCTTACAAATTTCATTGGAATTTTTTTTTAGAGACTATATGTTGCACGCGACTTCGTCCGCGTAACTTTTTATATAATATAGCCTATGTTACTCACTGATAATATAGCTTTCTAGAGGTGAAAATTATTTAAAATTCTTTTTGAGTTTATTCATTACAAACCTACAAAAATACAATTCTTCTCTTTTTAGAAGCAGATAGATAAATAAATAAAGATAGATAGAAGATAGATAGATAAATAGATGGGTTTGCTTTAGCCAGCATCTAGCAGTGTAGCAAAGATCAGGCCTATTATGGAGCGAGCTCACCCAGACGATGCCTTTTCACTCGAACTTTAAAAAGATTTGGGTTATATGAACTCGGAAACACAGACGCCGGCAGGGAGTTTCAAACCTTGGCATTGTTAATATTTTAGACATTTATAAAAAAAAAAATACTTCTGATCCTAATAAAGATGTTTCTTATTTCGTACACACGGAATAGTTAACAATGTTTAGAACAGAGAAACATATGAATACGTTTTTATTACACCGAGTTCCCTCACTGCATTCTCACTTTGTACTGTTCAAAAAAAGCGAACATTATAATTTGGGGAAGCAATCCTGTTCGCCTTCGACTCCATAAATTCCTTTTGATTTACCTACTATTATTTTAGTGGTTGGAATTAGGTTCTTTATTGTTTCAACATCTTTAATGTTCACGTTATGTTTTAAAAGATTAAAAACGATGTCGTTAAAGAATGCTTGTATTTATTGCCCGTACTATATATGTTATTATTATGGGCCGAGGTTTATTTTTATTGAATGTTCTACCCATTTGTTAAGTAATTACACAAGTAATTCGCTTGTGCTCTATAGAGACTACAGCTCAATTTATTGTGCAACATAATTGTATTGTTTTTAATATTGCCGATAGGATATATTGTTTATGTTAAATATTTTGTCAAAGGCTTGTCTTATTTATTTATTTTATTTCAATTTCAACAGAAAAATAAAATAACATATTATACAATTGATACAACATTACTTAAAAAAGTTATTTGACTATCTTTTTGTGTTGCTATACTATTAATTATGTATACAAGTTGCACCCGTAGTTTCGCCTGATTTAAAATCGAATTAAAATATAACACTGCAAGGAAAAATATTATCTCGTTTAATAACAGTAAAAATTAAAGCAGAAAGATAGATTTTATAATTTAGATTTGAGACAAGATACATACTTAGGCAATAATTATATTATATTATAAAAAAAGTCGCTCTCTGTTTCTTCACTAACTTATAAACTAATCAACGGACTTTGATACGGTTGTAAATTTTCAGAAAAAAAATAGCATTCCTGCGAAGCTGAGGACTGGTCGCTAGTTTTATTTTATAGGATATATATTATAACTAATAGTATATTATAGGGATTTAAGTTCTAAATATATGGGTACATACTTAGTTTTCAGATTCAAGCATTTAAATTTAAAGAAAAGTTTAAGAAGCAGTGCCTATTTAAATCGTGAACCAGGTCCACCTGCGTGCCAAACTTATCCAAACCTAATCACCGGTTCACGCGATAACGACTAACATATTAACTTTCCAATTATAATATTATTAAGATAATATTTGGAGCGTTTATGAGTCGCGAGCGAGCAAGTTAGCAACGGCAAGTGTGGTGTTTATTTTAATAGCAATTTTAAATGTCAGCAGAGGGTCCGTAAGCTGATGTGATAAGTAACGCTCGGACGGACTTTCAGTAATGTTATTATTACATTGAAACCCGCCAGCCGGATATATACCTACGTTCATATAGAATTATAGATATGTTGAGAAGCCTCAAATAAATTTAATAATAACGGTTGGAATAGAATAGAATAAGTGCAAAAGAGACAGGTATACACATGCATAGTTTATTTCCTGTTTCAGTAAAAATTGAACATGAATCAAACACTGATGTGTTTCCGCCTGGTTAGAATAGCTTCTTGAAGCGTGCTGCAAATTCTTCTGCAAAGGTGTCAAATGTTGTTAACAGTCTTTTTTTTTAATTTTTATTAATAATATGTTTGCTCTTGACCAGAATCTAGCCGTGCAGATGAACAAGTTAACCCAGAAAATGCCTATTCACTCGAACTTTAAAAAGATTTGGGTTATATGAACACGATTTTGCATGTGTGTGCCAGACTTTTTCGCGCACAGTTAGACTAGAAAATGTTGAAATACAAAACACATACCTTTTATAGGCTATTATTAGTGCATACAGTATCCATTTCGCTTTCATCAATTCCCGTTGGCATTTATCAGAGTATTAATAAAGCCGTATAAAGCTTTAATTTCCTATACTCCAACAGGCGGCGGGAGACTTGATCACAGTATACGATACTAACAGTAAGCCAACTTGTTCTTGTTGATGTACATTTTGGATTTGGGAGTGTATTGGGCTCTGTTAATTCAAAGAATTATTCCTATAGTTACAAAAAATATATCACATATTTTAAAAAAGGTTTTATAAACATGTGTGGCTAGGCCGTTTAGATAATGTATTGAGATTTTGTCTTCCAAGCTACAACCTAAATTTTTGTTTATTTTATTGAAAATTTTGGTTTCTAAGTGGAAAATGTGAAATTATGATTTCTGCTTTTTTTTTAAATTTTCACTAGTACCTAAATATTTTAATAAGGCGAAGCGTAGTTTGATCGCATTTGTGTGCATGTGAGCAAATAGCTTTTGTTTGCGACTTTGTTCGCGTATTTTGATAAATTATTCTTATTCCATGTGTTATTCTGATTTATAAACTATATTGCTATGAACTTTCATCAAAATATGTTGAGTAGTTTTAACGTGAAAAAATTAACTAACATCCTCACAGATTTGCACTATACATATAAGTAATATATATTTCATAGTACATATATGTGTTATCTGATGCATAAACTATATTATTGTAAAATTTCATCAAAATTCGTTCAGTAGTTTTTGCGAGATCATCACAAACTTGCACATTTATTAATGTTAGTAAGAAATAAATTAGTAGGATATGTTCTTATTAAGAAACTAATCAAATTGTGCGATCCCACATACTGTAGCTATTTCTAATACTGTGCAGGAGGCAACGGAGGGATACAAATCACACAAATAAACAATCAAATAAAATCACGAGCTGAGCACTCAGCGAGCACTTATGCGATAACCAATTCACGTTTACAGCTCACAAATTTAATTGTGACTCTTACTCTTAACGTAATAAGGGGTATATTAAGTGGGAAATTATCCGCGTTGATGGTGAAATTTATTTTTGTTCGAATGCGAGCGTTCATTCCGGTTAGTGTTGTGCTAAATGCGACTAGGTCAATCGATGAAATACTTTTTAGTACGAAGGTTAAAAATCTGGATACAATTTTTCTTACGCCAGACTTCGCCAGGAAGCCAGACTTGCTAACCAGTTTCATTGCAGAATTATACTTAATAACTTATAGAATACAGAATACTTAATACAGAACTATACAGAATACTTAATAACTTACTTTAATTATTAATAAATTTATAAAATTTATTAAAACTATCTAAAATGTTATTCTATGCAATAGAGAATATTTTATTAAAATGTAAATATAATTTGTTTACGTATATTAGAATTATTTATATTTTAAAACTACCTATATATAAAAGTAAAAGTTTTTAGTAGTGGCAGAGCACACTGCGTTTCGCAGTCATTTGGGCAACCCGTCTGGCGGCAGTAACCACCCCTTTACAGAAAACCACCGTGTAATAAAAGCGTGGGCGTTGTTGTGTTTCGGTGAATGAGTAAGGGAAGCCAGAGTCCATTTCCCTATCCTTCCTTAATCCTACTATATGTAGTCGGCAGCGTACTTGCAGCATAATGTGGCGACGGTAGCCACCTACCTTCAAGTGGACCGTCAGCCTGTCTGCCGATATTAACATAAAAAAGTAAAATTAATTGTTACTTTTTACTGGAATTACGTTTTGTCTCAATCATGAGCAAGCTTCATATGAAGTGGATTTATTTTGGAAAATAACTTATCAGTCAGAGACGTTTTAAGCAATACGTACTTACAACTAGACTTTGTTTAACTCTAACCATTTTACGATTAAAAGTATTTTAAAATTTATTTTACGGTTAAAAGAATGTACGAGTATTCAAATTTATCGATATCGACTGTCTTCATAATAATTAAGCGGTTATCTCTAACAATTTCGAAAATACACCTCCCCTTCACTTTGGAATCTCATAAACCATATTCAGCGTATTCGCTCGATCGAGTGAAACAAAAAATACAAGAGACGCGGCCGCCAGAGAGGGACGCAAACAAAACAGGATGATGTACGCTTTTATGAACACTATAATGGGTTAAATTGGTCCTTTAATAAGGAGCGGGCGATGTCATAAAGTGTCTCGAATAAAACTGTCAGCTTTGAGACGCAATTGTTTACAGCCAGCGTTATTCTGAATGCTAACGCGGCCAGTCTTAATTGAACCCCGACTTAACCCCCTGAAACGCTTTCGTAATATGTTAATTGTTCGGTGTGGGGTCGAATCAGGGGTACAGCGATGGTGGTCGTATCATTACAATAAAAATAATAATGTCGTCAAGTCGATTTTGGAATTCAATGGAGCGATGAGAGGGAAGCGTCCTCTTCACCTTTTTTTTTTTAATTAAGCCGGGACGTCACATTTTTAAAAATCGCTATTGAAAGGGTGCCCCACTCATTTAACGAGTACCTGCTTGTTGACAAGCAATTACGTTTTGATGGGCAATTTTTTTTTGTGTGGAATTTATTATAAATATTTTACCTATTGCTAGCATATTTAAGATCTGAAGTCTTATTAGTTTATAAGACTTTATAATTATAAGCTACCAGTTAGTAGCTAAGACCATTGTTATAACAGCATTTCGATGAATGAGTAACAGATGCCAAAACTCATTCATTTTATTCTTATATTCCAAACCCATCCCTATGTTACGTATTTTAATAAAATACGCGGGTTCTTATGTTACGTATTTTTTTAATAGTGTCAGGGCCTACTGCGTTCAGTAACCTTTGATTTATTGGGCACTCCGTGTTGGGGCAGTAACCACTCATTTGCAGAGATCGAAAGTATTACTATTACTAGCTGTTGCACGCGACTTCGTCCGCGTTACTAAATAAAATATAGCCTATGTTACTCATTGATAATATAGCTTTCTATAGGTGAAAGAATGTTTAAAATCAGCTCAGTAGTTTTTGGATTTATTCATTACAAACATACAAATGTTCTCTCTTTATAATATTTATATAGATATATAGAAGTATAGATTAGAATAGACACAGCACTTGTATATCCCATTTGGGGTTACTGATGCTTGATTTGACTGTCTGTCTGCCCGTTTCCATTTTTATTAAAAAAAAATCGTTGCCTCATCAGCATTTCAGCCGTAGGGCGTCCACTGCTGGACATAGAACCCCCCATAGTTGTCAAATAAGACCGGTTTGAAGCCTGGATCCATTAATTATCAGGTAGTTAGTCCATATCGTGGGTGGAAATTCTATTAAAAAAATTAGTTTAGAAATAATTAATATTAGTACTCTGTAGTAATACTACTTGTAGTACTCTGTGGTTTTTTAGGTATATTTTTCAAATATATAACTACCACAAAGGAAGTCCTGTGATCTTGTTACGTGGATTTCCTTTTAAAAGTGCTTGTTTGTTGTGACAGTTGTAATTGAATTGATGTTCCCCAAATCGTTTGTGTTTTGTGGACCGAGAGACAAATGTAGCATTAATGTTAATTCAAACATTCGTAGCAATCTCTCACCGCGAGACGGAGTCGAGACGACTGCTATTGCCCGATTCCCGAGCGGTCGCTCGATTAATTTCAAATCTGTCTGCGTCCCTATAGATGCCATTCTTCTCTCCCTCGCACCAATTAGGGTTGCCAATCCTCACTGTTTTATATTTTCAATTATTTTAATACATATGGTGTGTAAATATGCAAAAAAATATAGGCTGATTTTTATAATAATATTATCTATAATAATATAATAAATAAAGAGGGCGCAATAATTTTGTATGTTTGTTTATATGTAGATGGTTAATCTCCTTAACAACTGCGTCATTTTGAAAAATTATTATACTAGATATCCCTTCGATTGATTCCGGGCGAAGCCGGGACGCGTCAGTCTAGTGTCTTATAAGGACGGTATCCATTTCAGTCCGTTTATTCCAATAAGTTATCCTCTGTTCGATTTACGTGTATGACACATTCCAATAAAATAAATTCCATAAGTATTAATGGTGGACAAAAAATGTTTTATAACAAAACCTTTTTAATTATATTAAAAAAGGAATTAATTACAAGATAGTCAAATCAAGCTGTAAAAATTAAGTAACTAACTAGCCTTAGATCGCCAGCGCACTTATTTTCATCTGGATTTGCTTGTTTTAGTGGCGTAAGAGCCTGCTACCATAAAGAAGTCTATCAACTTCTCTGTCAACGTTAAAAAAAAACACGAAGACTTAAATTTCGTAACTAAAAATGTCTAAGTTTATCGTTGTGTCTTTAAGTGATTACTGCTTCTACATAGCATTATTTTGTTATTAAATAAAATTTAGGTCAATTAAATATTAAATGCATACTTATTTGCATACAATGGGTTATTATGACAACCCTGAGTAGCGAAAGATGAGTGAGAAAGAATGAGATACTTGAAATTTAGTTCCGCTTAATGAGCGATTTCTGTTCCTTTCGGGTACGAGTATGTCGTTGTCAACAGACACTTTTGATGTCTATTAATATAGTCAAATTATTTATTATTTAATTTAGATTGTCTCGCCAAATTAATGATCTATCAAATAAGATTAAATAGAAATCACTCTAAATATGGGTTTCGAAAAATTCTCGTGGTTATCATCACGAATTCTGATGACTGGTGGTACAGTTTAACTGGTGGGTTACTTATACCTAACCTTATTCTGGAACCTTTAGATATTATTGAAAGGCAAAGCCGCATAAATCCCCAAGTGATTTTAGTAACACAAATAACCCAAACATTTCAAATAACCAAATCGTAAGTAGGTACGCAACAGTTTATATAGAGGGAGCGGTCCATTTCGCGCCAATTATACCTTGTGTCAAATACACCCGACTCGGCTGCGTTGCACAGCGGAAAATGAATCTTAACGCACTGATTTGACGATTCAAAACGCTAAAAGTCATTGGAAGGTGAAATGAAAATGTTATGGTCTGCACTATTGACGCTGCTTCATGCAAATAGAGCTCAAAATTAGTGAGCATAAAGTCGTTATTTCGTTGTGGAATAGATCAAAGTGTAGCATTCATGTCGCTGTATGATGTACGCCGCAATAATACAGCGAGTTCGAAAATGGCTATTAAGGGGATGATTGCACACAAAACACGAGAGATATTCCTATTTATTTATTTTCAGTTATTTTCTGAGATATTATTATTACTGGGAAGTATTCATTTGTACACACAAATTATAACATAAAATTTACAAAGAAAATTATTTAAAAAAAAAAATAAAAAAAATATGGTACTTTTTTCAATTTGTAAAATTGACTAAAATAAAATGTAGCCCATTGGTCGAGTGGTTAATATAAGATGGCCTTAGCGTTCTATCATAGATAGATATCCCTAGATTCATTAAAAAATATTTATGAATTTAAACTAATTTGTTTATTTACACACGTAAAGCCAGATGTCGAAAATTGTGTGTGTTTAGTGAGCAATGTTGCAAACATTTAACGCTACCGAATGTTATGGAGTCCGCAATTTGGCTGCGTTTTGCATTAGTGGCTGACGTCCGCTAGTTGGAAGGAAATGTGACAATATTATTGGCTGTAAAACAGCCGCGTTTGATCGTCCGCTTTGAGACCGGCTTAAACGATCTGAATCATTTTATCCGATGAGCTATTCTCATCGCTCTCTGACCGTATTGCCGCTAGACTTCACTTTATACTAGTATCTAAACACGCAAACACACACACTAATTTATCTTTACTTTATACATCACTAGACCAAAGGGCTCGCTCGGGCTGAGGCTGAAAACACCTTCATTAACATTAAAAATGATTGAATCACAATAATTATGATAACAAGGTGTAGTGCGTTCGAAAGAGACTTTTAGTTAATAAACAAATAAAAAGAATAAAAATATAATTCTCAAAAAATAAAAAAAATATATAGATATTTACTATATGGCGTTCTAAAAACAATTGCCTATCAAATGCTATCAAACCTTTTATAATTTGTTTTTTAGATTCGTAGCAATCGTTTCAATGGCAACACCCTGCGATTCTCTGTCACAGTCTCTGCTAAAAATTATCTCAACAAAACGGTGAATATAGCATATAAATATTAAAATCCTCTTAAATTTATATATACAGTAAGTTTTTAAAAAAAAAAAAAAACTTAATATGGTCGACACCATATTGCAACTCCATGGCGTTGTTTGTGTTGTTAAAAGGCAACTGTCGTCACCTAGCATCAGTTGGAGCGTCAGTCTGTCTGCTGACTACATAAAAAAAAATGTATTTTTTTACATAATGTGCAACATTGTTAATTTTTTTGTATATTTAACTAGCTGTTGCACGTGACTTCGCCCGCGCAACTTTATAAAATATAGCCTATGTTACTCGCTGATGGCGTAGCTTTCGTTCCAGTAGTTCTTGAGTTTATTCATTAGGTACAAACATACAAATCTTTTCACTTTATAATATTAGTATAGAAAACATGAATCAGTTAGTTTATTTTATTCGTGTATTATGATGGATGTAGATGTGACAATTATTTTATGGAAAATAAATTAAAAAAACCCGCATCAGATTAAACACTACATAATAAATTTGTAAAACTGAAATATTTTATGGTGAAATAACAAAACAGGCGCAACCCTACATTCATCATGCCTCAACGTATTACTGAGTACAAAAAAATTAAAACATTATAATATATTATTTTTAAAAAGTAGAGTTTAGGGTCAGAACATAGTTACTAATACTGTTTAGGCACACTTTTCAACAAAGGCACTTCGTACACAAAAGTTTTGGATTATTATAAGCCTGTCATCAGCACTAAAAAAGTAATTATGATAATATTTTCAGTAAAGTATGTATTAATAAGATTTTTTTTTAACAAACCAAGTAGGTACCTATATAATTTTATGATTCTGTGAACAGTTGCAGCCACATCAAAGAGTTTTTGGGTAGACAGCATCGAAGTACTACAACTATGGCTATGGAATCACAAATGCCAAAGCGACTCATAACTACGACCAAGTTGTACTATTGATTTTAAACTCCAATGTGTTGACATAAAGTCACATTTTCTTTAAATGACAGGTATTTGGTTGGTTTTAAATGACAGATGACAGCGCTCATGCTCTACGCATATGTCACTTTTAAATGTTCCATAGAGTTCGTAGTGTTTTTTATGGCGTGCCAAATCCATCGTTTCGTATCCACATTGATGGTAGGGTAGACAGTAAAAATATTTTTAAAATTTTTATAAATAACAAATTTGCACTTTTCTGCTAACTGTACCCGACTATGATACCGTCGACAAAGGTTAATTACACCCTCCCCTCTTGTGCCCCCCCCCTGCCTCGTATTCACACTGCACCCTCGCATTCCCGAGTGGAAATAATTACAATAAACTGATACTCAAGCGATTTGCTTTATCTCCATTTTGAATGCGTACCAGTTATCTTCATATGTTAGTATTTTATTTAGGTTTCATACTATTCATACTATATTACTATAGAATATTATAAATGTGAAAGTAACTCTGTCTGTCTATAGCCACCTTCAATCAAGACTCGTAAGCCCGTCAGTCGACCTTGACGTTAAAATAAAATCTCCTTGGATAAGTCGCTGCACTCAGTTCAGATGGTTCAATTAACTTAACCTACTTACATAACAAAAATGGGATCTTTTTATCACATTTTTACGCTAGTTTACAAAGTAATATTTGTATTTAACGGACTCATTTCATTTAACCCTATTGACTTTTCCAAGGAACATCTATGTTCCACGAAACCCACTTTAGTGATCGCTTAACAAGTGATAACAATGCTCGTATAATGCTAAACAGAATATATTCTGTTTTTCAAGAATACGAATATATTTAAGAATTATTTAAAAATACTTAAACCCCTTTCGCTCTTCATTTGTATGCGAGCATGCAAACTGATATTAATTGTCTATTTCCTGCGATCAGGTTTCGCCGCCCGATTGATCTCTACATCCGTCTGCTCGGTGCGGCCGCTTGCACGCGCATATGCTTTCAAATATAACTCGTCAAAGCTAAGTAAAATGATAAATATAAGGGGAAAGTGGCTAAAATACGAGTATCTATGAATTTAAAGGATCGTTTTGAAAATTTGATGAAGAGTTTAATGCGAATTCACGCGTTTCTGAACATTTAACATGCGGACGAAAAAGCGGAAGAAAACCTGTTTTAAATGAAATACGATTATAACACAACATGCGATTTGTATTCTAGTATAGATTTTTAGTTATTTTTTTATGATTTTTACTTTAAACTTAAACATTAAAAATTTTAAACTGTTTTTGAACTTTAAAGTATAATTAATTCTTAGGGCCAATAAAAATTAGGTATGTTTGATATTATTTTTAAACCCTTCGACGTAAAAGACGAGTGTTATATGTTTGCTTGTATAGGTATTGCATCTGTGTGTCTGTTTTGATAATTATAAATATATTTCTTTGTAAATATAAATATTTCTATTCCAAAAACTTCGTGTCCAAAAGAAACGAAGCGATTTTTCACGAGAACTATCCGTTCTCAATTTTATTTGACAAGACGTTATCCACAACTAATATACGCTTTCCCAGTAACATCTGACACTTTTCTAATGAAACATTCGTCGACTCTTGTACGAGATTTGTCTCTGGTTTTCAACGGGTGACACTCTCCGCTTTTTTTTGTCTATGCTCTCAATCTTAAATTTAATACTTTGTGTAAAGCTTTTAGAAATAAACTCGTCGTCCGCGATTAGCGAGGAATGCATAGCGCTCAAAGATGATAGATAAGCCCGGACTTTGTGTATGTTTTTTTTTAAAGTTTTTAATATTAAAAATGACAGCACAACTAGCGGATGAAAAATTTTCGTTACAGAATGTTATTATGTCATATAAGCGACATGTTATGTTATGTTTGGTGTGACGTGTTTCACCAAACATAACATAAGTGACGAAAGAATTTATGGTACGGCGTTCTAACGGCATTTCATATTTTATTTAGTTGTGACCATTTCCATTGCGGACTCACTTCATATACCTATTACCTATTACCTATGTGGATACTATTAGCAGTAGATATACAGCTGGAGAGGGGTTCAGGGACTGCTGGGAATACGGATGGAGGTATCACGGTCCTCGAATAGGCGTAGCTGAAGACAAAAGGGGGGATTTCAGTGAGTAAAAATCTCACATAACCCAGTACTTACCTATAAGTTTTATAAGTACCCAGTTTATAGATATAACCTATATAACGTCGAAAAAAAAAATACTAGGGAACTACCTAAAAGTGTTCTGGAATGGACGAAAATGATAATAACAATCACTATTTCATTAATTAATTAAATAATAATAATATAATTAGGTTAAAGTAGTTTCGACAGAAAACCTTATAGTGAAGAGCCTCAAACAACGGTTTTGTAGTCATCTCGCACGATTTTATTTCGTGCGAAATGTGCGAAAAGCCAACTTTAAATTTAAATAAATAAATAAATAAATATCTTCACACATTCCACACAGCACCATCTAGTTCCACACTAAGCAAACTAATGCTTGTGCTATGGATACCAGACAGTTGATATAATACATAGATTACTTTTTTTTTGTAAATACATACATAATATAAATAAAAAACATCCATGACTCAGGTACAAAGGTAAAATGTTAACACATAAACATTCGCCCCTAGCGGGATTCGAACCCGCGACCGTTTGGTTAACAAGCTAGGGTTACTAGCCACTAGACCAAACGTGCCGTCCTTTAAATTTAAATATATATTTAGTAGTCATCTCTCACACATATTAATTTCTTGCGTTCGAAATGACACCTTCACAAAATTGCAGTAGGCACACGTTGGGATGTCAAAAAGCTCATCATAGATAGCTAAATCAGGGACCGACAGAAAGCTTTTTAACGTGATTTTTACAACCGTTAAGAGTTCAACTATTGATACTTTGGACCTTGTCTACCTATTTTATTATGACTTAATTTATTTCATTCAAGTAAGTACATAATTTTATTCAATCAATACTAATATTATAGTGTGAAAGTAACTCTGTCTGTCTGTGACCTATTCACGCCTTAATTACTCAACAGAACATCATTAAATTTTGCATACACGTTGTCAGGGATACAGGACAGGACATGGGGTTACCTTTCATTCAGAAAAAAGTACTGTTCCCGAGGGATCATTTTAAAATGAAAATCCAAAAGTATAACAGCAATAAATATGTTACGCGTTATATTGCTCATATACATTTTTTCGATGTTATATTTTTTTATTTTTTAACGCGGACGAAGTCGCCGACATCGGTTAGTTATTAATAAAATAAAAACAATAGGTAGGTACGTATATTGAGCATTAAGACGCATTATAATATCTTATCTCAAACTTATTCGAACGAAAACATTTCCTCTTGCTTGTTCTGCCATCACGTACGTCATGTCAAATAAACTTCAGAATAAGCCCCCTAAAATTCCTGTAACACCATTTTTCACCGGTTGAGCGGTTGTCGTCGATGCGACAGATCGCTTCGCTTCGCTTTAATAAAAAAAAAATATATATATATATTTAAAAATAAACGTTTTCGGCGAATTTTGAGATGCTCTCTAGTGTTTGATGTCGAAATCATACAAGCTTAACTCGTCCATTAAGCTGTAATTGGATACGCCTATAATTCGGTTTTGCGTCGTGTTATGTCATAACCGGATATTTAGTTTATAAACTTAATACAAACTAGTTACGCCCGCGGATATGTTCGCGTGAAATTCGGTTTAAGATGAACCGCTTAGACATTGAAGTGAAACATACTCGTATCACAGAATCAGGTGATTATTCATCATCTCAGCCGCAGGACGTCCACTGCTGTACATAGGCCTCCCCCATAACTTTCCAATAGGACCGGTCAGAAGCAGCCTTTATCTACTGTTGACCCGCGGCCTTTATTAGGTCGTCTGTCCACCGTGGCCTCCACTCGAGAACCTTCAAGCCCCAGCGGCCGTCGGATCTCCGTACTATATGTTCTGCCCACTGCCACTTCAACTTACTGATCCGTCGGCTTATGTCGGCAACTTTCGTACGTCTACGGATCTCCTCATTTCCGATTCGATCTCGCAGTGTAACCCCGAGCATAGCCCTTTCCATAGCTCGTTGAGCGACATTGAGCTTCCTTACAAGGCCCATAGTAAGAGACCACGTTTCAGCGCCATATGTCATCACTGGCAACACACATTGGTCGAAAACTTTTGTCTTGAGACACTGAGGAATTGTCGCGAGTGGCGAGTATTGGCAAAACATCCCCATAATGACCAACGAAAACGCGAGGTAATTCTTATCACAATAAAATATTAACGGTTCATTTGAAACAAGGTGGCTACCGTGGCAAATGCTCTGAAGAACTTAGTAGGATAAAGGATAAGAAATTAGGAGGGAATACTGAAATATGCTCTGGCATCCCTTTGTCTAGCTATAAGGAGGTGGTTACTGCCGCCAGACTGGCTACCCAGTTTATGACTGCGCAACGCAGTGTACCTACGCTTTTTTAGATTCTAAATAAATACAAAAATCTCCAGCTAGATGCTCCACCTAGCGTGCTAGCAAAGTTGACTCCGCCGGGAATCGAACCCGGGACCCCTTAGATGTTAGGCAACTACCGTTACCACTCGTCCAACGATCAATTTAACATTCAATGTATTCTTGGCCATTTAAGTTGCTTGAAATAAATTATTTAGATTTTTTTATAAATTAATCCGTACTAATATTATAAATGCGAAAGTATGTTTGGATGTATGGATGTTTGTAACTCTTTCACGCAAAAACTACTGAACCGATCACCATGAATTACACGTTGTCTGGGACACCAGAAAAGGCATTGAGTACATTTCATCGTTCAACGCGGACGAAGTCGCGGGCACCACCTAGTATATTATAAATGCGAAAGTTTGTTTGGATGTATGTAACTCTTTCACGCAAAAACTACTAAACCGATCAGCATGAAATTTTGCATACACGTTGTCTGGGATACCAGAAAGGACATAGAGTACATTTCATCGTTCAACGCGGACGAAGTCGCGGGCACCACCTAGTATATTTTAAATGCGAAAGTTTGTTTGGATGTATGTAACTGTTTTACGCAAAAACTACTAAACCGATCAGCATGAAATTTTGCATACACTTTGTCTGGGACACCAGAAAAGGCATAGAGTACATTTCATCGTTTAACGCGGACGAAGTCGCGGGCACCACCTAGTATATTATAAATGCGAAAGTTTGTTGTAGATGTATGGATGTATGTAACTCTTTCACGCAAAAACTACTAAACCGATCAGCATGAAATTTTTCATACACGTTGTCTGGGACACCAGAAAGGACATAGAGTACATTTCATCGTTCAACGCTGACGAAGTCGCGTAGTGCATCAGCTAGTGTATTTTTTAAATTTTAAATTGCCTTTTGAACGTCTGTGAAAAAAAAGGCATGCATTGGCCGATCTTTTTTAATGAAGCAGTAAGATCGTCAGTCAGTCACCCTTCGAAAACCCTCCGCACGGGGGATGATAACGCACGCAGCTACACTTCACCTCTGTTCTGTTATTATGTTGGGGTGGAAATGGCGTGTGTCACGGTATCTCTTGTTATTACGATTTATTACGACAAATTATTATTTGGCACGATTTGAAAATTTCATTTCCAATGCTTCAAATTAAGGCAAATAAAGTCCCCGAATTAGAGGAGTGCCTTGAATGCAATAGGGCTGTGTTAAATTTTATGTAACAACTAACTTTTACAAGCGAAATTGTTCGAGCAACTTTTTTTATAAAATAATATGTTACTCCGCTAATAATGAAGCTTTCAATACTCGTAGGTGATTTTTTAAAACCGGTCTAGTTGTTTTTGAGTTTATTGATTACATACAAAAATACAAAATACAAAATCTTCTCTCTTTATAATATTAGTAATAGACTAGCTTTTGACCGATTCAATTCAATTATTTTTATTTTTAGATGATCCCTTCTTAGTAGGTACTTTTATCTGAATGAAAGGTACCCTTTTCCTATGAAAACCTTGTCTGTATGAAAAATTTCATGATGATCGGTTGAGTGACAAACAAACATACTCACTTATAACTTTTTCATACAAATTAATAGAAACTATAATCAATTTTTATCTAATAATTAAATTAACCGCTAAGGGCTATGTTTATTTATGGCTACAAAATTTGTTATAAGTATTGTTTGTTAATATCATAAGTCAACTCTCGTATTGTGTGTGTGTGTGTGTGTGTGTGTGTGTGTGTGTGTGTGTGTGTGTGTGTGTGAGAGAGAGAGAGAGAGAGAGAGAGAGAGAGAGAGTTTTGTGAGCGTGTGTGGACTTGTGTGTATGCGTTTTTATTTTCGTATCGTTAAGTTTAACGTAAGTAATTATAATAAATTCATATAGATAGACTTTATACAGAGAATAACTCAGACTTCCCGACATACCAAACGGCAATTAAATTCCAACAAAAGACAAATAAAGTGTAGTTGGCAATCGACGCGATTCTCCCATTAATAGGACCTTTAAACGGAGCAAGATTATATGGAGCTAATTAAAATAAACAGGCGGATCGCGAGAACGTGATCCAAATAAATATTCGCTAAGCAATCTAAGTATTATGACTTTTTTATTGTAACGTATGATAGACAATAAGACAGCCCAGCCAGAGTGATGGTTAAAATTGGATGAAGTTTTTTTTAAAATTTTATTTCTCAAAGACAACTTTGAACACAAAGTTGTCTCAAAGAAAGTATTGTAGATATTAGTGGCAGGCCACACTGCGTTTCGCAGTCATTTGTGCAGCCCGTCTGGCGGCAGTAACCACCCCCTTACAGAAGACCACAGTGTAATAACAGCATGCGTGATGTGTTATGGTGAGTGAGTCACCCTGTAGCGTTGCTTATGTTATAGGCGACGGTTGCCACCTACCATCAAGTGGACCGTCAGCCTGTCTGTCGATCTTGACATAAAAAATATATAGTAGTAATAGAAAAAATTGGATTACAAAATCGTTAAACTTTTGTTAACGAAACAAACGTGTCCAGTGATCGACATTGTACAATGATCCATTTCTCGATGTTGAGCTTATCATAATGTCATGTCACTGCGTTTCGTCCGGAAGTCCGAATTCGCTTAATTCCGGACGCTAGTTATGCGTTTTGGTAACTCCGATTTGAAGTTATATTAAACTAGCTGTTGCACGCGAGTTCGCCCGCGTAACTTTATAAAATGTAGCCTTCTATAGGTGAAAGAATTTTAAAAATCAGCCCAGTAGTTTTTACGTGAAAGAGTAACAGACATACAAATATTCTCTCTTTATAATTTTAAGTATAGATAAATAAAATACTATCTTCGTACAAAAGTAGGTAAATGTTGTCCTAACTAAATGGTAACAATATTTTTTTAATAAAAACCAACAACATCTACTTTTGATAAGTTTACCTAAGTATATGAGATTCAGAAGATAGTAGAACGTTCTATTTGTTTACATAATATATTAAGATAAGTATTAGCAACTAAGTACAGTAGTTAGGTACAGTCGGGACCACCGGCGGCGGCGGCGGCGTTGAAAACATTTGCATAAAAATGCCTCGACACGCGCCTTTAATTGATTATACTCTTTAAGTACATCCGCGAACAAAAGTGTTAATTAATTACATTTTAATTGATGCTCGGCTCGAAGCGTTGAGAATATTGAATTACTTTAATTGACTTTAAGCCATTTTGGTATAATAGTTAGAATGAAGGTTAACTTTACTTTACCTATTTTGGTTTTAATATTTTGTGAAATAAACATGCTGTAGGTAATAGATGGATACAGTAATGAATTCATTTAATATATTCTTCTATGAAATTTTTTTAGACGTATTAAGTATATTTGCTTTAAAAAAATTGTTGTGTAGTGTGATACTCTTGTACAAAGCGAAAAATGTATGTATGGATTTTGTTCATTAAGTGCTCATTTTTTACTATAGTATTTTTCAATGAAAAGAAGCAATATATTAACACATTATGTAATCGTTAAAATATAAATTTTTAATAAATCTCACGGTAAAAACACAGACGGTGTTTAATATAAAATCAGAATGGTCTGAACTTGTGTTGACGAATGTACTTAAACCCGACTCTCGGGTGAGGGGAGACTGGTCACAATTAGACGGCCCGGATTTAATTGTCCACTGTGAGCTCATTTATTTCACCTGAACAATTATTTAACATTATTTTATATAATACATCTTTATATACAGTATGTGCATATGCACATACTGTAAGAATTATTTCATGGTGAATTGTATTATTTACATTCGCCTAAAATTAGGTATTTAATAGTATAGACAATTAATATATTTCGTATAAAAATAAAAATACAGTAACATAACAAATTACTAAAAGCTATAAATTAAGTAAGTATATTAAATTTATGTAACTCTCAGGTTTAGGTTGTTAGTATAGTAGGTAGGTACAGTTATTCTATATAGGTATATTTTAATTAATAATTAAGTTAAATAAAATAAAAATTTAAAAATAAAAGTTAAATATATTTTTATAAAAATCAAACTATTTTAATCCCAATTATATCATAAAAAGAAAAAAAATCCTAAATAAATAAATTACTAAATAACACAATTTCAAAATCAACTAAAACAACGTGTTCCTGTTTAAATTCTATTCTTTTATAAACGTAACTTCCTAAGTAGATAAATAATTTAAAAAAAAATCATGAATCATCATGAATACTGCCTAGAGTACCTAGTTCTTCATGTATCAGCAATTTCATAACTATATAAACGTTTACATACAGACAGACGTGTCAATTTACGGCGACCGCATGTGAATTCCAAGCGATATCAGCATACTCATACCGCGTCCCTCTACCGCCCCGTTCTGGACCGCAAACATTAACAGCATTCATATTTTATGTTAGATATACAAACTCTGTTCATTACCTATCACATACGAGTATCACAGTATCTAGAATTTATATTATACGTTTTCCATTCAGAGAATATAGATAGAAAAATGACATTCGTATATATGTAGGAAACTAAGAAATAAATGCCTGAAAGAACGTTTTGTTATAGGTAATACGCAGCACCTATTCGCATTACTCGTACCTGCGATTATGTTCACATAACAGCAAGGTTAGAACCATCAAATATCTTAAGTAATTTTAAAAAACCCATAAATAATAACATCAAATTATAATAAAATATTTAATTGTTTATATTTTAGGACAGATTTACACAATCTCCAAAATATATTACCCAAGCTGGGCAGAGTTAATATTTTATATTCGAGAAAGTACGGTCTACAGCTATTAGTCTGATCTATATTTGCTATGATCCGGATTAACTTTTTTTGAAGGGTGAAAGAAGGGGCTAGGCATCATTACACTATTACCCCACAGAACAACACCAACCGTAACTTAGACAGGCGTTACTGCTTATACGCCCCAACCAGCAAAGTAGTCCGTTAAGAAATGCCCTTATTACTAAAAAGTTGAACGCGCAAGAAACGACACCATTAAAAGCTCCACGTTCTCTAATAAAGCACAAAAAAGTTCTTTAATAGAGTCATTGTTCCTTTTATGTAACCTTTTAGTGATGAAAGGGTAACAACATTACTTTTAAAACCTTAAAATGTATTCCTCGACACTGTTATACCACAATTATAGTAATAAACTGTGATGTGGGAGCCACAATAACACGGCTATGTCACTAACGAGCTGTGTAATGGCGCCAAAACCTGCCTGTGTAAACGTTTCCATCATTGTTATAGGACATGCATGAAACACAAAAAGTTGCTTCCGAAAACGTTCTTTCGATTGCTATAGTACACGATTTTGCTTATTGAGGCTTATTGTAGTCTTTTTATTTCGCGCAATGCATACGAGAAGCTCGATAGTTTAAAAATCAGTCTAAGGACGTGCGCTTTCCAATTCATGTGGGTGTCTATAGGTATCCGTCCATCCATTCTTGACAGCATTCGCCCCTGTCTTTAGCTGACTCGCCAAATATAGGGATCTCGTCAAACGAAGTCAAAGAAATAATGAAACATTCGAGAGGAATGCTTATAATGAAGCTACATCAGTAGTATACAGGCAATAAAGCCACACGTCGCGTCTATCACATAATTGCGGTGTATCGGAACGCGGACGATTGGACCGTGGACGCGTAATTATTATCTAACTACCCAACACAATACTATTTACCACAAAACAGTACCAATATATAGAATTGTTCTACGATTACTGAACTATAGTTACACGGCGCTACTACGTACACTGAAAATGTATAATAAAAATTATAAATAGGTATATATATTTACTTTGTGTTAGCTCACTGGTCAAAATTCGACAAAGAATTAACTTTTTCCAAAAATTTCTTGTATATAGAATCGATTGAAAAAAATGATTTAAAAAAGGAGATTTAAAGTTTTTGGGTTACATATCATTTTTTAAACATAAGATCAACAGACAAGTTGTCGCCTTTGGCGTATAAGGACTATTGTCGCTCCATTTAATTTTAATGCTAGATGGCTTAGTCGCCTACTAACACTGCAAGGTAGGTGCTGCAAGGTAGGTTCGAGGAAAAAATGTCAAGAAACCTCATAGTTGTTCTGTTTAATATAAATTTGCTATTCAAGTAGTATAGCAATAAACAAATAGTCAGCCATCATACCAAAGCAACTCAATCAGTCAAATAATCAACCTTTTTATATATGTAGGACTTAGATTAAAGATTTAAATCTTTCACTTGGATAGATATTAAACTTTGAATTTTATAATATCTTATTTTAAAATAAGGCGTATTCTATTCTAAACAATTAGTAAATAATCAATCTTATACACTCATCAGATAATAGAAAAGAGAGCTCCAGCGTATCATCACTAACAAAACAGCAATTAGTCCGTTGAATTACAAAGAAAACATTATTTTATGCGCTTGGGCAACGCCACTCGCACGTGATTGGCCCTCTGTTCAAATAGGCCGACGCGAATGTGGACGCTGATTGGTCGACACGTTTTCCCAACAATTTGGCAATCGTTCAAAGAGGCGGGGTGTTTTAAAAACTATTTCTGTCATTTTGTTATAAATTTGTAATAAATTATTGTCGTTTATTTAGTGGCGTTGACATCGTGTTATCGTTATTAATGTAGATCAGTCTCTTTGGGTAGATAAGTATGTAAAGGATTAATTTTTAATGATAAAAGGTGGCAGACTGGCTGGCGGTCCAACTACAATGCGTACGAAGTTGCGGGCACTAGCTACTTACATAGTTAAAAATAATTTAACAGGTGGCTACTGTATTCGGTGTTTTAGGAATACAGTAGCCACCCTAACACTGATCAAAGTTAGCATAGTGGCAATTTTAATAGTTCATTTTATAATATAAATTGGTGTACTGCCAAGCCTTCGCCACTTGAGGCAAGTTGCTGCAGTGCCAAAAACTGCACTACGGTGCATATAGTGCAGATATTGCGATAGAATCTTGCTGAGGTGTGCGGAGTTAGAGGTGTCAGAAGTGGTATCAAAAGTGGTATATTCAATACCTTTGTCTCGCGATTTCTACTGCACTGTATATACCTTTTAATACCTATTAATAAATAATTTTTGAGAAAATATTATGAAATCTTTTGCTTTTTACAGTTGTGTTCAATCCGTACTAATATTATAAATGCGAAAGTATGTTTGGATGTATGGATGTTTGTAACTCTTTCACGCAAAAACTAGTGAACTGATCACAATGAAATTTTGCATACACGTTGTTTGGGACACCAGAAAGGACATAGGGTACATTTCAAAGTTCAACGCGGACGAAGTCGCGGGCACCAGCTAGTAAACACATATAAAAGTAATGGAGAAGCAATACTCTCCACGTTAAGATACGTTAAGAAGTAACATTTTCCACTTATTCCTAACCTAATATTTTTTATCCTATAGATCCTCAATGATTTACCTCTCGATTCGTTAGATTTGTCAAATTGTGTAAATACAATATTGTCCAATTAATATGTTCAAATTACACACGAAATTTTATATAATAAAATGTCTTATTCATTTTTTATTTTAATAATTATCTATTTATTTTACGTTGGATCCAGGCTGCTTCTGAACGGTCTTATTGTAAAAAATATTGAGGAGGCCTATGTCCAGCAGTGGACGTCCTGCGGCTGAGAATGATTTATTACTATTAACTTGTTTATTTGCTTTAATGTTGAATTTTTTTTTTATATTTTAAATTACCTCGTTATATTTTTTACTATTTTTCTCTAAGAACAGAATACCTACAGTCTTTCTGCGTAAATCATACAGAAGAGTAAACACCAACTTACAGTGGATCAGTATAAAATTACAACACAATTACTGTTTGTCTCCATACTTATTATATTACTAGCTGTTGCACGCGGTTTCGCTCGCCTAACTTTATAAAATATAGGCTATATTACTCGCTGATAATATAGCTTCTCAACAGTGAAAGAATTTTTCAAATCGGTCCACTAGTTTCGGAGCCTATTCAATGCACACAAACAAACAAACAAATCATTCCTTTTTATAATATTAGTAAAATTATATTAGGTCATTATATTCTCAACTTACACGTCATCAAGACCTAGACTTTCATACCACAAATTAGATTTTTAAGCTAATATTGTTCTTGCCATTTCCAGTCTATATAGTGTAAGTATATCAATGTTAATTTCACTTGTCTGTGGTGCATTGGGACCAGCATTCGAAGTGCTTTCGTATCGGCTACGAATTCTTGATAGTGACTTCCCGGTGGCTTTGATGTGCCCAATGCCCATCCAATTCTGATGCTCGATTTAGATTTTACATTTATTATCAATTTCGATACATTTGTTAATACTTACGTATGAAATGTTTCATTTGGAACTTATGCAGTATAAGTTTCTTGGAGTTCTTGTAGCGCAGAGTGAATTGTAGAGATTTTTGACTCACATTGAATCAAATTATTAAATTTTAATAATTTGATTTGTTTTTGCAATATTAATGTATTTGGGTTAACATTACGACCTTATCTTAAATTACCAGTAATTTTTTTTTTTTTAATATTTTACTGAAATTTTCATTTGCGTTTTTCTCGATACAAAATTTATATGTTCACAGCAAAGAAGTATTTTTTATAACACCAAATGATTTTATATTTCGATACTTATATGCGTACTTACATATGTTCTGCAACTAATGAATTGTTTGAAGTTTATCTTGCTTACCTTGCCAGCTTTTATTGTGGGGCTTTGAATAGTGCAGTAAACCTATTAGGTACTTAATTAATTATTTAATACAATAATATGCAGTGAAATCATTATAAACGCATAAAGTTTTAAAATAAGGGTATCTCTACGATCTACCCCCATTGTAATGTTAAGGAAGTAAGTAATGTGTGATGAGATAATTATAGCAAATATCTCGAATAGGTATTTATTGTTGGTGTTTGACAGCTGCCAACTGTTTTTGGCATGGTAGCACTTGTCCTAGACTTTGTAAACTATTAAATAGTAATAAATAATAATAGTACCTAACAAAATGAGGTTGAACCGGTTATATATATATATATATATATATGTAAAGAAAATATGTACTTAATTTTCTTTAATTTATATTAAAACTCTTTTTATTATTATTGTATAGAAAACTATTTGGTTAAGTTACTATTGATTATAAAATAACGACTTGACATGTAGTCAAAAGTCAATTTATAAAAATAAATATTAAATATATTATCTTTGTTGAAAATATAAAGCTGAATTGTAAATATAAGTGATTAGGAATCGACATTGTAAATAAAAACATTTAATGTCGTTTCTTTGCTTACAGAGAAACTCAATTCTGTTTTAATTGACTGTGTCATCCTAACCACTAGAAAAATATATCATTATATATATTTAAAAAAAATGAAATTAAATATAGTACATAGTGTGCTTAACGAACGCAACTCCTTAAAATTATTTATGGGACTTTATTGTTAATTTTATGTAATCCATTTATTAACGGGATCCTAGAGAGTTTTTTTTTAGTAGTGGCAGGAAACACTGGGTTTATCTGATCACCTCCTTAGGTATAGAAGATCACCTCCTTAAGTATAGAAGATCACCTCCTTAGGTATAGAAGACCACCGTGAAATGTCTCAGGTTCAGAATGTCCAAAGTGTCAGAATGTCCATTGTTCCAAAATGACCAATCCATAAAAATGTCTAATCTCAGAATGATCAGTGTCACAAAATGTATGTGCTGTTGGTTTTTTGGTGAATAAGTAAGCCCATTTCCCTATCCCTTAATTCCTCATCCTTTATCCTGCTAAAGTCAGTGTTTCCTTTCCTTTCTGACGATCTTTCATTAGGTGTCACGCTTGAAGAGTTTTAACGAAAATTAAAGATTTTTCTTGCTATTTTCGCAAGATGCCGCAGAATACCAATTAATTTATAATCAGAATGGTCCGTCATCTCACAAGCGAAGTCAAAATTTTAACTATTATTATAAATGCAAAATTAGGTTTATTTGTAGGTATTGTTACGCTTTCTCGCCGTAACTTATGAAATTTTATTTTTATTATTATACTCGCCATGAAGTTTTCCATACACCATACAAGTTGAATAAATTTGGAAAAGGACAGAAGAGATATATACACTATATAGAAAAGGTGCGGACGAAGTCGCGGGCAAAAGCTTGTTTCTACATGTCTGTGATCTGACAACGCACTCTGGTATAACAATTTCCTCACATACTAAATAATTGCATTTGTTTTCCAATACATTGAATTGTAATTAAATTAGTAATGTTTCTATGAGAGAGCTTTCACACGTCAGACACAGAGTGCCACTGTGTGTGGCGTGAGCTTAATAAATTATCACTCACGTGTAACGAGTACTGGGTCGCAGGTTAATGAGGTGAAACAATATGGCAACCGAATGATATATAATGTGATCGAGATGAAGCTTCACACGCGTCTATAGACATATAACATTACTGGATACGTCTACTCTCTACTCGTCTTTACTTATAATAATTAAATTATATTAATTAATACTAACTATAATTAAAAATATAAACTAATCTCCGACTTTCTATTGAGCCTACACACGCCATATCTGCAGTAAGTTGCTTAGACTCGAGTTCACCAACAGACGGTTATTTTTAAACAGCTGTTTAAAATTTAAACAACCGTTTAATAATATTTTGTTGATCACCATCGCTAAACTGCGGGTTAAACGCCCTAAACATCAGATTAATCATTAAGTTAATCAGATGTTTAGGGCGTTAAAATTTTAAACAGTTACAACAGTAACAATTTAGTCGCCCCATAGGACTTTTCGACTTTGGTCTACAAGATTCTAAATCAACATACATATATCGGGATAGTGTGACTAAGGCTCGAGTTCACCAACAGACGGTTATTTTTAAACAGCTGTTTAAAATTTAAACAGCCGTTTAATAATATTTTGTTGTTCACAATCGCTAAACTGCGGGTTAAACGCCCTAAACATCTGATTAGCTTAATGATTAATATGATGTTTAGGGCGTTAACCCGCATTATTAAACGGCTGTTTAAATTTTAAACAGCTGTTTAAAAATAACCGTCTGTTGGTGAACTCGAGCCTTAGGATTTGGTTATCCAGTAGATTACTAGATGCTGCAGCATCAGGTCAAGGTTACCATGTCATGGAAATACCGCCGAAGTAACAGTATACGAAAATACACATCAATCGAACCTTTTTTTATGGACAGACAGGCTGACGGTCCGCTTAATGGTAAGTGGCTACCGTCGCCTGCTGTAGGTGCTGCAAATGCGCTGCCGACCATAGAAGGATTAAGGATAAGGGATAAGGATACACTTGCTTAGGTACTCACCGAAACACAACATCACATATATTGTTGTTTCACGGTGGTCTTCTGTACGTAAGCGGTTACTGCCGCCAGAAGGGCTGCCTTAATGTCTGCGAAACGTAGTATGCGTGCAAATATTAATTTGTAGTTTGCATGTGTAGAGCAGACAGGAGGCAATAGTTTCAAGTATTGACTCCTTGCCACTTCTTGAAACTGCGTTTCGCAGTCAAACCCAAAGATTAAAAAAAACCGAAATATTTTATTTTATTTTAAAAGTTGACATTTAAGTACGCATGACATAATACTGATTATAATATCTACATTAAAACAAAGAAAGAAAAAAATTGTACGTCGTAATTACTACAGAGTGTACATAGGACTGTATGTATATTTTTATCTCGCATTCTTATACAAATAAAGTTTACTATTATAATTATTAATAAATATTATTGGCGAATTAAAGATGTAGCACATCCAGATAATTGCATACGCCTTATCTCTATATCTATGTTCGATCGTTCAAACGAGAAAATTGGGCAACATCGGCACAATTATTATAATGTTATTGATTTTGGCTGTGATTAAACATATTTTAATTGGCGGCCCGCGGCGCATCGCCGACAAACATACATACGTATAGACTGTATATTCAGTGTGTATCATAAGCTATGATCGAATTAGCAGCGCATTCAAATGGCATAATGTTTTATGTTTACAAAGGATAATGACTGTGTTCAATTACAACAAATACGCTGTTTTTATAGTAAGTAATATTTAGTTTACTGAATAAATAAGCGTTCCATTTTCTAAAGCGTTGAAAATTCTATTTATTGCTTATTTATTTTTAATATTTAGATGATTTATGTAACAGACTGTACAGTAAGCTGTTTAATTAGCGAGTTGTCTAGTGAAATAATACTCGTAGGTAACAATCAAACACGATAACTCGCCGGTTCATTCGTCAAATCAAATCAAATCAAATTATTTATTTAATAATTAAGTTTCTAGAAGAAACGCTTATGATCGTCATTATAAATTTAAATTTACCAGGGTTTTGGAAAAAAACGGATGACGATCCTGAGAAGAAACCCCGAAATAAACTCAGGATACTCAGGATCTTTTTGTCGTCTAACTCACTCGCTCACTCAGAAACAGAAATTTTTTTTTGGATTAAAGGTTTTCGTATGTTCTTTTTTGTACCCCTGATGACCACCTTGCAAAATTTCATGATGACCATTAAAGTTAAAGCTTAAAAGCGTGATAATTTTCGCATTTAAAATACCTACCTATACTAGAGCTTTTGTCCGTAACTTCGTCCGCATCCCTTTTTCTAAGGTTACTGTCAGCAGAAGAGTTGCCCAAATGATTGAGAAAAGCAGCACTACTAAACTAAATTGATAGATTCGCTGTGGCTCAGTCAGCAACGTTCCACAGTTGCCATAACAACGGTGAACGTGTGAAAATTATGTTTTTTTATATAAAAAAATAGGTTTCCGTTATTATAAAGTATATAAAATTATTCATCTGTTTAAATGCAATGTTGTGTAAAAATTTCAAGTCAATCCGTCGGCTAGTTTTCGAGTTTTTGAAGCATACACAAACCAACATAACATTCTTATATTACTTATAATTTCTATACAAATCAGAAACAATAGAAAGAAATATATTTTATTTATTTGCAGCATAATATATTAAGTAATTACTTTTATACAATATAGCATAGATTAATAAAATGCACAATTGTCCCTTCTAATTTGTCGTTCGTCTGACCGTCACAAATTATCGTCAAAAACGCTATAACAGCTGGCCTCAAAGCCGTCCAAAACATAGATTAATAAAATGCACAATTGTCCCTTCTAATTTGTCGTTCGTCTGACCGTCACAAATTATCGTCAAAAACGCTAACAGCTGGCCTCAAAGCCGTCCAAAACATAGATTAATAAAAAGCACAATTGTCCCTTCTAATTTGTCGTTCGTCTGACCGTCACAAATTATCGTCAAAAACGCTATAACAGCTGGCCTCAAAGCCGTCCAAAACAAGTTCCTTATTCCGCAGAGTAGGTATTAAGAGGTGTTGTGATTATCGATAATTGATCGGACCTTCATCGAGCAGATCGGTATCATTCACATTATGCGCTATTAACATCAAACTAGTTGTCACGACCTATTCGTTCGATGCAGGCAAACGATTTATAAGCGACCAATATTAAATCAATGGACGTGTTCTAACAACTTAATTTTTCTAACGAATTTTGATTTTTTAAACAATATTTTCATATATATTTCTTATTTAAAGGTTGTCAGACAGGCTGACGGTTCACTTGATGGTAGGTGGCTACCGTCACCTATAACACAAGTAATCTCAGTGGATTAAGGATAACGGATGAGGAATAGGGAAATGGGCTATGGCATCTCTTACTCGCTCACCGAAAACAGCACAAATGCTGTTATTTCACGGTTCCCTAAATGACTGCGAAACGCAGTGTTCTCTGCTACTACTATAAATTACCGTTATCCATACTCAAATGTTATTCAAATTCAAATTGTTTTTCCGTAAAAACATTCCCTGATTAACCCTCTATCCATTGGTGAAAACCGCATGAAAATCGGTGCAGTAGTTTTTGAGTTTATCGCGCACAGACAGACAGACAGACGCGGCGGAGGACTTTGTTTTATATATAATATGTAAGGATATTATTTTTTTATTTTTTTTTCTATGCCAAGGACTGTCCACTCATTTTGTAATGTCAAAAAACTGCTTATACATCCATTATGATTATTAAAATAAATGACTGCATAATAGCGCCTTTTATTGAAAGTTGTTTCAATTAATAAATTAATTAACTTTCACCCATCGACCGACGCTTAGATAGACGACGCTTAGCAAACAACTTTTTTTTTTATGAAATGTAACACCAAACGTCAAACTTAGTTGAATTTGTGATTCCTCTGTTATTGCTCAATAAACTTGCTCGATAAAAAAACTATCCTAGCCTGTTGAGAAGAAATCTCGGACAGGTTTCAAAGTAAAGTTGAACTGTCTGTCGTACGGAACAAAAGTGGTGTGTTTTACGTCTGTTCGTTAAAAATAAAAATAAAAATTCAACGCCTACGAAAATGGAATGAAGTCGCGGGAAAAAGCTAGTCTTTTAAATATTCCATTATTCCAAGGATAGCAACAAATGGACACTTTTATTAAGCGGGTCAAAACTAGTTTGTCAAAAGGGTCCGACACCAAATCGTACAATAATAACTCTAAAACAAGAAATTGGATATTTTCATATATATATAAGCCCGTGTTATGAAAATTTATGGGAGAAAAAAAACAAAATTGTCACACGGTATGCGTTACGTTCTATTTTTGAATATTTTAAAATATCTTTGAAGTTTTACGTGTCAGCTTGTTGTCAGCGTAATAATAACAACATTATTATTAGCGCCATCTACACAATATCCCTGAAACTAGAATGTGTTCCGTAATAATACATCCTTGCGAAAACTAGATGACACCTGAGCACCAGAGATGGCGCTGATATTAATTCGTTATTATAAATGATTTTATAAAATTTATGTATTTTATAAATCTCCAGTCATGCGTCGGAGCTGACACACACACAATTTTTTTTTCTTTCAATTATTGCCATGTTAACGTCCTTTAAATACATTATTACTCAAAGAGGAAATGTATGTTTACTTAATAATTGAATCATTAAATCTTAAAGTGAACGAAAAGCTGTCCTCCTGTGGTCCGGTCCTGTGGGAGTTGAAACTTTACCAGGGAGGTAACGGGCTCAGGTGGGAGCTGGTTCATTATAAAACAAATTAATCATAATTTATACCTTGAAATTGTAATTCTTGTACCCATCTTCTTGGTACATAAGATATACTTATTTGCAACAACGCTTTTATCTTTACAAAGGTAGACTCTATATCCAAATTAATATTTTCTAAGTTTGTATATTATATGTGGAAAGTCTCCAGAAAACTAATTGAAGAATTCATTCACTATTTCAAAAATAATCACACTAGACTACAGAATTTTAAGGTAAACGATATCATTCAAAACCAGGCCATTGATTTTTTTTAACTTAGGTATAAAAAATTTGGCAATAAAAGTCTTTCTTAATTTAAGTTATTTCCTGTGAATATTTGAGATATATAAAATTCAGATAACATAAATTGATATGAAAATTACAGATTGCATAACTTAATTATCTATTAAACCTCATTATCAAATTACACGATATTTTCCCAGTAAAATCTATAAATGATTTCTTACCTAATTGTACCGATAAAACGTAAATAAATTTATAGCCTGATCTCCAAATAAAACTGATCTTTTTCCATTGGTATATAATTAGTTAAGAGATTAATTTAATATCGTTTTTATACCAATTAGAAAATTATATTTTATTTAAATGTAAAAATATTGTTTATAACCATCACTTTATATATAACCATCTAAATACATATATTTTATTTTGTTATTTGCTGCGTGGATTAGACAAAAATAAATGTACCGAACAATTACCACTTTTAATTTTGCTAATTTAATTTATACGTATAAGTTACTGGTGTTGTATTATTTTTCACACTGGTCTCCTAAAGTTCAAAGAATCAAGGATTTAATAATTAAAGAGCAAATTAATTGGCTATTGACGTAGCGGATCGCTATTATATATTTTTTTTCTACAAATATGATAGATACACAAACCATTCTCGTTTATAGCACTTTCCATTAGTAAAAACCGTATTAACATATTTGTTGGGTTGTTTAGAAAAAAATTGCAAAGAAACAGACAGTGTGATTAAGAATAAAGATATTCTTAGGCTCGAGTTCACCAACAGACGGTTATTTTTAAACAGCTGTTTAAAATTTAAACAGCCGTTTAATAATATTTTGTTGATCACCATCGCTAAAATGCGGGTTAAACGCCATAAACATTAAGTTAATCATAAAGTTAAGTTAACAGATTAATCATTAAGTTAATCAGATGTTTAGGGCGTTTAACCCGCAGTTTAGCGATGGTGAACAACAAAATATTATTAAACGGCTGTTTAAATTTTAAACAGCTGTTTAAAAATAACCGTCTGTTAGTGAACTCGAGCCTTAAGTCACACTATCCCGATATATGTATGTTGATTTAAAATCTTGTAGACCAAAGTCGAAAAGTCCTATGGGGCGACTACCTATTAATAGGTATATTCACTGTTGATCTTTTTAGAAGTAGGCTGGATGCAGATTGCGAAGGATAGAGTGTTGTGGGATTCGTTTAAAGGTCTACACGTCCAACAGTGGATTCTCATGGACTGTTGGTGATAATGATGACGATTATGTCGTACTGATTATTAATGATAAGTTTGGTTCAGACATTATTATAATAAATTGACTCATATATATTTGTACAATCAAACAAAGCTATACAAATCCCCATTGGAATAGTTTCACCGTTCAACATAATTATGGGAATCCACGTGAAATATCGATCAAAAACCTATTAAGCTAATCTACTTATATATAGATAGTTTTGTGTCCCTTTCCTGTGTGGGCAAGTTTTCATGATGAACAAAGGAGATAGCATCATCATTGATTGAGAGTATTCGACGGGGAGAGTCGGACTATCTTCAATGAGTAATTGTTAGATTAACGAGGCTTAGTCATCGGCCTCAATCGCCGCCAGTTCAGATAGCTCTAGTGAGGGGACACTATCGATGATCGGTATCGAAAAAATATCATCTCTCTTATAAAATAATGTCTCATACCACGTGTTCTTCAATCTATTATCACATCTTATATTATAAATAAACAACATTTATCGCTTGACAAGGTAAATTTATAGATGTGCCCCATGTCTGTTGCCAGCATAAAAGTTTCTCCATGAAAAATCCACACGAGTGATACGGGCAACTTTCACGGTGATGAAAGGATGTTGGAGTTAAGCGATTTAATATATTAAGCGATTTCATTCAAAATATTATAAAATGATGATTGAAAGTAGGTATATATGTACAAGATAATTTGTAAGCGGACTCCATTTCGCGGCAATAACCACTCTTTTACAGAATACTACCTTGAAATAAGAGATTTATCATATTCCTTAAACTTTATTCTATTTATTTTTTTAAATTTTATGGGTAATCGACAGCTCGATTGTAATGTACTTATTATTGCACACCCAATTGCTTTGTTCTTCTAATCTAATATGTCGCAATTTTTAGCTTTATTTAAATAATTCTTCAATAATGCTAAAATATAGAAGACATTCACTTAAATTTATAGCGGTATAAATTTATTTATATGGTTAAAGCTGGCGTAGTCAGCCTACTGGGTCTGTAAAGATCGGCAGACTGGATAACGGCTCAAGCAGGGGTTTTTAATAATTTACCTTATTTCATTTACCTTGAATAAAGAATAAAGTTCTGACATATATATATCACTGAAACCCAATAGCACACTTACCGTTACATTACCTACTGTGGTGTACTTTATGGCTGTCACGGCCACCAGACGGTTGTTTAATTTATGACAGGAGAGCAATGCGCTATGCTACTATTAAACATATGGTTCACCTAATATGGAATACACGAATAAGTTGAGTGTCATAATAAGTTAGTGGTCATCTATACTAATCTATACTAATATTATAAAGAGAGAAGATTTGTATTTTTGTATGTTTGTAATGAATAAACTCAAAAACTACTGGACCGATTTTAAAAATTCTTTCACCTATAGAAAGCTACATTATCAGCGAGTATAACAACAGCTAGTAAAGGCTGATTTACATTGATACAGTAGCTGGCGCTAGCATCACTGGATTCCGGCGCTGGATCAGCACTGTATCAGTGTAAACATGTTTCAATCCAGTCCAGCATCCAGTATCCAGCACTGGATCGAAATAGACTGGCCGCCTATTTTTCGATCCAGTGACTGCCCCCCCGTGCCAGTGCCACTGGCACAGGCCCAGCACGTCGCACAGTTCGTGCCAGTGGCACTGGATCCGTATAAACACTATCATCGAAAATATCATCTAAAAAGTGGTCTGATGAGGAGCGTGTAAACGACGCGATTCAGTGCCAGTGCCGATCCAGCGCTCGAATCCAGTGACGCTGGATCCAGTACTACTGTATCAATGTAAATCAGCCTTTATTCAAAAGTTGAGTCTTAAGTTGATTTTTTTACTTTTGTACTTAACTCGAAGTTGTTTGTTATTAATTTATTAGTAAAAATCTAACCACCAAAGAGTTGGTGAGAATTTCCCTAATACGGACAAAACGTAATAATTGATGTCGATAAAATTTGTTATCGACATTATCTTCGCATACATCACTGATGTAAAAGCCGGCACTAATAGGGTCGTGTACACTGATCTCGCGAACAAAGCGACGCGACGCACAGTAGGTACATCTCTAATATTGATTGCTATACGTATGATGACGTAATGAGGGTAGCTTAGCTATAGCTATAGCTCGGAGTCGCGCTAATGTACATTAGGGCGTGTAAACAGATGTTACATGACAAATACATTTAATTAGTTCAACCTGTACGGTATAGTTAAACATTATTAAACAAGATAAGCCACGCCCAGTGAGTAACTTGTAAGTCTTTTTGTTTTCTCTTCATACAATCTTCTACATATAACATGAAAAATATTTCATTATTCCCTTTAATTAGACTACCCTATTAGGCATATAACATGCTAATTTTATTTTAAATACTTGCCCGCACGATATCTGTCTAAGGACATAGTTTAGTTTTTAAATAATTTATCCCATTTTGAGAAGAAAACTCTAAAAAAGGACATACTGCTCTTTTAAAAATTCAGCTGTTTTAAAATCTCATTTTTTAAATTTATAATTTAAATTAATTTGAATTTTCAAGATTCACGCCTTACGTGAACTTTATCACTAAAACTTTTCTCTATAAGTATAACTAGTAATTATATAAGTTTAATATTTTAATGAACATGAAAGGTTAAAATATTAAAATTTAAATACAATTAACTTTGATACATATTCATCTTTTTGGTAGAATTTTATCTATTAGAAATAATTTTGGAAATGTACCTAACATTTTTTTAATACATTTGGTGTGGATTTTGTGTGGATCTTGCTAACACTGTGAGAGTTCACTCATTGGTAATTGGTTACCGTCGCCTATATACACAAGTTACCCCCATGCATACTGATAATCTTAATATCTCGATAGATGGGAAGCCTGATAGAAATGCGTCCGACGTGGTGTCCGCTTGACTGCGTAACGCCTCACCGGCCAACACCCGCTTGGGCCGAGGACTGTACTTCTACCATGAGTTATAATGACCGCATTCGCTAGCGAGAGCGTAAAAAAATTATATGACTGTCAACTGTCAATGTCAAATATAAATTTTTTACGCTCTCGCTAGCGAGTGCGGTCATTATAACTCATAGTAGAGGAGTACCTCTACCAGTATCAGTAGATCTTCGGCCCAGCGAGGCGGTGACCGTTGGAGCCTCCAAACTGATGCTCCGCCACGAGCTCCGATGGTTGGAGCCCGCTCGGAGCACACGTACATGGGTCTTCTTAGTTCCCCAGCGACAATCCGATCAGCCAAGCATTGCCGAGGGTTAAGCTCCCCCCACCACTACATGGTCATGAGCCAACTTGGACGCAGAGTAACCTGCAAAGAATGCAGTACTGTAAGATCACCTTTGATTGAAATGAAATTGTCTGCGCACAATGCTAAGCGGATAACACTGTCCGGGATTTGTAGTGTAACAGTGATATATATCAAGTTCGCACGCTCATCGCATCGCAGAACAACAATGGCCATCACGCGGCGTTTCCAGTAATTGGCTCGCAAATTAATCCGGGTAACATGTGACATTTGACTCGGCCCACATAAATGCAATTACACACTCAATAACATCAGGGATATATCCCTTAAAGTGGACTTATACTTGCTGCACAGGTTATACGAGTAGGTCCATCGCTTCTTAGTTTTTGTCAATGAGCGGTTGGCTCATTAGAACTCGCACTGATTCTATAAAAGATATAAATTCACACTAAGTATAGGATGGATTAATTTGTTATTGTTCATAATTATATTATTATCAGGCGTTATTATAATTATATATAACGCCTGATAGTACTTTTTTCTGGATTTATAAGGTTATATGTCCTTTTCTGTATCCCTGACAACGTGTATGCTAAATTAGTAGTTAAGGCGTGAAAGCGTAACAAACAAACAAAAAAACTCATTCACATTTTTAAGATTTTAAGCATAAATTTCCAAATTTTTTAATCAATGTTAATTCAGTATTAGAAAGCTTGTTTTTATGCTGCCTATTGTTGGTAGATATTAGGTGTGTTGCATTTTGTACTCTATGTGATAAAAGATAAGGGATGATGTGGCCTTTATATCATATTGGAGAATGGATTCTGTTCTCCCTTGACTGCCTGATATATAATTATAACTATGCTGTTATTTTAGCATTATGTTATTTTTACTGCGGCCATACTACGAACTGACCAATCTAGGATTTCGGCCATTATGGGTCAGATTAAAGTTGATTTTCTATTAACATTAAACTGTTAATGTGTACACAGCCTTAACCGCGCATTACTGGTCACTCCACAATACAATACACTTGCTTGCAAACACAACGATAATTATTATTGATTGCACATTAGATGCGTGCGAGACAAGGATGCCAGATTAGATGTATAGCGCGTGCGACAGGGACAGGTGTATTCGAGGATGCCGCGATATGTTATCCAAGTTTACTAATTAAACAACATAATGGCTCAAATACGCCGTATCAGTGATTAATTGATTGTTAAATTATATAAATTATATGTAATCTTTGTATCAGTAATTAAGTGATATACATTATTTTGAGATAAATTAATATTTTATTCTTTTATCTTGGTATTAGTAATTATTTAAATAAATGATATTTTCATGACAATGTATAGGTATTATTTTGTTAAATAATTTAAACTGATAGCAATACAATTTCAAATTCATCAGCGAAAGTCTGTACGGATGGATGGATGTTTGTAACTCTTTTACGCAAAAACTGCTTTACGAATTTGGATGAAATTTGGGACAAAGATAATTTGTTACCTGGTTTAACTTATAGGATACTTTTTATTCTGCCAAAAAAAATGGTAGGTTCCCGATGGATCGTATAAAAATCTGTACTAATATTATAAATGGGGAGGCCCATGTCCAGCAGTGCACGTCCTCCAACTGAGATCATGATTATTATGACGATGACTGGCTTAAAATCCGTACTAATATTGTAAATGCGAAATGATGTTTGTAACTCTTTCACGCAAAAACTACTGAACCGATCACCATGAAATTTTGCATACACGTTGTCTGTGACACCAGAAAGGACAAGGACATAGGGTACCTTTCATCGTTCAACGCGGACGAAGTCGCGGGCACCAGCTAGTAAAAATAAAAATTGGTCGACAAAGCGATACAAACAAGTGAGATATTTTCTCAGGTGTTATATTTTTCATTTTTTAACGCGGACTAAATCGTGGGCACCTAGTATCTATCTAGTGGTAGATATTTTAAAAAATCAGAAAATTCAATCCTTCAACTATTCCCAAATAAATTTGCATTCAATGGGGTAATATCGTGCGTGCGTAGCAGACGATGACGAAGACTCTTATTAGGTAATTAATAATGTTGAATTTAACATTATCAATGAGCAGGTTAAGATATTGTTAAGGTTCGCTGAAATAGCTAAGTTATAAAATTTAAGTCACTTAAAAACATTAATTCAGAAACAACCTCTGAGTGTTGAAATTGCAGTTAAACCAAGTGGCAACAATAAAATTAAGTGGTCGGGGCTCGATCGAGCTGCGAGGAGGATTTATATCGTGATCACAGTGTAAAAAGCGAAAAGTGTGAAATCTTTTTCCCTACATTGGTTCTCTACATTGTATTCCCCACGTTGTGTTCCCCACATTGTGTTCCCCACATTGTGTTCCCTACATTGTGTTCCCTACATTGTGTTCCCCACGTTGTGTTCCCTACATTGTGTTCCCTACAATGGGTTCCCTACATTGTGTTCCCCACATTGTGTTCCCCACATCGTGTTCCCTACATTGTGTTCCCTACATTGTGTTCCCTACATTGTGTTCCCCACATTGTGTTCCCTACATTGTGTTCCCTACATTGGGTTCCCTACATTGGGTTCCCTACATTGTGTTCCCTACATTGGGTTCCCTACATTGTGTTCCCTACATTGTGTTCCCTACATTGGGTTCCCTACATTGGGTTCCCTACACTGTGTTTAGCAGTCTTTAAAACTGACCATTAAACACACCCTTACAGGAGACTATCTTACGTAACTAGTATTAGATATACGAGGATGAATCAAAAAGTTTTCAGAACTGCATACCTATAGTGTTAAGTCTTAGAATATAGTTTGTTCTATATTCTAAGTGTTAAGTATAGCTTTTTTGTCGCAGTTTTATTTTATTTAATCTGTCATTATGACACTTTTTTTTACACCGAATTTCAATTGTTTTAATGTTTTGTGTTTCGACGTTATTAATTCTTGTGTGAAACGTTTTGGTAAAAATGTTTCATTATGAAAAAAAATATATGGAAAATTGAGTCGGTTTGTTACACTTTCGGGCGTTAACTACTCCATCGATCGTCATGAAATTTTGCATACACGTTGTTAGAGATATAGAAAAAGAAATAGGGTATCTTTCATCCAGAAAAAAGTAATATTGTTCCTGAGGATTTATCTAAAAATAAAAATAAAAAATCAACAACTGACAAAATTTACTCTTACATGTCAGGAAGTCATATATATACGAGTATATACTTAAATTCTCGAAAAATTCACATACTTATAAAAAAAATATATACCATTGATCCTTGTTAATATTCTTTACACTGTGACCTTACACATAGAGAATACATTGTCCAATGAACTCTGAAGTGGGTTAATAAGTCGTGTTTACCATCTATATATTCATCTACTAATCTAACTTTGGTTATATCTGTGGCAATGTACTGCGTTCTTCATAAGCTGGGCAGACCACCCTTATACAAGTTTGGGGTTGTTCAATCTTAACCTTATCAATCTTAATTCAATATTTATCCTTTTTCAAATTTTCACTTCACATAAAGTGGGCCGTCAGTCTGTCTACTAAAAAAAATACACATTAAAATATTTTAACAGCTGTTCACGCACATAAAGTTTCTTCCTCGAATACTAAATTTCTACACAATTATTTTATATGTTTAGATTTTGAGGTTTTTAAGCAATAAGAAAACTAATGCTAATGTTATCGATATAACGTATAAGCACATCACTACAACCAAAGACTCCCAGGGGATTCGAATCGATCAGCTCGTAATTAACTGTTTGTTACGAGTATATATGATATACTTGCAAACCTATACAATTATACTTACGATATAAGGTAAGGATCAAAGGAAATTCTAAGCAATTTTTATGGATATTGCCCAATAAGTGGGTTAGGGTACAAGTCGCCGCATAAGCTTAGTATAGATTGGCAGGATTTTATAATGAAATATGACAATAACATCACGGCTCTTCTCAGACACAGCATTCTTTGTTAGTTTCCTTAATCTCTAAAGAGCAGATAATCTCCTTATTATCTGAAATCCACATATGAATTCAAATACTCTGAAATTCCAGATTCTAACACTCCACTGTAAGCCGACGAGAGTTCGTCCCCTTATACTTTAGCCTTATATCTTCCCTTAGTCATTAGATATTAAATATTCAAAAAGTAAATCGAAACCTCTCTCGTTTTTCAGGTCAAAATATGGTTTCAAAACAGAAGAACGAAATGGAAGAAAAAGGACAACGTGACAAATGCAGAAGTGGCCGAAATGAAGCAGCAGAACAAGCCTCCATCTGAAGAAAAGAAGAGCGAAGAAGGGAAAGACGATCCACTTGCCATTGACATGTCTAAGAAGAATTGTAACAAAATACTCAGCGAAAAGCTACGTGGAGTTAAACCAATTGTGACACAGAACGTAGTAGCAAAGCCTCGAAAAGTGGAGAAGGGTGTCGTATTAGAATCAATATGCGACGCAAACGACATAGAAAGTAGGATATCAATAACAAAAATCACAAATAAACTGTCCAATACGGACTTAGACGGTGAAGTAGGCAAAGTGTCTGTAAAAAGTTTCAATCCAGAAGAAGTTAAAGAGTTAAAGTATGAATCATTTAGTAGAGATGTAGAAATGTGAGGTGTTGATTCGCATACTAATTTATAACCAACCGACATATTTGTTTCACAGTGAGATTTTCATTTAGTTTTAAGGGAAACGTGAGTTAACTGAGGAAAGAATATTTCGTTGTGTTAATTAATTGTGTAAAAATTCAGTCACAACATTAAGGAATATTTACAGTAAATATTTGTTTTCAAATTAATTTCTTTATTCTGTGACAAGTAATGAGTTCCAATGAG
This sequence comes from Synanthedon myopaeformis, assembly GCA_944738685.1. Lineage (NCBI taxonomy): Eukaryota > Metazoa > Arthropoda > Insecta > Lepidoptera > Sesiidae > Synanthedon > Synanthedon myopaeformis. The sequence goes on along the minus strand of OX122932.1, from coordinate 7,802,016 downwards.
GAACTTTTCAAATTTTTACATTATTAGTAGGTAGTAAGCAATATTCTTTAGACCACAAGTTTCCTCTGAGAAGATAGGCTTTTTAATTTAATGCTACAACACCCGGACCTCAAACCTACGCATCAATTCAGAATCTATTAAAAGCATTCATTTCCTGTCTTTTAGACATAATTCAGTGTCTATTTCAGCCGATATCTTTTTAGATCGTCGACTTAGACTACAAGGTGTTCTAACAGTCTTTTTACTTTTAATTCTAAGATTCTATAACAACGTTCTTCCATAATGTATCAGTGGTAAGTCTTGCCCCATTTCAGCTTGTTGGCATTTTGAGCTATGTCGACCTTAAGATTTTCCAAAAGATTGAAGACTATATCCTTCAAATTTTCATAGCTCATGAATGATTGAAAATCTGTTTAAGTCATCATTAGTTTCATCAGAATCCAAGTCTCAGAACTGCAAAGACTGGCAATAGACTGGAGGCTGTCATTTTAAATTAACAATAAAGCTATACAGCATATATTTCAATACTTTATTAAATATTCTGCGTTGATAATACCCATTAATGGCTTTACAGAAGACCAAAATGAAATCATACAACTTTTCTCTTAGTGTTGTCTAACTGTCAGAAATATTTAAGGTGATTTAGTTAATACCTATACAAAGGTATACCTTTTAATCTGATATACCAAATTGTACTTAATGCTTTTCGTACTTTCTAAAATACATTTTAAAATAAAATACAGGCACAATTAATGGCCACATTTGTATTAATTTTTACAGTTTTTTTGTTTGTTGTAAATTCATTTGTCATGGATTTTAACTGTTTTATTGCGCTTTACCTAGCCGAGATACAAGAAAAACGATCATAATTATAAAAACACATCATAGAGTACTCGATGTCAAAACATGACAAAATTAGAAAATGGCGGACATAGTTTCGCTGAGCTACTGCACTAGACGTGCCCATGCGCTTAGAATGTGCCATGTACATTTTTTTCATACTAATAATTTTAATGTCGACACTATATATATAAAAAAAAGTAATTTAAATATGAACATTATTGTTTGAAACGACTGATTATTTTTCTAAATATTTTTAAAATTTTGACATATATTATTTGGACATCTGCTTTGGCACTATGCGTTATTATTTTCTTTGCCTGTTCTATGTTTATAAAACAAATTTCTTTATATGAGAATTTTATGACGTCATTTAAAATATATAATAAATATGTAATAATATTAAATAATAATTTAAAATTTAAAAAAAGATAAACATTTCATTTCATAGTTTATCGAAATTTTCGAATTGGAAAAGCAAGTAAACCTCAAAAGCTGATTTGAATGCAACATAATATATTTGGTACATCCCCTTTTTGAACGCTTTTTTTTGTTGGTCAAAATGTCTAAAGTTTTTATATTATTATAAGTCTTCTTTATAGCGTTTAATGCTTCTATATTTTACATTTATAAATATGTATTTTTGAGTTTGTACTAATTAGAAATAGACGTTTTGGTTTGTTTTTGACGATTAACTAAAAATTTGAAGAACAAAACTAAGAATAAATGAACTTTTTAATATTTCAATTAATTTATTTACTAAGTTTTTGTGACAACTTTGTGCAATATTCGCTTTTATTGTATACGTTTAAGTGTCAATTTTCAATAAATCATAACTAGAGATAGATCTCAATTGTATCCGAGTTCCTTTTTTAAAATAATAACCAGTATTTTGTGAAGCTTCAATAATATGTAATTTTTTCCTTGTTACAATAATTACTTATGAAAGGCGAAAAAGAACTTTAAATAAAATTCGTTACAGTAATAATATTTTTATTGAGTGCTTACTATTTGTATTTAGGTAAATATATCAATTTGTTGGACCAAAATTCAGGGTTGTTGCGGATGTTCGCATTCGCGTTCGCAAATGCGGAAGTTCCGTATCTATATAGACATCCGCTATCGTATCCACACCAGCAATAATCAATGAGAATCTTTTGCGGATACATCCTAAATACGGAATATTTCTCCAGGATGAATTATGATAATTATTTCAGATTTCTATTTTAAAAAAATTGTCTTAATTTTTTTACTAAAAATTTGATTATATCTAATAAAAAAAATTAATTACTCAAACAAAAAAAACATATTATTTCGAAGGTGTATGACAGCTTCCCATATACTATAATTTTAGTTCAACATTTCGAACATTTATTTTCGCATTATAAATGAAATCTATATTAAAAAAACATGAAATCGGCATTTCAAGTTTCTCTAAAAATCCGTATCTGTATCCGCATCCGCATCCGCGGATGTTAATAATTCTGTATCCGGAAGAACCCTGGACTAAATTCATGAAATAAGCAAAAAAACTGTGAATTTCTTAGTGTTCATGAGAAAACTTGAGATTTTTGATAATTTCTAAGAATATCTGAGAATTGCTGAGAAGTACCTATATGAGAATTCTTAATCAAACAACTAGAGTCCTAAATCGCTTGAATAAACTTGAATTCTAAATATAAATTTCGCCTTTCTCCTTTTTAAAAAAAAAAACACAAGGCAAAGTTATCTTTTGTACTTTGCCTTGTGGTTTTCATTTATAAATAATTACACAACATTATAATTAAATATTTTGCTCATCAACAATGTTTCTTGTAATTCTTGTAAATTTTCTGTAAGCACAAATTTTATCAGAATAAAATTTGAGATTAAAAAAAAAATGCAAATTGTAAAAAGTAATTTACTAGGAAGTGAAAATAACAAATTTAGCTTTAGGCGTGTTTCGAGAGAACATTGTACACAGATTGCTGTAGTTCTTAGTTATAGACAATCCGAAATTAAAAATAAATAGTTTTCCATTATTTTATAACAGTTTTATTTAACCAATTTTATGTTTTCAATCACAATTATATTGAGTTATTATATAGGTATATAATATGAAGCTATATTAATATATTTCTAATAAAAACAAATAGAATAGGTACATACAGACCTACATATATTTTCAGGTAATTAGACCCATAGATATGTCGAATCATTATTGCCATATATTGGACATAATATAAATTAATAAAATAATAATAATAATAATTCGATCGATTCGACAATAATTATCCCAATAGTCGTTTCTGCGAACGGTCTTATCACCTCAAGAGGCTTTATTATTACTAATATTTCTGTGGCCTGGTGCTAAAAGGGCCAATATCTATATTCCTATCATTCGGTAATGAGCATTAGAACAATCAACAAGAATTGATAGTTATAATTTACATGTAATATTGTAGTATTACTAAAATATCTTTTTGTTATTGTTAGGACAAATAAATATCATTCTTTTTCAACAACTTTGCTGTTAAATCCCATTTTTCACAAAAAAGAACTTTGGCCCTTTTAGCACCAGGCCACAGATTTATAAAGCTGCATTATTAGATTTAAAAAACGAACGAGTACCTCATCCCTCAGATATTCTCTCTTGGTTGGACTTAATATTTCTCTTTTCATTACATATAGTAGCGCCATCTGTTAAGATTACTTGAAAATACTTTTTACACCGCCATCTTGTAAGTAATTTAAACTTAACTTATTTTTATATATGTAGTACCGCCATCTGTTAAAATTACCCGAAAATACTTCTTACAGCGCCATCTTGTAAGTAACTTAATACAATAGAGACTCACGCAGACCCTTTATAATTGAGTTAGTTTAAATATTCGTGGATAGATGTCCCATTGTGTTATATTGGACATGTATTACTTTTAATATTGGACTAAAATATATTTTTTCCACGTAATATCTTTCTTGAGCCCTACGAGGAATTAAAAAATGCTTATTTTGAGTATTTCCACTGGCTTAGGTTCTGAAAATGACATTCACTGATATAAGATGAAATAGTACTGCTTCAGGCTCCAGGCGATTAGTATAAGTTAAGTTAAATACCTTTGAGATATTTAGGATGAATTTAGAAGTTCAGAGTACATACTTACTTTATTAAAATTAAAACTAACTATTAACTGACCAGGCGAACTTTGTAGGTACCGCCTCAGAATAAAAACCCGTTGCATACAAATTGTATTTAATTACAATACTGCAATTAATTCCATAAATGTTTTTATTATTAAAAATCCAATTTTTTAATATAATATATTTTTTAATATTTATTAACATATCGCATTTATTAGGTTAGTTTTTAAGTTTTTATATTCAATCGTGATGTTTGTAAATTGATCTGAAATATTATAATCTTTCAATGTAAAAAAGGTAAGTAAGTAATTGTTATTTTTCTTTATATAAATATTGTCAAAGGACATTTACAATTATATCAGTCCAAATGTTGGTAAGTGAGTATATGGTTTAGGCTTAAGGATATGGAAATGGGCTCTGGCATCCATTATTCACTTACCAAAACACAACAGCACCCATGCTGTTATTTCACAGTGGTTTATTATTGTGTAACGCAGTGTACTCTGCACTAAAAAAAACTTAAAAAACCTAATTTAAGTATACCAAATTATTACTATCAATTATTGTTAGATATCAATCTACTTACTTATTTTGGCATCGAAAATATCAAACATCCTCACAAGATACAGGCTCGATCCAATTTAGTTTATATTAAGGATCATTATGAGGACAGACTGCTGTGCTGTCCTCATAATGATTGTAACAGTATTGTTAAACCTTCAGTCCAATAACCAATATTTGTTGGCCAACATTTGCATGTTTGTGAAGAGTAAAATTAGTTGTAATTGATTTGAAAGTTATTATGATTGTTTGGCCATCAATTAGCGAGCCAATAGAAATAAGAGCCGTTGCTTGATACAAATGATCCACGAAATAAGCCGGATCGGCATTAACCGGGGATTACGTTTGTTATTCGTTATTTAGTGCGAGCGAGACGCCAGATGCATAGCGACGCCAGTGCGAAAGGGATGGACGCTGAGTGACGCGTCAATTTGTCCTCTACAGTTTCAGGGAAAAACAAACACCTTTCATTTGATACACACGGGGTGGAAATTGTTCAAGGTCCTATTTAGTAAAAAAGAATATATTTATAGGAATTTTCTTTTTCACTTTAGTAAACTAAGTAATCCACTTTAGTAAATTTAATCTTTTAAAATAACAAACAAGAATGAAGACTGTACGAAGATACATAATCAGGTTAAGGTTTAAAATTCAACATGAATCGAACCTGTTTAAGATAGAGAAATTAGAAAATGGGCTGATGGATTTTCAAATGCATGAACAGATCTTCATAAATTATAGATAAGAACCATTTCGATCACGTCAGCTTTCAAACAAAAAAAGGCTCAAAATCGGTCCATCCGTTTGGGAATTTTAATTTCACAGACAGATACACATATACACAAATACAAACGCGGCACGCGTCAAACTTATAACAAAATCTTACAAGTCAGCAGCGCACTTGCAGTCCTACAAGAAGTGCTGCAACGGTAGCCACCTACGTACCATCAAGTTGCCAACATTTTGGTTAAAAAAATGCTATTATTGTATAATATTTTCAGGTTATGTCTCTAATGGTCATTCATATTTTCAAAAACGCGCCGTGTGATCAAACGTCATTATAAATGTGCGACTTGAAGAGTGATCGCGAGCGATTACGCCGGGCGCGGGATTAGCCCCAATTTTAAATTGTTGATTACTTTCACAACCTCCTACAACCTACCTCCTAAGCTCCCCTCCCCTTCACACCTCTATTGGCGCACCTACGACACCCCCTCTTCTGACGACCACCACTTGACAGATCTTCGCGCAAATGACTGGTTCTTAAATTTTTAAAATCTATCATAACTTTATGAGGAGTTAGGAGGGTCGGCAGAGAAAGTAAAATGAAACATTGCTTCGAAGAAAAATATTTATTTATCTCTGCAATAGATCCTCTATGCATTTTTAGGTTATATTTTTGTATTTAGAAATACAAATTCAAATGTCAAAGCTAGAAATTTAACAGCAGTATTTAGGCTCAATAAGATCCGAATAGGATGTCCAGTCCCCATTAACCTATTTAACAGATAGGTAAATGGATGAAAAGTAGATATTTTATATCAAATTTAATATGTCGCGATAATATATAAAGGTTGTTAGAAAAATTTCAGTATGAATGTAAACTTTTGCAGAAAATTATATACACAAGGCTTTCTCGTCTGTCATTTGCCACACAAATTCACATTCGCCACACACACATTCACATACATACATACATCATACATCACACAATCACATCTCACAAATTTATGTTTATTTATTTTTTATTTTTTGCCCAAATAATGCTACTATATGCTAAATATATGTAATGCTAAATGTATGTAAACAAACTTGTTTGTTTTGTACATATAATTATTGTTTGTTAATAATGTACCTACATAATATTTAAAATTAACATAATCGTTTACTTCCTCCATAGGATTGGCAGGTTATTATTCTGAAATAAATTTCTTTATTCTTTATTTATTATTATAATTAGTGATAACCGTTGTAAAATCAATTGGGCGGTTTAAAGTAAGTTAACGGAGAAAAAGACAGAGGCTGATAGCGACTTTTTGCATAGAGTAAATAGTACTTATATTTATACTATTTACTCTATGCTTTTTGTCAGACCCGCTCCCGGTTTCGCAAGTATGCAATTTTTTTTGCAAATTATGTACACAATCGCCTTATCGCTCTTTCAATTAGTAAGAACCATTTCAAAACCAGTTGAGTGGTTTAGCGGATTAACATACAGTAGCGAACAGTGACGTTATTTAATCCATACTATATTACTATATCCATACAATAATATTATAAAATGTCTGTCTGTTACCTTTCACGTTTTAACTGCTCAAACGATCATCGTGAAATTTTGCATACGTTTTCAGTGCATACAAGAAAGGACATGGGTACTTTTCATCCAAAAAAACTAAAAAGAAACTGCATTGCTATTAACAAAAGTTTAATAGCAATGCAGATGTACTTATATTGCTTACATATTATTTTCATTTTACAACGCGAACGAAGTCGCGTTCACCAGCTAGTATCTAATAATAAGTTTAGATATGGCAGAAATAGATTTGAAGCATCCATTACATTCAATGAAATTGCACCTTTCCGACATGACTCAGTCATGTGACCCAGATGTTCGCAACGCCACCAAATTATCCGTGCCATTGAATCTATTTAGCGTCATATTAACGTCTGACTTACGATTTGTGCCATTTTTAACAAAGAACTGGCAGATGTTGTCACAAAAAAATATATTCGAAGCAAGTATAATAAGTTGTTGTTGACTTAAGTTACTGATTGGAAGAAATTAGAATAAAATTAAAAATATTCTTTACTGTACATAGTGACAGTCTCCTAAGTTTCAGTCTCTTACAGTCATAGAAATAGCAATACTCAATTTGTAATTAACATATAATCAACAATCAGTCCTAAGCATCTCCATCAGTTATATATAATCGTACAAAAGTAGGTAATATTTTATGGATATATTATAAAAGTCGATATGTACTTAGATAAATTTAAAAAATAAATAATAAATTAGTAATAATATTTAATTTTCATTCAATACGAAATACAAGAAATGTTCGATAAAATAACTCTTGACTTCCTGATTTCTATGTCCATTATTTATAATTTTAATTAACTTTAAAATTAGGTATTTTCGTGAACACTACAAGATATGCGATTCACCTCTAGACGGGGTCATCATATGATAATATCAATCAATAGCCATATTTTATTTATTTTTATATATTTTATATATATTATTTATTTATTTTTATATACCATATTTTATCAATATATTTTAGTTTTTATTATATTATATTTTTTAAGGTTTTTAGTTTTAGGTTCACTATTCTAGTATTTTTTATTTTTTATTCCTTATGTAATTAAATGTTACTATTATTACTATAGGTAAATAAGCATTTTCTATAGAAAAAAAAATAAAAAAAAAAAAAATAAAAAATATATATATATATATATATATATATAAACAAGACTATATATACATTGTAACTAAGTAACTGCTTAAAAAGAAAAATAAAGTTATCAAGTCTTTGTTCGTTCGTTCTTACAGGTTTAATAATTAAAGTTGGCGTACCAATGAGACATATTTTATATTAGGTACCTATACTGAAGCTAAAAAAAAATATTTTTTAAATCAAAATTCGCTTATTTCTCGCGTAACCGCCACCACACGCGATATAATCCTATTCATAGTGCACGTCCCAATAATCCGATTATTTGTAATAGATCCGACGCCACTTTTCACACATTTTGTCCCTAATAATTCGACATTCAACGCGTAAACAACTTTGTGGAAGCGTCCCAAAAGAGCCTTTTGTTACACACAATATGATTGAAATTCGTATGCACCGCACGTCATTACAAGTATGTCAACAATTAACGTAAAATGCTCACAATCGCTATTATAGGATTTAATGTGATTCCCGACAAATTCCATCATGTTGACGTTTTGGTATTCGTATTATATGAGTGACAGTATCAATCTAATAATAAAGGAAAATTATTATTGTATACATTATACCTATTTACTGATTCGTGGAAATTATATTTGGGATATGAGAATATGTAATTCTTTTTTAAATGAGATAGTTTAGGAAAAAAAACAGAATTAGAAAAAAAAAACAAAGAAAAAATTAGTATTTTTTTATGGGAATATCCACTTCGGATTACTTTCAATAGATGGCGTTCGTGGCGGACTTAGTTTTCGTTTGACAGCAGCGCTATCGGCAACTGTTGTTCAATTCAAGTCAATTTCAGATGATACGAACTTCACCGGCTGTCTTATTATTTAACAGCAGACGACTTGCGATCAACTTGCGACAGGCGAAAATTTTCTATCAATTTGTGAAATATCACAGTAAATCGTGTTTTTGGTATCACATAACTCATAACAAAGGTGTGGTGTGCTATAAGGCCTCTTACGGACAATAACTAAAATTAAAGTGCATCATTTCCGTATGGCAGCACACGCGATCGCCAATCGTAACCAATCGTAACCAATCGTAACTTTACCAATGTTTAATTACTTTTTTTAATAATATTACCTACATAAAGGTGAATTTATTGTTATAAAAATAACAGCCAGAGTTCTTTAAGTGTATGAATACAAATATAAAATACTCACCTGGATTATGTGCCACTATCATTATTATTATTTTAATATGAGGCCTCGCAAAAGATTGGACACCTTTAAAGTACTTACTGCACACGCGCACGGATTACTGTGGCGCATTCAAACAAAATAACATCACAGCGCGATCACAAACAGTATGATATCTAGTTAATTCAGATTTATTCTTTGATTAGCTGAACTCGACAACACTTCGCTGCGGCGTACGCATGTGACGCGCGCATTTCTGGACACTGTTTATAATATTTTTATTTTCAAAAATAAAAGTACTTATTATAAAAGTACTTGTCATACTTATTAACATCTTCAAAAATATAAATTACTTATTATAACATCTGCTATCTGCCAGTGAAATTCCCGTTAAAATCGATCAATTTCTTGTTGTGTCAATGGAATCAATACTCTAATTGCTTACAACCGAAGGGTGGTTTTATTTTCCAGTATGTACTCACTTACTTAAAGCCAATTGAGTTAAAAAAAAACATCTGAAGGTATACAGAATTACTGTACATAGGTACAATATCGCATTAATAAATTTGATTTATAAATTTCTTTGGGTATATAATTAAATTTAAATAGTTAACTTGACATACTGTCTAAAATGTAGTGTGTAACAAAACTAATAGTGAGAATATGAAATGATAATAATAATATATTAGCGCGTGTTGATCTGCTTATCAAGGTAAATTATGTTCGGATTATGTATATAAAAAGTTATTAAATATATAAGTATGTTTGTTCACGCAGTCGGACGTCTGCTCGTGTGCGCTTGCGCTGGGCTTACATGCTTAGAGTTATTTCTTAGAATTCTAAGAAAAATGTTTCCACATTTTTAAGAAAACAATAAGTATAATTACGAGTAAACTCTTAATTTTTGATACACAATATTTTTCGTTTTAAAAGATATTTCTATATATTTTTTTAAAGTAAGAATAAAACACGATTGGGACATAAAAAAATCGAAGCACCTTCACCAAAAAATTATATATTAATTAATTTTATAAATATTAAAAATCGTCATCATCATCATCATCAGCAGTAGGAAGTCCACTGCTGAACATAGGCCTTACGCATAACCTTCCCATAGGACCGGTCAGAAGCAGACTGTGTCCAGCCTCGATCGGCCTGGACGTCTCGCCCACTCAATTTGGTAATAAATTACCAAATTGAGCTTCATGTAACCCAACCATAAAGATATTATAAAGTCTACAAATGGACTTAAAAATATGGGTACCTCACTCAAATGGGTCTTCTATTTTAACAGACTATAAAAAACAAAGTATTTTATAATACTGAGGCTTCTCAATTAGGTTAAACTAAAATAATGTCACAAAATTTCCACAGTGCCTTGATTACGATATTTTGCCCTTCGAACTTTCTTTCAAGTCGGTATATATAAGTTATGGCCCGTGGCACGATAGTTTCGTTTTTCGTGTTTTTTTATAATTTACATTGTCGACAAGTTCTAAAAAAATATAGTATATGCACTCACTCGGCTTGCTCCTCTCGGTCCGCCGCCATTTTGTGTTGAGTAGTCATTGTATGCGTAAAACGAAATCACCATCGTACGATGTTATCGTACGACCTCTATGATTGTCATATAGTTGTATTATTATATTTTTTAGTCTATTCTTTTAATAACAGCTGTTCGTGCTATTTACATTATATCCATAATGGGTCACATCGTCGTTTGAAGAAATCAATATAATAACTAACTGTATTTTCATGAATACTTTTATGAAAACTTAATGTACGTCCATAAGAATATAGGAAAAGTAGTGACTCAAGAAATGAATATAAAGTCTGCTTTTCCTACTTCCAAGTTACATAAAATGAGTAATTATTTGAAGGTCATTTGGTATACCTACGGTTAATACAATAAGTTACAAAACGATGCTCAACTATCAATACTTAACTAGTAAATTCAGATCTAGTTAGACCAGATTCAGTTAGCTCAGGTCTGGGTGTGCTGGGTTCCCCCCCCCCCCTTTTTACAAGGGGAAATCTATCATGGATGCCCAGGGGCCTTGGGCGCCCTGTTCGCTGTAAGGTTATCCCATAACACAAGCCTAATAGTGCTTACTTTTTGGGCCATACAATTGGCTTGTAGTCTTGGTTATTTATTTTATTATTTCACTTGAAAAAAAGCAACTAAGTTTCAGTTCAGTTCTCTGATTAACTGATCATAATATTTCTGATCATGGAAATGCCTAGCTTCATAGCTTGCTGAGCGACTCATGATTTTTGAACTAGACACTTCATCGATATCCACGTTTCAGCTACCTATACGTAGTAGGCTGTAGTAACTTTAAAAATTTTTAGGAAATATAATTAAAAACAATTCATTAATAATATTTAAAATGTCGTATCCGCTTGGTATTGTTATTAGATATTGACTATTAACGTATGTATTCTCTGTAGCAGCGGCTAACGAGCAGGTAGCAGGTTCTCCAGCGGGCAAAGAGAGCAAGCCTTAAGCCGAGTCTGATAAATGAGGGTCTATTGTCGGCTACCGGTCTTACTGGACGCCGAACGCGACGCGAAGCAAACGAACGTACTATCACATTAAGGGTTCCGTATACGATGTATGGTTTAATTAGTTTGAGGGCCTCTTTCACCAATTACAAGTAAAGTGTTGATTAGTTACTGTTTAATATATATCGTATGTATGTATTCTATGGTTAGGTTCACATGCAGACTACTCATTCTACACAGAACAATATATATATTTAGCGGGAGGGTTTTGTGGCAACTCACTGTCAACGTCGATGTCGTCGTTTGATTGACAATTCGGTGTGTCTGTGTGTGTGAGGACAAGTGAGTGTGCATTGAGATTCAACTTTGAACGAAAAGCGGTCAAGTACGAAAAATAACGGTTGGATATTTTCACGGCGATTCGGCGCCTAAATCTGTGCATAATTAAGTACTTTTTATCGGTGAAGTTTATCCGGATAATATAGAAGTGACATCTACACCAACGGCGGTTGGAGACCATCGCTAGAGCCAACTACAAGCCCCACAAAACGGTGAGTTCGCCACGACCGTAGGCAACGTATATATTTTATATAAACAAGCATGTACACCTCCAGTGTCTAGATTTCTAGAACAGTTACTTTTAGAAATAATTTTATGTTTTATTAAATTATGCACTCGGTTTATTGCATCCTTCGATAGACGATTTTGTTTTTAATATTTTCTTTTTAATGTTTGGGACTTTTACAGTACAAACAAAGGTATATCATCTTAATCATTACCGGTGACCGGTGACTTTAAATGGCGGTTAGCTTACTTGACACTTTTTTCAGAGATAGTGAAAAAGGCCTTAAGCAAAAATATTACATGTAGGTACCTACAATAATGTTTCAAAGGAAAATTTTCTCTTATACTATATTTTTATTGATATTCTTTCTAATGACTGAATTTATAATTTATATATTTTTTTTTATATCCTATAGAAGATATTTTTATAGAAATAAAAAATGTAATATAATTTACTTAAAATAAAGTAAAATTTAGGTCTTAATTAAATTAGATGTCCTATACATATTCTACCTTTAGTTAAGACGTGCGTTTCTTTATTTATTTACTAATGATGATGATGATGATGATGATGACGATGATGATGAATGCGATATTATTTTTAACGATTTTAAATGTCATAATAAAATCAAATGCATAACTTTTAATATTAAAGTGTTTCATGAATTGAACATTTTGTTCAAATAAATATTTCATAGATTGAATGCCCACTGAACCCTAAAATATGATGAAAAATAAAAGAGTTCGAGACCTTTGTACGGTGGTGTATTAAATGTTGAAAGTTAGGAGGTTGGTTTATTGACACGGAATATAAAAAGAAAACTTAATTCTTTTGCCGTGTCATTAGCCACGATGTGCAGACTCGTGTTAGACCAAAATTATTATAATATGTAAGAAATTTCTCTACGTTCTAGAATATTGATGTATGTATACCTATTATGATGTAAAATATAATTATGATTACATTTCACATACAAAATTCCAGTTAGATCCATTTGACGATACATTGCTTTAGGTTTCGATTTATTCATTTGCTTCAAAATGTTACAAAAAAGTTACAAAAAAAGGTAACAAAATGTGTTGGAAAAGGATAGAGAAAGTTTACATATAAGAATTAGTAAAATATATATAGGTAATAAATATTTGTTTATCATCATATTATTGCTTCGCAATATCATCACAAGGGTCTCTACCCAAAAAAATTTATATTCTAAATAAAGAAATTATACTTAACATAATTAATTGTTTTATGGCAGAATAGTTTGGGACAATTTTTATTTTGAATTTAAATTTTGATAAGAGTTATTGTTACCTTTGAGAATATTATAGTTTAAAACAATTTGTAGTACACTGGATTGATTTAAAAATAAAAAAAATTCTCATATTCCAATGTTGTCATTAGTGGCATGTTTTGTTAGGATTACGACGTCAGGATGTTGTCGAAAGTAACATGTCGTCGGCCTCATATAACACATCCTTTTTCCGCAATATCATATCTGATTGCCTGTTGCGTTTACTTTACTTAAGTTTATTTAAGTTTTAAATAAACATTTAAAAAGTTGCGAAAGAATTTATCTGTTTTAAAAAGAATGCTATAAAACTGTCATAGATAATATAAAAACCACTTCATATTTATGTTTGTAAGCGAGAGATTTTTTAAATGTGATCGTTAGCAGCTATCATCTAGTACCATCTAGTAATATGTAACTTCAGTTATCTGTTTTATAAAAAGTACTGGTAGGGCACAACCCTATTCTCAGTTTGTTTCTTATTTTCTATTTATTTTGTGACGATATATAAAATGAACTGCCTGCCGAAATTTATATTAAAAAAATATATGGAACTTATATATTTTTCTAAAATAAAAGTAGCCTAAGTTATACCTTATAACAACAGCTATCTGCCATTAAAAGTACAATCAAAATCGGTAAAGACGTTTCCGAGATAAGCCGGCACAGACAGACATTTCTTTCAATTTGTTTTTTGTTATAAGTAAAAAGCAGTTATTTTGACAAACACTTCAATTTTATTGAGTGTTAACTTAATATATTACTTGCTTAATTGGCATGATTTGTTCCGCCAATTGAGAAAGTATAGATTGTTATAGTTTAAATATAATATGTTTTCTTAATGCAACAAAATTGTAATTTATCTTAGATCAAAAAAAAAATTTAAACGAATCAGATCAATGACAAAGCTCTATAAGTTCATACAAAAGTGGGTTCATTGAATGAAAGCGACGCCAACTACGAGTATCAAACGCGACATTGTTGCTATTAGTGAATTGTCAATACAATGCGTTGAACCGGAAATATCCAGTAATGTACAATAGTATTATAAAGTTAAGCTTTTTCTATGCCCACCTTAGAAACGATCCATTGAGTTATTGTCGTCGGAGTTAATGGCCGAGTTCTTATTCACTAAAACTGTCTTTTTAAGTCAAAAATATTGACGTATTTTATGCATGTCCGTTAATATATGAAGTAAGTACTAGCTGGTGCCCGCAACTTCGTCCGCGTTGAACACTTACAGCCAGTTGCAGAAACTTTCTTTAAATTATAAAGTCGCCTTTAAAAACTAATGAATCTTTAAAATTTAACTAAAGAAGTGTCAAACAAGAAGTCTTTATCTTTTAAGAGAAAAAGCATTGCATAAAGCGACATTAGCGCCATATTTGCTCTAAAGGACCTTTATTTGATAGTTTATTTTTAATGACAGAAGAAGCGCCCATTAACTTGTCATTAGTCTAATATTTGACAGATTTTAATTAATTTCAGTAGTTTTCACAGTCTTTATCAAGTTTGTCTTCATTATTTATTTTGGTTATATAAAAATTAATTTTGAAAATAAAGCAAAGCAAATTTATAACAAAGAAACTGTTGGTACAAAAATAAACAAAAGATAATATAATGCACATATTATTATATTTTAATCATTTATCATTTATTTTAGATGTGTCTGCTAATTGGCTTTTTTAATAATTCTATTTTTAAATTATATAACTACTTTTGGTTGACAAAATCTTCATCATATTTTTTTAATTGAGTATATTAAAAACGAACAAAGAGAAACACCGTCACCGTGCCCTGTACACATTTGAAAATTGTGACATTGACATTTGCGTTTTTTATACAAACCATTCGCTCAGTTCATTCATTTTTTATTTGAACATGCTTAATATCATTCTTTAATGAACTTTAGCTAAAAGAGCCGTCAATCGTTTTGTGAAATGTCTTTAAAGATAATGTACCCATTAGGGATAAGGACTAGTTAGTTAATGCCAATTTTAAAGAAGCTTTCTGCAACTGATTGTAAATCCCTTAATATCCCACTTAAATATTTAATTACACTACATTAGGCAGCCTCAGTAAACAGTCCAAGTTAAAATTACCAGCGACCATAAAATAATATCAATTTAATTTTTTAAATTATTTTTATAAGTGCTTACACATCATCAGTTCATCACCCTATCATCGAGTGTATCATTAGGCTAAACCATTTTGGAGTTGACATTTAAAAAAAATATATAACAAAAACGCAGACGACAGACAGCGTGGCACCGACTTTACTTTGTCGTGCGCATGCGACGTTTACGTCACTCACTGTTACCACGTTTATTTAGTTAAAAAAAAAATACTAGTAAAACTTTAATAGAAATTAAAGAATTTTCAACCTTACATGATTGATTTAAAGTCGTTAG
Source organism: Synanthedon myopaeformis (assembly GCA_944738685.1). Taxonomy (NCBI): domain Eukaryota; kingdom Metazoa; phylum Arthropoda; class Insecta; order Lepidoptera; family Sesiidae; genus Synanthedon; species Synanthedon myopaeformis. The sequence continues at coordinate 7,786,123 of OX122932.1, read as the reverse complement.
AGTACTTTGTAAAGGTAAAACGTGATCATGAAAAATTTGACAACATTGAACCTTAACTCAGGGCGCATAAGATTTAATTTCGATATAGGCTTTTTGATGTTAGGCTAAAGCGAGTAGAGGTGTCACGGTATCCATTTAACTGTCAAAAGTTAAGGAATGTCATTCACTTGGTAATGGATCGTTGTAGGAAGGAAGTTGCAGGTAGAGAAGAAAAATATTAGTGAATGAATGCGTGTGCGCAGGGCGATGCGTGCGCTCATACAGGGTAGGTTTTTGTGGTATTTTTTTTTTAAATTTTATTGGTTTAAAAACACAATCAAACTCGACCGTTTATATTCGACTTGATGTAAAACTTTATTGATGCGGATGCTGTTGTAAATATAATGATTTTGTTTCTATTATAATGCGCGCAGGGCATTTTGATTAGGTACCTAATGTAAGTATAATTAATATAACTATGTATAATGTATATGAAAAAAAAATACCATTATATTTTACCATCAATAGCTGTTCTGTCCCCGTAATAGTTACGCGGACAGAACAGCTATATCTATGCATTATGGTTTTGCAATAAATTATTACATTAAATTTGAAAAAAAAACAAAAAAAAAAAAAAGAAGCGCTTGCTACTTTCTTAATAGCTTACCCGAGACACTTTGTACTATTACCATGTAGTACCTAGTACCTACTTTTACCTATTCTGTGCCCGAGGAGATTGTTAAAGAGGGAATGAAATCTAAGTTCAAATAAAAATTGATGAAAAGTTTGCTTAAATTGCTTGGATTATTGAAGTAGGTACTGCTTTTTTTCCACAAGTGAAATATGTTATTTTAAAATAACATATAGGTAATAAATATGTAAACATAATGATAATTATGTAAGTATTTTAAAATATTCAATGTTTTACCACGAATAAAATATTAGGAAATTTTTGGCTGACTGTATTAAAAATGTTATTTTACCTAATAGAAAAAAATGTGAGACGAAGTAGGCCATATGGATCGAGACAAACCTGGAATAAATAATCAGAAGATATATTTCGGGACAAATGGGGCATACAAACTGGGACGTAGTGGGATTTTTTTTGTGGGACATTAGGTAAACCGAGAATCCATACCCTGTTACTCATTTTGCTGCTATGGTATTTATTTATTTATACTTATAAAATAATTTGTAATGACTATCAATGCACAGCCAAAACTAGAAATGTGGAACGTTTGTTTATAACTAGCTGGTGCCTGCGACTTCGTCCGCGTTGAAAAAGGGAATATATGAGTAATAACGCCTGACATCGTTATCTCTGTGACGACGGTGGCGCCGCCACGCGACAGTGGCGCCCAATTGTTTATATTTTTAGACGATCACTCGGGATCAGTACTTACACAAATACAAATACAAATACAAAAACATAACAAATTATATAGTAAAACCGTCCTCGAGAACCACTCTGTACATTGGTGAAAACAGTATGAAAATCGGTGCAGTAGTTTTTGATTTTATCTCGAACAGACAGACAGATAGAGAGACAGACGCGGCGGAACACTTTCTTTTATAATATGTAGTGACGTAAGCATTCGCTGAGAGAGAATTTTTGAAAATTTCAACTCCGTGCGAAGCCGGTGGCTGGTCACTAGGTTCCAATAATTGCACATGTTACAGGTCTATAGATGACAACCCATCATCTAAGGGAAGGGCTGGTTTGCCTGTCTGTCACACATTCTCATGAACATTTTTCTACATCCTACTGTAAGTATTCAATTCGAGGTATCAAGTAACTAGATACACATTCGTACACAGCTTTCTAGACTGACAAAAATAATAATATCGAATAACATATTACTCGAGTGGGAGCGAGACAAGACGCCGTGAGGGAGCGAGACGCACATAGACTTAACATGTGACTCGTTGCATCGCGCTAATGATCCTTGTGTTATTAATGATAATAAAAATCATATCATTATAGTGATGTACTTGACAGGTAAAATTCTTTATCGATATTTTAATGAGCTTTTTGATATTTAAAATAAATTTGCTTTTAGTACATGCAAAGTTAATCGAACGAAACTATAATTATGTTTTACTAGCTGGTGCCGGCGACTTCGTCCGCGTTGAACGATGAAAGATACCCTATGCCCTTTCTGGTGTCCCAGACGATGTGTATGCAAAATTTCATTGTGATCGGTTCAGTAGTTTTTGCGTGAAAGAGTTACAAATATCCATACATACTTTCGCATTTATAATATTAGTACGGATATAGTACGGATAATTTGTGATTCCTATGCTAAACTAATCTTTTAGTTAATTAGTTTTCTACGCAAAGGTAATGCAGCTTGCTTTTGAAGAAGCTATGCAGCTGAAGCAGTTTTTCATACTGTCTTGTGTGCAGACTGCAAATTTGGAAACTGGTGAGCACAAGTATGAAAATCTGCGTCAGCATGCGAGCTAAGCTCAACTAAGTTTGCTTAGCTTTCGGTCTGCATTCAGCCTAAAGTTGTGGTGTCTTTTGTGGTGTAAATACACCTTTACAGAAGACTAAGGTGATATATATCAATATGTATGATTTCGTATATCGGTAAGTGAGTAAAATTAAATAATCAGAAAATTCATTTTAGTGCAGTTTTAATGCATAAGATATGCCAGAGATCATTCAGTCATCTTCGTCATCATCTTCCTTAAATTTTTATCCTAAAATTATCCATTTTTATCCTCGCTGGTGCTGCTGTCGGCCTGCTGCTACTCCTTATCATAAAAAAAACAACATATCGATATAAGCAAGTCTCATATCTAAAGTAAGTACGAGATATAAATCCGTCAGCGCTTTTATTGATATAAAACCTAAACAATCCCTTTCGGCTACCGGTTCATCCTGACCTTACTTTTTATGGGATTATTAAACCTCAACTTTATTTGACAGTGCGTTTAGTTCAAAATAAATTCTAAACGTTTTGAATTAAGAACTAATTTGAGTGCAGAGCAATGTTTGCAAATGACTGGCCAGTTTTTACAGATGGATTTATTAATATAGGATTTATTAGGCCTTTCATGTGGACTGGTATACTAGTGTGTGTGTGTTTCACTGAGTGTGTGTGTTCATTACACTTTGACCGGATACATTATAGAGAGGCCTTCTCAGAGGCTAACTTCTCATCCCGTTTTTTTGAAAAAAACTATCCTATCTCACACAAGTCGTAATACTAAGTGTATCATGTGTCATACTAACTGGTATTATACCAAACCCCCAAAAAACAACAGAAAAGGAAGTGTCAGCCATAGATCTGTCGACGGAGGTAGAAGCTATTTTTATCACTTGTTATTTTTATAGTTTCGAAGTTATTTTTATATCCCATATTTTTTCAAAAAAATGAATATAGAATGCCATTTTGGGCTACCAAAATGACAATTTATGTCAATACGACAAATGAATAAGTATATATTAAATAAACTATTTTCCACACAATTAAAAATGTTTAATTAAAAATAACTGTCAACATTTATAACAGGTACGATTTTAAGTATTTTTAAATCCTCCAAAGGTGGAATGATCATTGAAAACGGCCGAAGATATCTGAGCACGGTCATAAAGCACAGCGCACACAATCCTCAAGTTTATTACTAATATCACTCTAACAATCCGTCTGTTCGTCGGGTCGCGTCATTAAATCGCCATCGCTCGCCACAATCACATAAATAACTCGGGATTTATTCGTGCATTTATTTATATTTATTTATACTATACGCGCACAGTTATTTATGATCCGACGCCTAACGCTCACACAATTTTCAAACTCTGACGAGTCTTCATTATGTATGGATATAGATGTTTAATTTTTTTTTTAATAGTTTCTAACAGTGACCGGGCATACTTCAATATGTAATAGTAACACTCTCTCACAAAAGGTTCGTTACATTTAACACTAGACTGGCTCATCGGCTTCGACCGGAAGCAATTTAGGGGATTAGTATACATAATTATACCCCATATAATAATTGCAGCAACAGGAAATAAATCCGCGTCGTCCGAACAATCGAAGCAACAGGAAATAAGTCCGCGTCGTCCGATCAATCGAAGCAACAGGAATAAAGTCCGCGTCGTCAGATCAATCGAAGCAACAGGAAATAAGTCCGCGTCGTCCGATCAATCGAAGCAACAGGAAATAAGTCCGCGTCGTCCGATCAATCGAAGCAACAGGAAATAAGTCCGCGTCGTCCGATCAATCGGAGCAACAGGAATAAAGTCCGCGTCGTCCGATCAATCGAAGCAACAGGAAATAAGTCCGCGTCGTCCGATCAATCGAAGCAACAGGAAATAAGTCCGCGTCGTCCGAACAATCGAAGCAACAGGAAATAAGTCCGCGTCGTCCGATCAATCGGAGCAACAGGAAAAAAAGTCCGCGTCGTCCGATCAATCGGAGAAACAGGAAAAAAATCAGATTAATCGGACGAAGCAATCGGAAAGTCTCAGGGTTATATACCTTTCAAATAGTGAAAGAATTTTTTAAATAGTTTTTTTTTATGATATATTAAGATCGGTCCACGTGATGGTAGATGGCTACCAACATAGGCGACGCAATAGGTGATGCAAATGTGCTGCCAACTACATTAAGGATGAGGGATTGGGAAGGGATGTGGGGAAATGGGTTCTGGCATCCCTTACTTACTCACCGAAACACAACAGCACATATGCTATTATTTCATGGGAGGTCTTTTGTAAGGTCTACTGCCGAGGGCAGATTTGGTGTCGACATGACTGTATGGCAGGGCCACTACTTTCTAGACCCAGACCGGAAGGAATTCTGAAAATTTCATGAATATTTTTTTTTTGCCTACTAATTCTTACTTATTTGTCTGTTCTCTCCCTCTTCCAATATTCTGTAGTGAATTGTAATTTATAATAATATGTTTTAGAGTAATTTAATGGAAACTTTTAATGATTCCTGTTTGTGTATAATGTGTAGCGAGATTGTAATAACTTAATCTTGTAATAACTTTTTTTTTATAAATTGATTTTTTTATTTCAAACACCTCAATTCGAAGACATACCTTACTTAAAGATCGATGTTGCCTTTTTAAATTGTAAAATCCAAGTATTTTATAATTGAACAGAGTTGCAGCAATATTTTATAAAAAATAATTTTACATTTTTTACAAACTAATATCTAAAGTGTATAAAAAAGAAGGTATAAATTTTATCTATGTACAGTATAAATTGGGTAAAAAAAAATTCTGTCATTTAATAACTGCGTATTCTTTATGATAATTAAATACATAAATTCTCTACACAGTATATTGTTAAATTAAATGAATTGATGACTATATAGTGACAATATTGAAATGTGTATTTATATATGCTTACCAATTTATTGTAACTAATTACAAGATTGATTATAAGCCAAGCGTGCCAATAAAGTCAGTATTGCATTTAAATAAAGAGTTGGTGTATGGAAAATATTTATTGATTATGTAAGTACAGTCCTCTAAATATTCTTTAAGTGAGTATTTTCATTGTTGCCTATTCTAATAACAGAATTATTAGCATTTTGAATACTAAAACAATGTACCTAAAACTAAAAACTTTAAAAAAGTTTTTAGTTTTAGGTTATATTTTTAGTTTTAGGTTATATTATAAACAAGTGAATCTGTTTTCTGTATTTTTTTTTTTATAGTTGCCTCTGTTTTATTTTGTTATCTAGATATTTTATATTTAATCTATAAATATTACAATATAAATTCACTGTTCTATTTTATCTTCTTCTCTGCTAAATTATTCTAAAACGTCCAAAGAATTTCACTAATGGAATGAATCAAAAAAAAGTTTGAGTATATAATTTACAGAAATTCACCTGTTTAATTGAATTCGTTAATATAATTAAAAAAGTTTTTATGTTTTTTTAAAAATTTATTATAGTTAATAAGTTAATAGTTATAGTTAATATTATAGCATTAATAAGAAATGTTATATATTTCGTTACTGAAATATAACAACTGAACTAACCAGGAAGGCTGACGTGAATTGCTATTAAACAATCAACAGGAGGTGATAAGGGAATGAGTCCATTTCTTAGATTTTAGCGAAATCGCAGCACCTGTGGCGTTGCTTGTGTTATTGGCGACTGTAGCCACCTACCATCAAGTGGACCGTCAGCCTGTCTGTTAAAGCGTTGCATTTTTTAAAAAAGTAAGCGAGCCTTACCGTAGTCGCATATGATGTGTAATATTTGACATTTCACCTCGGTGTTCTATGATTTTGACAATTTAAAAATTTTGGTTCAAATTCGCTAAGGCCTCTGAGGCCGGAAGGTTCTCGAATGGCAGGCCAATAACCAGCAAAAAAGGCTCGATAAGGGTCTTATTGGAAAAGTTTGGGCGAATCCTATGTATGTCTAGCAGTCGGAGTTAATTGGATGAGGTGACAGAACTGATAGTTAGACGCTATATATTTATTTTATAATTGAGCGAAAGAAAATTATTGTCTCGTGCTTTCGAAATGTTTTTTCCCTATAATATTGTGACGAGTCGAACGCGGTCGATTGTACTCAGTCATTTACATGTAATAAAAAGTAGCATTAACCGTGGAGCCTTGATTAATAGGGGATCATGTCCCGTCGTTAAACGGCGTTATTTATTACTATTTAAAATGTTTAATGCGCACCGACCAACTTTTATTGTTACTGATTTAAAATCTTCAATTGTGCCTCTGACTTGTGTTCCAGGTATGAAGAAATCGGGAATAAGTCTTGACGCTTATATTCCTCGTCATAAGTCTGTGTCTCCACTGTTGAATATTGGTTTCTCTCCAAGGTTCGTCATCACACACGGTCTTCAGTCGCTTCCTAATAAGCCTTTCAGGTCTTCTCGAGGGCGTCAGGGTGGCAGGGCGTCCAATACTGCCCTTTCAAATACGTGTATATTATATACCGAAGCTTTATCTATAACAAAACAATCAACCATCAGTCCCAAGCCGCTCCGTCAATCAAATAATCATTCTCCTATGTTTTACTACTCTCCTAAATTTGTATAATGACTTGAATAAAAGTAACTTTCATAAGCCTTATTCGATGTAAAGCTAACTTATTATTATGCCTTGTGTTATATTCGTGAAAAGTTTCAACAAATTGGAAGATTACAAGTTTATATACCTATATACAAATGATCGCCTCATAAAAATCAAGGGTCAATTTAACTTTAAGATCATTAACACAGGTCTCATATACTGCAGCTCACTAACAAGGTTAATTGTTGCAATTCTCACACCTCTGCCAAATGCCAAGTGCTTTATTGATACTGTGCATGCGTTCGCTCTACACTAGTGTATGCGTTTGGGTATGCTCTTAATTTAAAATGGTATTTTGTCCAATAGGACATGTGTTTCTGTTTGTTTTCTGTAGGGTCATAATATTTTTAGAGGAACAGCCTAATAGGAACAGCCAAAGGTGTCGCCTGCAAAGTTATTATAAAATATTTGTTATTATAAATAATAGGTTTTCTCTTGGCCAGCATCTAGCCGTGCAGGAAAAACTAGGCTGACGGTGGAGTGAGCTAACCCAGAAAATGCTTATTCACTCGAACTTTAAAATGATTTCGGTTATATGAGCTCGGAAACACAGACGCCGGAAGAGAGTTCCAATCTTTGGCAACGCGTATCAAGAAAGAGTTTTTAAAACGTTTGGTCTGAAAAAGAGGAATTTTGACAAGATGAGGATAGTAACATGCCATACCTACGTCTGTATGTTCGATGGAAGAAAGGGGAAGGCGGTATGAGTTCATGCAACCCTTGAGCACACTCTCTGAAGTGCATCTTATAGAAGACACACATACAGACGATTTTGCGTCTATGCAGCTTATTTCCTAAGGTTAAGGTTGTCAGACAGGCTGACGGTCCACTAAATGGTAGGTGACTCAGGTCGCCTGTAACTTAAGCAACGCCACCTAGTGCTATAAGTGCGTATAGTAGGATTAAGGATAAGGCATTAGGAATAGATAGGCCACTGGTCAATATTACTTACGATTTAAGCTTAGTTGACAAATTAAATTGTCACGAACTGATGAAATTTTTAAAATAAGAACTTAACCGACGACCGAATGGCTTAGCGGTAGTAGGCTCTTGCCTGCTGTGTCAGTTATCGTAGGTTCGATCCCCGCTTGTCTGTTTTGGTCTATCTTTTTCCATATATTGTATGTTATTTTTATGCTTATAAAACTTATTTTTCCTCAAACTAGCTAATAGCTAGCTCAGATCACCTATCACATATTCTTAATGATTTTGTTTGATTTTAAATATGACATCAAATTTTAAGCTTGCAAAAATCAAAATACCTGTAAAAGACGGACAGGTTTAAACATTTTTGCTATACATATAATCGCAAAGAAATTGAAGTTTATGTTTTACAACGAGTGTTATTGGCTTCAATAATTCTCCTTGGAATAACTCTTCGCGAAAAGGGCGATGTATTCACATTGTTTATGATTGATTCAATTATTTTACATTTTTATGCTCCCAGTAACAATTATATTAAATATAATAAAAAAATATATATATCAAAATTGATATCAATATCCCAAGTCTTAGTTTTACATAACAGGGAGATACAAGGTAACAGTTTCAGAGTATCGCTGGTCAGATTTGTTGCTTTCTTGCAAAATCAGTTTTAGTATTATATATACAACAAGAGCAATACTACAAGACCCTAACAGTTTTTGGCAACACTTGACACCTGCCAATCCTTCATAGGTGAATATAGCATAGCGTGGTGAATATAGCATAGCGTGGTGAATATAACATAGCGTGGTGAATATAGAATAGCGTGGTGAATATAGCATAGCGTGGTGAATATAGCATAGCGTGGTGAATATAGCATAGCGTGGTGAATATAGCATAGCGTGGTGAATATAGAATAGCGTGGTGAATATAACATAGCATGGTGAATATACTCGTAGCACGTATCTCCTCACACAGAGGATATCCAATAGTGATCCAATAGTGATATGTACGAGTAACATAAAAACTGACGCAATGTCTCCTTTGAAAGAGGCGATCCGAAACTTTATTAATTCGTGTGCCCTTAAACTTTTTATTCACTTCTTTGAGGAAGTAGTCCCCTTCTCACCCATAAACTCGACCGTGTCGCAATTTAAACTTGATTTGTGTTTACGTCTGTTTGTTTCAATGGTGTTTCAATCACTTCGGTCCCAATCAGATCGTTTTATTTGATGTCTTTATGGTCACCATCACATAACTATTTGTTATTACTTTTTTAACTGCCACCCGTCACGTGTAAGTTAAAAATAAACGACTTTCACTCGAGACTATATTATTATGTTTTTAATTTAGTCTATTATTATTTGTTTTGAGGCGCTAATAGACAAAGACAGGATCTTTCTTTAAATATGCTCGTAATCTATCCTTCTTATCTATTTGATTTATCTTTTTAATTATATATCAATTTTTTTATGTAATTGAAAAGGCAAAGAAAGGATAGATAATTTATTGTGTTTGAGCCTCCTTTAATACTAAATCTGGTCAGGACATCAAGACAAGGTCTTCTGTAAAGTTGTTGCTGCCACAAGGGCTGTCCAGTTTATGATTTTGGGACACAGTCATCAAGAAGAACATCAGAAGAACAAAACAACTTTGAAGACTTGGAAAGAAACTACTATACTTTGAAGTTGAAGAGGCAACCTTTACCATACGTAGAGTATCTGTAGGTGCACGATAAAATCAAAGGCTTGCGAATGACATAATACTAACCAACTGAAGAATTTCAGAGAATATTACAGATCTCAATTTCACGCTGAAGTTTTAAAAGTATTAAAGAGACGATAGTGGCTTACATTTGAAACAAACATTTATCTTCGTCTGCTGAGAATTGCTGACATAGCTCATAAGTCTTCTCTTCAGATTACATGTAGAAGTTTCAGAAGTAAAAATCTGACAGGATTTTAGATCTGCGTTTGCGCGGTGTCGTGCATTAGTACCATTGGTTACTATAACTGATAATATTCAATTAGCAGTGAACTTGTCTTCCTAAGACAAACTAACTTCCTTAAATAACAACTAATCTATATCTAAAACAAAGTTATATATATTTACAAGTTCCAAGTTGTATGGCGAGGTTAGTTTGTTGGCCAAGGTAATAATAGCCAGCTCTGGACAATTAGTTTGAACAAGCGCCAAAAGAGAGTTCTTTGCGTTCACACAGATCAACAGGAACATGCCGTGGATCGTTTGTCGTAAAAATCCAACATGTGTGTCATACGTAGTGACAATAAAGAATACGAATAATAATGTGTGTTGTTGTGTGGGCGATATAGGTGAATGTGTAAATCAAACGGTGATGGACGCGACGGTCCGACACGACGCATTAAATCAACAGAGACGTGAATCATTCACTGACGTGTCCGAAGTATTAGGATTATTTCACATCAAATAGTAGGTAGAGATGCGCTGAATTTGAAAAGAGAATTCGTTATTTAATAAAGCTGTAATATACAGCCTTACTTTGAAACCTTTTTGTAACCTTGTCAGCCAAAAGGAAGACCTCCAAGATTTTCAGGCGGAACAAGGAGGGTGATAGAAGATAAATAATTATATGACTTCTCCCATCAACCTCCAAATATGAGTTTCAGCCGGTAGGAGTCCGCCATAGCCCTGCAGCGTCCCCTATGCATGCATAAGGACTTCTCAACATTAATTTCATTGAAAAGTTTACATGAACGAGGTATGTCTCGATAATTTTATTACTGATAACCATACAACTTCTCTAATTTTCGGTCATCCTTATAGAATTAGTTAGACAATGATGTCTTTCTCCTAAAAAAGCTTTCGCTTTTTGTTCACCTGCGTCGTGTGTGGCCAAAATTTCACTGCCCTCGTTCAAACTTGCTGTAATATATTGCGTAATAGATTTGTCCATCTTTATGTCCATTCGTGATGTGTGGGTCTTGACTTTACATCGTTTTATCGTTGTACGCGACGTACGGGTGGCCATGGTACACGGATGACCGATGTCGCCGCGTACATCCAATTAGTTAAGCTTTGTTTCTATTGATTGAGTGCTATTCGCCATATCTGAGTTATTTATTGACACAGGTAGAAAACTAAAATTGATTTATTGATGACATAATAGCGGACCGATATGCCGCTTATAGGCAATTAATGTGATAAAAACGTGGATGAATCAGCCTTTGATATAAGGTCCACTGCTGGACAGATCTAGTTCATTTTAGTAACATAGCATATTGCGTTTTGCAGTCCATAAGTTGGTCAGCCCGTTTGGCGTCAGTAACCAACATTAACTCTTAATAACAGTGACCTTAATGATATGACTTGTAGCACCATCTGAACCCCAGGAACTGTTCATACGTATAATAATCTTCTGTTGTTATGGCGTAGAGTTATAATTAAAAACAATTTATTATTTATTATAGCACTACGAGTATCTATGACAATTAGTAATGTCAGGACGCACTGCGTTTAAGTTGAAATAATTTGAATGTTTTTGTCCAATTAGTTCAACTAGTTGAACTTCCAGTTGAACTTTGTGGAATAGAGGTTTCGCAGTCCTTTAGGCAGCCCGTCTCGCGGCAATAACCATCCTCTTACAGCACACTTACAGCACCTGTGGCGATGCTTGTTATACTTAGGTATCGGTAACCACCTAACATCTTAACATCAGCTATAACATCTTTATTGCGGCACCACCTTTGTCACAGCGATAAAGATGTCAAGCCTAACTTATATAATTTATTTTAATAAATTATTTTTTATTAAAATAAATTATATACTCATATTTTTTTTCAATGTGGACGAAGTCGCGGGCACCAGCTAGTTATTAAATAAAATCATACCCACTTTTTAAGTATCTTCTCTATCATAAAGCTTTTTCATTGTATGGAGGCGATAGCCGCCCTCTTATAAAACTGCCCGTCACACTTTATCATACATAATAATCAGTTATCTAACATATTTCCTTTCAATATTAACCTGTTATGCTCGTGTCAGAAGAACGGATTCCTGCAGAATTCATCTTTGCTGAAGCTTTCTGGCCATCACTGGTGAAGCTTTCATTTTCTTTATAATTTTCTGTTCATTATCTGTGGAGTTGCTTGTGTTATGGGCGACGGTAGCCACCTAAACTACCATCAAGACAGTAGACCTCAGCCTGTCTGACGACCTTAATAAAATGCTCAGTTGCGTGTTTAATTGGCCGCTACACCAAAAGACATTTGAATGAGTTCGCGTTTGTGTGCAGGCACAAATAAATAATATATTGAAAACCCGAACCTCCATCAAGATGACACTCCCACAAAAGTTAAAGAATAAATCAGCGACCAGTTGCGAAACCACATGATCCTTGATTGCGTAACATATCTACTCACTCCTCTACCTACCCTCCACTTTAAAATGGAGTCATAAATAAAAGGTAGACACCGCACCTTATCGCACCGAACCTCAGCCACAACAAATGAAAAATACCCCCCCTGAAAAACCCCCCCCACCCTCAAGACATATCTCCGTCCCTTTCCCGCGTAGCGCTGCGTCTCTCTCAGACACGGAACAGTAAAACACTGTTTTACATTTATAAGTACAAGCCACATTCGCAACTGACGCCACAGAATTGCTTCGAGTGAGTCCCATTGCAAAGTGCACTCTATAATTGAAGATATACAGTTACTTTTCGTGTAGCGAGGTTGCTGTAGAGATTTGTCTGTTGCCATAGTAACGGGGGACGAGCGTCGCGATTTTTGCCGGGCGCCTCCTTCGATTGCCTCCGAAGGGTTTTTCTGATCGCTCTCGATGTAAAAGTAGCTATACACGAGTAATATCTACCTATCGGGCCACGCTCGATAAATGCTTTCGGTACGAATACATTGAACGGGACGCCTTCTAACATTTTCTACAAAATATATTCAGCGAAATATTGGTAGTTCTCTAGCCGATGTGCATGGAAATTTATCGCTTCTAGCCAGGTTATGTCAGGAATAACAGTTTTTGAATTGTTGTCAGACAAACACAACGATCATTGTGTGTGCATTATGCAATATATATTGTATTTTGTATTTATTATCGCCATACAATTACACTGTACATATTTGCCTATAAATTAATATGCTGATGTTAAAGCTAAAATGCTTATATTCCAATGTAACAGGCATCGAAATAATATATCTTTGGTAAAAGGCAGCTGCTTCCTCGTGTCTTTTCTTGGAATTTACACACAAGTTTTCTTCTCTCATTTATGTTTACAGCACTGATCATACCACAATACTTAGAATGTGAAAGGAATGAATTTTACATTATTTTCATATGTCAATATAGACAAGCTGACAAAAATGCTTAAAAAATAATTGATTTTGTTCACATTTATTTGAAAAAACCGTACGCAGGTTTCATACTAATTTCTTTCTCGTATAAACCTATCTGAATCTGTGGTAGATTAGTTTCATTTTATTATGTTTTATGAATACTTGTAAAGATTTATGTGAATAAATAAATATTATATATATATATATATATATATATATGTATATATATATATATATATATATATATATATATATATATATATATATATATATATATATAATAAAATTAATATTATATATTTATGTATATATATATATATATATATAATTTGGAAACATAATTGGTGATAAAATATAATTTGGAATGTGATTTTAAAAAACAAATAATAGGGTTGTTTTTTTCAGAATGAACGTCACAGTTGCTTTAAAGATTTTAGTAGAGAATGTTCTTTAGAAATTACATTAAAAATGTTTGTTTAGTAAATTTTTTATATATACCTATATTATACAAAAAAAAATATAGTGAATAAAGTGAAGATATGAAGCTATAGAAAGTCTTACTTATTTAACATAATAATAACCAAGAGAAAAGTAAAGTTAGTTGAACAATAAGCACTGATAGCAACGAATAGAAATTTCTATAATATTCTGTGATGTGAAGAATATGCCAACTTTGAAAGCTCTGTTCCAAATTAGTAATACATTTTTAAATTATTTTTTATTTATTAAAATGCCTCAGTGAAACGTATTTTTTATCATAATTAGAGGAGATATTAAATCACAACAAAATAATTTTTACTAATTGTTTATTTCAACCATATTAATTACTTAGTCTCCACGCTTGAATGCCATAAGCTATTTATTCTATTTGTCATTTTACTTGTATCGAAGCTCTTTCAACTATAATAGCCTATTTAATAGGTACATTTGACTTTTTGCAACATTCCCATATATTGAAACATAAAATATTATTTAATTTTGTTCGTAAATTCATAAGCATGTTTGCAAGGACGTATAAAAAACGAACTGAGTTCCTTCAAGCACCTTCAGATATATTGAAACGGTAATTCTCCGTAGAAGGTTGTCTTTTTTATGATAAAAAGTGACAGGCGGGTTGATGGTTTACTGTAATTGCAGTTACAATCATTTCTCATATATAATATATAATGTAATATTTATAATAACTAAATTACTGTCTGTGCGAAAGATAACTATGTCCAATTTTCTAGACGTCCTTGAAATATGATAAACCCAATTAAGCTTGTTTCACAAAAAAGGTTAACTTAATCTGTATTTAACATAAAAAAAATTTAATTACTTAACCTGGTAATTGTTGCGTGTTCAAACTAGTAAGTAATGGTTACAATAAAACATTAAATTCGTTTAAATATTATTTACAAATTTTACGCTTAGCCACTAACTATACAATATACAAATACATAGGGTATTGCAATGCGTTCAATTAACTTTAAAATACTTTTGTGACGTTTTTTGAAACACTTAAATTTAATATTTACATTATAGCGATTGAAATATTGTATGAAACTTATCGTATCGTGTTTTGAGATGACGGTTTAGCACTGGTGTTAGAAATATGCAATGATAAACTATGTACATACCAGCATTTGGCTGGTGAAAGGCAGACTGATGGTCTACTTGGTGACGGTAAGTGCTGTTCACCGTCGACTATAGGTATAGCACCTTGCATTAAACAATTATTGTTTAGTGCAAATGCCTTGCCCAAACAATAAAATTGGGACACAAAATAGGGTTAGGAAAGTGGGTTTGAGCATCTCCTACTCACGCACCGAAGAACAAATGCTATTATTTCAAAATCTTTTAAGTTTACGCAGTGTTCTCTGTCAAAAACTAGCCTAATAATAATATGACCTTTAAATTTAGTGAATATTTTTTTAATGCTGTAAGCATTCGGTTAAAATGTCACCAGAAATAATCATTTAGTAAATTTTGATAAAATTATTATAGAAAATAAGAAACTTGGCACACAGAATTCCGCAGTCGGTAAAACCCTCCCCTTACAGAAGACCACCGTAAAATAACACCACATGTGCAGTTGTATTATGGTGTCAAAGCTCATTTCTAATTTTTCTCCTTATCCCTTGTCCCGTATCTTATAATCAAGGTCAGCACCGCAATTGAATCTCTTATAAAATCGGCTTACCAACCACCGAATGGACCGTCAGCTTACTGATAGACATTTAAAGAAAATCTATCTAAAATACTATTATTGCAAAAAATAATACTATTCCGTCAAACGGGGTTACTTTGACTTCCAGGGGAACATTGACAGATTTTGGGGCTAAATTGACATTGGGTTAGAACAGGTCTGTTAGTGTCTTTATAAGTTCCATTGAGCTGGCAAAGAAGGATAATTCGAACTTATGTTCTATATATGCAAATGCGACTATATTTCTATCGGCTTCGCAAGGATTGGATCCAATGTGTCACTTGCAAGAAATGGGTGTGCGGAATCTGTAACAGATCCAAAAATCCTGCTTGATCATTGATCAAAAATTATGAATCATGCTTCTTATTTTTGTAGAAAGCATTCAATGTAAGCTTTTAAACGATTACTTTGACTTGCAGTGCATTTCAATGCTATGTCAAAATAACCCCTCATTCTGGGTAACTTTGACACCTACAAAAAAAATAAAAAAATAAATAGAAGAATTTATTTTTTCCACTATTGGAGCATTGGACTGTATAGCCAAAGGACTAATTGTACTATAGAGATAAAAAAAGATCAAATATCGCAGAAACGCGTCGTAGGAATAAAAAAATCCTCAAAAACCTGTCAAATTAACCCCGTTTGACGGTAGCTGTGACAATTTTACTGTTTTTAGTGAAATTTGGTATGAAGTTAATCTATCTAATGAAGAACTTTTTAGCAGGGCTAACGCTACTGTTCACATCAGCGAAGTCGTTTGCGAAAGCTAGTCGAGAGTAAATGACAAAAAATAATAATGACTTTTATAATTACATACCATACGAACATACGATACACATTGCATCGCATGCAACGACTCGTAATTTAACTACTCTACATGAAAACAAATAAATATATCTAATTTATTAGGAAAATTGGCACCGGGAGTGTCTCTTGAAATGTACAAACCTTAAAATTTAAAATGTAAAAACTATTTAATAATAAATTACTTAATACATATCACATGACTACTTACAATATAATTATTTACAATATTTAGTACATCGTCAATATTATTTTTCACATATCGCTTAAAATTATCGATTTAAAAGTGATAATAGGCGAAATTTATTGGCTGTCCATCGTTAGCGTCATCATTGTTTTCGTTTAACTGTTCCGATTCAGTTTCTACGTTTTCACTTGCTTTGGCGATTTCCCTTTCATTGTCAGCCATTCTCTGTCCAAATTTTCCTGGACTTCTCACCTGCCAGTTTGACAGGTCACAAGGCGCCTCGTCCTGACCATTAACCTGTTCCTTACAAACATTCCTAGGTACAAAATAGTCTGGATGCATACCGTTAACATTAAAATAGTAATTAACAACGTTGTCAACGTTACGTTCACTAACATTAAAACTGTATTTGGAGCTATCAATACTTCTTGCGTAATAAACTCTGTCGTCTTTGTAATTGACTTTACTGTAGTCGTCGTTGTCGAGACTTCTAGTGCTGGCACTGTTTAAGTCGTCTTCGAGATCGTTCGAGTCTTTTGCTTCACTCGTATCGGCACAGTCGTCGGCACGGTTGCGATCTGAGTCGTCCGTGGATGCTGTGCCGTGAGGGTGGGATCACTGGCGGTGATGGGGCAGCTGGTGATGTGTGATGTGTTGGTGATGAAGGTCGAGCCTCGGTCTCTTGGCATCGTCCTCATCGCTGCAGTCGTTGTCATGCGTCTCTTGCTCGTCACATTCGTCACCGAGTTCCTCCTGTTTGCGTTTAGCTGTAGCCATTTCTGCTGCGTGCTTTTTCCTCCACTTCGTTCTTCTGTTTTGGAACCATACCTGCGAAAAAAATGCGCATGTTTAATTATCGGCGTCAAAATTTAAGTGGAGATCACAAGCATCCACAGTTCGATATGGGGTTTTATTAAGATCCATCGTGTTTTGTGATCATAGATAGGTAATCATAGTTTTCTATTCTCGAAATTACTAGTAAAATAAACTTCAAGGTTTAATTCCACCAGTAAGGAAATTTCAAATGGTACTAAACAAGCAAAACACGTGTAACATTATCTGGAAGCCTGAAAATATTTCACTAAATTCGGTCGAGTTACAATGTTTGTTTTGCAGAAAGCCAAATATAAAGAGGGCGCAAACAATTTTCAGCGCCATGTGAACCTAATCTGCTCGGGCGACATCATAATGCCTCATTAAATACGGTCTTTTAAGTCGCAATACAAATTCATAGTTGTCTCATTTACGTTGTACGAATCTTGTCGGGCGAGATAAGGATGGAGCTAGTAGCGGTGTTCTACGGTAATTAAGGGTCGTTTTGCAAATTACACGGTACTTAACCAGCCATATAACGCTCATTAATCACCGGGCCCGGGGTGTTTTCCGTCTCCTTTGCTCTTTTGCGGTTTTCGTGTTTTCCGTCTCGCTCGCACGGGCCGTCGGGCGCCAGACACGAGTTTAATTAGGTCATAAATACATTTTCATGATTAGAGTGGAGGCTGGAGTTCAGCTTGTCGATTTTCCAGAATATTCGACCGCTGGTGATTTACTTTCGCAGCCAGACGGCAACGGGCCGTTATTATAACGCCGCAGCTCAATTGGGTTACATTAACGGCGTTTAAAGATAAATCGATTTACACCCATAATAACAATATTCTATTATTAAGCAAATTACTTTATGAATGTAGTTTTAAGATCGTGCCTCAAGTGTTATTAAGAAAATTGAAAACTGCCTGCTAAATCAACGATTAGAAAAAAAATGCTTCTAGTAAAAGCGATTAGTTTACTATGATATATGACCAGTCGGTACTTTTGGAAAATTTTGTGACTAACTTAGTAATATCCAGTCCAAATCTCCTTAATATAACTCTTTAGTTTTCTTAAAATTTACCATCTGTTTGAAATACTAATTCAAAGGAATATTGCAAAACAAATTTTACATCTGATAAAAAAAAATTACTGTCATACAGTAACTTAAGTCTTAAGTATTTAAATCATACTTAACTAAAATTTTTAGTTGCGTTTATATATTCATTTATTACTGATAATAATAAAATAAGTCGAAAGCGAGCATTTGTTATTATAATATCCAACATACTCGTAAATACAATGTTTAAGCGAAATTAGTTGTTGTGGTCTCCAAACGGTCCGTTTCATGTAACGAGTCGCTGTTAATATTGCTCTATTAAAATTTACATTAAGAGCACAGTGATAGGGATAGCGGGGTTTGCTTATACAGGGTGTGGCCTGTAATAAGAGCGATAAATAAAAATATAGATCCTTTAATGATGAATCACTAATTAATTTCAAATGGTTTCAATTAATTAAAATGAAAAAAAATAAAATACTGTTATTTTCTAACAAAATTAATCGAGCCAGCAATGTAACTACTACAGACATTTAATAAAGTGTCCAGTCGCAGTACTTGACATTGACATTTACGAAAGGTCTCTAGCGCTATTAGTAGTTTCTAGTGCGTGAGGTTAAGAACTAGTTTCGATTGATGGATTGTTGAGGAGATACTATCTTATTTTATTAAGAATCATCGTCTCAGTACCAAGGAAATACCCTGTACCAAGACATCTAACGACTGATAACCGTCAATTTAGCGATTCATTGATTATGTATCGTAACTTTGGATTGCTATATCTCTGAGTATAAGTATTTTGGAGCATTATGATTAGGTTAAGTTAACTGCGTATACTCTATAGAATCATCGTTTAAATTTATTGCTCTTATTACAGGCCACACCCTGTATATATCATACGCATAGTGACATACCTACTTTTGGGTTGTTTAAAATCTTAATACATATATTATTATATATAGTTATCTTACAATTTTTTTTATAAGGTTTGATTTGTTTTAAAGCAATTATGTATATAGGCATCACATAATACACAAATATTATTATTATACTGGTATATTTGATGATAACATAAATGTTTATGGCAACATTACCTACATCTATATATTTTTTATCTCCGCCGCCGAAATAACATACTTAAGTAACTTTACTCTAAAAGTATTTATATTTTGACAAAATAATGAAGGTTTGTTTAAGAATGTTATGTTTTGAAAAAAATCTCATGAAGAGCATTATCATAGTTGAGATGTGTAAAATAATATCTGTGTATTTTATACTTATAAAATGTTTTGTCCTGAATGACTATCAAAATATTAAGTCTAGAAAGTAAAAATATGGAACATGGTTTTTTTTATAAAATAAGGATCCGTTAGGAAAGGATTTTTGAAAAATTTCAACTCCATACGAAGCCAGGGTCAAGTCGGTGGTTTTTAATAATTAATATTGTCAATAATCGCTACATCGCGCAGTGAGACCGCGTCTTTAGCCAAGGGATTAGTGTTGTAACACCGCCTATAATGATATTTTGATGGTTCTGGCAACTTGGCGTTTATTAATTAGCCCATTTATGTGATTCCCGGTTCCGTTCGAAGCTGTCGTAAATACTTCAGAAGCTGGTATGCAATACGGTTTAAGTTATATGACTGTTTCGAAGCCTTTTGGGTATAACTTTTTTAAGTCGAAGTCAGTTTTGCTGTAATTTTATGTTTCTTATCTCTGTGTATATGATTAACTTTTGTTAGTATACATTTCATCTCTTATTTAACGAATCTCTTCTAATATTAAAATTAGAATATTGGATTTTTTTTTATCATTCATCGAGTTTTTTATACATCATTTAGAGGGAGGGTTCTTGTGTAAAAATTGGCACACACATAAACTAAATCCTAAATTAATACATGAATAATCTACCTTTTATTTCATTGATACGTTCCCATGGGTTGCACAGAACGTAAAATATACCATAGGTTCCATAATAATTAGTAGGTAAGTTAGTTTATTATTTAATTTTACAATAATCAATACGTGTTTTGAATTGATTGTTGAATCAAACACAGCTGCGAGGAAAAGCTGGTTTTATAAAAATAATCGGGAGATAAAAAAATCTTTTAATTGTATAGACACAATAACTTTAGTATTGCCTACAAAAAAAAATCTATATACAATTTTTATTTGACTCTTATTTTCCGTTAGCAACACCATTGCGAACATGTAACGACAAATATTAACTCATAAATTTGTCCACATAAAAATAAAGATGGCAGCTCAATCACGTCGCGAAAGATTGCCATAAAAAGTAGAGTCAACAAAACAAGGCACAGTAAGTTATGTGCATTATGATTGGTCCATTTGTTTTTATTGTCGAAAACTTGATGCGAAGTTGACAAATATATCAAGATGACTTAAATGTTTATGTTTTCATACAAAATGAACCATCTCATCGTATAACACATTTCTTATTATCACTATCTAGTTCTAATCTAGATATTCGCTGTCTAGAAGTTAGATATTTCCTGGTTATCTAAATGTTCTGGGTTAAGTAATGTTTTAATTATGTTAGAACAATGTTCCAAAGTTCTTATGAAAAGGTGTTCAGAAAAATTAAAAAAAAATTAGATATCTGTGCGAGGCCGGGTGCGATTCGCTAGTTATTATCTTTTTATATTACTTTAACATAAAAGAGTTTATGTTATGTAATAAAATAAAGTAACAGCGAACATTAAGTAGGTACGTTAACCAAAATCTGAAGGGGATACAATTTAAAAAAAAAATTATATTTACGATACAACCAGTTGGAATAATATTATATGTAGGTGCCAATATATTATAAAAATTAACACATATTCCAGAAAGCAATAATTGTATAAAGGACGAAAATTTAAAAACAATCCTTAAAAAAATTAAAAAAATTAAATTTAAAGAAAAAAAAAATAAAAATAAACTTAACTTTAGAATTAATTAAATTAATTTAAACTAATGAATTGACATCTCTACAGCAATCATTTTACAATTATAATTATAATTTTATGAAAAATTGTTAGAAAAAAATTATAATAATTTAACTATATTTTTCTATAATATCATTGTAGTTAAAATTTGAATATGTATGGCTAATGAAAAAAAAAATGGGGTGTGTTTTACATAAATATGTGAACGTTACGAGTAAGTATGTATACTTATATATTTTCTTTCAACGTATTATATGTTTATATACATTATCATATTACCAAAAAAATCTTTGATTCTTTAACTATCGAGTAGTGTAATTAAATTTTGGATGTAAATGTTAGATATTGTATTAATTAATTAATCTATTTATCTAAAAAATTCACAGCTTTCAAGATAAAAATTTACAGACAAAAACATAAACATAACCAACAGCCAATTACGAATTTTACATTTATACGATGGGAATAATACATATTACATAATACATATTATACATAGATACCTACACATATACACAAGAGCTTATAACATACCTAACACTCACATAGAACTGTGTTTAAAAAAATAATAACAAAAATAATCCACTACAACATCATCATCATACTGTATATACCCCGATTTTGTTATAATCACTTTTCTGAATTGCCTCTCACTATGAAAACAAATTTAATGAGTTATTCGAGTCAAAAACACACTAACTAAAGTAAGTAGTGACAATTTTATCTTACAACTTATAACTTTATTGCACTACTTCTGATAACTTGAATAAACTAAAACTACTATATTTAACAAGTAACAAAAACCATTCTCCATGTTTATTATATTTGTCCTCTCACTGAACAAGTTGTGAAGCCCTTTATCGCCGCAAACATTATTCTTTATTATTATTTTCCAGTGTTCATTTATATTTCGACTTACTACAGGGGGTATTCAATTACTTAAGTGGTAACGAGGAGAACGCGAAACGAACTGTTATCTCGCTCCAACGTATGGCAGTGGAGTGTGTTTCTCTCTCACTCCAACTAGTTGGGTCGCCATAATTACGTGAACATCTATTATTTTTACAAGAGGGCCCTGTAATGGCTCGATAGAGATAATGCGCTTACGGTGTCGAATAAGAGCGTCTTCATACGACCGCCATCTTGTTTTCCGTTTAATTAATTTCAATGAGACGGTGAATTATTATATTGTTATTATGTTGGCTTGTTCAATGTAAAATTAACATGAGAAAGATTGAGTTTTTGATGTTCAAATAATGACTTTGCTTAAAAGATTTTTAGGTACAATTCTTTAGTTCTTATAGTTCAATAGGCTTTCAATACTGCATATTATGCAAATGGCCTTAGTAAAGCAGGCAGTGGATATGTGTCCAGCAGTGGGACTTGATATAATAAAGCAATTTGAACGTGACTATGCAATGAATGAAGAGAGTTTTATTTTTTTAACTAAAACTCAATATTTAATTACAATATTTTTTTGCGGTAGGTACCTAAGTAAATATTGAAATTGAATATTTCACTTAGCGCAAAAAAAAAAACAGCGACTGTCACCCGCCAAGGTTTAGCATATTATGTACAGTTAGAAATAATAGGTACCTAACATTTTTTTCCAATTTTTTATTAATATTTAATACACTCAGGCTAGTCAATTCTAGTTAATATTGCAAATAAGTAAGTGAGTTTGTTAGCTTGTTAAGCTTTCAAAGCTTTAACTTATATCCTACTTACTCAACCGATCATAATGAAATTTTGCTTACGACACGTTGTCAGGGGTTTCAGGAAGAAAAATCTAAAAACAAAACATAACACATACCCATTCATACACTGGGTATGTGTGTATGTGTATAGATATAGCTCTTAGTATTTATATTAGGTGTACTTTACTTGGCGTGAGTATATAATGTATAGCACTTGATGTATAGGTACATATGTGTGTGTGTGTATGTACACCACTTTGTGTGTGTGTAGGTATTTGTATTTTAAGGTAAATAAATGAATGTTGTATTAAGTGCTCACATAGTTTGCCTTCCGGTCACGTTCGCCCGTACAAAACTTCTATCGAACGCCGGATGATTTATTTTAATATATCGACAGCCAATTTGCTTCGGATACATATTCGTTGCGGTGTTAAATCATCTTATTTTTTGACTAGTGACCCGCCTCGACTTCGCACGGATACAACTTAGGCTCACATTAGATAATAGTTACTACGTAACCTTTAAGTATTTACACAAATAACAAATGATATTGTGTAATCAAATTTATAACCTCAAAACGTGAATTTTCAAACATTTATGTCTACATTACAGTTTAAAAGTACAAAAACTAATAAATTTAAACTGTTTATTTGTTAGAAAAATATACTTTTGGCTAAATAAGTATATCGTTTATAAAAGTAAGTTTAAGGTGCATTTTTTTTTGTTAATTTTTCGCCTATGTTTGTTTATATAAAATCTATAAAATCTAAAAATTAATAGAGTTCATCTATACCTGAATATTCTGAAGAGCTGTTTGATTATCAGTCACACATTAGCATAAAACCCTTCAAGTGGTAAGTAATATATTCAGAAAATTTCTTAGAAACTACCCTCTAGAGCTAATAAGTATTAAGTTTTGACCGAGCTCTATTTTCAGCGAGTCTTTTTCATCGTCGCGTTTATCACACTAGAAGATAGGGGGTTCGAATCTGGCAGATCATTAGAGTATAGCGTCATTTGTCACGTCACGTCCCCGTCACGTCTCGTGTCGACTACTAACACCCTTTATTTTACTTAATAGTGATACCGATTTTCGTAATGACTTGTCTGTACATAGCCTAACGGTGAGACAAGAAAATTAATATCATCGAATTAAGCCATTACTAGTAGAAAGCTTTTAGAACCTTTGCTACATTAATTCACTTTATATGTATTTGTCAATCTAAGTACAAATACTTGTAAAAATTCTTAAATTTATTTTTAACCTTTTACGATAATTTTTGGACGTCCTAGAAAAAAAGCTTTGAAACTCAGCAAAATACTTAGTGGAAGCTCACATTGCGTTACGCAGTCATTTGGGCAGTCTGTCTGGCGGCAGTAACCAACCCCTAACACAAACTTTTGTCAAAAATTTTTCTTTCCTTCGATTCAAACAGAAAGCGAATCCGTTACTTTACATACTAGATTAACGCACATAAACAGGCAGACAGAGGTAAAAGAGAGCATCACTTTTTTACTATTATGTATTGATATCCTTATAAAACACAATGAAATCTTACCTAACAACGGCTATGTCCATATTGAGTGAAGCCAGCGATATTACTTACGTGGGAAATGTAGACGCAGTAGTCATCAATAACTCATTAAGGCCAATCCGGCGCCCAACTTAATATTATTAATAATAGCTAAATAATAATTATTAATCGGACTCATGCTTCAGTTGGTGTCGTTAATGAAACACGGGTATTGATGCGCGACGCGAGGATTATCGGCTTTTGTGCGTTGACTGTTGCCACAAATTACAAACGAAAGCGGTAAAGTGAGCGGATGCATTGAATTATATTTCGAAATCTTTCCTTCTCATGCGTTTGCATATTTACCTCTCGTTAAATGAGTAATAGATAACCTGTCAAGTAATACTAACCTTTTTTTAAACTAATTCCTCTTTCGGCGCCTTAGAGTAAAAATATCAGAATCAATTTTTGTATGTTACTTAAGCTACCTATAAGTTCTGATGATAATTTCAATACGATTATACAACATTTTTTGGGGAGGCTATGTTCGGTGTTACATCAGGAAACGGGAGTTCCTTGAAGAACGATATAACCCAGCGTATTATATCGTTCTCTACCAGTAAGTTAAAGTGACAATGGACAGGACACACCTAGTATGGAGAGTCGACGGGCTCTGGGGCCTAAATTGGTTGTTGGTCAAGAGCAAACCCATCTTTTATAAAAGAAAAAAAAAACCGAGGCTGAATCCAAGCTGCTTCTGACCGGTCCCTGTTAGAAAGTTACATTGGAGGGCTATTTTCATCAGTGGATTTCCTGCAGCTGATGATTATAATGATAAAAAACGTGCAATTTAGGACGAATAAACGCGTCTATCCGTATTTTTCTAACTATGTATTAAACTTTGTACATTAAATTATCTTGTATGAGTAAATGATAAAATAATTTTTTCAATTATTCTAAGTCATATAAGTTAAAATTATCAGTTAATTTTAAAAATAAATAAATAGAATAAGCAATATTGCCTCAAACGCTAATAAACTTGTATCTATCGCTTCAACTTGTGTTTTGCACTAACACGAATATAACTTTTGTAACGGTCTCGTCTTTATTTAATTAATTTATATTATGTTTATATTTAAATGCCTTTGCGTAATTGACGAGGAACTGTGATTAGTTTCATTGCATAATAATTATGTTCGGTTAAATGTACCTACTTTAAAATATTTTCTATTTCATGTGTGAATTATACCTAAATTTTAATAAATTATTTTTTATCTTATTTCATTTTTAAATACGTGAACAGTAGGAATCTAAATTTTATTAGTCTTGTTCACAAATTCAAATTGGTGTTAAGTTTTGATAAAGCTCCTAAAAATACAAATGATTGCAAAAGTTATAAAAAAAATAAGGTAAGCTTATAACAAAAATCAGAAAAAAGATTCTTAAAGAAGAGGAAATTTCCTAGATTCTCAAAGAAGAGGAGGAACCTACATTATATATAATAAGCCTTATGTCATGTGTCATGTGAACCTAGCCTTATGATTCGTATGTATAATACCTACCTATTTATAATCAATAGAATGTATATAATGTAAATATTTAAGCTACATAATATACAAAGAAAAATCAATCTCTACGTGCATACTCGTAGCTGTAGAAGTTACACACAAAACGTATTGTACCTAATAACCCTATCTACGAGTATTTTTGCGGTAAAAATGACAGCCTATGCAGTACCCGCCAATTTATTTTTTATCTCTTTATTTGTTCGGACAGTCGTTTTGAAGTATTTGTGGCCGATAGGTAAATTGGAATTGGGTTTGATCGATGGCCGTACGACTAATGGGAGTCGCTGCTCGAAAAAAAAACAAGTGCGACCACAGTACACGCGAACTTCAGTATTGCATCTGAATGTCAGATTTACCCACACAGACGTCGACTTGTCAGTGTCCGGTGAAAATATTAGTATAGTCAATTTAAGTCGAATATCAGCGATCAGGGGAAATAAATCGTGCAGTTTTGAAAATTGGTAAAATTATACCTTACGTTATCCAGATGAACATACTAAAAGTCATCAAGGGTGGGGGTTGTGCTGAGGGTGTAGGGTGGTTTGAAGGTACCTTTTTCATGTTTTTGTTCATATCGCGAATATCTTTACGAATAGCATTATGATTACTTCTGACAAAAGTTTCTACATAAAATTTTCTACAAATTTGGATATATTCATATTTATTCTACAATCAATACTTTAGGAGCTACAGGGAGTGTAAGTTAACAGAGAGTAAGTTGTGTAAGATGCTGTTGTTGGGAAAATATGGATTTAGTAGTTATTCTAATGGCTCTATCACCAGCAGCAAATATTCCTTGTTAAGCCAGGAAAAGGAAAAGTGAAAACCAAGATGTGTACGTATTCGGGTGTAGTATTTTTTCGGCTCATGTTAGTTTAGACACTGCCAGTAAAATATACTGTGACGCATCTACTTGTCAAAAATATGCAAAAATATTCTATGTGCATTGAGTCGTACGTTTATTTATGCAGTTCGTTTTGCGTATAGACTAATTGATTGGTGTTCGTTCTGTTATTTCTAACGTGGACCCTCATTTAAAGAGTTATTTTATAATTTTGAACGCATCAAATAAAAATGTGGTTAATAGATATATTTTTATGATAAAATCGCTTTTTTATATAAATATCAAAAGATTTTAAAGCTGTCATTCGTAAAAATGAAAAGTATTCCATATATTCCAAAGCAATTACATTGTCTATTTCTTGTAACACTTCATCCTTCAGTATGATTCCTACTCTCAATGGTCATAAGGGGGCAATAGACGCATTAAACTATGCCTCACGTGTTAATAGCAAATCAGGTAGAACAATAACTACCAATTCCTCCATCAATGTACAAAATGTATTAAAATTTCGCACTACAAACACTTATGGAACACTTGAAAATGACATAAATTATTATGTCATAAACTACTCTGTCAACTGTCATTGAAAACCAACCATTTATCTGTCACTTAAAGAAAATGTGACTTTACGTCAACACATTTGAGTTTAAAATCAATAGTAGAACTTGGTCGTTACTACCTTTTACCGTTGACGCGCGAAGGCAACACTCCGCCAGATTCCTTTTTAGGCGTACTCTTTATGTGCCGCTTTGGCATTTGTGACGCAAATTCCATAGTTGTAGTACTTCGATGAACTCCTACCAAAGAAGAGACACTACAGCGCCGTAGCAAACAAACAAACTTAACAACGTAATTAGTAGATAACACAAATTGCTTCACATTAACATTTTATATTCACTTTCAAGTAAAAAAGGGTTGTTGTTTTTATCGTCTCGACGGGAGGCGGCCAGGGGAGGGGAGTTAGGACGAGACAACTCCAGATTATTATATCTCTTCGTCTTGAGAAATTTGCAAATGAGTTTTTTTAATAACGCCAAATTTGAAGCGAAGGGGGAAAAGTGTAATTCCTTTGTGATTTACGGGCGGACATGGACACTTGAATAATAAAGTTATGCGTTTTTGTTTATCGGACTTAACCCTTCGCTTTGCGGACCTCACTGATTAAACTTCACCGCTCTCATCATCATCATCGTTTATATTATTTTGAATTTAATATTAACAATTTCTGTGATATGAAGACGATTGAGAAGTAGGCACTCTATCGCTACTGTAAATAAGGCTTTTTAATTTAATTACTTTACTTCCTAGATGGGCGAGGTCGCAGGGACGTTATTATGACACGACATAGGTGCCTCGTCACGGCTATCCAGCGCGGGGGTTACCTTCTATCCTAGTCTACAAACACATTTACATCTATAGAAATATATATAGGTATATAGGTCGCGGGTTCGAATCCCGCTAGGGGCGAATGTTTATGTGTTAACATTTTACCTTTGCACCTGAGTCATGGGTGTTTGTATTTATAATATGTATGTATTTACAAAAAAAAAGTAATCTATGTAGTATATCAACTGTCTGGTATCCATAATACAAGCATTAGTTGCTTACTGTGGAACTAGATGGTGATGTGTGGAATGTGTGAAGATATTTATTTATTTATTTATTTATAGAAGATGGTAGCCATATACCATCACCAATCAAAAGGTCAGTTATCATATGAATTTTATTAGTAGTTCGCACAAGTTAAAATGTTGTCACAGTGGTCCGTAACAAATGTGCTAGGATCGGGAGGCCTCTCGCAAAAAAAGTTATAACTGCGAATGCAGCTGAAACGAGGCTGAAACTTTGCAAATTAAGAAAATGTAATTAGTGTCCCACCCCCAGTGCCCCGCGAGCCTCGCCACTCCCCGCCGCGGACATAATTAAGGCGAATCTTGTTGTAATTTTGACATTTAATTTTTTTCTCCCGCCGTCACCTCGCCCTTATTAATTAATTTAGAAAATGTACCTTTTAAAATTTAATCTGTGCTTTCCCGTTTTTTCTTGGCGACATTTTTTTTTTAATTTTTTTTTTTTTTTTCTCCCTTTTAGTGAGTTAATGAAACGGCAGAGATTTTCTGATAGGAGCACCGGACGGCGGTATCTTTATTTCATTATTGCTTCCTTATAGTGATTAATTAAAAAATTCTACGGTTTTATTATTACTAGATTTAATAGGAGACAAAAATTCGGTTCTTTTTTTATGTTAAGGTCGACAGACAGGCTGACGGTACAGTTGATGGTAGGTGGCTACCGTCGGCTATAACACAAGCAACGCCATAAGTGCTACAAGTGCGCTGCCGACCATAGAAGGATTAAGGATAAGGGATAGGGGAAATGGACTCTAGCATCCCTTACTCACTCACTGAAACACAACAGCACATATGCTGTTATTTCACAGTGGTATTCTGTAAGGTGGTGGTTACTGACGCCAGACGGGCTGCCTAAATGACTGCGAATCACTACTTTCAAATCCAGACGAGTCAATATTGACAATTACATTAAATGATGTCTATTTTAACTGTGTTCAGAAATAAAGGTTGTCCATTTCAACTGTGTTCAGAAAGAAAGCATGCCTATTTTAACTGTGGTCAGAAATAAAGGATGTCCATTTCAACTGAGTTCAGAAAGAAGGCATGCCTATTTTAACTGTGGTCAGAAATAAAGGATGTCCATTTCAACGGTGTTCAGAAAGTAAGGATGCCTATTTTAACTGTGGTCAGAAATAAAGGATATCTATTTCAACTGTGTTCAGAAAGAATGGATGTCTATTAAATCTGTGTTCAGAAAGAAACGCTGTATATTTAAACTGTGTTCAGAAATAAAATGTGTCCATTAAGATGAAATGTGCATCATTCAACTGTGTCCATTTCATGTTTCTTTAATGGTAAATAGTACATTTCGAATAATTCAACATGCACAAAGCCCACAGATAAAGTGACTGCGTGCACATTTATTGACATTATCTTAACAGGGGATTAAAGTGTGAAAATTTAAAGTAAGGGCGAGAAAGACGCGTGTCATGCGCCATGCGCCACCCCCGATCGTGTAATCTTGCCTTTATCACCGATCTAAGCTACTCGTCAACTTGAAAACATGTTTGCAGACATTAATTTTTTAAATTTTATTTTGTTATTTTGTCATCCTTATGATAATTAGTTTACTATGTTATGTGGTGCCTTATTGACCACTGATGCAAATGTCATAAAAAGTATTTGCCGAGTGGGTTGCTTATAGATAACTTAACATAAATAATAATATTTTACAAAATAACGCGGCCAATATTATTTTGGAAAAAAAATGTTATTCGTTAAATTTTTTGTCAAGTAAGTGTAATAATAAAATCAATTTCAAAAATATTATATTTTCTTTTCCATTCCCATTCCTTGTGTGTTTTTATACATTGATAATACCTATCATGTATGATTGTAAGCAAACGATAAAGCCATTATAAGATATACTCGTATTAAAACGAAAATTGTATTATTAAGAATTTTCAAATGAAAATACTTTGAATCGTATAAGTACAATGATAATTCTGTAAATATTTTTTCTCTTTTCAGAATTATTTTAAGGCTCGCATAAAACTTTATTGTTAGTTTGCGATTCCGATCTATTACCTACCCAATTATTTGAGCGGTTATTGGAGTTAGAATTACGTATTAAGTACATACAGTGTGCAACGCACCTAATACCCGTAATTCTGGTGCGTAATGATGCGCACGATTTTATCAGTGGCGGGGCTTAGATGTCATTTAAATTTAAATTAAGGTATTACGTTGTTTACACCACAGACCCTGCCCCCCTCTCCATCGCTTTGGCTCTGGTGGGGTTCGCCTTATCGCAATTTGTTTTTACTAATGTGGGTGCATTTCGAATTGGTCTGCTCTTTATTGATGGATTTGTTGTTTGTCTGAAGTCTAGAGGCCAATATTTAAAGTTTATTATATACTAAGGCTCGAGTTCACCAACAGACGGTTATTTTTAAACAGCTGTTTAATATTTAAACAGCCGTTTAATAATATTTTGTTGATCACAATCGCTAAAATGCAGGTTAAACGCCCTAAATATCAGATTAATCATTAAGTTAATCAGGTGTTTAGGGCGTTTAACCCGCATTTTAGCGATGGTGATCAACAAAATATTATTAAACGGCTGTTTAAATTTTAAACTGCTGCGGTTAAACACCATAAACATTAAGTTAATCATAAAGTTAAATTAACAGATTAATCATTAAGTTAATCAGATGTTTAGGGCGTTTAACCCGCAGTTTAGCAATGGTGAACAACAAAATATTATTAAACGGCTGTTTAAATTTTAAACAGCTGTTTAAAAATAACCGTCTGTTGGTGAACTCGAGCCTAACTGTTTAATTCGCCGTTTAATTTAAATCGATAAATGCATGCACATTTTGGCTCTGTAATTCTCAACGCATAACCAAATATCGCATAGAAAGCGAAGTAGCGCTATTTTTCTGAGTTTTTTTTTACTAGGGTTTTTAAGGTCATATCGAGATGTTAAATAGCCTCCCTCAAGAATTAGTTTTCAAATTTTTTTCAAATCTAAGTTTTTTTTTTTAAATTAATGTATAAACCTATTCTAATACTATTGAAATCCAAATAACTTTTTCGTGCAATAATTAACTGTCAAAATTTAAAAATATATTTTCTGTAACAGTTGACACAACCTTCATTTACAAATACAATTGTTGCTACAGTATAGAAAACTAATAAAATTATTCTAATTTCAAATCTGTAATATTTTTTTAAGGATACGCATTACAAAGAGATTTAAGTGAAAACCAAAAAAAGGCCATAAACAAATTCACATTGAGGCAATATTATCTTGCAACTGAGCACATTCATTTATTATCCATTTTGTCGTGTGTATCTCGGGTCCATTAATAACACAGACTTATCCCACTCTAATCTGCCGTTCATTCCCGCTTTCCGCGGCCGATTCTTTTTCGCGCCAAAAAACCGCCGCCATGTTGTACAGCGCTGTCCGCACAGATTTATGTGTTCGCGGATTAAACGTTTCATAAATAATATCGGGAGACATGTGCCCGATAATACATTATAGACAGACTAGGCTTTTCAATATTTCATTCCTAGTCCCGAACTGATTGAATGACACATATTTATTTATTTATTTATTCAAAACAGCAACAGCTTAGCACACTAATCATTCTAAACCTACCGCACAAAATCTAGGTCCAGTGTACAAGCTAATTAGAGCTGAACTAATTCACTGGTACATAAGCTCCAACAAAATAATTTAAAATAGAAACATTAAAATAAAAAGAAAATATTTCTGATAATATAGGATAAAGTTTGTTTTAAAAATCTTACTGGAACTGTTAATCAAAGTTAAGTCTAAGATAGACTTAAGAAGTAACAATAAAATTATTGAATCATGTATCATATAATTATTTAAATGTAGATACTTTTCTAAATCTAAGCCATTTACACGGAAATAATATAGAGTGCTTACTTTGAACTAAATATGCTTTTAAGCATTACAATTACTCTTCAATTACATTTAAATACACTCTGCCAACTTTTGTATATACACTCTATTTACACTTGCATGTAATTTCCAAATTTAAAGATACATTCTGCCTACACTATTATATACTAGCTGGTGCCCGCGACTTCGTCCGCGTTGAACGATGAAAGGTACCCTATGTCCTTTCTGGTGTCCCAGACAACGTGTATGCAAAATTTCATGGTGATCGGTTCAGTAGTTTTTGCGTGAGAGTTACAAACATCCATACATCCAAACATACTTTCGCAAGTACTGAAGTACGGATATAAACTCCACTTACATTTAAACATACACGCTGTCTACATCTGTATAAACTCCATTTACACTTAAACACTTATGTAAACTTGTATTTACTTAGTTTCTGAGAAATATTTACATTGATATTAAATCGTTAGTTTAATAACAAAATTAATGTTTGACATAATAAGTACATAATATGGCATTTATGTATTCTTTTTTAAATTGACCAAATTCATATCTTAAATATATATTTTGACATAAAACTATTAGGTACTAAGTATTATATATTCTGAGATAAAACTGTGAATATTTTGATATAATATATCAATTATTGTGCGGGAGATGCGGCGTTTGTTTTTATGGCAACTTTTCAATTTGTTTCGCGGTGATACGCTTTTTATCTGTGATCAGCTTCGTCCTCGGGGAGCGAGATCGAATCTAGGATCAGTGCCGCTATTTGTCCACATATCGGGACCTTCACTTTATTGATAGTTTAATCTATAATTGAAATGTATATGTTCGTTTATCCGATGGTTTTTGAAAATTTCTGTTATTATTTCTATACAGTTGCTTGGATGTTGGCGACTACTGATAACTGGAATTCAATGGCAGAGTTTGTGAGGGAGGTCCTATTAAAAAGTCCTATTAAGGAAGAAGAACACACGGCGGTGTACTACCGCGAAGTAATGCTAGGTACTAGGTACTAGAGAGGGGACGTTTTTAGTGAGTAAAAACCTCACACAATCTGTCATTGACATCGATGTCTTTAAAGAAGATTTTCCACCTTTCAATAAAAAGAAATTATATTACAATAAAACGGTTGCATCAATTAAATAAAACGACCAGTTCAAACTTAGAATGAGTCGTAAAACTTAGTGCATTATATGAACGGTTGAAACTTGTATTTGCATACAAACTGTTCCTTGTAAAAATATACTGACCGCACATTGGCAAAATGTAACACTAAGGGTGCATACACACGAACCAGATTTAAATAAGTTTATTATATTTGGGGAATTTCTTGATCAAATCTAGAAATTTCAGGCTTAGGGTGAGAAGCTAAATAGCATTTAGGATTTAACTGTTGAACTTTAGCTAATGAAATAGACGAATTACATTTGGGCAAGCGCCAGTGAAGAACACCTTGAGGATTACCTTCAAATTTTTGAAGTGCTTATTGCTTGTTGACTTCAAAGAATTTCAGAGCACAGGATAGAAGGTTGGCGTCTTTCATTACTGAGGCCTATTTCTAATAATGTTTATGGTCCAGTGTAATTAAGACTTAAATGTAACTTAGTACATTGTAACAGACAACCGACAAGTTCTGGAATAATATTGTTTTATACGACACCATTTACTCTCTTCCTGTTCGCGACGAGAACATATAGTTTATGTAGATAAAGTATAATATATAACTATATATAGATATAACATATAACTATATGTAGATATATAGCTTATGTATAATTCTTAATCAGTATAATATTATCAGTAGTATAATGAGTACAAAAGTATGTACTTAATATTATAGAATCATATTTAAATTACAGAAAAAATATCAGTAAAATATAATAAAACAGAGTAAGACAAAAACAATCACAACAAAGGATACATTACAGAAGAATGAGGAGACTATAATATATAATTATATTCATGAATATATTCTGGTGAATCGAGAATCGAATGGGAAATCAAATTTCATCTTCAATGCGTTTGTAGTTGACAAAGCTTGAATTTCTGAAAGTTTTTCTTCTCATTCATTTATTCATTTAACCTTATTTTAGTTGGTAGTTTTAAAAACTACAGTTTTAGTAGTGGCAGGCCACATTGAATATCGCAGTCATAAATTGTTAAAGGCGACAATCTTCCAGTTGGTTGTTGTTGGCAAGATCGAAGGCAAAATGTTACGGGGACGATCGTCAACAAGGTGGACAGATCAAGTGACCATTAACTGGGACTGATGGTGACTGATGGTGGGACTTTGTGACCACGATCCTCAGTAATGACGGACTGATCAGAGAGATATATCTATAAATAATTTGGACTGTAAAGAATCACTTTTACTAATGCTCAGGAGTTACATGAGCTTCCGCTTTCTTCCATCGGTCAATCAGACGTACCTACGGCTGGTTACCATATTGTCGAAACCCCCTTTTTCGGACTATAAGCGGACTATTTTTCGGATTTTGTAACTACCTGCCGGCGTCTATGTTTTCGAGCTCATATAACCTAAATCTTTTCAAAGTTCGAGGCATTTTCTGGGTTATCTCGCTCCATCGTCGGCCCCGCCTTTGTTGCACTACTAGATGCTGGCCAAGACACACACACGCACACACACACACACACACACACACACGCACACGCACACACACACACACACACACACACACACACACACACACACACACACGCACACGCACACACACACACACACACACACACACACACACACACACACACACATAATGTTTTTGTACTTATAAATTTTAATATGTCTAATCTATATAAAAAAATAACTCTTTTTATGTATTTCTAAAATGTTACATGCTGTAAGGTTGGCTATTAAATAAATAAATAAATAAATAAATAAACATCGCGTGCGCTCAATAGCGGACAATCCCTCACTCAACAAAATAAGCAATAACTATACACGGAATAAGCAATAACGAAACAATAGCATGTTAAACTACTATCCGACAACATCGACTCGTTACATGTTCCGTCGATAACATAACGATAATGCCGCGATACGTATGCGGCCCGCGGGCTCCTTTATTATTATTTCCACATATTGACTTTGCGTTGTCTATCCTTCGCTGCCTCCCTCCCACTCCTCCCAACTCCTCTCACTCTTGAGGGGAAGATGTAGTCACAAAGACACATGTAGTCGCTGGATCGATAGAGCCTAATGCGTTTAATATTGCCCAACACGTGCACTGCATATCACTAAAAATTACTTTGAAAATGTACGAATTAGATTAGCTGGGAAAAGTTCAACACATTGGATATTCTAGTGGTGATGTGATCGGACTCAAAGAGATAGGTGATTTTAAAAGTACATAAGGCAGGTTTATGTTAGGATAACATAGTAGAATGATTAGGCCTTTTAGTAATAGTATTTTAAAGATATAACTAGGCTGATTTTTATGTGAAATTTGACTGGCAAGATGGCTGCCGTCACATATTAAAATAAACTTCCGATATCATGATATCGGAAATGACGCACTGAAGAACTGAATTAAAGAAATTGTATACTTGAAAACAAGTTTTTAGTTATTTTGTAATTAATTCCTAGATTATAAAACACTATTTTTCTTAATAGTCCAGTAACTTTGTCGTCTGAATGTATGGGGTAGTATGCGTCAAATCCGGTAGTTCTGATTTTTTGCAGACTTGTTTATGATGTTGG
The DNA here is from genome assembly GCA_944738685.1 of Synanthedon myopaeformis. Taxonomy (NCBI): domain Eukaryota; kingdom Metazoa; phylum Arthropoda; class Insecta; order Lepidoptera; family Sesiidae; genus Synanthedon; species Synanthedon myopaeformis. Next base: position 7,749,969 of record OX122932.1, on the reverse strand, counting down.
CCTAATGAATAATCCAAGTTTGTGACCTCGAGCGCCGAACGCAACTTTGTTAAAAATCGAAAAAACCGCGAAAAAATCGTTATTTTTTCAAATTTTGGCGTTTTTAACCCTAAAGGACTAGTTTTTGAAAAAACTTTCTTATGACGTTTTTAAAGTAGACTAAATTTGCTACAATATGATACTAGAACTGTCTCTGTAGACCCAACAGTTTCCGAGATTAAGCCTTTCAAAGTTTATCATTTTTTTCGAACTTCGCAACTTTTGCAATATTTTAGACGTCACTCAAATAACTCTAGCGGGATGAAGTTCCAATTACCTCCGACGGAGTGTGCTAGTCTTTGGCTTAGGGAAGATGCAAATGATGTCCATAGTCGAAAAAAATCCGGACATTGAAAAGCAAGCTGCGATTTTTCTCGTCACCAACTCTACACCAATCTCTCTCTCTCTCGCTCGAAGTGTTACAGTTCCACCTTCCTTGTCCAAACCGCTAGGGAGTGAGCACTTACTAGGTAAGCGCCGTCCACCTTCGGCCACATCAAATGAGATCGCGGCCAAGCGCTACCTTGATTCAATTAAAAAAAAAAAAAAAAAATACACCTGACGAGATAGCAGCAGCAGAAGAGCGAGTCATAATTGCTCTATACGGAGGCAACCCCAACACCCATAACCTTGACGAGCTGCGGTACCAACTATTCGCCAGGGCTGCGACGTAAACCACCTTCAATCTAGCCAGGTTACCTCCTACACGAGACTGCTCGATTTCATTCCTTGCGGATATACCATCAGGTAAAAATTCGTCCTTGCATCAGTTACATATCATTCATCATTTTCTATTCTCATGTACAATCTTCTTACAGGTACAGGCGTGGTTGGGAGTCACACTGAACCCTCTCTCCTGGGGGTGGATATCCACGCCACAAGGCCTCAACCATAAAATGATGACCAGAGATGCAGCCCCACAACACCTCTTGCGGATGATTTCTTGCGGCTGCACGAAGGGTTGTGGGAACGCGTGCAGCTGCATGAAAGCCGGATTAAAATGCTCATCAGTCTGCAGGCACTGCAGCGGGGCCTCTTGTGACAATATACCTGATGTTGCAGTAGTAGATATCCCAGAAGGCGACGATCTGTCCGATGTCGAAATGGGGGTTCCCTCCGTATAGAGCAATTATGACTCGCTCTTCTGGTCATCATTTTGGGGTTGAGGCCTTGTGGCGTGGATAGCCACCCCCAGGAGAGAGGGTTCAGTATGACTCCCAACCACGCCTGTACCTCTAAGAAGATTGTACATGAGAATAGAAAATGATGAATGATATGTAACTGATGCAAGGACGAATTTTTACCTGATGGTATATCCGCAAGGAATGAAATCGAGCAGTCTCGTGTAGGAGGTAACCTGGCTAGATTGAAGGTGGTTTACGTCGCAGCCCTGGCGAATAGTTGGTACCGCAGCTCGTCAAGGTTATGGGTGTTGGGGTTGCCTCCGTATAGAGCAATTATGACTCGCTCTTCTGCTGCTGCTATCTCGTCAGGTGTATTTTTTTTTTTTTTTTTAATTGAATCAAGGTAGCGCTTGGCCGCGATCTCACTTGATGTGGCCGAAGGTGGACGGCGCTTACCTAGTAAGTGCTCACTCCCTAGCGGTTCGGACAAGGAAGGTGGAACTGTAACACTTCGAGCGAGAGAGAGAGAGATTGGTGTAGAGTTGGTGACGAGAAAAATCGCAGCTTGCTTTTCAATGTCCGGATTTTTTTCGACTATGGACATCATTTGCATCTTCCCTAAGCCAAAGACTAGCACACTCCGTCGGAGGTAATTGGAACTTCATCCCGCTAGAGTTATTTGAGTGACGTCTAAAATATTGCAAAAATTGCGAAGTTCGAAAAAAATGATAAACTTTGAAAGGCTTAATCTCGGAAACTATTGGGTCTGCAGAGACAGTTCTAGTATCATATTGTAGCAAATTTAGTCTACTTTAAAAACGTCATAAGAAAGTTTTTTCAAAAACTAGTCCTTTAGGGTTATAATCGCCAAAATTTGAAAAAATAACGATTTTTTCGCCGTTTTTTTGATTTTTGACAAAGTTGCGTTCGGCGCTCGAGGTCACAAACTTGGATTATTCATTAGGCCAACATCATAAACAAATCTGCAAAAAATCAGAACTACCGGATTTGACGCATACTGTGATGTATAAAGTTACTGGACTATAAAAATAACGATCTTTTTTTTTATATTTAATTAAAAAAATAATTGCTACCAACATCATACTTTTTCAGTATGCTTGTATAAAATCAAGTGAGAATCTGAATTCTCATTATATTTTAAATAAATATAAAACTACTATAAATTTTTTTTTTATATATTATATTTATATTTGATACAGTACACAAAAAGATTGCAATTAAATACATGAAAACTATAAAATACATGTGCATGGATAAATTATCTAAATTGCACTCCTAAACAGTGTATTTAACATGTTTAATTTAACTTAGCTACTAATGGTCTTAAATACTTAATTAATTCTTAATTTATAATATTTTCTTTATTTCTACTTAAATATTGTTTAAAATAAAGTAATAATTTTCATTGCAAACAAAATAGAATTATTATTGTGTATGATATTATTATGATATGAGACGCAGTGTCGGCAGCCGGCAGAGCGTCCGAGGGAGATAATATAATATATCGTGTCGCGTCGCCGCTAACACGGAGAGAAGATATTCTCTTCTACGAACACTGAAGGGGTGGAGTAGGTATGACGCTAAAAAAATCATTATAATTTTTTTTTTTTTTACATAAAATCATTTGCATTATGTCTGTAAATATTAGGTTTTTATTGCAATTGATTCAAAAATAAAGTATATTTAAAATACTATAAAAGTAAATCGAATAGTTAATAGCTGTTTCTCATAACTTGTAGTTAGATACAGACTATACCTAATTCAAAATGCGAGAATTCTAGTTAAAATTCTAGGGAGATAATTAAATTTTAAAATCGAAAAATGTTTTAAAATTTGTATGTAATTTTCTTTAAAAATTAAGGAAAATAATCAAATTCTCGTCATTCTTATGTGTTTTCTTTAAATAAAAATAAAAGCAATATTTTTATAGCTTCCTATAATATATGATATGCCTTAAAGCCAGTCGTCCAATACAATAAGTCCAGTTAAAGTCCCTGTTTTTTGTGATATTGTAACATGATAATTTTTTCCACTTTCAGTTAATTTAAAAAAAAAACTAAAATACAAATAATAGCTATTCTACATTTGTCTCTGTTCCAAAGTGTAACGCGGTTCACGTTCGCGTCTTCGACTCCTATGAATAATGTGCTATCGATTGTGTCCGCATGTTATGTAGCAGTTACTGCCTCTTCTTATTCCTTACAACTATTAATGCTATATGCACCTTTACCTATGTGTTTCCTATTTCAAGTAAGCATTAATTAAGTTCAGACTTTAGACAGTGGTGGCGCAAAGTTAATTAATTGACTATGGTGCTTCCCAATTCCTCGAATCCACGCCAACAAACATGCATACACCGCACACCGCCGAGGACGCCCTCTGGCGGAAATAATAAGAAAGTGAACGCAACGTTCGAATCACGCATACCGCACCGCGCGAATTTATAATATAAATAAATTCGGTTAATTTTCCATATCGCTCCCGCTGAAGCATTGTGCTTTTATAATCCATACAAGTGGTTAGGCCCCGCGAGTGCAGTTGAGGTGAAATAAAAGAAAGGACAATTTGGAAACCAGAACGTGTGTCCGTCTCCATCGGCCTGGAGGATCTGCATCATTACCAGCAGCATACGAGGTAGGTGTTGCATGTCCTGATCCAATTCTCTTCCTAGCCCCTTGATTGCACGCACCATAAAGAAAAATACAGTCCACTTATATCATACATATTGGCCGAACCAGACAGAATTTTGCATAAATATTAGTAGGCAGTTTACTGCATTTAGATTTTGTGTTCCCAGCTATAAACTTTTTTTTTTTTTAATACCAATATTAAAAAAAAAAAACCTATCCAACCTAACCTATATTTCATCCTGATTTTTACTTTTTAAAGTTAAGCTTTTACACTAGGTTTTTTTTTTATAGTTAAGTTAAAGCATTTTCACTAGTAAATATTTTAAAAAGGCGAGACTCAGTTAGATTGCATTTGTGTGCGTGTAACCGTGTATGTACACGGCGAAGGCGTAGTTTACCGGCTTCACATTGCGGTCCACAGGGCTCTATCTTTAGCTCTTATTCTATCTAAGTAATTAAGGTTAATTATTTTGACTGACTATAAGTTAAGATTGTCCAAGTCAAAAATCAATTAAACCGATTTCTCTCTAATCCGCGTGTCTAAACGGTGAAATTAACTCACCAACAATAATAGAATGTTGCGTTTTTATCTTAATAACATCTGAGATTTAATATATCACTTCTATCGAAGGCATAACACGGGTAACGTGTCCGTCTTGACAAATGAAAGCATCGGCCGCCTCAGTCTCATCTGAGAAATTAAATACAACTGGCGATAATTATCTACAGACCCGATGTCATTGGAGACAATCCGAATTAACTTCTACACACGATAATTAAGAGTTTAAAATCTTAAATCTTTGAAAATACGCTTTACGACCTTCTTGAACTCGAGTTCGAATTCGACAGACAAATCTGAGTTTGAGGCTTGATCTTAAAACGTTTTTAACCTCTAGTGGTGTTTAATTAAAAATGGATTCTATGATGAGACTAATAAAACTCAAATTGCAATACACAGATTTATGTATATAGGTGAAATAGATTTTGTGGTGGAGGTCGATCGTCGATTGTGATGTCAAAATTGTAATTATTGCGTGTGACAGGCGGACAGGCATTCCGTTCGGTAGCGACTGACGATTACATTAATGTCATTAGCTGGTACACTATAATGACTTTTTAAAAGTCGGCCCAGATGAGCAAAACACGCGTGAGAGAGTTATTAAACCGATTAGCTTAAGATTTTGTGACGCTATTTGTCGTGACGGGATAACTTTTTTTATCATGATAAAATGTCGCAGGCAGGCTGACAGTCTACTTGATCGTCATGTGTATAAAATTACCATTTGTGAAGTTAGTAATGGAAGGCAGTTTAATAATTGTTTCAGTTTAGGTCATACTTAGAACCCATAAACTGTTTCATAAAGTTATCAGAGTTGAACTAGGCATTGTTTTAAATGAAGATGATTAATATCAACGTTAATTAACATTGATACCGATGTTTAATTAATTAATTGGGCAACTAAAAGGCTTGTGATTATGTAACGGGGCACAGGCGGATAATGGCGGCGCGGTTTCGTTATTGCAACATTAATTATAATATTAATTATTAGCTAACTCGTGTCCCCGGTCCTTGAGGGAACGTGCCCTTCGATACAGATAGCAAAAAAAATGTTTTTAAAATGTTCGAAATACTTTTACCTAATCCAGGGACGTACTTAATATGTTTTATGCTTTAGGTAAGAACTTACTTTAGGTATACTTAAAAAATTCTTTGTGTTTTAATATGAAAAATACTGTATTGTTTCCGGAAATAACTTAAAAATCAATTCATAAATATGTCAAGCTCTGAAAATATGACAGGCGTGGTTGTAGTTATTGGTCCAATTTTATTTTGTACTAGACCGACGCGCCTTGTCTCTGTGCGGGTACGATTGGGAGAGTTAAATCGTAAAAATATTGAAAGAATTTTTCAAATAGGTGATGAAGTTACAAAGATTATCCTCCAAATATGTAGATACTTAGGTATGTGAAATTGACAGTTTCGAAACCTCTGATACAACTAATGAGTTTAATTTTAATAGCATATTAATAGCACACACCTTAACTTTATACATATAAACTTACAAAATCTGCTCTCTCTTAGAAAAATTTAGAAAATGATAAATAGAAATAAAATTCAGTCACAAATTCACAAATTAGTCTTTCAATTTGGTATAATTATATTTGCTTAGGTAAGTAAACTTTCTCTTAAAATTTATAAAAATTTACAATGCATCTCCAGGTCAAAATATAGACTAATAAAATATGATAAATTGTAAATCGATATTCATTTTAAAAATCGAATGAATGAATCTTGTCTAGGATGAATGGCAATTTGTTCTGCGGACGGTACTTTAAACTCGCACATAAGCTCGAAGACGCGAGCGACATCTGTCGACGTAATTGAGGGATTAGGCAGATAATTGAAACTGCCAGAGCGAGACAGCAACACGCGATTCCGTACATTGAAAAGAGATAGAGGAACTAAGTGAACACCGCCGTTCGACGGAACGGTTAACAGCGTGTCTTCTTGTATATTGTATTATCTTACGTTTTATGCCCTATTAATCTTGCTCTGCTTCGAGTTGCGATGGATTTGCGACTTGGAATCTTAAGGTGAGGAATTAAAGTTCACTTCGGCCTGTTGGATTTGTGTGTGTATAGGGTGTTCGGTTGTTTTCAGTGCAATAAATAATTGTTTGCGCGCGTAAAATTAGAGCATTGTTGTCGTTGAGTGAGTTCGCGTATTGTTTTATTTGAAGACGTGTCGCCTTCGTCGGGAAGGTAATCTTGTATAACGAGTTCGTCCCTACAATAAACGGGTGTCATCATTGACAAATTATAGTTTTATGATATTCCAAATGTTTATTTGCTTTGTTGACTCTACTATACATAAGTATTTCTTTTTTCTTTAATCTTAATATGCTTGATTTAGGTAAATAATGACTTATAAATAGGTACCTAATATTGATATCAAAATGCTTTTAGATACGCCCAGCGTTGTGAGATGATGATGAAACATTGTCTGAAAATAAAATATTCCTGATGATTCAAAAAATAAACACGTAATTGTTCAAGTTTTCACTTCCCACTGTTTTTTAAGGGTAATTTTCTTTAAATGAAATTACTTATAGAAATTAACAATTAGATAGGTAATTGAAATGAACTATTGAAATGAAATTAAGAATTACTTTGTCAGACATTTTCATCTGTATTATTCTCTTGATCAATAACTTTTTTTCTGGAACCGGAAAAAAATTCAAAAACGACCACACTACAAGTAATAAAATTACATTAAAAAGTTTATATAAAGGTTTAGTAATTAAAGCCTAACAAAGTTTTAAGACGTATCAACCAATTGGCCATAATATAAAGACCATCATCACTTTGCCAAAAATGTTTCCACAGAGAAAAATTGAATAAAAATTATATAAAAAAAATATATTTAAAATTACTTAATTTATTCTTCAATGCTCTCTTATTGTCTATCATCGGCAGTTATCTGTTTTTTTTATTAAAACATAATTAATTTATGTACATCGGAACCCTAATATCTTGAGTCCCACACATAATAATTATTGTTCTATTTTTAAATATCTTTTAATGAAATAACGATGTAATTAATTTTACTAATCCGTTACTCAAATGAAGTAATTTAACGGTTAATCGAACACTAGTATCGAATTAATCGATACCTAATACGATTAAAAATCGATTGACAATCGAGTTTATAAATGCCACTGAGCCGGAAGTGTCACTCACCAGTGACAAATTAATTAAGAACCTCATTCGAGTGTCTATGATCGTGAGTCTACTTCGGTTTTAATAATTTTTTTATTTTCATTGAAAATTATTAACTGACGCTTATTAAAACTGCCCAATAAAATTAAAACTTGACTTAGATATTAATTTACCTTCCAATGAAGTTATTTATTTAGTTTTTATAAATATTCCTATTTTTTAATGTTATGATAATAATATAATTAAGGTTGATAAAAAACTGGCGGTAAATTTATTCAAATAAAAAATATTTAAAAAAAAAATTTAGAAGCATTTCAAAACGTTTCTTAACTAAATTAAACTATTCACATTAAGCGAGTGTAATGGGCTGTATTTTATTTTTATTTTCGGGCTATCATTATCTACGTGAAAATATTCACGTCAATTTAAAACAACTTATACTAACGTTGGCTACAGCTGGAGCGCCATCTAGTTTTTTTAAATTTTTTTTAGTAATGATAGATAATCATTACGAAAAAAAAATATTAAAAATCTTATATTGAAATGGCATCTTAATTTAATACTAATATTATAAAGAGAGAAGATATGTATGTTTGTAATGAATAAACTCAAAAACTATTCACCGATTTTAAAAATTTTTTCACCTATAGAAAGTTACATTATTAGCGAGTATAACGTCGGTACTAATATTATAAATGCTAAAGTATGTTTGACGCAAAAACTACTGAACTGATCATCATGAAATTTTGCATACACGTTGTCTGGGACACCAGAAAAGATATAGGGTACCTTTCATCTTTCAACGCGGACGAAGTCGCGGGCACCAGTTAGTACATTATAATTTGTACTCTTTTTAACATGTAAAGGTTTTGAAATTAATTAAAATTTAATAACAAGTAAATCTATACACAATATTATTAAATAGACCACGAACGATTATGCGTGTTACAACTAAACAAACAAACACAATATTCAATCACGCCGCATTAGAGACACAAAGCCTCGCCACACCTCCGCTCGCGTCTCACAAAAGATTCCTTTCGAAAACAATAAACGGGAGATCCCAAATAAAATCCCGCAATAATAAGGAGAGCGCGTGATTGATACAACAATGAAATCCCTCGTCGACACCGCCATTTGCATTTTTATGGGCGCCGCCTTCACCCCGTCAAAGCGCCGCCCGCCCACCGCGTCCGCCCGCCCTTAGCCCTACCTAATACACACTCTCTATCATCGAAACACATCGCTCGCAGTGTTACATCGCTTCTATTACAGACTGTGGATACTTTAAACGAATTGTTGGAGAACAAAAGCGGATATTTTTATGCGATAGAAGAAAGACACTTTTCTTATTAATGCAGTGGTAAAATTATTATAATGTTTTATGTTATTAGTAGCATGTGCCCGCGACTTGGTCCGCTTTGAACGATGAAAGGTACCCTATGTCCTTTCTGGTGTCCCAGACAACGTGTATGCAAAATTTCATGGTCATCGGTTCAGTAGTTTTTGCATGAGAGTTACAAACATCCATACATCCAAACATCCATACATACTTTCGCATTTATAATATATTAGTACGGATAATGTTTTGTTACAATAAACTTGGGCGTTACTTGTCATATTTTGATTGATAAATTCATAATAATATTATAAATGTGAAAGTTATTAGGTATATCTGTCTGTCTGTAATTATACCTACTTAAGCAATCATCATGAAATTTTGCATACACGTGTCAGGGATTTAGGAATAGACATAGGTACCCTACCTGTCACACAAAAAGTACTTTAGATCGGCGAGGGATCTAAAAATATAAAAAAATTAGGCGGCGCCACCGTCGTCACAACAATAAAGATGTTTTATTGTTGTGACACGTATTCTATGTCCTTTCTGGTGTCTCAGACAACGTGTATGCGAAATTTCATGGTCATCGGTTCAATAGTTTTTGCGTGAGAGTTACAAACATCCATACATCCAAACACACTTTCGCATTTATAATATTAATACGGATATAGTATGAGAAAGGGCAATATCGACCTCCGGCCCTCGTTCTCGGCCCAGTGCCCATCTGTTACACGACAAAATAATACGCGTCATATGAACCGCAAACTCTACACTATTGTCATGATAATGTACACCACATTTATTATTATTTGATAGCAACGCCAACTACCTAAGCTTTGTTATTTGCAACTTACACAAACGAACAAAATGATCAACAATTCACAAAAATAAACAAATTTTTTTTGTTTTAAAAATTACTAGCTGTTGCACGCGACATAGCTCGCGTAACTTAATAAAATATTGTTAATGTTACTCGCTGATAATGTAGCTTTCTATAGGTGAAAGAATTTTCAAAAACTGTCCAGTAGTTTTTGAGTTTATTCATTACATGTTTGTAAAAAAAATACAAATCTTCTCTCTTTATAATATTATTAAGTGTAGATATTATTATAGACTAGCGATACCACGACTTAGGCACGGAGTTGAAATTTTCAAAACATCCTTTCTTAACGAATTAACGAATGCTTAATTAATTAATTTATTTATTTAGATTACATACAGCCATAAATTTAAAAAATATATATTAATTATAGATTATATATAGCTTAATAGTTGAAAATGTTCCGATTTTCAGCTTTCTAAACTTTACTGTGCGTTGATAGTCAGTCAGGGCAATAACTATATTGTAAAAACATATTATATCTACCGCAAGACTTAAAAAGTCATTGTCAATTTTTTTTTCTTCATATAAATGAGCTTAGCCATTGTTAAAATAGGAGTTTATAAAAATATATTGTAATTTATAATGCGTGGATTTATAAATTATTTTTCTCTTAATCCTTTGCAACCAAACATCTGCGGTTGCGCAGTTACGGTGCATTACTTGTGACCCCTCTCGTAAAATCATCAACTAACTTTTTGGTTAAATTTAATATTACTAATAATATTTTATGCTGTTTATAAATATAAATAATTATAAATATAATTCTAGTATATATATATTTATAAATTATATATAGTATATAATTCTATATTAAATGGAATTTATAAATAATAGAATATATATAATTCTAGTATATAATTCTAGATTGTAATTCTATCTAGAATTATATACTTATTGTTATTATCTTACGTTATTATAATTGAAAGTTTATGAACGCCCACTAATGGACATAGCTCTCTGAAATGGACATAAATTCCACTTTAACACAACTCGTGTCTACTGTATACTCACAGCGTTTGCTATAACATAATGATTCAGTTCATAATGTAACATAATGACAAAGTTCTGAAGGCTTTGACGTACTGAGAAGCCTTTATCTTAGCAAATCTACAGTTTGAACCATTAATTTAATAGACCAACTTTGAAATTTTAAAATTGGCTCAGCCGAGAATAATCCTGAGTCAGAGCGGTAAGGCAAGATATACGAAAAAACAACAGTTTTAGATGAATGAAACCTTAATCTTTATGATCAATTATTAATCCTACTTCTTAATAGGGACTTATTAAGGTACTAAGGCCAACAGCGCAATTGTAGCACCTGAAGCGTTGCATACCGTAATAGCTAACTACCAACATGGACCGTCAGCCATCAAATATAGGATTTACCTTGTTGAAGTACTGGAAACTATTAGAATACCTAACACAGGAAACCCTTGTAAGTAAATATATGTACTTAAGCAATACCAACCGACTCCTGAAACCATCAATTTAATTTATAGCCGATAAATAAGCCGATTGTAAACGTTCGCGACGAGTGTGGCGCCCTAAAAATGCGTCGTTAACGCGGGCTAATCAATTAGGGGGCCCTTCTATGCCGCCCACACACATACACACACACTAACACTCACACACCTTGCTAATTGACACATTGATGTTTTTGGGAAAAGTAACCGTTAAAATTCGCACGGGTTACTTAATTGTATGGTTCTTAAGAATGAGACCGAAATGAACAAAAATAACAATATTTTTTTATGATTTTTTAATACTGTAAAATATATATGAATAAAAAAAAAATTCATAATACTAATTCCCCGCGTATTCCACGCGGTAAATAATATATATATTTTTTTTATATAAGATTCGGCGGACAGCTTGACAGTCTGATGGTTACCGCCTACTATTACAATTAGGGCCTCTTTCACCAACTGCAAGTAAAGTGTTGATTAGTTACTTTTAGAAATAATTTTATGTTTCATTAAATTATGTACTCTCAGTTTACTGCATCATTCGATAGGCGAATTTTTTTAAATTATTTTCTTTTTAAAATTTGGGACTTTTACCGTACAAACAAAGGTATATCATCTCCTTCATTCCAGGTTACCGGTGACTTTAAATGGCGGTTAGCCTACTTGACACATGGTTAAAGAGGCCCTTAACAAATGAAAGAGACTGCAGTGCACATTCTAACCTAATTACGGTTTTAGCGCATGATTAGTTTTCATATAATTTCATTATTATTTTTTTTTATTCTCAAAAAAATTATCTAGTTAATTTATAAATTGCTTTAATAGCTTTTTGCTTTTTTAATCTTTTCTTCAATTTAAAACATGAAATAATTATTACCTACTTGATTACTTGATGATAGATATATATATTTCTACCCATTTAATCTGATCTCCAATAAAATTTATCTATTTAAATAAAAATGAATCGTTAAACGTAAAAAATTGCTAAAGTGCAAAACGGGAACGGCTGGACCAATTCAGCTTTTTTTTGTTTTTTTTTCAAATTTTGGTTGAAGTCTGAGGAAGGTTCTTATGAAGAGCTAAATGTAAAAAATATTTCGACAAAATTGTGTTTCTCATTGAGATCTTTTCAAATATAATATATATTTTTAATTATCTTGATTGGCGATCGCGTTTTATATTATCATTTCAATAATAAAGTAGATATTTATAACTTAAATAAAATACCGTACAAGCTCTCTGCTTTAACCAAACTTAACAATATTTTAGCAAGATTTTCATTTTATTTCCTATAAAAAAAATTCATGTCGCATACGTCATATCACTTATAATGAAATGTCCGCTTGTCTTACACACGTATGTGTAAAAAAGATGCTAAGATTTTTTTGTGAGAATTTGCTCTTCCCTTAGTATCGACTGTGAATATGTTTCAGCTGTGATAACACGCTTTAAATAGAACAATTCGAACTTAATCGATTTACTGAAAGTCACACGTTCGATTAATGAGCGTCGATTAACGACCGCTCGCGGCTGTCATCGAGACAATCGATTGATCACCCAGCGACACATAGCGTCACAGCCATTGTCAACCTTACCCACATAGACGTAAGGTCGAATTGTGCATACGAGACTACAAAGTTTGTATCTGTTGAATAGATTCGATTGAATTTAGGCGGATGTACGTCATCGAGAACTGTCAAAGTTCGGATGAATCATCTACGATTTGTTTTAAAATAGGTTAAATTAAAAATATACATGATTTTTTACACAATATTTGTTTTTTTTTTTATTATTATGTCATCTATCTATTTATAGGCTACCTTCTATCTATTATATTATGTAATGAAGTCGCTGTCAGCTTCTGTCTGTTTCTTTGCTAACTTCTTCTAAACCATCTAACTGATTTCGATACGGTTTTTGGAAATAGCGATAAATGACACTGTTTAAGTGATTGTAAGATCTTCTGATGTTCAGTAGAACCAACACACCAATGTAAAGTCTACATTTTTCTTTAAAGCTTATAATTTATTTCTACCCACATACATTGAAATGTACGCTATTTGAAGGCAAGACATGAAATAATGATAGTACAGCGTGCATCGCTTAATTATGTGAGACAAGGGGCAACATGTGTCGACGTTGTTCAACAGAGGGGCTGGAAACACTTGGAGTAAACGTTATATTGATATCAACATGCATGAAAACATTGTACTGGAGGCGTATTATTTCAGTAATCAAATACCTTTTGCAGGAATTTTGAACTGCAATAGTTTTTAGTGAAATTTAAAGTGGCAAGAAGACTATCAAAAATTCTAGAGCCTATTTCAATATCATCTTGACTTTGACTGATCTTTGACGACACGTTTGGTCTAGTGGCTAGTAACCCTAGCTGTTAACCAAACGGTCGCGGGTTCGAATCCCGCTAAGGGGCAAATGTTTATGTGTTAACATTTTACCTTTGTACCTGAGTCATGGATGTTTTCTATTTATAATATGTATGTATTTACAAAAAAAAAGTAATCTATGTATTATATCAACTTTCTGGTATCCATAATACAAGCATTAGTTGCTTACTGTGGAACTAGATGGTGATGTGTGGAATGTGTGAAGATATTTATTTATTTATTATTTATATAATAATAATAAATCATTTATTAGCCCGCGCTCACTTTGGATGCGTTTTCGTGCGAAATTGATTCGTGCGGCCTTAAGCTTTAAGAAGTAATCTTAAAGCTTAAGGAAATAAATAAATAAATAAATAATTTAAAAAAGCAAAACATAAAATTTAAATTCAGATTTGCTGGAGAAAAATAAACCTTAAATTTAATGATTTTTAGGCATAATCAGAGCTGTCACGAGTAGCTCGACAACAATAAGACTATCTATCTCATTATGAACCTATCCCAGAAATGTTCCCATCATGTTTCCTCTTAAAAACAAAACGCAGCGTCACTAATCTGCTATCAATAAAAGTGCAAACTGCGTCGTTTTGATTCTCACTAATAGCATTTCGCGCGAATTATAATAAAATTACAATTTGATTAAAAAAGACTGTTATAAAACGTTCCACAAATTTAGCATTCATAAAAGCTCTATTTTATCAAAACACATTAAAATTAAATTATAGTGTCATCCATCAAAATAATTTAATATGCTTGAGTGTAAAGAGCTCCATCCACCTCGCGCCGCGCGCCATCCAATTGCTAGGGTTGACACACGCTTATTTTTGCAAGTATACAAATGACAATAAAAATAAAATGTTGCAAAAGTGGAAACAAAATGCATAACATAAATGCATAACTTGAATAAATTAAACTGTACCATTATATTACAGAAGACGATTTATGGATTTTTTTTTCGAAAGAGAACTGGTTTGATGGTAGATGATCACATTCGCCATGTCGTCTCGCTAGTGTCATCTTTAACATTGTAAGCGTAGAGAACAACATTCAGGTATAATTAACTACGAATCTAAACACAACAGCACACGTGCTGACATTTAAACTGTTATTGTTTAATGTAAACGTTATATTCCATCTTCAGATCATCGAACATTTGCGTCACAAATGCCAAAGCGGCACATAAAAAGAACGCCTTTGACAGAATCATGACGGACTCTTGCCTTCGCCCGTCAATGGTAAAAGGTAGTAACGACCAACTTCCACTATTCATTTTAAACTCCAATGTGTTGACGTAAAGTCACATTTTCTTTAAACGTTTGGTTGGTTTTAAATGACATATGTCACTATTATATGCTCCATAAAATTCGTAGTGTTTTGTATGGCTCGCGGATTCCATGTTGTAGTAGTTTGATGCTTCAGATAGATAGTTCACTTTATGAGTAAGGTACACAATCCTTTTCAAAAATTCAATACTTCAATCACTAATTCAATACTCATAATAAAAAAAAATTTAAGAAAAAGAAATGTGATATCTATATATATTCTTTAAATATCTCCTTATCGAATTCGTGTAAAATGAGCACATTTACTATCGGGACAAAAACAGATTCAGTAGAAATAATAAAAATAGATTTGTTAAAAAATGATGACTGAAACTTTGACACTTCTAATGTTTTTATGACAACCCTAAGTGCCGACGTCCCCGCGTTACGCTCGGCGCGTTTGCTGCTGCCGCAGCTCACAGCGGTCCGCTATCAATAGTCATCTACATGAGTTTAAACTGTCGTTTATCTTATCTGTGATGTCATTAGGGGTGACACACACTTCGTTATCCACTTGGACCCTTATTTAGGGAATCATAACACAATTACAGCACACTTTTAACCATGCGCTTATAAACTGTCACTTTGTTTAATACGTATAATGCTATTTCTGTTCTTTTATCGACATTAATAAGTTCGTAATAATGTCTATAGACTGTTGGCTAAATTTGTGGTAAGATACCACAACTAAATTAAAAAATATAAATAGACTAAAAATATAATTGTCAGTTTAATTATAGGATTAAAGAAATCTAAAAAAGTTTACAGAAAATTATTAAGTTACAAACCTATGACATACCTATGACAATATAGTGAAAACCAAAAAGAGATTTTTGGTAGGTACATGCCATAAAATCAATACAAACTTCAAAGGTACATACATATATTATACCTATGGAAAAAATCTAAGATATCTCCAGAAAACATTAAAAAATATTTTACCCAGTGAACTTTGAGAAAAAGTTAATTAATTGATGTTATGAATGTGATTTTTTTTATTTTAAGGTCGACAAACAGGCTGACGATCCACTTGTTGGTAGCTGGCTACCGTCGCCAATAACAAATGCAATACCATATGTGCTGCAATTGCGCTGCTGATCATAGTAGGAAGGCAATAACAGAAATTCTGTTATTTCATGGGGTCCTCTGTAAAGAGGTGGTCACTGCCGCCAGACCAGCTGCCCAAATGACTTTAAAACGGAATGTGCTCTGCCACCACTAGAGACTCATATGTTTATGTTTACTATGTCATATGTAAAACTAAGAAATATATAGAATTATGAAATTCTTGGTGAGTTATCTATCAATTCTGATTTTTAGATGAAGGAGTTTCAGTTTTTGTGTTTCCTAAAACACTATTTTTAAGTGTCGACAATTTTATTTTTCTATAATATTATGATGTATTACTTAATAGAGAAACACCGCAGTCTAGTACTAATAACTGTAACAGCGCCAATAAACGTATGATAACAATAAAGTGATTAGCATTTTAAGTAAGATAAGAGGCGTCATGATGTGCAATGCGCTTTACGACACCATTATACGCCTGCAATCTAATGGTGTATAAAGTTAGGTGGGGTTTGTGACGTATTAAATTACCAACTATAATATATTGTCACTTGTAATTATACGAAAATGTATTCATCTATTATTTTAAATAATAATATGTCTGATTTAAAATTACTAAGTAAAAAATTTTTGTTAGCTACAAAATAAATCCAGAATAATGAAGTTAGTGTATGGATTTGAAAAATTCTATTTGCATTTGATAGACCAAGTCTCGAAAATATATTGAGAATTACCGAGAAGAGCCGACATTCGTATGCCTTTAGCAATTTAAATTAAACGGTTGGTTAAATCGCATTAATTTATAAACTTAAAGCGTCACGCCGTCACGTGTTTATAAGTGATTTATTTTTATTATTTTTTATCAAATTTTTCAATTCAATTTTAAGTTTTTAAATATATATTTTTTGCTATTTATTGACAGTTCTGCTTCTTTAGTGATAAGAATATATAGTAATGTCTAAACTAATGTAAACTTCTTTAGTGGGTAATAAGTTTAGTTACGCTCTACCGGCAGTGAAGTGAATTAGATACTAATAAAATTAAATTTAGCCTAATCTTTTTTTACCATCTCTCGATGAGTGTCAACTTTAGTCAGTCGGACTAAAGTTATGTGCTCATAGCCAACATTGCGAGCAATAGCCATACACAACATACAATTCATACAAATAGCATAATAATCCTTTACAAAGCTAACTATGGCCAACAAATCGCTTCCATTCACGAATTGAGATCAAAAGCCGAATAGGGACGTTCAATACTTTGCCAAATTGTGTTGACTACTTCACCGACTGATTTTCAACTTTATTGCTTCGTGTTAAAGACTTTATTAACTGGTTATTCATCTGGCGAGCTTCATTAATCTGCAAATTCATACTTTTCATTGTGTCAATCTAAAATGAACCTTATCACCGTGGAATAAAGGTTATGTGGAGTGTACGCGTATTGTGGTAGTCGCTTCGATCCCCCTGTTTGGGTGTCATAGCTCATTTGGCATTCGATAAATTAATCCTTAGGGAGATTAACATGGGGTGCAGTATTTACACATGTGACGTAGCATCGGTGCATCGACGCACTGCAAGGAATGCATAATTTAATTAATTCGTTGACTGACAATTGTTTACGATGCACTGGCCCCAGCATCAGCATAAATAGGTTTCATAATATTATGTGTCACAGCCCACTGGCATACAGCTGTAGTTAAAACTATCATCATTAAGAAAATCGCCAATCTGCCTTCCCTACATGTGAAAAGGTTTATGCTGAAACTACTGACTTAAATTTCTCGAGAACGTATCTAGATGTACCTACTTACATACTTAAAAAATCTTCTTAAAAATTAACAAATTCGTTCTCAATTTTTATATTACTGACGCTATAGACAAGTGTTTTTCGACTTTTGACCTCTTCGGGTTAAAAAGGCTTTAAATAAAATTTAAAAAAATTGCGATCCTCTTAATAAAATATTTTAAAATTAATAAAAACAAACAAGATGGACAGACGGCCTTATAAAAGTCGGACTGCTCTAACCGGTCCTTTTGGAAAATTGTAGAGAAGTGCTATGTTCAGGAGTGAATATATATATAGATGATGATTTTTAAAACTATAATATTTTGGTATTTTAATTTAAAAAATTATTATAATCTCAACAGATTTATTTTTTAATATAAAATAAGAAATGTATATAATAAAATAAAGTATAACACACTCATTTGTTAGCACGAGTAGGTACGCAGTTACGATATTATATCGCTCATATATTGTATATATGGCGACCATTAATCACATTATTTCCACTTGATTTGATTCGTTTAACTTTTCTATTACTCCGCACCATTACACAATGGGTATATTAGATTATACATACACTAGCTTTTATCCGTGGTTTCGCCTGCCGTTTCATAAAGAAACCAGGCTTTGCTATTTAGGCAATTGTCTTTTTTATTATTTTGCTCTAGAGATGAAAGTTTCTGTACCCCTGTTAAAAAGGTATTGTAATAAAGTATTTACAAGGTATAGTAATAGTATTGTAACACACACACACACACACACACACACACACACACACACACACACACACACACACACACACACACACACACACACACACCCACACACACACACACACACACACACACACACAAAGACACACGAAAAATAGAGATAATTGACAATATTGTAAATAATTGCCTAATCATAAAATATAGCCTAAGTAACTTATGTGTAATGTGAATCATCCTTTATACTTAGTTGGCGCTTTTTATCGTAAAAAATATCATAACGTAGGTATAATTTAAAAAAGAAATAGTATTGAATTCTCCATGTTGGTAGAGTTGGAGATTGATCCCCAAATGGTGCTTCACTTACTGTAATATAATTTGCGCCCTCTGCATTAAACACTTCTCTACGCTTCGATAGCGAGAGGATGTCACGCTTGTCTGCACTCCTTGTAACGGCATTTATTCGATCTGATCTCTACTTAACAATATTAATATCAATATTGTCTTTCATTTTAAACGTTACAAATGGTATCTTAATATTCGTACTAATATTATAAATGAGAAAGTATGTTTGGATGTATGGATGTCTGTAACTCTTTCACGCAAAAACTACTGAACCGATCACTAAGAAATTTTGCATACACGTTGTCTGGGACACCAGAAATAGCATAGGGGACATAGTCGTGGGCACCAGCTAGTATTATATATTCACACTAGCTGGTGCCCGCGACTTCGTCCGTGTTGAACGTTGAAAGGTACCCTACGTGTATGCAAAATTTCATGATGATCGGTTCAGTAGTTTTTGCGTGAAAGAGTTACAAACATCCATACATCCAAACATACTTTCGCATTTATATTAGTACGGATGGAGTTACGGAAATAAAATTATTATTTTAATATTAAATATTATTCGCTTATTATATTTGCTCCATTTAATTTTTTTTTTTTTGTAATAATGTCATATATACATTTTATAAAATAAAGTCTTAGTCCGCTTCTTTCGTATTCTCCGCTAACATTTTCTAAACCATTCAACAGATTTTGATACGGTTTTCACTCATAGAAAAATCAATAAGCGAGGAAGGTTTGCGTAGGTATATAATTAGAAAAAAAATGTGTTAAGGCGCCATAAAAAAAATATATAAAATAAAATAAACATTTTTTTTTTAAATT
Organism: Synanthedon myopaeformis; assembly: GCA_944738685.1. NCBI lineage: Eukaryota > Metazoa > Arthropoda > Insecta > Lepidoptera > Sesiidae > Synanthedon > Synanthedon myopaeformis. The sequence continues at coordinate 7,730,281 of OX122932.1, read as the reverse complement.
ATTTAGGTAGTCTAACGTTACTGTTGATGAGTGATACGTGTTATCTCTCTAGGTTAGCTATGGAAGCAATATCTACAAGGTCTAAATGTAATATATTTTAACCCCCCAATTCTACATATGTATTTAATAATACAATTCTACTGACACAATAATCATACAATATATATAATATATAATAATCAGACTGAGTTTCGCAGTTATAAATGGAGCAGCCCGAGTGGCGGCAGTAACCACCCTGAAATAATAAGTTTGCTGTCGGTTCGTGCCAGTCATTTTCCCTATCACTCTCTTTTCCTTAACCATATGTATAGCTATTTAAAAAATATCTAGTTTTTTTATTTTGAAATTAATTTTGAAAAAATAGATTTTGTTAAAAACAATTTAGTAAGCAGTCTTTCTGGCATTGCATAATACGTTTGCCATATCTCGTTTCAAAATGTTTCAATAGCGATTCAATTTAGCGAAATCGTACTAAACGCGCGTGACCGCATCGCGGTAGGGTAAATCCCTCAACGTTAGGCCCCTCGGACAAAACGCTTTGAGCGCCCCCTAGTGTTTAGCAATCGTTTAGCCGAGGGGAGGCCATGTCACACCCTAATTAGTTTAAAATAAAAATGGGCCTTTTTACGCCTGTTTCGTATGTGTGTTTAATTAAAAGTGTTAAGTTGACAGTAAACCGAAGAATATGTTTATCATTACAAATAATTTTGTTCATAAATGTTTTTCTTTCTTAGGCACTTTCAGAAATTAATCTTGCGATTTTTGTACTTGCATCGCTGATTAGCAAGATTTTATATGCATTTAAAGATAACTAAATTCAGATTATTAAGATTCTACTTAGCAACATATATTTAGCCACTGTATTTCTTAGACCGTTATGCTAAGTGGTCTATCTTTCTTTCACATATTAATCAAAAGATTTTCTAACCTCATTGAGATACAAACGTTCAATGGGATTATCACAATAAACGTTTTCGAACTGTCTTTTCGATTTTGTGTTTTTAACCATTTAAAAAATATTACTTTTATAATTTACTGTAATATGTAAAATATGAAGTTGTAATTGTAAAATGACAATAAATAAATATTTTCCAATTGCAATTATGTATTATAATACTATATCAGCAGTGGTACTTCATCTACGGGGTCGTAGAGGAGAAATGCAGTGTCCACGGGTCCACATGTCGCTCGCTTTTAATCCGCAGTAATAGAGCGAATGAGCGAAACGTTTGATTGTGCCGCGCGACCGGCTAAGTGATTGACTTTTCAATCTGTGTAATCCGATTACAGCGCGAGTGTCGCGCATTGCCCGCTTACCCTACACATCAACGTCGGGAGCTGTTAGTTAATTGCCTGTATTGCATCTGTGACTGTTGCTCACTGAATTTACAGTTCATTGCAATTACTGTGTAAACCTTGTTACATTAAACTAAAAGATTATTTTTAATTGTGTAATATTTACATATAAAAATATTATTCGTACTAATAAGTGTTCTAAAACTCTGTAAATTCCCGATTTTTTTTGTTAAAAAATTTTTGAACAAATCAAGACTTATATGTCTTCTTTTTAAACTGTATAGTTACAGACAGACTTACAATTTTGTGTCGAGTTGCAATAGAAAGTGCTTCTACCTTACTCACACACGGACAACCGTATAAGCACAAGTGCTATTGTAAAATAGTAGTAATTAGTAATTACCTTGACTTGTGACTCGGTCATGCCCAACGCATACGCCAGCTTCGCTCGCTCGGGTCCAGCTAAATACTTGGTCTGTTCGAAGGTCTTCTCCAGTGCGAATATCTGCTGTCCACTGAAAGTTGGTCTCGTGTGCTTCTTCTTGCCGTCCTTGTCGAGACCGCCTGCTTGCGCTGCGCATGCGCTTAGAGCGCCATTGCTCACTGTCGACAATCACAAACAATCCCATTATAAACAAAATTATTTTTATTCTGTTAAAGAGCACCTTGATATGTGTCCATGGCAGTTCTATATACTAAGAATTGAACGATCGTTTTTTTTTCCTATCGACAATTTAATTTAATTTATTTTGCTAACTAATGGACCGTCAGCCTTAAGTGTGTCAGCTTTAAAATATAATTTAAAAAAAGTATTTTATCAAAGCAAGCATATATTTATCAGTAACTATGTAATAATTTACAATCCCTATCTTTCAATAGGCATTTTTGTCTAATTTATTATATATATTTTTTAATTAATTATGTTTTTCACGAACTACAAGTAGGTAAAGCGTTGATTAGTTACTTTTAGAAATAATTTTATGTTTTATTAAATTATGCACTCTCAGTATAGTGCATCCTTCGATAGGCGAATTTTTTTTATTATTTTTGCTTTTAAAGTTTGGAACTTATACCGTACAAACATAGGTATATCATCTCCATTATTCCCGGTTACCGGTGACTTTAAATGACGGTTAGCCTACTTGACACATGGTGAAAGAGGCCCTATACTAAATAGGCGTTGAAGTTATATAATTTAAAGTAATAGAATTCTTTGCAATTATTCAAATTATAAAGCTTTTCATAAATATACCTACCTGGTATTATACAATGAAAATTATTAAAATTCCCATTCACAATTACAACAATTTTTATTACAAAGTTGGATTGTCTCGAAAACATTTTGACGAATCAAACTCCTCTCCCTCTGTGTCGGTGTGTCGACATTTTTGTCATTATTTTCATTTCATTTTTCCCCATCTCCCCACCTCGCTCGTAGCCCCCCCCCCCACCCCCCCCCTATCCCCACTCCCGTTGGAGCTATATGTCGGCGACTGTACCGACGTCGCTTCATCAAAACATTTATACGATGAAATATGTCGTGATACAATTGTATTTATCATTTTTTCAACCGCTCAAGTTTCGAATATACTTATTTTGTTTATAATAATGAGATTTCATTCTATGTTTTCAAAATCATTTAATTCCCTTTAGGGTCAACTTTGGAAATGTACAGTTCAAAGTTTGCTCTGGTCTGGATCTGGAAAGTAGTATGTAGTGGCGGCAGTAACCACCCCCTGTACAGAAGACCATCGTGAAATAACAGCATATAATAAATGCGATTAGATTAGATTCTCGAATAATCATCTAAAAATATAAATAAAGCGATAGGGATCTGGTTCGCAGATTATCCCTCGAAAAAGGGGAAGCAGCACATCTGGCTGAAATAACCACCTTCGTGCTCACAGAAGACCACAGTGATATAACAGCACATGTGCTGTTGTGTTTCGGTGAATGAGTAAGGCATGCCAGAGCCAATTTCCCTATTCCTTCCCAACCCCTTATCCTTAAACTTACTGTGGTCGGCAGCGCATTTGCAGCACCTGGTGGCGACTGTAGCCACCTACCATCAAGTGGACCGTCAGCATGTATCTTAACATAAAAAAGGTCATTCCTTTTTGAGACCCACAATCAATGAAAGTCATTAGGATTTGAACTTTAACACTGAATAATATATTTTACAAAATTAAATATAGTTTCTTTCTCACTGCAATCTTACTAATATTATAAATGCGAATGTATGTATGGATGTAGTATGGATGTTTGTAACTCTCACGCTAAAACTACTGAACCGATCGCCATGGAATTTTGCATACACGTTGTCTGGGACACCAGAAAGGACATAGGGTACTTTTCATCTAGAAAAAAAGGACTATTACCGAGGGATAAATAAAAACTAAAAAACTAACGCCCGGCCAAAGTGTTATAGCAACACGAGGTCAAGCGTTATATTGCTTTTTTTAAATATTCAACGCGGACGAAGTCGCGAGCACCAGCTAGTAGTATATAAAAGAAAATAAAAGATATATAAGTTGGTAATTTTACAAAAAAAAATAACAAAAATGGTTGTTAGAGGAAAAAAGCTTTTCTTTGCGCAACGGCGATAAATTTTTACAAAACAAATTCATTTATTTGCGAGTATAAGGTAGTTTCAGCATGAAGCCCTCTAAAGGGGTAATGTAATTGCAACATTAATATTAATGCACGTTATTTACTGCAAAACAAATAATTATGCATTATGGTTTATGTTAAATAAACTGCGGTATTCTCGGCGGTATGTAAGTATTTATTATTCGTGCGTACAAAATATGTAGGTATGTACTTAATATTTTATTTGTTATTTTATATACCTTTTCATAATGTAAGCATTATTATTATAAATATAAATAAATATAAAAATCCGAAAATATTATTATTATTATCCAAGTATATATTTTTCTTTCTTAGTTTTAAATTTTTTACAATATAAATTAAAAAAAAAAAAAAAAATTATTATTATTATTATTATTATTATAAAATTGTGCAATTTTTTGTATAACAAAAGTGGTTTTTGTAAATTTTTTTAGGAATTTTTCTAAAAGATTTTCTAAAATAATTCATTTTACTTATTTCCCAAACAAAGAAAAATTCTAATTGACTTATGATTTTTTTTTTCAAAATTTTAAATAAAAAAAAATACCCATTTTTTAAATATAATTTTTAATATCTTCCAAAATGCAATTATTGAATTTTTTGCTCATAGATATTTATTATCTATTTTTAGTCTAATTTTATTCACTTAAAAATGCATAAGTTTAATATTTAAACAAAATTCACAACCTAGGCATTAACATTAGAAATCTTATTACATTATTACAGTAAAAATTATTAAAAAAAATAAAAAGGTAAAAATATATAGCGTATAACAGTAATAATTAACATTAATGACAATTTATTTATTAAATCATCATGTATTTCATGTATAAGTAGATCATTATATTTTCACATTTTTTTACTAGGTCACACTAGTTCACAATCACATAAATGTCACTGAAAATGACCCATCACGCATCCATCTTGTTCTTGGACACAGAGCAAGAAAATGTACCTACTTTATTGTACGCTGTATTCTGTACTCTATGCGCTTCAAGTGTATAATTAGATTTTCTTTTAAATATATAAAAGATTTAAAATCTTTTTAGTATATTTAATACAGTTGCGACAGGTTTAAATATTAGTAGGAGCAATATGGTGAATTTGGCCTCGACCGAGGGACGCAATATTAACAAACAGGAAACTGCATAATGCATGATGCGATGCAATATGGCGCAAAAACTCACGCCACGCTACGCGGACTGCAGCCGGCTTACAGGACTATACATTGCTTCGGTTATTATGGCTTTATACTAAGACATATCCTATTCAAATATTACTCGGAAAATATTTTACATAGACAGATAAATGACCCAAAAGTTTTACGAAGACATTGTGCGTGTTTGGGAGTACCTATAACTCATAGGAAATTTTTTAAGGCACCGCGAAAGAATGAAGTACTGCCGCGCTACGGTCGGCAAATAAAAAAGTAGTAGGTACTTACAAAAAAGGTATATTAAAATTTCCGATGGTTTATACTTAACAGCATGAAAACATCGCAGTTTTGAATGTATAGGTGTGTACGCGTCCGTTCAGCAGTTTTCTATGGGCTTAAGCTGAATTGAGCATTATTAAATGTAGTTATTAAATTTATTAAATGTAGTTACTCCCTTACATATCTTATTATATTTATATTATAATAAAAACAAGCGGGTGATAGTATAAGTGTAACGAAAATCGTCCACCGAAACGCCGATGCAGGTGAACTTTCATACAGAAAAAAGTAATGATCTCAGGGGATCCTCTATAAATAAAAATTAAAAATTAAACGCTTGGCAAAACATGTATGATCACTAAAGATTTGATAAATCTTTTAACACTTAAGAAAAAAAGAAAAAAAAATAACCAGTTATTATAACTAGTTTTCAGTAAAAATAAGATTACATTTAAAAATTATTAGATTTTTACTAAATAACATATTACATCCTTTTCAGTTGGTTAGTTAAAACATTTACAAGTATACGCAACTGAATTCACAACTCTATATATATATTTTACATACGAATGACTCCTAAAACCCTTCACAAAATCCTCAACACTCAAAGGCACTCAAACACCAAATAACAATTACGGTACTCGGTCATAATTACCTAAATAGTCTTCGCAAATCTGTGTCTCAAGTGTTCTGTATGCGACACGCTCCGTTCTAACCACGTAACCCCTTCATCCCCTGGGGACAGAAACCGCCCCTTGAAAACCCCGCACACCGCTTCAACCCCCTCTTATCCCGCCTAAATGTATGGTTTCAATTTACAATATAAATAAAAAAGCTTTTGTTGCTGTTTTTTCATATACTATAAGCCCTGGTTATGAAAATTTATGGGAGTAAAATCAAATGTCACATGTCACACGTTACGCGTTACAGGCTACCTACAATATGTTTCAATATATATTAATATAATATAATATAATATATTATATTAATATGTTTTAATTTTATTTATTAAATTATTTATTTATTGTTCGTAAAGAGTAAACTCCAGTCGTGCGTCTGAGTTGACACATACCTACACTTTTTTTTACATTCTTACTTAAAATGAATGCCTAAACTAAATTTATTTTAAAATATTTTTATTGTTTAATAAATCGGTAAACGGTTGTCGTTCAGCTTGTCTCCCGACAAAGAACTTCTCTAAAGATTTCCTTGTTCTGTCTTTTGCTGTACGAGTCCACATTGGTCCAGCTACTTTCGAAATATCATATATCTTTTGGTCTGCCTGCCTCTGTTTCTTTTATATCTTAATTTACAATACACAAGTTAAAAATCTTATTTTTTATACGGTTCAAATAATTTTAAAAGAAAACTGATATTTTTTGAAAAAAAAAAAAACCTAAAATTTACATTAAGCTGTTTAGGTTCAATGGTTTTTTTGTTTTTGGGTTCACGCGGTAACAAAGTAAAAGTGAATGACATTTTAAAGAAATAAACATGAAAAATGATTTAATAATATAGCGGCCACATTTTTCTATACAATATTTTGAATTTTTTAAGTAATTATATATCTTATTACTGTCTAATAAAAGTATCTTATTTCTTCATTACCAAAGTTATATGTCCATAAAAATGCACACACATTAGTATACTAATGAATAAAATTGAAGTGTCTATTTGTAATGTCAAAATAACTACTTTTTACTAAATGTCACAGTATATAAGTTACTTATAAAATTATTATTTTTTTAAATTATATCTGTCCGTTTGTTCCGGCTAATCTCATAAACGGCTGGACCCAATTTGACGGGACATTCACTGGAAGCTAGCTGATTTTATAGGAAGTAACTTAGGTTACCAATGTTTTATTTTTAAAAATTAATAAAGCAGATGAGAGCACTCAGCAGGACTACGCACATTTGAGGATTGACAATAATTTTGATTGCGAAAATAATAAAGGTCGCACGAAACTCCGCAAACCTGTCGTTGATTCACCCGCGATCAGTGTGACCCCACCCCAAATTCCTTGTCTCAATTTGTAGGGGCCTAACGAGGAGCGAACGGCAATGCGGGGGTGGCTTTGTATGTTAACGTGCGCACATCCGAGGGTTGTTCCTTCATGTACATACAAAGTTGTGTAGTGGGCGCGAGCCTTTCTTTATACCTGCGTGCCTCTTAAAAATAGGGGCACAATTAATACATACATATCATAATGTTATATAATAATTATAGATGTTAATATAGTTATAGGTACGAATACTTAATAATATTTATTACACTCAACATACAAAAGTTTAGTACAAATTTAAGCTCGTTGGTCGATTAGTTAAAGTGTCAACTTATGTCCTGGTTTGATCAAAATTAGAGGCGATAACCGATGCATTTTTTTTTCTGCAAATTATCGCATCCTCCTTGTCATCTTCCTTTATTGCTCTTTCCATTAGTGAAAACCGAAAAAAAAACCGTAGGGTGGTTTTGAAGAAGACAAGTTACCGGAGAAATAGACAAAATCGCTGTCCGCTTCTTGTCTATTTCTCCGCTAACTTCTGTCTAATTCTTCCGACTTTATTTATCTTATAACATATCTAAGTATATATTAATATGTGAAGCGACCCTTTTTTTAAAAAAATTGCGCGGATGGAAGAATTTGAAGTTTGATACATTTAAAGTTTATATGGAGAAGGACTTTAGAAAACTAATATTTATATATTAGGAATACATTAAATTAATTAAAATAAATATTACACACACTATCGCATGTTTGACACACGCATACACCTTTGACATAGGTATACAATAATACGTAGTGTCTCTTTAGTCCTATACTTACTTTTTTGTCAAACTATAAAGTCAAAAGTTGTGATCAAACTTATTATATTTTAGAAATTAATATTCAACCAATAGGCGACCCTGGTAGCTATAGATTAGTAGGATATTACGTAAATGATATAACATTATATGTAATATAAAGTGTAGAAACATCTGCCCGAATAACATACTAATTTAAATTATTATATATCATTGTCAACATACCTACTTGTTCTGGGGTACAACGTGCCGCACCTCCTGAAATCTGTGCTCTATCATGTACAAATAAATCGTGCGCGCTCATTGCCGCGACGGTACCAGTGTCGTCGGGAAGGGTGGCTCGGGTCTTACCCACTGTGGTGCTGGGTAAGGGAGGCTGGGTGTTATATTTACCGCGGTTTCTTTACTAGGCACGAAAGGGGATCGAGCCCTTGACTGCTCAACTTTGAAGATGTTCTCTCAAATGTACACTCAGCCTAATTTTTGCCCAGCGAAAATTATTATGCCCAATTTTTTTTTTTTTTTTTATATTTGATACAGTACACAAACAGATTGCAATTAAATACATGAAAACCATAAAATACAGTGTATGGATAAATTATCTAAATTGCACTCCTAAACAGTGTACTTAACATGTTTAATTTAACATAGCTACTAATGGTCTTAAATACTTAATTAATTCATAATTTATAATATTTTCTTAATTTCTACTTAAATATTAGTCTTAAACTATTTTTGAATTTGAATTGGAATTTAATTACTACTAGGACGAAAAACACTCATTAAATATAATTTTTTAAATAATAGAACTAATAAGAATTAAAGTTTCCCATCAGTTTATATTGATGTATACAATATAATTACATTGATGTCAATGTAACTTCCGTTACATTAAAGTTACATTGACATCAATGTAACTGAAGTTGAACGAACCCTTTAGACTTAGTACAATTCCGAATTTTTTTAAATTTTAAATTTTATTTATATTAACTTTTCAAAGTTGGTTCTGGTCTGGATTTGGAAGGTAGTGACTCTGGAAAGCTGCTAATCTCTAATCCCACTATGGTCAGCAGCGCAATTACAGCACTTGTGGCGTTGCTTAAGTTATAGGCGACGGTATCACCAAGCGGACCGTCAGCCTGTCTGACGACCTTAACATAAAAAAATGTAATAAAAATTTATTTACTCAATTCTCTTTAATGTTCCGCAAAATATCAAAAAATATTTTTTTAATATATATATATTTTTATAAAACTTAAACAAGTTTTGAGAATATGTAGTCGAGTGTACATACATGAGTGTATAGCCTAGCAATTTTCGTAAATGATACAAACAGTTTTAATTGTAACGCCTCATTTGGGAATTCTTTGACTCAACTTCTGAGTAAGTGGGCAAAGGGAATGGCTTATTGTGTCATGTGTTTAATACATTACATGACACGCTTTTGAATTTGTTTACCAACAATACACGGTGCACTACTCTCTAGTTTCTTTTGATTGACATTTTTTAAGATAAATGACGGTAGCCACTTACAGGTGTAAGTGGCTATCTCCTATCCCCGATTTATCCCTTTTCCTTATTATTCCTATAAAGGCAGAGCACTCTTACTTCACTTTTAGGGATAAGGTGACGAGACTACTGGGATTATTATTTCCAGAGTTTCAGGGACACTTAAGAATACATTCATTGGCGTCAGACTATTAGCAAAAGTTAGGCAGCTTGCCCGATTTTGTAATTAAAAATGTATGTAAATTATATATAAATTTTTTAAAATGTTAAGTTCGTCAGAAAGAATGTAAGCATGCTTTCAGTGGTTCATAACGCTTTTTTTTTTTAATAAAAATAATTATAGTAACACTTATTTCGTCTATATTAAGGTCGACAGACAGGTTGACGGTCCACTTGATGGGGTGGCTACCGTCACCTATGCTGTTGTTATTTTTCGATTAAATAAAATATCTAAAAATATTTTTTTTTAATTACATAGTTACATGCCTACTTATTAAAATTTATATTGTAATATAATGTGTACCTACCTACTTGCATAAATGGATTATTTTAATATTTCAAAAAGCTGTTGAAGAATTTTATTATCAATGAAAAAACAAGTCACCTTGTTTGGGAAACAAGAAAGGAGGGGCGCAGTGCGGGGCGGTGCGGGGCGGGACGCGGGAACAGTACGAAAATACCGCAACTCAGTTCACAGAAAATGAAACTCAGTACACAAACCCCACTGCAGTAGTTCAACTCTTTAATAGCAAGAAATATTATAGGTACGTTCTAATACACACAATATGAACCGAATGGAATGAATACTTGTTTGAATAACAATGTTGGGTAACAACCACATACAGTCTTTAAACTGTCCAAACATATGCCGAATAAATATTTCTAGGTGCCTGACTATCTGGAGCCTAACTACCAAGAATTTTTTATGTCCTGTGAACCCTGACAGCTTTAAGGATATACTATTTATAGGTACTTAATAAGAGGATATACTGTGGCTGTCAAAATATTTAATAAATTACCTGAAAACTGATTCTGACGCCTGTAAATAAGTTTTAAAAAACATATTTAGTACTCGATAATTGCCTTGACCATTCGACGAAGGGGCACGTCAGTTCGTATTTCATGAGAACATATTAAAAGACAACGTCGCCAATGCTCTGAGATTAGTTACTGTTTAGTTTAGTATGTGATCCGCGACTTTGCTCGCGCGAAATGATGTTGTGCTTCATTTAATTTCATTAGGGCCGGAGATTGTTCACGTTCAGCTTAATGTTTACCAAAGTATAATTGCTTACAGAGCCGCACCACCCGCCTACGAATCATTGTAACAATTTTCTAATTCACTTTCTTATTTCAACGTTCGACCGTTAATGTTTTTGGTCAATTGAAAAAGGAACACCTTGAAATACGTCATCTAAGTATATAGGTAAGCACTTTGAATATGTATACATAATGTGTGATTGATTAGAATTTCGTAGCGCTCAATACCACCTAATTCCTATGTGTGCGTTGATGAGTTGAATTTTATCGGGGATTCCCCTCCACTTTTGTGTGGGCTGGTATCTCGATATCCTTTAGTACGGGACTTTTAGTACGCCCGGTACTTTTAGTGTGCGCGGTACTTTTAGTGCGCGCGGTACTTTTTAGTACGCGCGGTGCTTTTAGTACGCGCGGTACTTTTAGTACGCGCGGTACTTTTAGTACGCGCGGTACTTTTAGTACGCGAGATACTTTTAGTACGTGCGGTACTTTTAGTTACTCGTAGTTTGTTGTTCGACACAATTTTGTATGCGATATATTTTTTCCATGCTTCGAGAATTTTTTGTTTCCACGAACATAAGTCCATCGTCAGATTCCTCAGCGCAGACCCTTTAATTAAAGTCTCGATAACTCGAGCATTCCCTTTAATTAGCGTTTTATCGATAGCGTTAAGCGTGCAACGATTACACCAATTATAAAGTAATAAAAGTGGACACCAGGTGGCGACATTTGGTCCGCTCTCGAACTATCCACAAGCCGTAATGTATGTCGCATGCGGCGTAAAACTGAATTCAGTTTTTTTCACCGCACAATTCAAAACTGCATTCGGCGAGCTGGAATTTTAATTCCGGCAACATATGCGCTGCAGGACCGCCGCAAAAACCTGCCCCCTCCCCCCACCCAGGGGAGGGGGAAACGCAGTTAAAAGGGGGGGGGCGGGTAATTAAAAAAATATGTCCCACTTCATTCCCCTGCCCAGTGTGACCGCACGGTAAAACTCACCCGCGCTTCTAACTAATTAATAATATCCCAACCATTGTGCATGTGTGAGTTCGTATGCTTCTATGTAGCTAAATGTTTTGGGATTTTAATAATAGGCAGTTAAATGTCTTTGGGCATTTAAGTTAGGATCGCAATAATGATACTTATCTATTCTAATATTTCAAAGAGGTAAAGTTGGTTTGTTAAATACAAATGAAACTTTACGAGGTAATATTCGAAAATACTCATCCGATTTCAAAATTTATTTCACCAATAGTTAGAATAGAAATTTAGGAAGGACATAGGTTAAATATACCAATAGGCACCAGCTATCTAAAAATAAAGATCCAACGCTTGGCAAAAGTATAATGTCAGTATAATTCATATATTTTTCAGGCGTTATACATCTTTTATTTTTCAAAGCGGACGAAGTCGAAGGATTTAAAGAGATTTATGACTTTTGTGCCTAATAGTGTATCAGTCAGTTTGAGTTAATCTGTTTACTCTTGATTTAATGATGAAAATAATAAACACATCGAATTTTGTATATAATATACTATGGGAACATTAATTTTATTATTATACTTAGGTACTACAGATTTGAAAAAAGTTATATTTAAAAATCTTAAAAAAAAATTTCATATTAGTTCTATTAATTTTTCAATTGATGAAATGTAACATAAAAAATTTACGACCGTGTGTTTTACGAGAATATTTTCTTTGATCGTATTATATCTAAATATGTATACCTAACCTTAATACCTATAATATCAAATATAATATAGCGTACCTATAATATCAAACCAATTCAAATATATCATATAGGTTATACCAAAAAAACCTTTGATCTTTCGCTATTTAGAAGTGTAATTAAATTTTCGATGTAGATGATAGATATCTATTTTATCTAGTAGCATCAAACTTCTGTCACTTTTTTTAATTTCCTCCCACTATGGAAGCAAATTTAAAGACATGTTTCTTTTAAAAAACGAATTCATACACATATTTTTGTTTCCACTTATTAAATAAATAATTCAAACACGTCCTGAATATTTTCTTATATTAATTTTATATTATATTATTATTATATTATTACTAAACTAATAAATTACGATGACAACATGGAATTAATAATAAAAAAATATTTCCAGTACTAAACTCCACTTAAGCATGTCATATCATATTACCATTAATTTTGCTTATTTTATCTGTATGATCATATTATCGGCCTTTATTATTAGTTGATCCACTATCTTGCTGATATAGTGGGTATTATGTTTATCACGGTATCAGTTAATAAGCTGTACCCTCATGTTGTACGATTAACGAGTGGTCCGACTGCGCAATATTAAAATACACGTCGGACCGAAACCGAGTGTGACATTTGTTTATTGTGTCGTTCGCTTATCTAAGGCCGTGTTTACACTGCACCGAATGTCACTCATATGGAATGCGATTCCAAGGGATAATTACAAATGCGATACCTATTTTATTGAATTGAACCATCAATTTACTACAACTATGGATTTCGCAAGCCATACAAAACACAACGAACTTTTATGGACTATTTTAAAGTGACATAATATGCGTAGAGCATGAACTCTGTCATCTGTCATTTAAAATCAACTAAACATAATATATAATTTAAAGAAAATGTGACTTAACCTAAAATTGTTTTGAGTATTTTGAGAATGATGATGTAGAAATGTGAGTTTAAAATGAATAGTAGAACTTGGTCGTTACTAGCTCGAAGGCAAGACTCCGCCTTTATTCCGTTTTAGGCGTACTTTTTATGTGCCGCTTTGGCATTTGTGACGCAAATTCCATAGTTGTAGTACTTCGATGAATTGAATGTTCTTAATCCTGCACAGTTTAGGTAATTGTTGCTTACACTTGCAACACTAATGGTGTTGTTTGTGTCATAGGCGACGATAGCCACCTACCATCAAGTGTACCGTCAGCCTGTCTGACGCGTTTAACATTAACATTGACAAAATCAAGAAACTTAGGAACAATTTAAACTAAAGAAATATGGATAAACTCATTATTCCTAAATAGTTCCATTTAAGGCATTATAGGTACTATAATAAGTTGCCAAGCTATGTATACCTACAGTAATTATACATATATGTAACTATAAACTATTTGAGAAAAGATAGATTGTATTTGAGAAATGATTTGTATTGAAGTGTTGATTAGTTACTTTTAGAAATAATTTTATGTTTTATTAAATTATGCACTCGGTTTACTGCATCCTTCGATAGGCGAATTTTTTTTAAATTATTTTCTTTTTAATGTTTGGGACTTTTACCGTACAAACAAATGTATATCATCTCCTTCATTCCCGGTTACCGGTGACTTTAAATGGCGGTTAGCCTACTTGACACATGGTGAAAGAGGCTCGCAGTATAAGTCTGACTTTAGTTAGAGTATAATTTGGAGCCAAAAGATTGATATGATTGTATTTTTCTCAGGTGTTAAGATATTTATTCATTACTTGCATTTATTGAAGACATTGAAATTTTTATTAAAAAAATTTATATGATACATCGGGGACTGTACCTACTTTTTTTAGATGAAAGTGTACACTGTAAGGCTTTTTAAGATTTTTAAAGCGTCAAAGCGTATCAAACAAATAAGCAAAATCACTTTTACAATTAGTAGTTAGGATTCTGTATTTCGATCGGCAGACAGGCTGACAGTCACCTCAAGCTAGATCTTTATAGCAAGATGTAAATGTCATGTCTAAAATTTTGAAAAAAAATTGGGCAGGATGAGGGTAGGTGATGGAATTTCTAATTCTCCTATCATCTTTGATTAGAAATAAGAAAATCGAAATTATTATTTAGGATATAATATCAACATTCCGCCCGATAACAACCTAACACTATTGGCTAATATGAAATTATTAACACGCAATCGCATTAAACGATAACCTCGCTCTGGTATTGTAAAGATAAACCGATTTAATTATAAAAACTGCGGTAAAACATTAATAGGTCAGGTACATTATATTTATTAACAATATAACTAATCCTATCAACAAGGTTCATATCAGGATTATATTAAACTGTATTACGTTAGTGTTTTTATTTTGGATCTGACAGTTCTTTTATGTTAAGGTCGATAGATAGGCTGACGGTCCACTTGATGGTAGGTGGCAACCGTCGCCTATAACACAAGCAACGCCATAGGTGCGGCAAGTGCGCTGCCAACTACAATAGGATTAAGCATAAGGAATTGGGAAGAGATGGGGATATGGGTTTTATTATGGGATATGGATAATGTGTCATTATACAGAAAGAACACATCAGAAGGAGCTGTCATTATAAATAAAATTGTACGCAATGTCGGCTTTATAATATATTCATGACAGGCCAAAAATGTAGATAATAAATTAACAAATAAATATAATTATTTTTTTTTTGCAAATATATAAAAAAATCATGAAATGTAATCCCATTTTATTTAGGTATTCGTCTAGGTTCATTGAACTATCAAGGTATATCTATAACTAGATCTAGATATATTATCTGTCTGTCTCTTTCCTTGCTAATTTCTTCTAAAACATTGATTGAGTCCATAGGAATTTTCGTACGGTTTTCACCGAAGGAAAGGCCGATAAACGAGGAAGGTTTGTTTGTATAATAAAAAAATTGCATTTTGTATTCTTTTTGGGCTATTCTTCATATCCTCTCAATGCTTAGAGAAAGGGACAACTACACCTTAGACCGATTTACTATAAAAAAAATGCTAAATCCAAAGTTACATTTTCTCCTCTAAATCTGGACGAATATTAAACATTTTTTTATCAGCAACTGTACGAAAACCAATTTGTTCTGTCTCTGGCAGTTTCTATGTCTTCTAGATCACCTAAAGTTCTCACTCATGGAAAGAACAAATGAACCAGGAAAGTTTTGTGTTTAAGAATAATTTGTAAAAAAAATCGCATCCGTGCGAAACCTGGGGCGGGTTGCTAGTTTTAATATTGAACAATGAAGTGTCTATGGTTATAGATATGATTGTAACGAGGCTGTTACAATTCATAATACGTGTAAGAGGCCGTAAACGCGCCGCAAGTGATCGTAACGCGGCCGAGGGATGCTTCCGCCCGACGGAAACTACTTCCGCCGGAAGTCGAGACGCGTGCCTACACTCTAGGGCGGGATTTATATCACTAACTATATACTTTTTTTAAAGGTTTAACATAGAGGTTTTCAATAGAGTTTTCAATAGAGGTTTCCGCATTGAAAAAGATAATATATGAGTAACAATAACGCCTGACATCTTGATTGCTGTAACGATGGTGGCGCCGCCACGCGACAGTTGCGCCCAATTCTTTATATTTTTATACAATCACTCGGGAACAGTAATTTTTTCTGGATGAAAGGTACCATATGTACCGTTCTCGTATCCCTGACAACGTGTATGCTAAATTTAACGATGATCGGTTGAGTAGTTAAGGCGTGAAAAGGTAGCAGACAGACAGACAGACAGACAATTACTTTCGCATTTATAATATTAGTATGGATGTCTAAAGAAATGTAAACATCTTTTATAATGCGCACTGCCAAGATTTGGAACTCTCTGTCGCCGTCTGTATTTCCGAGCTCATATATAACCCAAATCTTTTCAAAGTTCAAGTGAATAGGCATCTTCTGTGTGAGTTCGCTCCATCATAGGCCTCATCCTTGCCACATAGCTGGTTGTTGGCCAAGAGCAAACCCATCTTTAATAAAAAATTTTTTTTAAAAATGTAAGAAACACAAACATTTTGTCACATATACAGAAACAGTCAACTATTTAAAAAATTGTCTATACTAATAATATTTAAAAAAGAAATACCTAAAGTTTGTATGTTTATTATTATTATTATTTAAAGAAAATCTTTCACCAATACTTAGAATAGATTTTCAGTATCCATGAACATAGGCTAAATAGGTATTCCACGCTAAATAGCGGTAATAACACCTGCTTCTTAAAATAAATATCCAATGCTTGGCAAAAGTAATGTCAGGCGTCAATCTATCTGTGGTTGCGGACACCAGCTTAGCTAAGCTAAGTCACTAATAAAATAAAAGTAAATATTAATTGCTACTGATAATTTATAAATAAATTAATGAGATTTTTTTTTACGAATCAGTAAAATATTATTAACTAGAACGACCCGCTCCAGACTTTGCGCTGATGCATTTATTTTATTTTTTCAATAAATAAAATTATAAACTTTATAGCAACCAAAAAAATTGTTGGGTGGTTTAGAACAAGTTTGCGGAGAAAAAGACAGAAGCGGACGGCGATTTTTTTTTTTTATATATATATATATATATATATATAGGTACCTATACCTAAAAACTTAACTATAAAAATAACTGTCACTTCTGAAACTGAATAATGAATAAATAACTGAAAGAAGGTTTTCTTATGATTTTTTTTATCAGATATAGGTATTTTATTTATGCTAAGTACCTACAATATACCCAATATAGGTATTTATATACGAACTACTTAAGTGCCTAATTACATGAACGTTTATAGATATTATTATAACCAATAAAATATTGTTCGTTTAGAATGTGCTATCACTTATACTTAGAATAATTTATTACCTACTATTGAATGTACCTAGTACCTGCTTAGTAGGTAAATAGTTATACCTATTTAGAAAATTATCTCTATAAATTATTTAAAACAAGTACTTACCTATATTTTTACAAATATTCATTCATAAATATTAACATTCAATAACCTATAAAAAATATATATATAAATAGTTAATAATATTCAATATAAATTCAATATAAAAAACCTACATATTCATACATAAATATAAATAACTACATGTAACAATATAATTAACTATTTACTTACTAGTTACATATATAATTTATAAAAAAATAGCTTCATAGACATATATAGGTGTACCACTTATTAGATTTCTAAAAGAAATACCTAATACCGACGGGGCACATACTTTAAACGCGTTGAAATCTTTCTAGTAGATACTTTGTTATGCTTAGGGCCTCTTTCACCATGTGTCAAGTAGGCTAACCGCCATTTAAAGTCACCGGTAACCGGGAATTAAGGAGATGATATATACCTTTGTTTGTACGGTAAAAGTCCCAAATTTTAAAAAGAAAATAATTTAAAAAAATTCGCCTATCGAAGGATGCAGTAAACTGAGTACATAATTTAATAAAACATAAAATTATTTCTAAAAGTAACTAATCAACACTTTACTTGCAGTTGGTGAATGAGGCCCTTATTTGAGTAAAAAATATTAATGTATCAAATTTTCTTATATAACAGTTTCTTTTGAGGAAATAGTTTTTCTTTGTGTTTCTTATTCTGTATAAGCTTATAATTTATATTTATTATTTAGGTATAGTTCAAAAAAAAGTTTTTGAATTTAGTATTAAGCC
This sequence comes from Synanthedon myopaeformis, assembly GCA_944738685.1. NCBI lineage: Eukaryota > Metazoa > Arthropoda > Insecta > Lepidoptera > Sesiidae > Synanthedon > Synanthedon myopaeformis. Next base: position 7,711,942 of record OX122932.1, on the reverse strand, counting down.
TTAATATTGCAATTTTAGTGTGATAATGTATATAACAATATATATTCTCTTATTTATACAAAAGAAAGTCGTGTTATAGTTACACCTTAACTTATAACTCGAGAACGGCTGAACCGATTTTTATGATCTTTGTTTTATTGAATTTGTCTCCATCCCGAATAGCAGAATAACTATTAAATATTCAAGAAAAAAAATATGAAGAAAATTCATTTTCTCATACATTTTGTATGAATAAAAATTCTCCCTGAGGCGGTTCAAAGTTCGCGGGTCAGCTCGTATCTATATAATAATATTGCCAAAAAATTTACAACAAAAAATAACTAGGTAGGTATAGTATAAGATATTTAGTAATAAAATTTTATAATACCTAAGTACTTACTGGACTGCAAACGGTCTCTCCAAGCCATCGGATTTGATACAAGCCCTTGAAAACCAGGCCAATAGAGAGGTTTGTGCTGAAGATAGTGTGCCATGCCGGCGGCTGCGGCTGCCAACGAAAGTCTTGGAGTCAGCAGACCAGCACTGACATTAGTCCCGACCACAGGTCTGGATAAAATATGGTCTATCCCATGTGGATTAGGAGCCGGCGGTGGAGCTTCAGCTAAGGAACTTAGGGCGGCCAATGGAGCCCCGAAACCATGATGCTCCAGTGAGCTTCGCGATAAAGGCGGAGATCCTCGCAATTCAGACATGTCTCACTTTAAAGTTCACTGGACTGTTAAGTTCCAAATTTTTTAATTTTCAACACACAGTCATCTCAGTCTTTTCGCTTTTGATACACCGCCTAACAGTCAATGTGCACAGTCATTACAAAGTAAATTCGCTCTCAAATGCGAATAGAATGTCTAATTTAAATTTAAAAACGCGTCTGTTCGCGCGCGCGACCCGACACCAAATGAAAAGCACGAAAGCTCGACGCAAACAAAAAAAAAAGTGAATAGAGAACGCCGCCCAGTCAATCTAAACCTTATATCAGTAGCGCCGCCCATCAAAGCGGCCGCGGCGTTTGAAATATGTCCGTCTCTTTCTACCGCCCATACGTAAGAGTGAGACGCAAGACGCGCGGTGTTAACACAAGAGCGATACAGCGTAGATTTAACGAATCGCTATTTAATGGCGCTTCTTGTCTCTTTATAATTAAGTCGGGTGCAGTTTTTGCGGTGCCTTCCCCGCACAGCTGCCCCTCACCCCTCTCTCGTCCATCGCCAAAAACTATTGTGTCCCGAAATGTACCAACTTGAATGGGACAGTTTATTTTATGGGCCGTTCATAATGCAGCCGGAAGGATCCACCGATCATTTGTCATTAGATAATTTATGTGACAAATATTGTATTAATTGAGAGTGTTGTGCGGAATTGAAGTCGATTTGTGAGGAAATAAAACACCCAACGTATTAACTTTCTCGAGTGACATCTGCTTCGAAATTTCGCAATAATTTCGTACAGTCGTGTTGATAATAGCCGCGTTTTATGGTGTTTCAATGGCGTTATTAATTACCCATATTTCCTCTTGCTCCAATGTACAATGGTACAATGAGTAGCTTAGAGATTACCTGCGCACTTTTGTTGAAAAGGTGAACTACGTTTACCTATAAGTGCCATTATGTAAAATTTTTATTTTACAATATTTAACATAAAATTATAATATTGTATGCTAACATAATTATATTATGCCTACTATTTTTCTAATATCTAGCCTTAAGTAGTGGCAGGGCACATGGCGAAAGACATTTGAGCAAGCCGTCTGGCGGCAGTAACCACCCTCTTATATATGTATTTTTCGGTGAGTGAGAAAGAGATGCCAGAGTCTCCTACCCTCTTAAGCCTTAAGCCTACTCCAGTCGGCAGCACACTTACAGCACCTGTGACATTGGTTGTGTTATAGGCGACGGTAGCCACCTACCATCAAGTCATTAGAAATTGTGTTATTTCTACTTCTATGAGCGTCAGCTTGTCTAACGAAAACATACCTTAAAAATATAGCTTAATATTCCTACTCCTTATAATATCAGCTACCAAAGTCCAGTCAAAATCAATACAACCGTTTCAGAGGTAAACCGAAAGAAGCAGGCAAAAATTTTAAAAATTATTATTTGTTGTTATAAGTAATTAAATAAGTACCTATCTATCGTAGGTTTAAACTTTGATATCCTTACTTTATATATATATATAGTCATTTTGACATTACAAACAGACACTTTAATATTATTACTTAAGTTTAGATTAACTTATAGGTTATTTACTTCAAAACATTTCTATAGCTATAGATCCTACCTAACCTATACATATAATACCCTATAATACCTATATGACCTACATTCGCAAATAAGTGGGCATCTAATGAGTGTGGGATTTAGCTTTTTAAAAACAACCATACAAGCTTTAAAATTATTTTAATGCCCCTTTAAGCCTCAAAGGGGCATTCACTGAATACAAAAACCCTTTACCCTAATTTTGTGACGCAATAAATAAATATAACAATAAACAATTTTGAATTTTGAATTAACATTGTACATGTAGGCAATTAAATATGGTTAGTATGGTCCACAAATAAACCTGACCCTTAGAGCTACATATATAAGTTTATTAATATAATAAATAGATTTTTCTCTCAATAGATACCTAAGTAACCATGCTTAAAAATGAAATATCCTCTCTATATATTTGGAATAGTTATAGGTATACTTATCTATAATTATATGTGTACGTAACTTTAGTTAGTTATCCAATTCCAAATAACTTATATTTGGAATAAATTTCAATTCCAAATATATATAGAGTCAAATGCTCGAACAAGTTCTATAATCGATTTAGTAGTCGTCTCGCACAATTTTGTTTTGTAAGAATTGTGCGAAGAGCTAACTTTAAATTTATATATATTTTTAGTACTTACACAAATATTATTTTCTTAAAAAAACTTGAAATAAAAGTACAGTACCGTACAAAAGTGATACCTTATCAAACATCCTTTATAATGCGCACTGCCAAGCTCATATAACCCAAATCTTTTCAAAATTCGAGTGAATAGGCATCTTCTGGATGAGCTCGCTCCATCATAGGCCTCATCCTTGCTACACAGCTGATTGTTGGCCAAAAGCAAAACCATCTCTTATAAAAAAAAAATACGGAATCAATAGCAGAAAAAAATCTGTAATAATGTTTTTTCCGTTCATTTAGGTAATGTGAGAAAATAACATTATCAATATTAACTCTTACACTTTTGTAAAATAATTTAACGTATTTTAACTTATTTATTATTAATTAATAAAATTAGTAGGATGAAAAGTTACTTATATGTTTGTATATTACTTAAAATTCATATCATATGTCTGTCATTTATAGTCAGAAAGGTGAAGAAATTTTTTGAGACGATTTCTTCTTGTTATAGGTAGATAATATTATTAACATCCTAGAAATAAGCCTAAAATTTAACTCTGTGTTTTTAATACACCATGAATAAGATTTAAAATGCTATGTTGGTATATCTGCTTATCATTCTGCTAGATTACCTAGATAGACATATTACCTACTCAATGCTCTAAATAAAAAAACTACAAATGCTATAACCAAATTAAATATAAACTTTAAAATTTTAATTTTTGTAAGTACGTCCAAAAGATTGTAAATCGATTATAAAAGCGGCGGTTTTATATTTATTGGCTGAGATGAAATTAATTTTTTCCCTTAACGCGTTCAACAAAGAGCGGGTGAGTAGCTTTGTTGACGACCGGATGTATGAGCGTATGTACCCACAAACACGTACAATGCAGTGTAAGCGATAAGACATCAGCGATACGCATAAACACACTTAATCCGGATGTGGTCCCAGTGTAAGCGTTTCGCTTGATTTATTTTTAAATGTAAATTTCGGCACGGCGACTGACTTACCATTTGACATTAGCATCTATTAATACAATCAATGCCATGAGTGTTGCAAGTTAAGTTCAAAATTCAAAATTGATAATAATGATATAATAGGAATAAGAAGATAATAATAATTAAGGTGAATAATAATTAAGAGGATAATAATAATTAAGGGAATGGATTCTAGCTTCCGTTGTTCTTTCATTGAAATAACAAAACTCCGGTTATTTCATAGTGGTATTAGGTACATTAAGTACATGATTCGGAACTGGAAGTGCAAAACAATATATTCAAATAATCACAAAATGAAAAATAAAAAACCGAACTGAACGAGCTCATCTTGAGTGAATGTCACGATGAATTTTAATATTTATTATTAGTAGAACATTTCAAATAACAAATAACTGAGAATTTTGCAAAGGTTATATTCAGTTTAAGACAGATTAAGGCGCGATTTCACCATACTCTGTTAGTATTTGACGTCGCTGTTAAATCATTTAGCGCTGTCACTCGCATACTGTAAATGTCTTTTAATTGACTTAACAGCGATGTTAAATATTAACAGAGTATGGTGAATTCGCGCCTAAGGCGGGCTATTACATACTGTAAGAATAGTTACACAAACCACTTATTAAATTCCACTTAATTAATTAGAATTAAAATCAAGAAATTGACTGTAAAGCTGACTATTATATTTCACAAGCTTAATTCAAAGAAAAGAGGAAAAAATAATTACATTACCTATGATAAATTGTTACGAAATACGAAATGTGATACATAAAATTCGCTAAGTTTCTTTTTTTGATAAAATCAAAATTGCGATGATGAACGCTTAACTCCGATAAGAGATTGGCATCGTAAGAAGAAGTTTCTTTTGAAACATATCTTACTTCTTACGTATTTAAAAAAATAACCTCTAATTATGTAATAAGAAACTGAGATAATAATTAAATTTTGAAATTGAATTCAAAATTTCATTATATATGAATTCAACTTCACATAAAATCTAGTTGATAAAATTATATATGATTTTTCCCGTTGTCAATGGGACCACACCCGCGACCGCTTCCTCCCCACAAAGCCGGTCCACTGCTCATTCATCCCGCCGTCAATTAGAGCAACACCTTTGCTTTGTCGGGATTTTATTATCGGTTTATGTTATTATCCTTATTATACACTCAATTTGTGACTAGTTTTTTTGACATAGGTAGGTACATTTTTTGTAACGTATTTAAGAAGTTTCTTTCGTGTTTTTCTATATATTGGAAAAATAATTATTATGATATTTTATTACTAAATATACTAATTATGTATTATATATCTACATACATATTATTATATTTACTCTTAATTTTTTTTTTTTTTTGCAAGAAATAAATTTTGTTTTCATCTATACTTTTTACTGAGAACAATTTAATGAATAAAATTTAAAAAATCAATCAACTAAACCTGAACATGCAAATAAAGGAATAGATATTCCCTCTACATATAACTAAAAAATCGTGCAGTAGATAAAATTATTCGTCGACAATTTAAACTAATTCGAAATTAAAACATTTTCAGAAAGCGACCATATTTGTGCTGGCGTACTGTAAACTTTAAAGGACAATAAAAAAATCAAGCCTCCAGATATGAAGAATCGACTACGGAGTAATCTACGTCTGAAACAGAGAGGGCGATAGTGTGCGAAAGTATCGGAAGATGGTAGCGGGCTGGTGATTGGTCAATTTGTGAACAGGCCACGCCCACTCCGGTGGAGTGTTCCACGTGTTTTTGTTATGTTACTAGATTTTCAGATGCGGTGGCGAGCGGACGTGACGATCTCACACTACATGAAAGTTTCACTTGGCTTACGTTTTTTTTTTTTTGTTTAATTTTTTTTTTACTATCTGTCTGAATTTTAAAGTATTCCTCGTGTTAGAGAGTGAACTCCAAAAATCAATTATACCTACCTAACTATAGATGGCATCCTCTATGGAGAATACATAATTATTCTAAAAAAAATCAATAAAATATTAATAAATATTTTTTTACTAGGACATAGGAAATATATATTATTATTTTTATGTAAAGTTTGGCAAGCAGGCTGACAGTTCACTTGGTGGTTGGTAGTTTGCCTATTAACACAAAACTATAGGGGTCGTAAGTGTGCTGCCGACAGTGATGGGATAAAAAATAAGAAGGTAGATAAGGGCATCCCTAAATTTCACGATGATCTGCTGTAAGCGTGTGGTTACTGTCGCCACTGTTCCAGAACACAGTGCGCTTTGCCACTAAAAGCACCTAAGTACGAAATATGTTGATACATAAAGTATTTATAGAATTTGATAAGAAGTTAAGTATACATTTAACTCTATCTGTAAGTATTTAGAGATATCTACAATTAAGTATATTTAAGATAGTAATTTCGTTTGTATAATTTTTTTAGGATAAAACGTGGCAAGGGGTCTTAAGATCAACTTGATTTTAGGGATATAGCCATTAATCTCTTAATATATAAAAATTACATGTCACATGTTCCTTCGCGTTGAACTCCTAAACTACTGAACCAATTTTGATCAAACTTTGTTACTATAAGTATGTGATTTGGTCCAACTTAAAAGATAGGACAGTTTTTATTTTGAACCCGGGCTAAGCCGGCAGCGGTCCACTATATAAATATCAAAATATTAACGTCAACGTCAAATCTCTTGAATGTTTCTTTAAAAAAATTAATGTTAATAAAATAAAATTGTCGCCCTCCATAAAATTAAATTAAATTAAATAAAACGTTCTGAAACGGTTAATTTTTAATCTTCCAAAATGATCACTAAATCAATTATATCGGCTCACTATCACTAAACAAACTGGAATTAAATCACCGGGTGCCCCTCAAAACTGTTATAGTTGCCTTGCCTCGCCTGGAGGGTTCACTAATTCTATTATTTAGGGGTGTCCCTACACCCCCCGCGCAACCCCGCAGGGAACCCTTGTATTAAAAGTTAAGTGAAGCGCTATCCGGAACATTTGGAGCACAGTCACTTGGACTAGCAGTAGGCATATTTAACTAATGCAAATAATTTAAAATGTTTAAAACTCAATTCGTTGGTGTAATAGTTAAATAAATAAATAAATGTAATTAAGGTATTATATCTATAGTATTTTTTTATCTGTCTTCCTAATATAAGTATACCAGTAATTAGATAATGTAGCGTTCTAATGAAGTGCACAAATCATCACGCTAATGATCCAATGCTAATTGGCATAACTTTATGATAGAAGAAGTTAGCGGAGAAACAGAAAGACGCGGTCAACTTCAATTTAATGAAAGAAATAGTCACTGTGAGTTATCCGTAGCAGATAGAGATAAGCCATACCGGAGTTTTCTTTAAAAAAATAAGTAAAAAACTTTACAAAGGAATCTACATTAAAATACTAAATTCCTTTCTCTTTATTTTTCGGTGAATTGTTTGCAGAATATAATTTTATTCTACTTACTTATTTATTATGTATAAGACTAAGATATTTTCGTCCAAAAATCCTCAGTGCCTTAAAACAAAAGTTTTCTACCAATGTGTGTTGCCAGTGATGACATATGGCGCTGTAACTTTTTCTCTAACTTGCTCAACTAGCTATGATGAGGGCTATGGTTACACGCGGATACACTGCGAGATTGAATCAGGAATGAAGAGATCCGTAGACAAACAGTATCGGCATAACCTGGCGGATTACTAACTTGAAAGCTGAGAGCTGCTGGGGCTAGAAGGTTATTCTCGAGTGGAAGCCACGCACCAACGAACATAGCGTAGCATGTCTACTTACAACCTGGACAGATGACCTGATTAGATACATCCAGGCTGCTTAGGGCCGTTTTTTTTTTTTTGAAAATTGTGGGGGAGACGTATGTTCAGCAGTGGACGTCCCAATATTGAGACGATTGAATAAAAAGTAGATAATATATCGATCGAGTTTCGCTACCGCTACTGTGTTTACTGTGTGCGAATGTGTATTGTGTTATTGTATGAAATGATATTATTTCGCTCGATTTACTTTCGTTTTGCAAACATCAGCTTAATGAAAACTATAGATACTGGTAATTCCGTTAGTTTTGATACAGAACTCGGTGCGATTATTTGATTTTACAATAAATTATTACCAACACTGTTGACAATTACATTTCAACATTTATAGCTTCAACAATCATTTTCTGTATCTACTCAATAGGTATATGTACAATAAACAGGAGAAATACTATTTTTCATACATTGTTAGACTAAAATCTGTCCAATCTTTACAATATTGATTAGTACCTAATGTCAATGTTACAAATTGTTATTATATAGTTAAGTTTTCATATAATCAATTTGCATCAATGAAGTTATTTGGCTTTGAATGAATCTACAGTTTTTAGGTTAGGTTTTAAACTAATTTATCTAATCTAATTATATCTTACGAAAATTACAAAAAGATTTATTCAAATATTTTGACGAGCATATTGGTCGAGTGATTAAGGTAGTCATAATCCTTCGACATAATCGGAGACAGCGCTGTGCCTCAGGGATCCTGGTTCGAAATTGGTTCAGTTCTGGATCTGGCTCAGGGCAGTGCACATATGCATTGTGTATTTTATATTAATGTGTACATTTGATGTGTACATTATAAATATAGGTACACATAAAGTATGAAATTATATGATTAATATTTTTTTTAAACAGTCCAGAATCATTTCTGTTTTTTTTTAATATTTTAGGTTATTATTTCAAAGTGGAACAAGTATTTTCAATATACTTAAAATTATGTTTCATCTACATTCTAACTGCTAGTACCTACGATCTACATTAAATTATTTAAGTGAATGTTTTTTCTATTAATTTATATGTATACATAAATAAATTGATTACTAGACTGGATTAAATAGTAAAATAGGTAAAAAAAATCATGGCCAATGTAAAACGTAAACAGAGCAATAAACATGATCGCGCAGGTGTGCACAGACCACGCCACTCCCGGTATTGGTAAACTTGGTGAATTAACGGGCGAAATATTTAGTGTTGTTGATACAACCTACTCTAGGAATTAGATAATATAATTATTATTTTTTATTAATATAATATTAATAAGCACGGCAAGTATGACGGTCCATTTGAATAAATAATGTACCTATAGGTCACCTATACCTATACGTATTACCATAGAGTAAATAGTACTTAACCACTATTTAGTCTATGGTATTACTCATACTCTTATAATGATTATTTGAGAGATAAATCCGCTTATGTAGATTATGCAGTCTGAACTGGTACTACATAATTATATTTATACACTAGTTTGCCTAAAACACTTGCATATAAAAAAAGGAAATATTATAATTTTTCTTTAATATTATTAGATAGTATAAAATGAAACGTACCAACAATAATTAATTCTCGTCTGTCATTTAAAATTTATATTAAGAAAACCCTGTGCAAAAAGGGTTATTATAGGATATTAGATTATATAAATGATGATCGTACTTAGAGTCGAATATTGTGTTATATAGATTGCTAAGTATTGTTACGTGTCATGTTGTAAACTGATTTATGAAAAGAGCAACCAGGAGGTTTCTTGACGAGTTCTTCCCCCTAGAAGCAGCTTTCCGAACCGGTGATAGTTTCTAATTGTAAAATAATGTTGACGAGGATAATTTTTTTGTGAAAAACTTACATCTAATAAATGATTTATTATTATTATATAAATAATAAATAAATAAATATCTTCACACATTCCACACATCACCATCTAGTTCCACAGTAAGCAACTAATGCTTGTATTATGGATACCAGACAGTTGATATTATTACATAGATTACTTTTTTTTTGTAAATACATACATATTATAAATACAAAACATCCATGACTCAGGTGCAAAGGTAAAATGTTAACACATAAACATTTGCCCCTTAGCGGGATTCGAACCCGCGACCGTTTGGTTAACAGCTAGGGTTACTAGCCACTAGACCAAACGTGTCGTCATTATTATTATTATACACTCCTGTAGAAGCGATCGCAGTCATGGAATTCTGACAAGTTGGTCGAGGCCTGTGCGATTTTTTTTCATTCCTCTCTATTAGTAACTCTTCGAGTACCTACACTCAGTGAGGGAGCATTTTGAAGCTGATTTGATAAGATCTGGATATCTCGTGAGTGATCGAGAGCGCTAAACCTCTTCTTCATTATGTAACTATTCGTTCCAATGAGTTCTCGTTGCAAATGATATGTCCAAATACATTTAAAATGAGCACTTGCATAATCTAAAAAGTCTTTGTTTGATGCAAAGCTCATTAACGATGAAAATGTTAGTGCGATGTACAATTCCATTTTATCCTCAGCAGCAAGCGCATCCAGCATAATATTTCAAGGGTGTCAATATTTTTACGATATTTTTGATGGATCGTTCAAATTATAGCTACCATAAATACATGAATAATTAACTATTCAAAATTTCTCATACAATTTATTGTGACATTATTTAGAACTAAAAATGTTATCGATACATAGTCGCCCATCACTGGTCGGAAAGCACACCTTTATTTGATGTCGCATCGTGATCGCGTAGGTGGAGGCGGAGGTGGTCGCCGAACGCACTAATTTACTATCGACTTGAATTAAAAACAATAAATTGTACACAAAACAAAGGAAATGTAATTGAAAAAGTTAACTCCTTGGGTACCTGGGCCATATTTATTGAATCTGTTATTCTTTTGTTAATGAAAATATTTTTAACAAGTTTTGTTCAATGGTTTCAGCAGCGTTGGTCCTAATGGTGAATGGTTCTGCTGTGCTATCTCCATCACTGACGACCTGAGGCTTAGACGAATTAATAAAAAACTCAAATGGACTCAGTCTATCCATAGGGATATGTTTGTCTATTTTTTTATTATTAGATATATATCAAATATATGCATATTATACATCGTTAGAAGCGTATTTTTAAGTAGCATTAAATGTTTTAAGTACATTTATAATAAACTGAATACTGGAGGAGATATAAGCATATAAGTTACTTTTGAATAAATAGTTCTCTGACATCTGAGTTAATGTGAGTTAGTTAAAACAGTTCGATAGTGACGAAGTTTAGACTTATTTACATATTAAATTTCTGCAGTGTTCTTTAAACTAAGTTCAGTGCAGTGTTAACTAAGTTCTATGGATTAGTTTAAATGCGTTGAACTGTTCTCTATGGTTCTTACGGTATAAGTCAATGTATTTTTTTTTTTCAACATTAAGGCTTCTATTGGCTAGATAACCTCTCATATTAAACTTACTTTCATGTTAATTAGTAAAAAATAATATATGTATACCTACTGTTAGGTGTATATGTACTTTGTTACCATGATTGTAAACTAGATGGCGCCACTCCGTTGAGTTAGATCGCGCTAACGCTTGGTTCTGGTCAATGTATTCTCACAATGAAAATTAATAAAGTCTTCTCTATTCCTCTTTATGATCAGTGCAGTGTTTTATTTATTTAAGAGATAGAAATCGGTGAGTTTGTGTTGCGGTAGTGTTCCCCTAACACCTACTATAACTCATAATCGTTTTATTCAAATCAACTATACTTTAGGTTATATAATATATATATTTCAGTTCACGAATGTTGCCATGTTACAATAAAATTAAACAAAGATAAGGACCTATTTACAATTACATCCTTACGCAAGTAACTGCTATAATAACACCCTTAATCCCTTTCATTGCAATATGTCATCATATACTTACGTAAAATAATATTTTGAACTTTGGAAATAAACCTTTCGATAATGGCTTCCAATTTAGGCGCATAATATTTCGGAAGTTTCGAAGCTTTCGTTTAATCTCTTCTGTACAAACACTCAGGTTAAAATAATATGTAAAAATATTAATACAAACTAATCAGAAAATGATAAGGGTCAGACCATACAAGTTGTGAGACGTTTTTTTTTAATGGAAGAAGCACAAACTAAAAGCAAAAAGACATCATCATTAAAAAACAGGTCATTGTTTTTTTTTTTTTAAATTACACTTTCTCCAAAAAGTGTTAATAAAAGTTTTTTTTTTAACTTCAGTAATTTCCTGTGAATGCATTATATACTTATTTATAAAATTTAGATTTATAAAATCTATAAATTTTACAGATTTTATAAATAAACATTTTAATTATTTCAAACTTAATTATCTACTAAATCAAATTACACAATAATTTCCCAATAAAATCTATAAATTCTTCTTACCATTGGTATATGAGTTTCAACCGTTAAAACGAAAATAAACTGATGGCTTGATCTCCATAAGTACTTATTTGTTCTCTTTGTTTTAATACGTTTCTATATTCCAACACTAATGCAGTTAAACAACTAAGAAACAGTTGTATACAACAGTTGTGCCATAAACAAGTGGTCGAAACTGGGCAAGTGGTCGAGGTCACATTAACTGGACGTAACGAACGAGTGTTGTGACCATTACACTATAATTTCCCTCTGAATTGCACTAATTCACACCAAACTAGAACTGTATATCTTTGTTCATGTTACTTACTGTATAGTATATAATACACAATCAATACTTAGTGGTGGGCACAATTCAATAGAACAATTCTCTTTTGCTTAAAACGAACTGCACTTGTCTTAACAAAATCTAAAGAAACTATTGTAATAGACATTATATGAACGTAAAATACAAATATACATTTTTTTTAATGTTAAGGTCGACAGACAGGCTGACGGTTCACTTGAAGGTAGGTGGCTACTATCGCCTATACTTGAAACAAGCAACGCCATAGGTGTTGCACGTAAATCTTTATTTTACGTATGTTTCAAGTGTTATTTTAATGTAATGTTGTAGTAAAAAAAGTCTAAAAAAATGATAAGGGATAATGGATAAGGATAAGGGAAATGGCATCCCTTACTCACTCATCGAAACACAACAGCACATAATATATGCTGTTATTTCACGTGGTCACTGTCGCCAGACGGCCTGCCCAAATAACTGCTCGACGCAGTGTGAAATCGAGTTCAAAATATCTACTAATTATTTTGCCACTTATATACGTACATAGTTTTTTTTATAAACAAAAGAAATTTAGCAAAAAAGGAACTGAATGGAATATTTGTGTAAAGTGTAAGAGCACAATTTTTTTAGTGTCACAATTATTTTTTATGGGATGGACCGTTAGAGAGGCTGACGGTCCACTTGATTTTAGGTGACTTCCTTCGCCTAACATTTCAAGCAACGTTTAGTACTCACTCTGAACTCAGTAGGATTAAGGATAATAGATTAGAAAGGGATAGGGATAGGAAAATTATAACAGTGTTATATTGAGATTTCATTCTAAACTAACATTCGTAACATAGGTAAGTACTTACTAAAAAATATCAAAACTTTTGACTTTCGCACCAAATTAATTATAATTACAAAACATTAAAAAATAAAATAATTCAGTTTCAAATGCATGAACATAATCAAGTATGTCCCTTAACTCGGTCAACTGAAACGCCAATAAATCGGAGGCGGTACGCACATTAGCCGGCGTGACCGCCGCGTAAATCCGAGCCCATTAACTGACACTTAGCGCTTAGTGGAGGGGGGAGGGGGACACAAATAAATTCAATTTGTTCGACACTGTTTGTGCGGTAACAACTTAGAGCCACTCTAGTACTGTGTACGTTAATATTGTTTGCAATTAGCTAGATTGCTTTCAATGCACAATGTTTGTTATTATTTAACAAATAAATAAATAATAATCCGTACTAATATTAAAAAATGCGAAAGTACGTTTGGATGTATGGATGTTTGTAACACTTTCACGCAAAAACTACTGAACGGATCGCCATTAAATTTTGCATACACGTTGTCTGGGACACCAGAAAGGACATAGGGTACCATTCATCGTTTAATGCGGACGAAGTCACGGGTACCAGTTAGTAATAAATATCTTAACACATTCCACACAGCACCAACTAGTTCCACGCTAAGCAACCAGACAGTTGATACCTATACTACATGGATTACATATTTTTTTTGTAAGTACATACATAATTATAGATAGAAACATCCATGACTTAGGGACACATCAACATTTTCCCCTAGCGGGATTCGAACCCGCGTACGTTTGGTTAACAGCTAGGGTTACTAAGCCACTAGACCAAACGTGTCGTCAAATTATTTTAAATTATTTGCTAATTAACATTTGATGGTTACTGCTTATCCTATAGGTTTCAATCACCAATGCTGCTCCTTTGGAAGCAAGTCCACCTAAACTATATGAACAACAGAATTATAATGGAATTAGGTATTTTTTAAAAGTTAAAGTCGACATACAGGCTGACGGTCCACTTGATGGTAGGTGGCCGTCCTAAGGTCCCCCGAGATGGCCGGCGTACCTCCACTTTCGGGTACGCATAGATTCCGACAGGGAGCGTAGCTCTCCTCGCGCTGGATAGCCGTGGCGGGGCACCGAAGCGGTGTCATAACGTTCCCGCGACCCCGCCCATCAACGACCGCACTAGAAAGTCGTTGGGCTTTAGCCGATACGAATCCGGCATAACCCCGCAGTGTCCCCTACACTGCCGGGTATCCAAGAGGATTTCCCAACGTTAAAAAAAAGGTGGCTACCGTCGTCTACAATACACAGCACAGCAAAGACACATAGTAAGATTAAGGATAAGGGGTTGGGAAGGTATAGGGAAATTGGCTCTGGCATGCCTTACTCATTCACCGAAACACAACAGCACATGTGCTGTTATTTCACGGTGATCTTCTGTGAGGACGAAGGTGGTTATTTCAGCCAGATGTGCTGCTTCCCCTTTTTCGAGGGATAATCTGCGAACCAGATCCCTACCGCTTTTTTTATATTTTTAGACGATTACTCGAGAATATAATCTAATTTCATTTATAATATTGTTAGGATTTAAAAGTGGACTACTGATTTCCCACAAGAAGAATAATATTTTAGAAAACCTTAACCCAATGGAGTGTCTTCTAAAAAGCCACGTTCTAACAAGAAGAAATAAAAACAACCTTCTGTCGCTAAAATGCACTTTGCTAACAAATGGGCGGTAATAGCAAGATGAGGGGGGAAGTTGAATTAGTAAATATTGTAACTTTACATGACATCGTGAAATGTGTCCCGAACAAGGAATAAACCCGAGGTGTGTTCGGAGCCAATTATAGGTCTTTCCAACAAATAGACACGGCACATTCGAGGCAAAAGATCAAGTGAATATTTCAAAACTTCCCTCCTTCTATCACCGATAGTTATTGTCTCTGATAATTGAGCAGTATCGAAAATATTTGTACACTGTTGTCCGCAACTTGGTATCCTCCTTGGCGACAGTAACCAACCTTTTGCATAAGTATATTTATGCATGATCGTCAGCTTGTCTGCCAATGTGTACATAAAAAAGATATCATTGTCATAATTCACAAGATGGACTGACGACTTTAATATAGGTATGGTACTGGAAAATCATTGGGTCGCCTATCATGAAGACAAGTTTGGTCTAGTGGCCAGTAACCCTAGCTGTTAACCAAACGGTTGCGGGTTCGAATCCCGCTAGGGGCAAATGTTTATATATTAACATTTTACCTTTGTACCCGAGTCATGGATGTTTGTATTTATAATATGTATGTACTTATTTACAACAAAAAAAAGTAATCTATGTAGTATATCAACTGTTTGGTATCCATAATACAAGCATTAGTTGCTTAGTGTATAACTAGATGGTGCTGTGTGGAATGTGTGAAGATATTTATTTAAAAAAATAAATAAAATAAAAGTACCTATGTCCTGCATCTAAGATACTATAATACGATGATGATGATCGCACCATCAATTCTATGATGTCCACTCTAGACATGTTTCAAGTCTTCTATAAAAGTGCAAAGCCGTCGATCTTCACGAGAAACGTTACTCGCGACAAATTGCAAATTTACGAGATACCACCAGGCGACTTGCGAGCGTTCTGGACGCGCGTCTTTCTGGCGCCGAGTTGCGGTTAAACACACGTCTTTTTCACATAATTTATACGCACTCAGGACGTGTCCCTCAATGCGGAACAAGCTTGGAAATGTTCCACAAAATGTTCCGCCGATAGTACACTGGCTAAGTGACTCCTTAATATCTTTATGTGAACACTTTTTTAATGCCCATTATGGCTTGTTTGAAAGTGAGCTTCTTTGGCAGTTGTATTGCGCAAATATAATTTTAGCTTTGTGGAATTTTTAAACATAAATTTTACTAGACTAGACTAAGCTGAGACAATATTTACGCTTAAGCTAACAAAATTAGCGCAATGTAATATTTTTTTCATGTTGGAGGTCCACTTGATGGTATGGTGACGAGAAAGGTTCTTTCAGGCAGTAATTTACTTACTTGCTATTTAAAAAAATATTTAAAAAAAATTCCAATTTATAAAAAAAAAATTTTTTTTTTTCATAAATTGGAATATTTTGTATAAACCTGCTCTATACAAACCTTTTTAATTATAATCTTTAATGCACTAGCTGTATTTTTTTCTAAGTTTTAATTTTACTTTATGATGTCAAATTACCTACGCTACAAAAAAGCATCAAAAGTTTTCAAGTAGAAAAAAAAAATCGATGTTTTGTAAAAACTTTTCCTCTGATTCTAGAGACAATACTTATATATCAAAATTAGAATGTAATTCGCTAACTCTTGAAAATATTTAAGCAAAAAACAGCCCTTCAAAAGCTGGTGCCATTTAGAAAATTAAAAAAGCTCTAACTTCTTAATTAGCACTTAACAATAACCCCTTCGAACTATCTGGCTATAGTTTGGATAGAAGCGAGCTTTTAAATCTCTTTCCAGGCCGTAACTCATAAGCTAAAAAAATATCTCATCTACAAAATGGATTCGAAATAAGTTCCGATTCTTCAATTCCAATTTCAATCTGAATTCGGTTCGATATTTATTGGAGATTCGGATTAATCTTTAATTCGCCCTCCGTGCGATCCGTTTTAAAACACGCTTATGAGTTTTTTAAAATTCTCATTTTGAACTCTACAGTTATGTTAATAAAGCATATATTCTTCAGTTACATTTGAGTGGAAGTTGTAAAAGTGGGAAATATTTATGAGCTTTCGAAGGAAATTCTTTGTGAATGTTTGCATTTATGAAAATATGCTCGAATGAATAGGGGCCGACGACTTCTACAGGATGCTCTCTTATTAAGAGGATATTATTTAAATATTTATGTTTTATAGATTTTTATTTTTTGTTAACATAAGTTTAAATTAATGAAAAAGTGTTTTGTTATCGTAATTGTTAAATTTGAACATAATTATAAGTTTAATCATCTACTGTAATATTTTATCTATTAAAAAATTAGTTTTAACTAAAACTAATGCTCGTTGTTATAAATCCTGTATTAACATATTTTATGCCCATAATACATAAAGAACTGGCTGTTACTGCCCACTTTAAAAAAATATTTAAACGCCTGACAAAATATATTATGTGCAATAATTTATTCAATCTTTATTGCTATTATACAAGTTTTGCCAGGCGTTACTTTCACATTTATAATAATAAGTATGGACTAGTATATATGTATCTACACTTTTCGTTCAATTACAAATAAAGAAAATAATTACAAATATTTGAAAATTAATGTACCTATTAATGCTTGCTAACTACGTTAATTTTTTTTTAATTAAAAAAAAATACAATTGGTGGTACAGTTATTAGTAGTTAGTTAACGTTAACTTATTTAAATAATTTACAATTTATGTACCTAGTAAATATTAAGCCAAATTTTGGTTTAATCAATTTCGGAACATAAAAGTTGATGTAGCTTTCAGATGGCTCTGATAACATCGAAAACTCATTCTGAATATGAATTAGTGTAGCTCGTTTGTCGAAAAAAAAAATACATACTGTATATCTAGCAATCGTTTCCGATCACAGGGTGTAATTTATACGGGATCAAGCGAAGGCTAATAATGTTACCACCCTACCTTCAACCTTTACCCCTCTACGCGTTACCTCCTTCCCCCACCTTTTGATTACCGTCTTAGGTCAAGTAGAGAACAAAACTGTGACATTTTCTTTATGTACATCCTAATAGTTCTATTATACCTACTAATATTATAATCCTACTTCCTACTTAATATTATAATAGCGAAAAGTTTGTAAGGATGTCTGTTATATATACTACTAAACGAATTGTGTGAAACTTTAATAAAGTTTATCACAGAATGATCCACAAAATAGGCTACTTAAATATTATACTACTTAATACTACCTACTTTAATATTATAATAACGAAAAGTTTGTAAGGATGTCTGTTATACTACTAAACGTATTTTGTGAAACATAAATTTGGATGGCTGGATGTTCGTTACTCTTTCACGCAATGACTGAAGAAACTGTGTAGTAATAGAGTAGGCATATATATCTATAAGTCAGAATAATACATCCTTTTACATATTATAAAACAAACCCCCCCCCCCCAACACGTCTGTCTGTATGACTGTATGTATGTTCCCGATGATCTAAAAAACTAGTGAACAGTTTTTCATTTGGTGAAGGCGATGATGACGACAGCGCCTTAAGCTATTCGCTGTCCGATTGTAAATAATATATATATTTATATTAAAATAAAAATAAAAATTCTCAAAATTGAAGTGTCCATTAGTAGGTAATGGGAACATTACAGATAAGTATGTATATGAATGATACTAATTCTAAAATGTATCGATAGTGGCACCTAATGCTGTTATACTATACCCATCACTAGTTATGTCAATCTGCTAAACGTCAAATGTCCACGTAAAACGGGTCCACAATAGTTGGACTCAATATGTAGGCTAGATTAGCATAAAGCATGTCACTAATGAGGTGGCCTTTGAATAATAAAATGTATTTAATACCTACATTAAAGGAAACATAAAATGTCTTCTCCCCTAAATTTAATAATCCGATTTTTTCTCACTTGAAAACTTATCTCATATATTAAAAGGTATTATTTTTCTTATAGCGTTTGTATAAAATATGGACGATAATTTTTAATTTCAACCTTAAATACGAAGATTATAAAAGTGATATTTGAATGAGGAAGCTGGAAGGAGGTGAAACACTTAAAGAGGTTCGATTCGTAGCGAATTCTTTTAATAAGTGCGGATGATTTACGCCCCGACAAAAGCATACGGCGCCGTTAAACCACCCCGCATCCCCACCCGCTTCTGCTACCTTAATTAGGGAAAAATCCCTATGAATGCAACACACCTCTGGCCACTCACTTGTTCTGAAATTTCCCCTTAAGATAATAATATCTTGCATAAGCCACTACATACCTAGATTACCTAGATATATGGTGATTTATATGACGCTGAAATGTGGTCTCTAAATATGAAGTACTCTCAGAAAGATAAATATCTTCACACATTCCACACAGCGCCATCTAGTTCCACAGTAAGCAACTAATGCTTGTATTATGGATACCAGACAGTTAATATAATATATAGATAACGTTTTTTTTTTTGTAAATGCATACATATTATAAATATAAAACATCCATGACTCAGGTACAAAGGTAAAATTAACACATAAACATTTGCCCCTAGCGGGATTCGAACCCGCGACAGTTTGGTTAACAGCTAGGGTTACTAGCCACTAGACCAAACGTGTCATCAAAGATACGAGGCTATGCTCAAGAGTATTCTGCGAGATCAAATCAATTCATTATGTTAAGGTCGAAAGACAGGCTGATGGTCCACTTGATGGTAGGTGGCTACCGTCGCCTACGACACGAGCAACGCCATATTTGCTTCAGGTTCGCTGCAGACCATAGAAGGATTAAGGATAAAGAAGGGATGGGATAATGGGTAGTAAATTTAGATACGTCTTGGATTTACAAATTTAAATACTTTATTGAGCTTATGGATCCTTATTTGGGTATATTTCTAGTTTTTTTAGGCCGCTACGAATATTTTAATAATATGCTGCCGGAAACGAAGTCATATGACAAAAAAATTGAAGTCATATGACAAAAAAACATTAGTATAGTTATTCCTATTATAAAATATTTAGTGCCAGCTTATTTCTTACTGAAAGTGTATAATGCTCTGAATTTGTTACTTACTAATTACCTACGTGTACCTAACCTATGAATGTGAAACACTTTGTCACAACCCTATCCAGCCACAACAATAAAAAATAACACTACCTACATATTCCTATATAATATGTGAAATCAAAACACAGGTGAAAGATCAAATGTCCTTTTACACAAAAATGGCCTCATTCCGAATAAAAACATTGCTCCCAAGTCGTCTTGATATCCCCGATTCACCGCGAATTCCAACTCTATTTACAGGCGAAGAAAACAACTTTTACTCTTATCACAACGGAATAAAGTTGCAAAGCGCTCATCATAAATGTCTGCAGTATTATGAGTACGGTATTGCAAGCAGTCGCGTGTGTGGCAACATTAAGGCGAATAAAATTTAAATATGGCAACACGGGAGAGCGCTATAAAAACAGGGAATAATATAAAAAAAGAAAATACGTATTACGTTCCATTTTTAAACATTGTATTTCGGTATCCCATTGTAATATTAAGTAAGTTATATTCAAGCAAAGCGTAGGTACTACAAATTTATGTAATCTTATAGTAAAAAAAAAAAATTCTTTGTATTAAAACAAAGATTTATCTTTCTTATTCTTTTGACAGGAATTTAGGATTCAGGAATTCAGGAAAATTTAGGATGACAAAATCGGGAGATAGAGCCTAATGCTGTAGTTAACATATCTATCATATAAATCCAAAGTTTAATTACACAACTCGATGGCTAAAGGATCAAAGATTTTTTTAAATTATATGTATATATGGTAGGTATATTCGAATTAGTTGATTATATACAATAAATACTACGCTCAAAGAAAGAAAGTATTACTCGTAACGTACCTAGACGTATAAAATTGCATAAGGCTGTGTCCACACCCTATTTTTCGATCTTTATCTTTTTTTTAGATCGATTTTTCGATCAATCGATTTTTATCTTTGATGTGGACGCTAAGCTATCGCAGCGTCCACATCTAAGCAGCATCTTTATGCTTTATCTTTTTCTTTAAAAATGGAGAAATCGAGTGCCCATACTAGATGTGTTTTTGTGGGTTTTGTTATACTGTCTCTGTTCTATCATATTTTCCTGAGCTTATCCATGAACGATCTATTTATGGCCACGCGTCTTAGTATATCTCTTCAACACGGTGACTTTTATTTGAAACCAACACGCCCAGTTATGATTGGACTACTTCACAATTGACACAACATGTTTGATTATTTTTCTAATAGTTACTGAATAGCAATATATAGTAATATGAAATTTATTCAATTTTAACAGAGTTTCGTTTTTGCAATAAAATAGACAAAATATAAAATGATAAATAATACTTGTGTTGGCGGTTACAACTAACATTCGGTGAGCTCGTATTATTCAAATGTGTACCAATAAGAAGCATTTACGGGCGCGCATAAAACTACGATCGAACGAAACGAATAAATATCCGACCTCTCCAACTTATACATACACAAACACTTACTGGATAGGGCAAATTTAATTTATTAAAATAAAAGTAAATAAGCCTTACAGTAATCGCATTTGATGTGTTAAGTAACATTTGTGTCATTTTACTTTGGAAGTACATCTTATAGAAGATACATAGACAGGCGATTTTGTCAGGTTATGCAGATTATTTCCTAAAAGCATATACTACCGCCAATGAGCCTCCTAGCTCTGCGATGCACCGAATCAAGTGCGGCAAGTTGGTATTCCATACTCCATGCAATACTCCATGCAAGATCGGACTTGCGCTTTATACAAAGCTAGGAGCTGTCCAGGTGTGAAGTATCGCTTTACCCATTTTACGATGCCCAGCTTTTTGGCCGCTGTTTGGTCTTTGTACTCGATAGAAGTGCAGAGGTTGAGGTTTGAGCACAACTTTATGCCAAGAAGCTCAAGATCACTAGTCACAGGTACTGATGCACCTCGGAAAGTTGTAGCCAAGTCGAAAGAGCTCTTTTTTTGTTAAAACAACCCAGATTTCTGTCTCCCCATTGGGATACAAGGTTGAGTTAAGTCGTTCTACCATTGCTTCTCTGAGAATGTATTGTCTAGGTATGTAATTTTATTATTTTGTATTCTCATGTCACTGTTGATTCTAAAAATCTACTGAAATGCTGATTTTAATCCCGTATTGTCCCGTAATAATAATCACTTCGTCATCGTTATTTAAGATCAATAATTGTTTTGCATTCTTAAGTATTATGTAGTTTAATTTATTAAAATATCAGTATTACAATTATCGATCGTTTTCAGGTTGGAAAATATATTTTAGTCAATTTAAGTTTTCATTGTGCTTTGTGATTCATTTTGCCACATCTAGTGGGAGCGTTAGTACATCTTTGTTACAATAATACAAGCCATAACGCACGGGTTATGGGTCAGGCCGTAACCTCGCTACAATCGCACCGAAGTTAATTCCCCACCTCTTATTTGTTCAACCTTTTTATGTAATACATATTTATCCATTTCATATTTATTGAAAGTTAAAAAAGTAGTAACATATAATTAAATTTTATACTAAGTACTTATAATGTGAGTTAGAAGCCCAATAAGGGTAGCTACTAGCTAATACTATCAAAAATTATCAAAATTTTGATGATTCTAAATAAACTTTGTTGGAAGAATATATCTCTCTGGTATAACCACCTCAAGTAAGGGGTACAGGAACGCTTTTTCTGCACATATTTATAAAAAGGCTGTAATAGGTAAAAAACAAGAAAATTTCTCGCTCTTTATAATTGGTGAACTGTTTATTTTAAGCCATAAGAAACATAACCTAAAAACCATTTAAAACCATTAAGCTACGAGTATATATTATTATGCTGTCATTTTCCATTATTTTTTTTTTTTTTCTATATTAAGGTTGACAGACAGGTTGACGGTCCAGTCCACTTGATGGTAAGTGGTACCGTCACCTATATTACATACTAGCTATTGCACGCGGCTTCGCCCGCGTAACTTTATAAAATATAGCCTATGTTACTCGCTGATAATATAGCTTCCCAATAGTGAAATAATTTTTCAAATCGGTCTAGAAGTTTCGGAGCTTATTCAATGCTAACAAACAATCAAAATCTTTCCTCTTTATAATATTATAGTATATACCTATAGTACTTATATATAACACAAGCAACGCCACAGGTGCTTTAAGTCTATTTGTATGCCTTTTGGTTTTCTTAAAGAGCATTAATATTTATTTATGCTATATTTTATATTGTAAGGACTCAATAGACATCTGTAGTATGAGAAAACATTTTTTTTATAGATGAAAGCGGCGAGCGGAGGCTAAAGACCAGGTGGTACGAATGTTAAAGTTTTATTTACGGAACCCGACCGCGATTATGACATAAAACCACCTTCAGTTTATAGGAGGTCATATTTCACGGTAGTATTTTGAAAGAAGTTGGTTACTGCCTCCAAGCGAGCTGTCCAGTACATGACTGCGGAATGCATTGTGCCCTGTTGTCGCTACAAACTGTGTTTGTACTTTGTAGACGATAGTAGTTAATGATCTACTGTCGACCTGACTGTCAAGCTGTCTATCACCCTTTAATTTGTAATAAACATATCTATGAATTGAAGTTATTTAGTTATATCAAATTATATATAAATGATAATAAAGTTGATTTTTTTAGTAACATTTAATGACAACCCTATATCTATACTTAATATTATAAAAAGAGAAGATTTGTATTTTTGTATGTTTGTAATGAATAAACTCAAAAACTATTGGATCTATTTTGAAAATTCATTCATTTATAGAAAGCTACATTATCAGCGAGTAACATGGGCTATATTTCATAAGTATACGCGGGCAAAGTCGCGTGCAACAGCTAGTAACTAATGTTATAAATACGAGAGTCAAATTGTTTTTTTACGCTTTCACACCTTACTAAGTACTCAACCGATTATCGTGAAACTTTGCACACACGTTGTCAGGGATACAGAAAAGGACATAGGGTACCTTTCGTTTAGAAAAGCAGTAGGTATTATTCCTGAGGGATCATCTAAACATAAAGATAAAATTTCAATGTCTGACAAAAATGTATGAGCAATAAAGATTGAATAAATGTTTTAAGACCTAAAAAAGGGGGGCGCTAGCAAAATCTAGTACACAATAAGGTTTAAAATTACCAATACCCTATACCACCTGTATTCGATTCGCATAAAAGCCTATTCCGAGCCTGTATTTGATTTATTCAATGACAATTTAAACAGTTCGCAATAAATTAATAAGTCAGTTAAGTTAATTTAATGCCACGCTCGTCAAGTTGGTGACTTGTATAATACTTTTGTAAGTTATTATAATAAGTTACATGTGAAGTTGTGTAAAGTTTTTGTGCGTCCCTCACTACTGAAACTACTCACCTAATACTTACACTTAGCTCTTTGAATATACAGTCAGAGAAATATAGTTAAACTCATTCAAGATGATTTTAACCGAAAATAATGTAATAAATCCATACTAATATTATAAACTAGCTGGTGCTCGCGACTTTATCCGCGTTGAAAATTAAAAAAAAAGCAATATAACGCTTGACCTCGTGTTGCTATAACACTTTGGCCAGGCGTTAGTTTTTTATTTTTTATATATCCCTCGGCAATAGTCCTTTTTTTCTGGATGAAAAGTACCCTATGTCCTTTCTGGTGTTTAAGACAACGTGTATGCAAAATTTCATAGTGTTCGGTTCAGTAGTTTTTGCGTGAAAGAGTTACAAACATCCATACATCCAAACATACTTTCGCATTTATAATATTATATAAGTATAAGTAATATAAGTATATAAATATTAGTATAGAAGATGTGAAAGTAGGTAACTCTGTCTGTCTGTCTGTTAACCTTTTACGCCTAAACTACTCGGCAGATCATCATGAAATTTTGCATATACGTCATCAGGCATACAGAAAATGACAAGGAATACCTTTCATACAAAAATAAACTAAAGATCCAAATTTATCATCTAATAATAGAAATCCAACGCCTGGCAGAAGTACAACAGCAATGAATAACATGGTCTTGTATTGCTCATATGTATTTTTGCCAGGCGTTTAATTTTTTCATTGAGGACGAAGTCACGTTGACAAAAAATATATATTACATTTCGATCTTTATATAGAACTTACTTATATTAACTTATATTAAGTGTATACTGTATTATTTAATTTCAATTAAATAAAAATAACACCATTAAGGGCCTCATTCACCAACTTTTATTAGTTTTATGTTGATTAATTACTTTTAAAAATAATTTTATGTTTTATTAAATTATGCACTCGGTTTACTGCAATTTTTTTATTATTTTCTTTTTAATGTTTGGGACTTTTACCGTACAAACAAACGTATATCATCTCCATCATTCCCGGTTACCGGTGACTTTAAATGGCGGTTAGCCTACTTGACAAGTGGTGAAAGAAGCCCTAATTTGTACAAAATCGCTCTCTCTTGGATGGACTCAATTTAGCTTCTTATAAAATACGATTTATTGGAGCAGAGTGTACCACATTCGGTTAGTGGTGTAAAGACGGTAGGCGGGTGCTAGTGATGCAGAATTGATGGGACAAACAGGATATCAACTCTCTCGAGTGGCACTTTGTTCGAAACATCTTTAAATTCACGACATTATTATAATTATTTCTACCATTTTGTACTTCAGTTCAGTATACCTATATGTAAATCTTATCTTATGAATTGGCTAATCGATAAACTCTACTCATACTATAAACCTATCATCATGAAATGCTGCATACACATTGTCAGGAATACAGATAAGGATACCAGGGTAATTAATTACCTGGATTAACATATAGTATACACTTTTTATCCTGGGAAAATGAAAATATAAAAAAAAATTGGCCACCACTGTCACCATGGTATCGTGTAACATGTAGGAATTTGTGAAACTTGCAAGTTCTCTCCCCATTCATGTCTTTATTATATATTTGATTTTTAAATGAATTACAATGCAACTTCTTACTCAACTATACCACCCAGTACTGTACACAGACCATTTATGTACTATGTCTACAATAGATGTTGCCACCACGCAGCTTATAAAGCTTATATAGCGCCACCGCGAAAATGTCGGACGTCATAATATTTTCTCCAAATGTTATATTTTTCATTGTCAAACGCGGATGAAGTCGCGGTCACCGGCTAGTAATTGATATTTGTGATGATGTGTCATGATGCAATACGTAGATAGTTGTGTAACAAGAACGGGATTGTCTGCTTAAATATATATTATTTTGATTAAGTGTCACCCCCGCTCGTAGTCACGTGCTGCGCACGCGTCGCTGAGGCGCCATTACAACCAACACTTTGTAATGTACTTAGAGAAGGATTAGGTCGTTGATTAATGTTTGCAACTGTGTTCCCTTTATACATTTTAATATGTTTTATGTTAACGCAGTATAACGTTAGGCACACACTCGTTGCTATAACTATTTCGGTGTATTACTTATTTATGTGTTGAATATCTATACCATATGTATATGCCTATAAAGTATCCATAAATGTTATAAAATAAAGTCGCTTTCCGAGTCTGTCTGTTTCTCAGATAAATTCTTCTATTACTAGCATACAATATAGCCTTTGTTGCAAATCTAAAATAAATTCAATGTAGATGAGTAGGTACTAATGAAAACTTAACAAATAATAAAAATATTGAGTGATTTAAGAAAAATAAATGTACACCTATTGTTATTGTTGACGACCTTTTTTATACCACTGGCTTTTTTTGTATTTTTTATATTCTAATTGTCAATTTTTATAATTTTTCACAGTTTTGTCATTAGCGTAAGATTTTCGGACTATAAATACATTCGTCTTCACCTAAACCATCTTTTGTCTTCCTCCGCCCATATTTAGCCTTTAACAGTTATATTATAAGTTGTTAGCATAAGAAAATAAGATAAAGATACATTCTTTCTACATATATATACAAAAATAAGACGTGTCTAATATTTGCGGCAATAGTGGTCCTTTTCATGTGAAGGACGCCAGTAGCGTTGGATACAGGCTAACTATAGTGTTATTTCACTATAGTAATTAATATTCTGTTAGAGCTTCCAAATTGTGATTGCCGCTTCTATAACTCTATATAGAAGTATGTAACTACGTATAATATAAGAATACCTATATACATAGTTTACGATAGCTAATACAAAATATTCTTTATTCTTCATATCAGTTAGTTCGCCTGAAGCTTGTTATTATAACTTTGTATTACGAACAAATCAGATCAAAGATAGTATTTTTTATTCCGGTCATTTAACTGTTCAACAGATATGGCTTCGGTGCGCAAATAAAATCAAAGTGAATCTGTTTGGAAAATATGAAAATATTTTGTTTTCCCTCCGACGACCGCCAACGGGGCTGCGTCAATACTGCGATGATACCAATTTCTAAACGAACTGCAAAGTGTTCAAGAAGTGAGCGCCCTTTTACAATTTCCAAACGAAACTCTGTGCGCTGACCGCAGGGATTATGAAACGTATAATATGACATCTTCGTGTGGATGAGATACTTGTCAAAAAGGATATAAAGGATTACTATAATATAATGTGTCATTATTTTTGGAGTCTATACTCGTATAATCGTATAAGCCCGAGCATAGACGTACGTACTCGCCGCGAACATTCTGGTTTTGAATACTTTTGTAAGTTACATGTAACATGTTGTTCTGTTTTGCCAATTTTTTTAATTTTATTTATTTATTTATTTATTTATTTAGATTACATACAGCCATATATTTAAAAAAATATATATTATAAATCTATAATATTTTTTTTTCTACAAATAGCTCTAAAGAATCATAAAAATTATATTTTTACATTTATTTATTAATTAAAATAATAATAATAATAAGACCCAAAAAAGAAAAAGAAGAGAATATTCTATAAGTGATAAAATTAATTCTTCAAAAGTAATTTGCCAATTTTCTTTTTATAAGAATTCATATTATTGGAAAATATGTCAATATCATTCAGAATCTTTATAATCTAATTATTTTAAAAAATTATTATGTATTTTTTCAATTCTAGCTATATGCTTCTAGTGTTATGGGTTCCATATTATACTTCCAAATTCCAAAATACTATATACAAATGAGAAGTATAATACTTTTAAAGTAAATGTATGTTTAAAGTGTTTTCCTAGGCGTAGATTTAATCCAAGTTTCTTAAATGCTTATAATATCTTCATAGAAACAGTTCCACATTGTCACGGGATATGAAAATTTATACGAGTAAAATCAAAATTGTCACACTGTATGCGTTACGTTCTATTTTAGAAAATTTTAAAATATCTCTAAAGTTTCAGAGATATTGCGCCATCTATACACGATATCTCTGAAACTAGAATGTGTTACGTAATAAAACATCCTTGCGAAAACTAGATGGCATTTGTAATCATTTAATTCGAACAGAGATGGCGCTGATATTAATTCGTTATGATGAATGTTTTTATAATTTTTATTATGTATTTTATAATCGTTCATAAGGAGTAAACTCCAGTCGTGCGTCGGAGCTGACACACACACACTTTTTTTATGTTAACGTCATCAGTTAGGCAGAGGTTCACTTAATGATAGGTGGCGCTTCTGACCGTAGTGGGATTAGGGATAAGAAATTAGGAAGGAATAGAGATATGTGATCTGGGATGCCTTACTCACTCACCGAAATACAACAGCACACGTGCTGTTGTCTTCTATAAGAGGGTGGTTAGCCGAGCCAACTATGAATATTTCACATATACAATCCCAAATAATAAAAACTTGCATGAAACCATTAAAAAAAATCATGACAAATATAAAAATTTGATAACAAATAATTAAATTAATTAAAATAATAATGATGATAATATTGTATGAAGCAGAGTGAGAACCATCGAACCAAGATAATTCCTATGATTTTGCAAGACCTTGCAAAACAAGGCCCAGCATGTGGCGTTGCTTCTGTTAATAGGGAACGGTAGCCAGCCACCTACCATTAAGGGGACGGTCAGCCTGTCTGACGACCTTTACATTAAAAAAAATAGAATTAACTAGGAAATTCAGTGAGATTTCCTAGTTTTTTTTAATTAACAAAATATTATTTAATCCTATCAATATTACCTATAAATGCGAGTTTGTATATTTGTTTCTCAATAACGCAAAAACTTCTGAACGGATTTGCGTGAAACTTGGCACACATACATATAGTTTATTATCTGGATTAATATAATATAGTATACTTTTATAACTAGTATACTTTTATGCTGCAAAAATATAAAGGTATCAAGCGTTTAATATATATTTATTTTCATATTTCAACGCGTACGAAGTCGCGGGCACAACTAGTCTAATATATAAATAAGAGAACCACTTTTGAACGAACAATGGTAAAAATATGAAAATAATAAAGTCATGTCCACACAAACCAATCGCGTAACGTTTCGATTGATATTCAATTCCGAATTGCAAGGAGAAAGATCGCCCCGGGACAGCGGCCAATTGAATTTGAAAACAGAACATCACCGCTGCCCCCCTCACCCGCGAACCCTACCCCTCACTACAACACACTGACCCCGACTAGGGTGACCAAAATATCTTATGTGCCATAGAAAACATTTTTTTTAATATGTCATATTTATTATGCACGCTATTGCACTCGTCTTCGTCCGCGTTTATAAAATATAGCCTAGGTATGTTACTCGCTGATAATGTAGCATTCTATACTTAGATGAAAGAATTTTTAAAATCGGTTCAGTAGTTTTTGAGTTTATTCATTACAAAAAAAAATTAATCTTTTCTCTTTACAATAATTAAATCTGCAAATTATATTATGTATAAAAACCTTCCTCCTTTAACGCTCTTTCCATTAGTGTAAACCGCTTTAAAATCCGTTGCGTATAGTTTAAAAGATCTAACATTACATACAGAGGGTCAGACGGCGGGGAGTGACTTTGTTTTAATAAATACTATATAAACATATGTTGCTGGCATCCTTGTTGGTGAATCAATTACTCGTTCATTAACTAATTAATATACCCATCCTTTAAATTACTTCTAAACCATAAACAAAAATTAACAAATCACATATCAGTTTATTTTTATTATCAATCCTATGTCTGTTGGAAAATATGGTCACCCTGAGAACTCCCTGCCCAACGCTGCCATTTTCCCGCCCATAGACAACGGTTTTATTGTTTTTATATTTATTTATCCAACGGTGTTTTTCTGTTACTTTAGGCTATTGTTTTTGGCGCGCGCCTTTATGACGTAGCAAAGGGCGGACAGCGACCAACGCAATTACACTAGTGTAGATGTGCTTATATTATGTTTTAATGACAATTATAGTTTTTATGTACTTAAATACGTCTTTAAAAATGATTATAACAAAATTTGGATATACAACTTCATGCTATATCTATAATATACATCAAAAATTTAATTACACCACTCGATAGCTGAATATCGAAGAATTTTTCAGTACCGATATATGATATAGGTATTCAAATTCGTTGGATATATATATATATATAGACAGGCTGACGGTCCATTTGATGTTAAATAGGGCTGTGAAGTCTTAGGTGTTATCCGAAAAGCAAAGAACAAGCTTTAAAAAATATTACACATAATGTAATTTTTTATGCAAATGAGATACTCGTAAGTAGGTGTTTGGATAAGTTACCAAGGCTCGAGTTCACCAACAGACGGTTAGTTTTTAACAGCTGTTTAAAATTTAAACAGCCGTTTAATAATATTTTGTTGATCACCATCGCTAAACTGCGGGTTAAACGCCCTAAACATCAGATTAATCATTAAATTAATCAGATGTTTAGGGTTCAATACATTTTATCGCCTATGGTTGGCAGCGCACTTGGAGCACCTGTGACATTGCTTTTGTTATATGTGACTGTATTCCAACTACATCAACTGGACTGTCACTCTTAACTTAAAAAAAAAATCTCTTGTAATTAAATATAATATTAAGAAATAGATATACAAAAAACATGAATTATATTACATAATCGTATCCTGTATAATCGAACACATTCAGGTAAAACGAAAGCGACCGATCCAACTATAAGACGTCAGCGCTATTCTGAATAGCCGATCGCCATCCCCATTTTATCGTAAACTTTTGCAATATTATATTGAAAACGCTACAGACGAATGTAGCCCCTATTGCTAACGCGATAGAGTCGCAGCTAAACGCAGATACCGTTGGTAAGTGTATTGTTCCATATCAATTCAATATCACGGACGTGTTTTGATCGCCTTGTTTGCTGATATTACTGATATTACTTACACATTGTTCACTCTGTGGCAATATGTCGTTGTCGTGTGCACGTACAAATATTTTCATAACGGATTACTCGTCGCACAATGAACTCTTGTAATCAACTAATATAAATAAAAATAAACAAAAATATTTTATTTATGTTTGTTAGTAATAAATTTTTTATCACAAATTTATTATTGATTTTATTATTGACTCATTCTGAAAATACTATATAACCTATACTAAATTAATAGCTACTATTTTTTTTTAATTGAGGATATACATAGTACATTTTAATAATCAACACAATCGCGATTTATAGAATCTGGTAAACAAGATAGGTGAAAGACGAGATCTCTCTTAGGATCCTTTACTAAAATTCGTCCAAGTAGTTTTCTGGCATATTTTAATTATAGGTTGTTTGTTATAACTTTACATACCTATTTTTGAAAATACCTTTGAAAGAAAAAATAGAGCTTCAGTTATTTTTCAGCGTCAAATATCTGAAAACAACTCTTACTTACTTCGATACAGAAATCCTAATTAATAAGTATTATAAATACGAAATCATGAAGAAATTTTGCATAAACATTGTCAGGGGGTAGATATACTAGTAGCTAGGTATCTATCTACATAAAATATTCATCATTATAATCATCATCAGCCTGTGTCTCATCACTGTTGGATATATCTGGCCTAGTGCTCTCCTAAAAAGCTAGTTTTCAACACATTGATTGACTTGACATTGACGACACGTTTGGTCTAGTGGCTAGTAACCCTAGCTGTTAACCGAACGATCGCGGGTTCGAATCCCGCTAGGGGCAAATTTTTATGTGTTAACATTTTACCTTTGCATCTGAGTCATGGATGTTTTCTATTTATAATATTTATGTATTTACGAAAAAAAAATAATCTATGTATTATATCAACTGTCTGGTATCCATAATACAAGCATTACTTGCTTACTGTGGAACTAGATGGCGCTGTGTGGAATGTGTGAAGATATTAAAATATATATATATATATAATTATTATTTTATATTAAAATATTTTATTATATTTTCAACATAATTCATATAAATTAATTATTTGTTATTACAATTCTATAATATAAAAAGAAAGTTCGTGTTAGTTGCACTAATTATAACTCGAGAACGGCCGGTTTTATGATATTTGATTTGTAGAATTTGTCTCCGCCTCGAATAGCAGAATAACTAAATAATCACAAAACAAAATTGTTAATAAAAATTTTCATACATTTTATGTACAACTGGTTTTTATTCTGAGGCGGTACGAAGTTCACCGGATCAGCTAGTTAAAATATATAACAATTGTTAATCTTACCAATAGTACTTCGAAATCTCTTAGGTCTGCAGATACATTGTAGGTAAGTAGGTATACTACTTCTCCAAATATATGTGTATACACATCGCTACATTGTAAAATAAGTTTTCCTAAAAGAACCATCATGGCGATTTTCTTCTTCATTGTAAATTAGTTGCATAATTTTATGATTTCTTGTCGTACCCCTTATTATACTGGTAGGAAGCCAACAGCTAATGGAGATAGCCGTTGATCACTTTTTGTGCGTCAAACTTCGCTCATTTCGTTTTTACTGGACGTTGTCAGATGGTTGGCGTTCTTGTCGCCTCATACTCATCAATCAAAATACTTACATTAAATACTGTGTGGGCATCTACTTCACTTATCATTATACTCAACTTAAAATTCCGTTTATAAAACTTAGGTAACTGTTGTCATAAAATTCTCTGGTCATAAGAAACGAAGTAGAAGCATAAATAACATTTTCTTAATTATTATTTTTTATTAGAGATGGGTTTGCTCTTGCCCAACAACCAGCTGTGTAGCAAGGATGAGGCCTATGATGGAGCGAGCTCATACAGAAGATGCCTATACACTCGAACTTTGTTTGGGTTATATGAGCTCGGAAATACAGACGCAGGGAGGAAGTTCCAAACCTTGGCAGTGCGCATTATAAAGGATGTTTTAAAGCGCTTCATCCGAAAAAGAGGGATTTTGACAAAATGGGGATGTATGTCCGATGGAAGAAAGGGGAGCTCATGCAGCTCCTGAGCACACTCTCCGAAGTACATCTTATAAAAGACACAGACTGACAATTTCGTGCCATATTATTATTTTTTAAAAGTGTACTGTCGCCAATGAGCGTTCCACTGAGTCAATGGCGGCAAGTTGGTATTTGGCTGAGCCATCCCAAAGGAGAGAGCAATATTCCATGCAAGATTGGACTTATATTATACAAAAAGATACAAAGATAGGAGCGATCTAAGCGTAAAGTAAATTGAATTATAAGTGATTATTATAAGTATAATCAGAGGAAAAAAGGTACCTTCTATAACGGTGGGTAATTATATCTATTTTATCTATCTACACATCTTTACTATAATATATAATATTATAAAGAGATTTGATTGTTTGTTTGTTTGCATTGAATAGGCTCCGAAACTATTGTTTTTCAAAACCTAATACCTAGTTTGATTTTGTGTAAGTAAATAAAACAATTTAAAATCTACACTTTTCGATTGCTTTTGTAGGTACATACCTAATACCTATTATTTTAAATTATCCCAGAATTTGCTATACAATAAAGCAAGGTAAAAATATTGAGGATAGACCCGATATAGCTTTTTCTCTTTAATTAAAACCGTATCAAAATCCATTGTGTAGTCTAGCTGACCCGGGGAACTTCGTACCGCTTCAGAATAAAAACAACCGTTCCATACAAAATAAATAATAAAATGAATTTTCTTCATATTTTTTATATTCAACAATATAAAGATCATAAAAACTGGGCCAATCGTGCTCGAGTTATAAGTGTAACTATAAAAAATATACCTATGAAAACGTGAGTTATAAATGTGTACACTTTCTTTTACACTTACATAATAGATATAGATATGTATATAAATAGATAATAACCTACTTATACCTACCACGGAATAAAAGCCTATACCCACATTTCCCTATATAACGCCACTATTGAAATTTCTCAGAAAGACGTCTTTATCTCCCTCTGTTGAATTTCGAATAAGACTGTGAAACACACGCTATTTCAAACTTAAGATGTTCTCCGATTGTTTTAATAGATGGCGCTTATTTGCGGTAGTATATTGAAGTATATTCTATATCTATGTTGAAAACAAAGAGACCAATGAACTTGTATGGAGGAGTGTTAAAAATAAAAATAAAATTTTTCAAGTTTTAGAATTTGAATATAATATTCCACTCAAATCCATGAGTCTACTACTAGATACTACTTACTTCATCAATATTAAATCTCCTACACTATACTTCATCAACAATACAAAACAATATTTTTCTCTATTCATAACATTTCATAACTTTTTCATAACATTTTTCATCAATTTTTTTATTACCTTTTCCGCATTTTTCATAAAATTTTCAGCATTTTAATTACCTCTATTACAATTATAATTATCTATATAATTATAATATTAATAACAACATTATCTATTAATTAATATTGTCGTTTATTTCGTTGAGTATTTTTTGGTACTGAAATTACAAATCGTTGGTAGATTTCGAGATTTGAAAGCGGCAATACAGATTACTTTATAAAAATGAAATGTCAATGTCACAAATGTCATTGAATGAACCGCGCGGCGAGGAAGCGGCTGGTTGTTGGTTGTTTGTGACAATAAATATATTATTAAAATAAAATAACATAACAAGAATGAAGGGCAGCAAGAACGTAGATGTTCAGGCTCTTAAAGACATCGCCAACAAATTGAGAATCGACAGTATTGTTGCTACAAATGCCTCTAAATCCGGGTAAGTACTCAAGACATAACCTTATTTTCGTGTATACACTTTACAGCATAATCAACGCAAGGCAAGGTCTAATGAAGGTTATAAAGTGCATGTGTAATTAAAAAAGAGCTCGTCAAGTAAAAGATTTATCGTTTATGTCGATTTATAATTTGTGAAATATAATTTAATGGATGTTTTTTCTCTTACATAATTGTTATATCTAGTACTTAGCTTCCCATTGATTATAACCTTAGTTCTCCGAGGGAGGTCATTTCGATCGGTGTCGAATGGATACATTGTAGGTTAGACAACGTGATTTTTATATTCTTAGCTTAGTGTCTCTTGTGATTATGTTGATTTTTTAATCACAAGAAATACTTATCGCTCATCCTTAATCCTACTGTGGTAGGCAGCGCACTTGCAGCGCCTGTGGCGTTGCTTGTGTTTTAGGCGACGGTAACCACTTACCATCAAGTGGACCGCCAGCCCGTCTGTCTAACTTTTAAAACTAATCATTAAAACTTTAATTTTAAACATTTAATATTACCACATATTATTATGTGTTGCAAATATGCTAAAAATATAAAAATAAATAGGTAATAGATAAAATCATCATATATATCTTATCTTAATATTAAATTTGTATAAGTAGATTATAGTTCAGCATCTGTGGATAGATATAATATCTAACAGGTAAATAAATATTATTGCTACTTTGAATTTATACCTTTTATATTTTCCACGATAAAATCTCTTTGTAGGTGCTGACCAAAAATAATATTTATCTGGAGGTTATATTATGAACTATATAAAAGATTGGTTTGCTGATCTTACTCACTCATTTACCTAGATTCCTTAGCTCTTCATGGAATCCAGGTCTTGGTTCCACCCACCGTTTAATTAATCACATATCACACAACTCGAGTGTTAAGTGTGAGATTTTACAGATAATGAAATAAACACCACTTTTACTGTTTATTTTGGTGTGTGTTATGAATAAATGCTATAAAGCTTATGCTACTGTCTTATCCTTCCACAACTTTCTTGATAGGTTATTAATATTATAAAGATGTAAAGTTTGCATGTTTTTATATATAAAGGAGGTAATCTTTAAAACTACTCATCCGATTTAAAAAATTCTTTCACCAATAGTTAAAATAGAATTAACATGTTCATAGAAAGGATGACCTATAAATAAATTTAAAAGTGTAATTAAAACCAAACTCCCTTCGAAAGGCTATTAAAATCACTGATTATTTAAGTGATAATGAAGCCTGGATTTAGGCGATTTGGAGCTCATACTATGTTTAGTATTATATACTTTGATTTTGTTTATAATCAATTGAAATTATTGTAATTGTTGTTATTTTATTATTATAAAGATGACAAAAAGAATTATATCCTGAGTTTCTTGCGAGTTTCTTCTCAGGATCGTCTTCATCTTGACTTTTTTTTCCAAAACCCTGGTAAATTTAAATTGATGTTGACGATCATAAGAGTTTCTCGAAGCAACCTAATTGATAAATAAATATTTTGATTTTGATGAAAATAGTCTAAATATATGCTAATATATTATCTAAAAATAAAGAACCAACATTTGACAAAAGTATCAACACACTATGAACACATTTGTATCTACCTTATTTTGCTTGTGTTACGGCTTGCATAAGCAACCTACCTACCATATAGTAAACTGTCGGTGCCTAGTGGTCTTTCTCATAAAAAAGTTCACATATATTGGGGAACATATGTTGATAACCCATCTTGTTTATCACACGAGACTTGCGTGACAACCAAATGTTACTTACGTAATCATTGAATAAATAGTATGTGCCATATAGGTACACTTTTATCAGTTATCGATATGACATGCACTTTGAGCATTGTTTTTAATGAGCCTGGCTTGTGTGCTTTAAATTTTTTTAATGCTTTAAATTTTTTTATACCAGAGGTACACTATCTTAAGTCCATTTTTTAAAAAAAAAAAAAACACTTTTTGGTGCCATAGGAATAAGTATTTTACGCTTATTTACTGGTAATACTTTTTCAAGTCTTATCAAAGAAAATAAAAATGTTTCGCTTATGGATTAATTTTTAAGACTCAAATCAGTTACACTCGGAAGTTACTGAATAATTTGCTAAATGTGACTTAAGATAAATTGCTTCCGATATACAAATTTTAGTAATAATATAATTTAAATAATTCATGTAGGTAAGTACATAAAAATAATATTTTCTGATTGTGTTCTGATGTATTTTCTGATTGTGTTATCATCACTTTTCTGAAGTGCCTCCCACAATGGAAGCTAATTTAGACATACATCAAAGAAATTTGTATTTAAAGAGCACTTGTGTGGGGCCATATTAATATAATGCTTTATAGAAATAAATGTATAATGTATAATGCTTTATAGAATAGAATTTTATGTTCGTTTTATATCAATTTCTATGTGTATTCTTTGAGGTAAGGTACTATGTGATAGGTACTTGAGTTAAGATTGAGTTAAGAGATTTTTTTAATAACAACAATGTAACAGATGTATAGTTTTTACTGTAATTAGTGTTTAAAATAAATTTTGCTAATGTTTCAACTAAGTATTAAAAAACTGATAACACATGTCATAACTAACTTATGAAATAAACTGGATTTTGCTTATTACTTCGTTCGCAAGATTCATCAAAAAGTAGCTTACTTAAAATTGGTTAAGTAGTTTTTGAGTTTACAACATACAAAAAAAATCTAATATAGGAAATATTAGATTATTTTGTTAAATTCCTGCAGCAGTTATGCGCGCGATTGAGTTACTATATATGTTTCTAACATTTTCACAAACTTTTACATTTATTACATTAATAAAAGTAATTAGTATGCATTGTTATTTAATTATACAAAAATGCAAGGTCTAACAAGAGGTGGGTAGTTTAGCTACAATAGCTTCTAGTTATGAAGACAAAATACTAGTTTGGTCACAGTACATGACTTTAAAAAGGGAAAGGTTCCACGGTCCTCGCTCACATGATTCACAGCTTGCTCTTTGTAATTTGATATTGTTTTGTCATCAAGTGAAATGTGAGTACCTACTACAAATTTGAATTACATGGCCTTCAGGAATTAAATAGACAATTAAATATAACAATGTACATATTTTTATTACAAAAAGAATGCTTATAAGTTATGTAAAAAGTATAGGTACAAGCCAGATTTGACATTTTTTCTTTTCTGTATACATATAATTACGTTGTATTAGTGTCGACAGCCTCTTTCAAATTAATTTAGATAAAATTCAGTTCAATATGCACAAAAGTTTCACGTATTTTTCAAAAAATTGTAGGGATCTCTGGTAACCCTTACTCATGCTCCAAATAAAGCATATAGATAACTACTGTATTCAGCAACATTTCGGTGTTGCTATGCTCAGCACTATAACTTGATTGTTTCAGCAAATTATTTGTATTATTTAATTGTTTCAGCCATCCCACATCATGCGCGTCTATGGCAGAGATCATGTCCGTTCTTTTCTTCCACACCATGCGATACAAGGTTTCTGCACCCAGAGACCCATCCGCGGACAGATTCATTCTCTCCAAGGTATCAAAACTCTTTAGTTGAACTACACCCTAGACATAGGTGGAAGTAGCGTGATACCAGGTTTAGTTAAGTGAGCTACTTTGAAATGAGGCCTCATGTTTCATTTACCAAGAACAAAATAACTAAAGCTTAATTGTGTTCATATAGCTTTCATATTTCATTATTTAAATTGTTTTTATATTATGCTTCTTTAGGACCCTATAAAAGTTAATTAATTTTTCTAAAAATAATTAGTAGGTGTTAAATTGTGACGTTGACTGACAAGTGTGCATAGTAAGCTTGGCTTTAAAAAAAAAAAGTATTTTTTAACGATCTTATTTTTGTAGGATTTTAAGCTGAAACTTGCCGTAATAAACGAAAATGAAATCTTTATATCAAATATTTTTTTAACAGCAAATAACTGTTTTCAGGGCCACGCTGCTCCAATCCTATACGCGGCGTGGGCCGAAGCGGGCTTGTTCCCTTTGGACGATCTGAAGAACTTGCGCAAGCTGGAATCCGATCTGGAAGGGCATCCAACGCCTCGTCTGAACTTTGTGGACGTGGGCACGGGGTCGCTTGGGCAAGGGCTGTCGGTGGCCGCCGGAATGGCCTACGTGGGCAAGTACTTCGACCAGACGCCCTACCGCGTCTACTGTCTGGTGGGAGACGGGGAGGCGGCGGAGGGGAGCGTCTGGGAAGCCCTACACTTCGCTTCCCACTACAAACTGGACAACCTCGTGGTCATCTTTGACGTGAACCGTCTAGGACAGTCCGAGCCCACCTCATTGCAGCATAAGGTTTGTATTTTTTTTATTTTTTTTTATATTAACCCTTACACTTACGCCAGAGTCGGATTTATCCGACAATTATTTTCGTGTCAATTTCGCCAGAGCCGGATATGTACGACAAATTAATCCACTTGTATAATGTATAAATTAAAAAAAATAAAAAAAAAATTTACAAGTAAGACGCTAGGGTACGACAACTCCTACAAAACCAAGCAGTTAAAGGGTCAATGTCAATACTATTAGTTAAGCAAAAGATAACTTTTCAGGGTTATACAAATTAAGTTTTATAGGAAACTAGTTGTTGCACGCGACATCGCTCGCGTAACTTTATAAAATATAGTCCACGTTACTCTATGATAATGTTCTATGGGGGTTTTTTTTTTTTTTTTTAATCAGTTCAACAGTTACAGTCACAAAGTATCCATTACAAACATAGAAAAAAAAATCAAATCTTTTTTACTCCATAATATTTGTGTATACATACAATATATGTATATATCACATAAATATTCATAGCCTGAATTTTCTGACTACCATTGTATGCCTGAACTATTAGATTGATTGACAACAATTATATAATAAATAATCTTAAACAACTAGCTGTGACTCACAGCTTTGCTTAACGCAACAGATATTGAAATTTCTAATTGAAAAGATTTTTAATGAATAAAAAGACCTGTTATATTGCTAAAAGATTTTTAGTATAGGTCCTTCAGTGTTGCAAATTGTCTGTGTTCATATTAGAATTTATGAATTTGCTAATCTCCACCTACCGAGTAATTATTATACTAAACATTTTACATAGTTTTATATATTATATATTTTCAGCATTCAACTATTTCAACATAATACACATTGCGTATTGTCATGTATTATGCAATGTTGAATGCCATATTAAATTTGTTTGTCGTACTCATTCGGTCGCAATCGGTCTGAGTGGGCAGTAACATTCAAACATTACTTACATATTAAGCCCAAATGGGATGAAAATTCTTATGGCCAATGAATCCTGGCAGTGTCAGGCTTCAGCAGTTAATTATAGAAAGGGATATATCGGAATAGCTCAGCATAAACATCTATTTAATTTGAAATAGTAATTAATTATGGTGCACCAATAACACTGCCCTTTCAGAGGTTTCATTATTATGATACGTTTGCGTCATAGCATAAGTTTCATAGACTATTTGCATACTTTATTGCGTTCAAACGAACCAGTTTACGTCGAAAGTTTTTTTACGAGTAAAATATAAAATGTTAGTAAATGCATTTTATATACAATGCATTTCAAAAATTGATGGGGTTTTGGGTAAAATTTTAAATACTACTCGAGGGCGTCAGATTTTCAGGGGGGATGTTAAGTGAACCCAAACTAAGCTCCCATTTAAAATGCAGACGATTCGGATGTAACGCCAGCTCGTGGCAGCTTTTTGAAAATGCAAAAAAAAAAATTTGGCAATTGCTATTTTTTAAAACACTCGAGCGCGTCAGATTTTCATACAGCGGTTCAGCCTGAATTCCTGATCGTGCTGATTCTTAATCTGACGACTATTTGGAGGATTTTTCTTAATTCAGCGTCTACAAAATTTTGAACGCCTCTAGACGCTCACCCCACCGTTAAAAAGGAAAACATCATATAACCTTTTTTTTCTTCCTACCATCTAATCTTCAAAATCCAATAGGTGCCCACGACGCTCGAGTTGATAAACAGGGCCCAATAATAAATCAAAACTATTGTCAAATCACTCTACATCTATTTATTTAAAGTATTTATCTCTTTATTATATCAGTATACTAATTTAATAATAGGTACTAATCTCCGTACCTACACCACCTATTAGAAAAATTTATTTATTTTATTATTTGAAAAGTACATTACTCCAGATGGACATAGGGTATATATTATGTATGGGTACTAATAATTAAGTATTATATTTTATTGATTGATTGACAGTGTTTATTGTCGAAATGATATAGGAGAATGCGGTAATGGCTTTTTCAGGTGGAAGTGTACGATGATCGTCTGAAGGCATTCGGTTGCCACTCGCTGGTAGTGGACGGACATGACGTCAGCGAGCTGGCGAAGGCTTTCGACGAGGCTGCTTCTGTCTCTGGCAAACCCACCGCTGTGGTGGCCAAGACTTACAAGGGCAAGGGATTCCCTGGCATCGAGGACCAGGACAACTGGCATGGGAAGCCATTAGGGGCAGAGGGAGACAGGGTTATCAAGGTGCGAATTATTAAGGCTATTAATAATTAATGATTTGTGCGTACATGTTGTCCTGTTACAAGAAATTTTTTGAAAGAGTTATAATTTTCACTTCAAGAAATTTAATTTTCAATTTAATCCTCCCTTTCTTAAGAAACAACAGACGCAACAACCAACTATTATAATGTAACTATATAAGTGTTATTCACTGGATATAATTATATGTCAAATCAACATATATATATATATCTATCTGGTGATAAGAAAATTTTGGACACTCAGCAATAGTAATTCTTCGCTACACTCCGCTACTTTCCGCTATAAAAACTACTAATTTTTCAAAATTTGAAAGTTATTGATTCCAGAACGATTTTTAAAATTTGAATGTTAAATTTGTTGTAAATTCATTTCATTTGTAAATGCACACTTTTTGAAGTATTTTTGAATTTTGTCCCTCTTGGATAAACCGGCAGTGATAGGGGACGCTGCGGGGTTATGCCGGATTCGTACCGGTTAAAACCGGGGACACTATGGCACGACATCGGTGCTCCGCCACGACTATCCAGCGCAAGGAGGGTTACGCTCTTGGTCGGATCTTCGGCGTACCCGAAAGGGGAGGTACGCCGGCCATCTCGGGGGATCTTACGACGTGCGGCAGTTTCCCCTAGTACTACCGCCCGGTCTCGGTCAAGGTGGCGATGCCGCCCCTGCTAATTTGCCGTAGTGTAAATCCAGCCTTAAAGTCGACTACGGTGTTATTACAGCATCTGCAGTCGCTGATAAAGAACAACAAGATATCTCTGAAGGCGTCGGCTCCAACAGCGGAAGCGCCTCGCGTCCACTTGGAAGACGTGACCTTGTCGGCGCCGCCGGCCTACAAGCTGGGGGAGACCGTCGCCACTCGCTTGGCCTACGGCACAGCTCTCCGCAAGATCGCCGACACCAACATGCGGTAATGCTCACTTTGTACTCGACTAGAACTAGACTAGATATCGTTGGCGAAGAGACATTTGCCATCTTCTTACTCTTGGTCTTTTGATAGCACTTAATGACAAAATTTATATTTTTAAAAATATTTTTGAGATCAGTAATTTTTTTTTTCTATATTACAAAGAGTGGCAGGCAGGCTGACGCCTGATTGCACTGCTGACCTTAAAAAAAAAAAAAAAAACAATTATATACATAAACATTCCTCGTTTATCGCTCTTTCTATTAGTGAAAATCGTATCAAAATCTGTCGCGTGATTAAGAAGCAGTTAGCGAAGAAACAGACACTTTATTTATAATATAATATAGATATAGAATAGATGATGAAGCCACCTATAGCTAGTCTTAATACACAATGAACATTCCCTATAATCACTAAGTGCTAATCACCAATATAACCAATAGATTAATAAAAAGGGTGTTTCTGCAACAAAATTTATAAAAATTTAGTATTATTATATTTGATAATATTGATTATAATGGTATTA
Source organism: Synanthedon myopaeformis (assembly GCA_944738685.1). NCBI lineage: Eukaryota > Metazoa > Arthropoda > Insecta > Lepidoptera > Sesiidae > Synanthedon > Synanthedon myopaeformis. The sequence continues at coordinate 7,668,881 of OX122932.1, read as the reverse complement.
TAATGACAATTAATTCACAGAATTTCACCTACATTTTGGGTTAAACGTGATGAACTTGTGTGCACATATTTTCTATTGACAATTGAATTATTGATTGTAATGATGATATTAAATAAATGAATATCTTCACACATTCCACACAGCACGATCAAGTTCCACACTAAGCAACTAATTGATAGTTGCTTATCCAGTTGATATAGTACATAGATATTTTTTCTTTGTAAATACATACATATTATAAATACAAACATCCATGGTAAAAAGGTAAATGTTAACAACATAAACATTTGCCCCCAGCGGGATTCGAACCCGCGACCGTTTGATTAATATTAGCTAGGGTTACTGGCCACTAGACCAAACGTGTCGTTTAAATTTTTTAAATATTCGAATCGGCAGCGTGATCGCATTGGACGGCGACACGAAGAACTCGACGTTCAGTGACAAACTTCGCGCCGCTTACCCGGAACGTTACGTCGAGTGCTTCATCGCCGAACAGAATCTGGTCGGAGTGGCGACCGGCGCCGCCTGTCGCAACCGCACCGTCGCCTTCGTGTCGACCTTCGCGGCGTTCTTCACGCGAGCGTTCGACCAACTGCGGATGGCGGCCATCAGCCAGTCCAACATCAACCTGGTGGGGTCCCACTGCGGCGTGAGCATAGGCGAGGACGGGCCCTCGCAGATGGGCCTCGAGGATCTGGCGCTGTTCCGCACTCTGCCCACCGCCACTGTGTTCTATCCGTCGGACGCAGTCGCTGCGGAGCGCAGTGTGGAGTTGGCTGCGAACACCGCAGGCATCTGCTACATAAGGACGTCCCGTCCCAACACAGCGGTCATCTACGGAAACGATGAAGTCTTCAAGGTAAACAAAGTTGTTTTATGTTTAAGTCAAGTCAAGTCACTTGGCGTTAAGTCAAGTCAAGTGACACAGCCTGCACCAATGAAAGTTCTAAGTAATAAATAGCAAATACAATAATAATATAATAATAAATTAGCAAAGTCCATTCAATGCGATGTCAATTCGGATAGTGGCCATTTAAGTAAAAATACTTATTTGAACAGGTGGGCGAGGCGAAAGTGGTGCGCCAGTCTGCCAAAGACCAGGTCCTCGTAGTGGGCGCTGGGATCACTCTGCACGAAGCCCTAAAGGCTGCCGACACGCTGAAGGAGTCTGGCGTCGCCGTCAGGGTCCTGGACCCGTTCACTGTGAAGCCACTGGACGAGAAGGCGCTTCTGAAGCACGCCAAGGCCGTAGGAGGAAGGGTCCTCGTCGTGGAGGACCATTACGCAGCCGGAGGCCTAGGGGAGGCTGTGTTGGCTGTACTCGCGCCGGAGAGAGACGTCAGCGGACGTCACTTGTATGTGAAGGAAGTTCCTCGCTCGGGACCTCCCCAGGCCCTGCTCGACCGCTATGGCATCTCGTCGCCACACATCGTCCGCGCAGTCCAAGATATCATCAAGGTTTAAATAAAGGTGAAATGTCCCTGAAATTTACCTCCAAAATAAGCAGAAAAAAAATGATTATTTTTTTAGTGTAAATGGAAATATATTTTAAATATATTCCGTCATCCAGTGTACCATTAAATGGTCATACATTATACCATTGAATGGTCATACATTATACCATTAAATGGTCATACATTATACCATTGAATGGTCATACATTATACCATTGAATGGTCATACATTATACCATTGAATGGTCATACATTATACCATTGAATGGTCATACATTATACCATTGAATGGTCATACATTATACCATTGAATGGTCATACATTATACCATTGAATGGTCATACATTATACCATTGAATGGTCATACATTATACCATTGAATGGTCATACATTATACCATTGAATGGTCATACATTATACCATTGAATGGTCATACATTATACCATTGAATGGTCATACATTATACCATTGAATGGTCATACATTATACCATTGAATGGTCATACATTATACCATTGAATGGTCATACATTATACCATTGAATGGTCATACATTATACCATTGAATGGTCATACATTATACCATTAAATGGTCATACATTATACCATTAAATGGTCATACATTATACCATTGAATGGTCATCCAGTATACAATTGAATGGTCATCCAATATACCATAGATCATCCAGTATCCCATTGAATGGTCATCTATTATTATGAAAAACTAAATAATATGGTCTATTTCATATATTTTCGTGTCCATTTGTGACTGAATTTATTTTTATATAATTTTTGGTCATGCAACCTTTTTGTGTATATTTTAATTGGGTAAACTTATACAATTTGCGAATTTTGGAGGCAAATCCTTAAACCTAAAACGTAGCCACACTTTTGAACTCGCGTAAGTAGCTGAAGTTATAATAAAAGGAGATTGGGATTATATACTATGTATGTATATTCAGTGTACTTGGTTTAAGTTCGCCAAGAACTTAATGTGTACTTGGTTTAAGTTCGCCAATATAACGTAAAAAAATAAAACTACCTCTTTTTAATAAAACTAAAGTTGTGTTGCCAATGGGTTGAGTTAAATGAATCCATAAAAATATTCAAAAAATCTAGGACATTTGGTTTACATACTGAGAGGACAATGTAACTGTGACAGTTTGAAAATAAAAAAAAAACTACTTTTTTTTTTTAGCATTGCTACATATAAAACAAATCAATCCGTTTCTGTCCCAACTAAAATATTTGTGTAAATTTTCTGTATAAATTGAATGTTTTATATTGGCAACACTAGATTCGACTACAACTCGACCGTTCACAATTCAATTTCGAAATTTTTGGTCTAGGTGATAGATTTTAAATGAGACAAACGAACATTCCTTTTAACGATTCTCATGTAACGTAAAGGTCCAAATGTGTGAATATTTGCCAATATTAAGAACTGATTTTCAGAAAAAAAAAAAAAAAAAAAAATAGTTCCTAAGGATAAAAAAAAAACACTAGATTTTTAAGGGGTACATGGAACTCCGATTGGTTGTTAGAGTTTTATATGTTTTTTATATATTATATGTATGACTAACATGCATAGTGCCTTCACATATATATATTCTTAAGGAAAAACGGGATTTGAACATATAAAGGCTGTTGGTATTTTTGAAAGGTTTTGTAGGATTAGAGAGTAAGAAAAAAAATGTTTTTTTTTTTTGTAACTTTTTGATGCACAAAATATTTTTGTTTGTATGTTAATAATTCACAGAGTATATTCATACTAAATAAAATATAACTTGTTTTATATGTGTGAATTGTTTATGATATAGTATAGTTTATGTCAAAGGGCTTCCTGATTGTTTATATATATATTATATGTATGTATATATGATATATATTTAATATGCGTCATATATATAATTCTTTATGTTATTTTTTCATTATATGTATATGTTACATTCCTGTGAGCATTTTTGGTAATTTTTAAAAGAATTGAGGTTTTTTTTGGTAATAAAAGTTTATTAAATACAAAACTGAGTTTTATTTTGATAACATTTTTATTATATTAATTCCGTATTAAATATTAAACGATTTATACAAAACTTAACGTTTAATGACTAGAATACTCTCGTATAATTTTTATATGTACAAAAAACTTAATTGAGAAGTTAAATTAAATATTATATAAAATCTAAATAAGTTAGAGGTGTGAAGTGACTAGTTTTGTTAGTGGCAATAATTTACAATTCGCCTTAATTTAAGAAGTCTTACTTATTAACTTAAAACTCCTTAAAGGAAGTCTAAGAAGTCTTACTTATGAACTTAAGCCTTCTTAAAGGAAGTCTTTAAGAAGTCTTACTTATTAACTTAAGACTTCTTAAAGGAAGTCTTACTTAAGAAGTCTTAAAGGAAAGGAAAACTTCTTAAAGGAAGTCTTTAAGAAGTCTTACTTATTAACTTAAGACTTCTTAAAGGAAGTCTTACTTAAGAAGTCTTAAAGGAAAGGAAAACGTCTTAAAGGAAGTCTTTAAGAAGTCTTACTTATTAACTTAAGACTTCTTAAAGGAAGTCTTTAAGAAGTCTTACTTATTAGCTTAAGACTTCTGAAAGGAAGTCTTTAAGAAGTCTTATTTATTAACTTAAGACTTCTTAAAGGAAGTCTTACTTAAGGATTATTAAAGGAAAGGAAGTACTTAATAAGTAAGACTCCTAAATGAAGTCTTAAACGACTTAAGTCTTAGTAAGTACTAAACGACAACAAAAGAACGGATATAATAATTTATACATTTTGGACGGAGTGACGATTCAAAGTAACATCGATATGTAACGCAAAGAACAGGAAGTCTATTTTCCAAAAATCTCACTATTGACAATATTTTAAATGCAACATTTTGAAGCCGGCGACGCGAGTACTTCTTTGGCCTGTTAATAACTTAATAACTTGTTCCTTATCTCACGGAATGGCCTAAACCAGAATTTGTCAGAATAAGGCTCGAGTTCACCAACAGACGGTTATTTTTAAACAGCTGTTTAAGTTAATCAGATGTTTAGGGCGTTTAACCCGCATTTTAGCGATTTTGAACAACAAAATATTATTAAACGGCTGTTTAAATTTTAAACAGCTGTTTAAAAATAACCGTCTGTTGGTGAACTCGAGCCTTAATTGTCAAATTATAGTGCAATATGCTGATATAATATCTCAACGGCTTTTGATTGGGCTTTTTTTATGCCGATATGGATTTAAAAACGTCAGATGCTGGATAAAATAATAATAAAACGCCACCTAACAAAATTTTACGGTAACGATTGATTTTAACATCCACCAGCAACAAGTACCACACAAAATTACAAGATGGCGCTTTAATAAATAGTTATAAAAAAACTTTTTTTTATATATATAAAATTGCGTTATTACAACTAACTTCTTGTAGGTGTTTTACAAATATATATATATATAAAAATAGGTATGTTTAATAAATAAGTATAGACTTAAAAAGACACACCTTATCTATTTCTGAGATAAGCGAAATAAATTCTAATAATTATTTACAAGAATGTTTTGTTTAAGGTTATTGGGTAATAGATATCAATATAATTTTTCTGTTTATGTGTTAATTGGTAAAGCCATTTCGTGAGTGAAGGGATTAATTTTTAAATAAAGTTCTCATATCACATTGGTGTCCCACCACAACCTTCAGTAGACGGCGGTGGACCATTGGGGGGTGTTCCCTCAAGCTCCCCTGGAAGATAATCTTTCCAACTCCTGAACAAGTACCTTGTAAACTTCCTCAACTGTCTAAATTTGCAATAAGTCGCTCCCTCAGCGGACTGAAGCTGTTGAGTTTGTATCAGAAACCCTTTTTCCTTGAACGTCTGCTCCAATTTCTCTCGCTGCAGACTCTTGCGCGATTTCCTTTTCTTTTTGCTCGACTCGTCTGCTGTCGCCCCTCTCTGTACTGCGCTAGACGTCTCTCCTCCCCCCTGAACAGGCTCTCTCTGGCCTAATTCGCTCCCTTTCTTGTTTCCAGTACCGCTGTAGTATCGAAAATTTCCTCCAGAGTCAACTGATAGCATTTTTTTCTCTTGCAACGAAGGCTTCGATCCACCGGTGAACTTGAATTTGCATATGCTGACCTCTGTCGTAGGCGTGGTAGAGTTTGACCGCGCAGGCACCGGCGGAATGAATATGGCTGAACGTTTTCTTTTGACGGGACGCGGTGCGGGATTCGGGGAAGCGCGTTTCGTCGCTGAAGCATTCTCGGATTGTGTCGGTCTCGTGTCGTCCCCGGATCGTATCACGTTTGGGTCTAGCAGTTCAGACAACTGTTTGAGCACCAATTTGTTCTTGTTGTCGTCGACCGGTGGCGAAGGGGTGCTGGGGGCTGAAGGGCTGTTTTCCGAGTGGTCTTGGGGCAGAGACGCTGCTGCTGCAAGCCGTTGATAGTAGAGCAGTTGAGTGTGAAGAGCCAATGGATGCACATAGACTCCTGCGTGCGGCCAATATACTAGTCCGGAGGTATCGCCGTCCGGCGCCGAACATCGTGTCGGTTCCGACAGGGCCGGCGATACTACTCGCGTCACCGGTTCCGGCGAACTACGAGCCGTCGCCGGAATCACAGAAGTGTTTCTTTGTATCACTGAAATCGCGTTAGGCTGTTCGCTTTTCGTTTCACTTTCCAATTCTTCCGGCTCCCTTTTCACTGCTGGCGTCGAGGTGTATATATTTCCAAACTTTTTTTGGATCTGTAATTTAAGCTCGTGTAAATCTCTAATGCAAAGGTTAAGTGGCTCGTTATCACTGTGCAGTGGTCCAGCAACCGTAGCCGGGGCAGCCGGCATCGGCTCGTCTGGACTTCCGAAGCTCGGCGGCGAACAGCTTTCCAGTCTTTTCTTGTTCTCCTGAGACAATTTCCTCTCTAAAAGGCTTGAAATGATTTTATTTTGCAAATCAGTTTTCGGACTCCCCGAGGACGGATGTAACGTGGGACACACATTGAGCCTATTTAATCTCTCCGGGGGAGGTTGTCCGGGAACAACTGTGCCGTAATTCTCGTATATAAGATGACAGATGTCCGCCTTCTTCGGCTTTCTTCCGCGCCTCGGCTTGGAGTTGTTAAGCGTCATCTCTCCCATGTACGGAAGGTCATCGTAGGTGACTATTTTGCTGGGTGCTATGGCTGGGTTCTTCTTTTTGTCGACCTTGGATTTGGAAGCCATGTTGAGGTTGGTAGCGGGAGTGGCAAGTGGCAACGTCACCGCCGTTTCATTCTGTATACCGGCGAGTCTCTGCGCCCAGATTTTGAAAGTTTCGTTTGTGAAGTTACTGAAATCTGAGATCGGTTCAGGTTTAGGCTTTTCCTTCTTCGGCGCTTGTTTCGCGTTCGCTTTCTGCAAACTCTGCTCGTAATGGTCTAGATACTCCTGTGGCAACGCCTGGTGGTGGAATTTGAGTTTCCATCGATTCTTTTGTCGGCTGCGCACTTGCTTCGTCTTGTTTGCCTCTGGTTGCTCCGCGAGCCGCTCCTTACTCGCCGAAAGTAACTGCTGTCGAAGCAACTCCTTATTATCTGATCTGAAAGTAAAAGTTTCAACAGTGTCATAATTTCGCTATATATACTTACTGCTAAGAACAGGCCACTCTCTGCGTTAGGGGGTTTGGTATTACTTCGCTAGACTACTACAGATTCTACTTTAGTTTTAATAGATTCATTTGTACCTGAATATTCTAAGTAGTTTGGGGCACGCAGTTAGATTTGCAGACCTAATAATGATTCTAAACTGCGTCTGGCTTATCGATTGTCAGTGTACGCAAAACTACTTAACAGAAAATAATTCAAAGGCTCCAAATATAGGCAGATGAAGACGCTGGCAAAATCCAGAAATTTTAAATATGGATAAAGTTCTCTCATTGTGAAGGGAGACATCCTAATATTAAAAATGCGAAAGTTTTTTTATACGTTTTCACGCCTTAACTACTCGATGGATCGTGGTAAAATTTTGCATACACGCTGTCAGGGATACAAAAAGGGACAAAGGCTACCTTTCGTTCAGACAAAAGTACCTACTGTTCCCGAGGGATCATCCACAAATCCAACGCGTCACAAAAATATATGAACAATTAAAATTTAATAATTTTTCTAACACTTAAGAAAAAGGGGCGCGAACGAAGTCGCGGTCAAAAGCTAGTGAGTCATAAATATACCTGTTGTGAGGGTGCGGTGGTAATGGTGGAGGGGGCGGCGTGGGGCATACGTCGGCGCACGCCACGCGGCGCATCACTTCTGGAACAATGAATAAGTACATCTTTTTATTTTTTAATGCTAACCGTTTAGTAGAATATGACTTTTACTAGGTGTAATTGAGTTAACCATTTCTTGAGTTTAAGTCCACTGGAGTTTCGTAGCCATGTGTGCTATCTACAGTCGTATCGTAAACGCTACGCTACGCTAAGAGAAAACTTTGTGATTGGTCAAAATTTTATTTTGACGTTACAACAACCAATCACCAAGCTTTATCTTAGCGTTCTCTCTTCGTTTCCGAAATACGCAACGAAGCGTTTGTATCAAGATGCAAAGCCAAGGCTTTGATTCATTTAAGCTGCTGAGAAGACTAAAAAGGACCTTTGATTTAGTTCGGTGTATTAGCTATAATTGGGCTTATTTTTGTAAATCATTGAAACGCCATCTATTGCCAATTTTTATTAAACCGTGTTTAGTAGATAGTGATTGATTTATTTATATAATCCAATAGTTCAAGTTCATGTGAATCCCTAAGATTTTATGTAAGTATCTGAATGGAATTTATTAGCTGGAAATGTGTTGTTTTTGTCCTGATAAAACAATAATTATAAAATTAGGTAGGTAATATATATCTCGAATAAAGATTTTATTTGTTTCCTTGTTACAATATTAGATAAACCCTATTAGACATTGAATGTTGTAAAAAATATTTTCCCTGCACAACTAAGTAGGCACATAAGCTGATTAAAATAGTCTTCAAATTTGAAATTCCTTGAATCATTCAGGTATTCTAATAAAAAAACCTAACATACATAACAGTGCGGTGTCTGTGTTTGTTAGACTTTTTTTTAATTTCTATTGACCAACTTAAGTGTTTTCAATAATAAAAAAATTAAACACTTTCGAAATGATTGTTTGTATTTCGACTAGAGAGCGAACTCTAGTCTAAGTTTCCATTTAACACTACTTGTGTTAATAAAAAACGATTCCCCTGAAAATAAGTACATTCGTGATTATGATTCACATAAATGTTGATGAGAGTACCTATAAAAGGCTGAAAGCCCACTGAAACCGAGTCTCACTCGAGTGGTGCCCAAAATACTCGCGCCTCTAAAGGCGTGCGCGCGCGCATCTCGTCTGAAACTGAAATCAAACACGATACCATTTCGCAACGCAATACTCATGCTCATCTTTGTTTCTCTTACGTACTCTTATGTGTCCATTTATTTAGGACATTAACTGGTAAAATACACCAACATGTAACTACATTTTATTCAAAATTCAAAAAAATTCAAATTATTTATTTACAAGTGACATGGGTCAATGTAAACCAGTTCTCATTAGTTAGAATATGCCACCTCATGCACTGCCCCGTCTGGCGTGTAAATTTATAATTTATATATCTTCTATTCAAATAAAAATCATATAAAACGAAAATAATACTTAATAAAAAATACGTCGTAGTCAATTGTAAAATTTATTTAAATGTCAAAATATTCCCTAATATTATAAAAACATTGATCCAATAGCCATTTGGTCAGTTTTATTCTAAATAAATTTCCCGGTAATTCCCTGAGTGCAGTGGGTAACTTATTATATATTTTAATAGAGGAATAATATGAATTCCGTCTACAAATTTCTAAATTCATTTTTGGAACATCTAAAAAATTTTGCCGCCTTGCTCTTTGTGGTAGAATATCTGCTCTGTGAATAAAATAAGATTCATGTTTCTTCACAAAATTGTGCACTTTAAAAATTGCATATTTAAAAAAATTGTGCACTTCCCTTTAGTTGCCACTAATAAAAAAACCGAAAATAAAAATATATACAATTAGTCAGATACAAAGTCAATGAACACATTACTACAATGGCATTTTTTATAAATATTGTTTATATTTTATTTATTACTAGTTTAACTCGGCCACGCTTCGCTGTGGCTCAGTCAGCAACGTTCCTAGGTTGCCATAACAACGGTCAACGTATGAAAATTATGTTTTTTTTTTATAAAAACAAATCGGTATCCGTTGTAATTTTGGGAAATAGTATTCCTCTGTTTAAATGCAATGTTGTGTAAAAATTTCAAGTCAATCCGTCGGCTAGTTTTCGAGTTTTTGATTAATACACAAACCAACACAACATTTTTATATAGGTATAGATTTTGTTATAGTAATAATAATAGTAATAATTCATTCATAATTCAGAGGATTAGAAGTTGGAATATTTCTTGCAAAAACCAGAGGTTATATTAATATTAAAATTTTTATTTCTGACAATAAAGAAAAAATGAACTACTTATATTTTTTTTACTATATTACATATATACTAATATTATAAATGCGAAAGTATGTTTGGATGTATGGATGTTTGTAACTCTTTCACGCAAAAACTACTGAACCGATCGCCATGAAATTTTGCATACACGTTGTCTGGGACACCAGAAAGGACATAGGGTACCTTTCATCGTTCAACGCGGACGAAGTCGCGGGCACCAGCTAGTGAAATATAATACTTATATTTTATTTATTTTCAGATTATTTGAACTACTCTTTTAGGAGATCTATGCCTTCAAAGATACATACGTCTCATTTGCAGTTTAGCATGACTATGCGCCTTAACTGATCCTTAAAAAATATGAAACAATTCTCCAGATAATATTAAAATCTTTTCCTAGATTTTAAAAACTTTTTTTTGAGATTCACGTCACTAAAAAAAATATCTAACTGATGGTGCGCAGTTAGCGGATATACAGAGAGACATACGCGAAAAGCGACTTCAATTCAAATTATACTATGTAAGGAAGAAAGCGATCTAATCAATTAAATTTGTAATATAACTTCAATATTTATACACCAAACATTTAACGGTTAACCGAAGGAACAGGAAAATTAAATGTCGTTAGAGTTTTTTCAATGTCAAAACCCAGCTTCGTCGAAATGTTAGCGCGATTATCAATCAATTAAGTTACAGCCACATCTTTTCATGGGGGGATTAATTATTATTGTTAGATTAGGTTGAGTTATGTTTACATCATGTTATGTAAAGGTATCATACAAGCAAATACTATTGGCAGCCCGCCAGCGTCCGTCGATGACGTCGAACAACACCTTACACTAACCAAAACTATTTGGACAAATATTTGCATTGCATATTAGGATTTTTTTTTAATAATAAGTGCCGTCAGAGAAGTGAACATCAATGTACATACAGACAGAAGATTTGTGTACAGTGTACACCCTGTTTGAATTTGCTTACAGCTCCACGTGAATGTCATGACGAAAAAGAATTACCTAAGTAAGTAGTTTAGCAGGAAGTTAGTTATAAAGTAGTCTGTGCACGAGGCAAAATAACTGCATCGCCTCGTTCCACATATTGTAATGTTTAATAATTTCATAACGATCCGCGTTTAAAGGAGATAATCAAATCGCGATAAACAAATGTCATAAAAGGTATGTTAATAGTATCCGTATTAGGAGCAGAATCGTACTGAGCTGCTTATGTTTCGTGTGAATCACGGCCGAGACGTGGCGCGTGGGACGTTTCGCCTCTTCGCATTATTTATTACTATTTTACAACAAAACACTACACAAAAGCGTATATATAACTTCCCAATGTGGCCATCTCTATTGTATAACATGCTTGTAGAGGTATCGATATACATTTTTTTGGAAATTAGACATTTACACCTTGCATAGGCAAGGGATTTTATTTGGCTGATTAAATATTTATATTATTAATATTCAAAATATTTATAACATATTCACATTTAAAATTAGTATTATAGCCCAGTCGAATTAGGATTTGATATGGAAGTAATTCCAAGTAGCAATTTTCCTTCGAAATTCGTTGGAGGGGGTCACTGGCAGTCTCCATTTCGGTTTTCGGGATCCTCACCCTATTGCGTCATCCGCCATCTTGAATTTAAGGGTGAATTTTTGTTTACTGAATAACTCGTTTATTTTCAATTTTACACGAAAAATGATTATGACCGAAGTTGTTTGGAATTAAATTTTCTACAATTTTGGTCCTTATCAATTTTTCCTTAGGATCAATATTTTTCGATTTCACATTCTCGATTCTTAATCGCATTTATAATTTTATTTATTTGAAAAGACTTGCCAAATAAAGACACACTTAATCACAAGATACAACCCTCAATATATTGTAGAAAGAAACATTACAAGTACAGTACCGAATTTAAATTATAGAAAAGCACAGCAAAAGTAATAATTAGTAATAATATTAGCAGTTCTCTAAAACCGACCAAATTTATATTGTTTTTACTATAAGTAGTTAACACATATGTACCTAAAAAAACTGTGAATTATCCAATTTGTCAAACATGTTGGTTGCAATACAGTGGTGACAATTTGACACTGTCCAAGAAAGGGCAATAAGCCGCTATGCAAGCAAAGCTTTCCACGCTTTGATGAGTCGAGCAAACATATTGGCCAAATTGACAACGCTGACCTACTTACGCGGTACTTCACGAGTAAATGAAATTTTATAAGTGAATGTTTCTTTTATTATTTACATACATATTTTTAGATCATTATTTAAATACATTTAAAGAAACTGAACATTTTGTAAATTGTTTGCAAAATTAATTCGCAAGATCTTTCTTGAAACCTACTTAAAGCAATATTTTTCTAAATTTTTTTAAAGTAAGGGTGTATCTGAAAAAGGGATTTATTTATTTAAAAAAAATGTAGTGATCCTAGGTACTACCTTTTAGGTTTAAAATCTAGTGTTTAAAACACCTACATATATAAGTAATTGGTACAAAACATCTTAATACTTATAATGCATCATTTTGACAATTACACGTTTTTTAAAATATTTTTACATAACTATAGCGAAATAACTAACTTATTGTGGACCCAAGGGATTTTGATATTATTTTAATTAATGAAAAAAGCGATAAACCAGGAACCAGTATATATAACTTGCAAAATTAATTGCATCCGTGCCAGGGGCGATAAATTTGAAAAGAGGTTTAGCTACAATTCTTTCTTTACAAAAAAATGTGTACTTACGTTTATGGAGAATGAATGTCATAACATAACTTATATCTATATAAAGGGGTTGTAGCTAATGTCAATCATGGATCGTATAATTTGTGCAAAATACAAAATAAGTATATTATATGCGAAATTTGATGGAATATCTATCTATACTAATATATTGTTTGTTGATAGTAGTGTTGAAATCTCTACTAATATATTATTATAAAGAGAGCAGATTTGCATTTTTGATGCAATGAATAAACTCAAAAACTACTAGACCGATTTTAAAAATTCTTTCACCTATAGATAGCTACGTTATCAGGGAGTGACATAGGCTATATTTTATAAAGCTACGCGGGCGAAGTCGCGTGCAACAGCTAGTTTTACATAATTCCAAACTTGACTATAATGTTTTTCAGTCAATTTAAAACTTGTTATAATAATATTAAAGATTTTTATATTTTTTTACCAATTACATATACCTATTTGGTGTTTTAAAAGTTATTATTTCACAGTTATTCCTTAATTTGTTTATTAATATCAGTTTTTTAACTTTGCTTTTATTTATGCTATTCTAATTGGATTCCTGTAAGAAATTCGTCTCCATATTTTACACGCGTCTAAAAAGAGATCTCACCTGGACATTAATTATGCAATGCGTTTATTTTTATGCACAAAGCAGCTAAATATTTTTATTTTAAACTAGCTGTTGCATGCGACTTCGCCCACGTAACTGTATAAAATATAGCCCATGTTACTCGCTGATAATATAGCTTTTTATAAGTGAAAGAATTTTCAAAATCGGTCCAGTAGTCTTTGAGTTTATTCATAACAAACATACAAATATTCTCTCTTTATAATATTAGTATAAATGAACTTTAAAACCAATAATTTAATTTTATACTACTAAACCATTGGGAATATTTGGATAAGCTAATGCATTACGAAACCACTTCTGTTAAATAGGATTAAAAATTCCGTATCACATGTTTTAGCCAAAATTATAATTTGATTCAATTTACATACGCTTTTCAATAAACAGCGCGCATTCTGATAACCGCGAGGGTTAAAGATCAAAACAAGAGTCAACGTCGCGATAAAAACGGGATAACCATTCATTGAAAATAATAAAATATGTTCACCTGCGCCCTCGGGAAGCATTTGTGTCATCCAAATCCTTTATGGTGTTCGGTCACTGTGTATCCTTATCCTTATTGTGCACGGATAACGATTCGCGGGATCATTGAACCACAAACACGATTCACCGTCCGTCACTCGAGTGCAGTGTCCACGGGAACGCCTGCCGAGGCGTTACTCTAACCGTGATCGCGTTATCAGTGCACTACAGACCTGTACACCGATAGTGATACGCTGAAGGGGACACGCATCGATTTGACGGGATCGTCCGCGCTATTGCGCGCGCGCAGCTTCAATCTAAATACAGACAACTCGGCCCGAACCAAAACCGCCCGTATTGCTCTCTCTGTGCGTGTTTCAATACGGCCTAAATTTAGAGGCCGCTCGATACCGAAATAAAAATGTTTTTACGTGTTTTTCACAAGTGTTAGACGGGAATAGATGGCGTTTTTGGCGGTCTCTGGTCGCGTGCCAGCGAGTTGCGCGGGAAACCCGAGATTCGTGCCATAATTGGCAACCGCTCGGACGGTTTTTGGTATTTAATTTCGGCATCGCCGGGCCAGTGCGATGCGCGCGCGCTAATTTAGTACGCTTCCGCTGCGTTGTAATCGCTCGACGTACGGGATGCATTACCTGATCGCCAACACTACCGTTCCTTATATGGACATCGCTTGTACGATACCCGTTCGACAGGAGAGTAGGAGGCGATTTGCGTACAGATAAACGCGGTAAATGGATTTAATTGCTGCACTTGTTATGTATTAAAAATTAATAAGGCCTGTGCAGCGGACGCAACAGGTCGTCGGTTCGCCCACACTCTGCTAACTTTAAAGTCACTATCGTTGACCCAATTCACCGGATAGGATGGTAGGAGTTGTTTGATATCTTTAATAAATTAAATTGACTAGTTGAGATTTTAGTATTTTACTGAGATTCCAATTAAATAAAAATATAAATAAGTAATTTGTAGTCTACATAATATTAGATCTGTTTAGGCAAACGTTTAATAGAATCGTAAATGTTGAGATTTTTTAATTCAATATACTCTCTACCTAACGACCTATATGTGAAAATTATTAAAAAATTATGTACATATAATTCTTTAAAAATTATTCATCATTCATTATTGACATTTGTCAAGAGCGAAGATTAAAAAAAATATTTTAATTATATTATCGCAATTAGCACTCAATACAAAGAAAAATAAATAAACGTAATGTAAAAAATAATGATAAAATAAGTCAACTATAACCTTTCCAATTTTTTTTTTAAATGTAACTGGTAGTTGTTTTAAATTTTAAAGCGTTCAAACAAACAAACAACCTCTCCAGCTTTATTATATTAGTATACCTAGTATACCTGATTAGTATAGTTTACTTCAAGAGATATTTGAATTTAAAAAGATTCCTTAAATTTTTTAGGTGATGAGCAGGACTTTTCAGAAATCAGCTCAACATTAATTTATTCATTAAGGAGAAACTTAATTATTTAAGCCTTAAATTTAATAAACTTCAACACCTCCAGCCAAGGGCGTAGCCAGGATTGTATATAGGCAGACAAATAAAATCCTAGATTATTTTGTTTTGATCGTCCCGTATTGTTGGATTTCACAAGTCAGCCTTCAAGCCTGTTAGTTTCTTAGGTCTTATAAGTCAACTTCAACAATAAGTGCAAGATAATTCTTTGAATTATCAGTGAAACACTAACATGCTCTTTGATTTCAAAGTATGACTAAGCATTTCTAAACTGCGTTTTTTTAATTCGAAGGAGTAATTTGACATTTCCTGGGTTGCAGGTTTTTGACAATACAAAAATAGTGATGTCACCTAATCGAACTTATTAAAAAACTTACGGTTTTATGAAACCGTAAACAATGCTTTACAGAACATTAATTAGTTTAGAATTAATATTAATTATTGTTTAATTTTTTAAATTATATATTTTGCAAAGTTCGTTCTATAAGTCGCAATTCTTTTCGATTATTATGATTTTTATGATGAGAATATTTTCATAGGCGACATAAAATTATCACAAAATGTAAACTATTACACCTACTAGGTATCCTTTATTTATTTGACTTCACATATAAATTGTGAATTGTTTTTCATTCATTCCAAATCGACTTGGTCATTAGTAAACTTGCTTTAAACGAAATTCAAACCTTAAAATAACAATAATACGAATGTTAAATCAATAAAACAAGATCAAAAATATTTTTACCGTAAAATATTAAAACTATTTAAAGTAAAACCGATATTACTACAGCACTACGGAAAAAACGCTTGGTAACATTATTTTAAAATTTGACATTATTACCTGTCAAATTACTCCTTCGAATTAAAAAACGCAGTAGGACTTGACCTGACTGCTTTAGACTTGACGGACCTGTTTTGGAAAACTAAGAAAAATTATAGACTTGTCTGGATCTGCTACTTTTGATTTTAATTTCAATTTTGCCTTTTTTTTAAAAAAAAAAAGCTATTACAAATTCATATATTTACTAATGACACTGGCAAAATCATAACGCGACAATCGACATTAACTTGACACTGGCAGACAATGGCCATTTTAAAATGAGCCGCATTGCCATTTAAACCTAAGAAGAAGAAAAAACGCAGTATAAGATCAAACAATTACTTAATATGACAATTAAATTCTGGCCGTCCAATTAGAGGATGTTATGCAAGCACAAGCATTGACAAACTTGTTGTATAGAGATTATGATCAATAGTGTAAGCTGCCTTTCACCGTACGTATTCAACAGGCGTGGTACGCGCCAGGCGTCTAATCCACACCCCCGCGCGAAACGACACCCAGTTTCACTCGCTTACACGTTCCAACGATTCCGACTCCTAAATTCTAGCAGCATTTGCTTTATTGGAAATCACAAATTAGAAAGCTTTTTACTTAAAGAGTTTAATAAAATAGTACAAACGGCATGATACTAGAAAGAACTCGTGTCTATTGCAAATCTATACTATATCTATACTCTATATATATACTTATTATATATAGCTGAAGAGTTTTTTGGTTGAACGCGTTAATCTCAGGAACTACTGGTTCGAATTGAAAAATTATTTTTGTGTTGGACAGTCCATTTATCGAGGAAGTCTTTAGGCTAAATCACGCTTATATATATATATCTATAATTTTAGTATAATTTTGATTTGCGTCAACTAGCGCCATCTGTCAGTCAATAGTGACATTAAATAGAATACTGTCAGAATGAAGTGATAAAAAGTCTTATTTTCATCCCATCGGATGGCGCAAATAGCAACTGATTTTTTAAATTTGTTTTTGCGATATCTCATCGTATAATAATTATTACTCATATATTTTCTTTTCAACGCGGACAAAGTCGCGGGCACCAGCTCATTAATATTATAAAGTGAGCAGATTTGTATATTTGTAATGAATAAACTCAAAAGCTATTGGACTGATTTTGAAAATTCTTTCACCTGTAGAAAACTACATTATCAGCGAGTATCTATGGCTATATTTTATAAAGTTACGCGGGCGAAGACGTGTGCAAAAGCTAGATATTTATTTATAAGAGTTATGTACTATAGAAATATAGAAAGCTTCATAAGAAAATAAATAATCCAGTTTATATAGTATTTTCATGACACGACCTAATTTCGTTCTTGTCCTAGAATAGGTAGTATTTTGAATGATGCTCTCACTAGGAACCAATTCTGTCAAACTCTAAAATTATTACAAAGAGTCACAAGCACTTCTTGCTACGATGACTCAATAGCTAGACTCTGGATGAGTGATTTCATAATGTTCCAAAGTTGGATGTCTATCTCCGAACAATAGTCATCGTAATGCAAATGTACTTATATACCTTTCTTTTCTTTGACAAGGATTTGAATTAAAAGTCCGAGTGATCAGGAATTCTCCCTTTTGTGGTATTTTAGCTAGGTTTCGTTAAAGTGACATTTAACTGCGAATCGCTTATTTTATGTCAGTTTATCGTTAATTCTGGCTAGCGTCCCAGAACTCATTAAAGATGTGATTTACTTATCATAAGTAAAAGAGATTTTTGATAATATGGGATATTGGATATCTCTATTTACATATTTTCTTACATATACTATTTCTGTATAATTATAAATATTATCTTGCAAAATGAATTTAATAAAAATATCGCACCAAAAACTATAAAATCGACAGCAATAAAGTATGAAGTGCGCAAACTACAAAAACTTCACAAAAAAGTCATGACTTATTACAAAATATGATTGATATTTGTAAAGAAAATATTGTAGGAACCCACTTAAAGAATGAATTGTGAAACAATGTCCTACTTGTTAAGATCACTTCCATATATGGGCACAAGTTATTGATGGATAATGTTGAGATGTCGCCCACGCATACACATACATACTATACATACTATAACAAAATATACAGACAATCTGTATGTATATATTCGAATAATATATTTTTAGATGAATTGTAATGACTAAATCAGCTCTAATTATTAATTTACTTCCGTTTATAGTTAGTTAATAGTGACTCAAAATAGTCACCTCTTGAGTTAGTAATGACATACGAATGACTCTTTGATATTTTAACTTTAAAGTCTATATATCCATTTGCATGATCTTCAAAAACAGAATCAAAATTTAAAATGTATAAGTATCTATTACAAAATAAAGTTTCTTTCCGCTTCCTTTTGTTTCTATAGATAAACGAGGAAGCTATAATTTGCATGATAGGTGTAGGTGAGGTTTAGAAAAGAAATTGTATAACTGCGAAGCCTGAAACCGGTCGCTAGTATTGTTATAAGAGACATGTGTAGGCAAGTGCTATTTTCGTCTTTAATATTTATTATCCACGTGTCATAGACACGGATTTGGTATAGAATAATACGAAATTACATTGTAGACTATTTCCAAGCGTGTGTATCTATGGTAATTGGTAAGTCGAACCCCACGCGGCTTAACGGTTCGACAAAAATGGTGTTAGTAAACTTTGATTTGACATTAAAGCACGATGACAGTTCTTAATTAATGCTAATTTATGTATTGGTAATTAGTGAGGTTATTTTTAATTACATTTACTAATCTGGTTACAACACAATTAAGTATTTGCTGGTAACTGTTACACCGGAAATATTTTGTATGTAAAATAACTAATGTTTTTCATTTAATCAAATTAAACTGAAATGTAGAATTCTATATAATTAAAAAGGTACATAAATTCGCGGGCAGAAGTTTTAGTTCACTGATAAAAGGAAATAAAAACACATTTTAAATACATTATGTATTCATAGGTTACTGTTCAAAAGTACTTACAATATAAGTATAAGTAACGTACCTATGTAAGTAAGTGCGTTTTAATTATTATTTAGTATTAGTTGGCAATATTTAAAATTACTTCGTGTCACAAGGCAAGAATGTGAGAGTTATTTTTGGTCCGCGTGTCCCACTAAATTGTCTATGTAAATCTGCTTTATTTCTATCTATACCTTATTGGAACTATGTCACGCGTTTATATTTTATTGCTTATAGGAACCAGACTAAAATATTTTCAACAATAAAATAACTACATAACCAACAACTCTTTTTTAATATTAAGTACAAAACGTATATAAAAAGCATCATCATCTCTACTCCTGGATGTAGGCCTCTCCCAAAGCTCGCCACCATACACGGTCTTCTGATTTTCGCATTCAACCGCTTCCTGCGAAGCTCTTTAGTTCGTCTATCCACCTGGCACTATTTTAGGGCCAGATGGATAGACGAACTAAGTGTTAAGTGAAGTTAGCCCCATTTTTACTAACCCTGATAGCTCTAAATTGGCCGTGTACCCAAATTATCAGTTACAATACGTTCTTGATTACCCACATTTTATCCTTTAGAAAATAATTTATGTCTTGGGGCCCAGATCTTGAAACACACAGAGGTTACTGTTAGTGTTGGAAACAACATTTACAGTAACATCTCTTACTTTTGTATAGGTAGTGCACACGGCACCCCAATGAAGTTATTTAAAGATTCAAATGGTATCTCTAAATGGATAATAACGAGATGGCAGTTGATCCAATCTGAAATACCTTTTATAATAAATAATAATGCGCGAATGGACAATAGTTTGTGGCTGCGTGGGTTTGACATTTGGAAGTTAGAAGTTCCGTGCCTCTTTATATGTATGTATATGCTTTATGGGCTCAAGTGTATTCTTTTTTTGTTTTTAACTCTAGTGCCACTAAAACTTAAGTTACAGGTTTAAATAATGCATTGTTTTAGTTAGAGTTTATTATTTTAAAACGTCAAACACATAAACCGTTTTCAACCAATTTTGATGAAACTTTACAATAACATATACTTAGTTTACATATCAAAATAACATATGGGAATATTAACAGAATCTCTAATAAGTAATTGTTTCAAGTTAACATAAATGGTTTTCTTTGAGACAATTATTTTGTGTAAAAAAAGGCTGTATGAGAAATCCTTATACTGGACCAAATAAAGTGTTCAGAAAATGTTTTCAAAATAGACACAGGCGATGAACCATGTAGAACTTCGTTATTGTTCGTAGCACAAATTTTCCAATTTATTGTCGAGTCCATTGTTAAAGAGGTTTTATTATTAATCCTACTTTTATCGAGCGGCAGTGCACTTGCAGCACCGGTGCGTTAACCTACTTGTGTTATAGGCGACTGTAGCCATCTACCACCATATGGACTGTCAGTCTGTCCGACGACCTTAACATAAAATAAATCTAAGATAATAACTATGTTAGTTTCATTTTAATGTATATGTCCATGCGTAAAAACTACGTACTTTGACAACATTTATAGTGTGACTAATAGTATGCATAACGCTATTGACTTATTTTAAAAAATATAAAAAAGAAAATGTTCTTGAAAGGAAATAGCAAACAATAACTTTATCCAAAAATATACTATTGAGTAGGCAATTAAGATGAACATGGATCATATTAAATACCTTTATTTAGTACGCAGTGTCATATGTTGTTCGGAAATCGATATAGCGACGCCAAATTTGTTGGTCGCCGTTTCCTACGCCAAACAGGGGTATCAATAAATTAAAATATCATTTAATATGGTAAAGTACTGCACGAATGCGTCGAGTCGACCTCGCCGCACGTTATTTCCTTATAACCTACCAATACCAATACCAGAACCGATCGCTTGCTCATTTGTATTTTTGGCACCAAATCAAATTTTCTTTATTCCTGACCTGTTCCAACAACTTTTGTTTAGAGAAAATTTTCTTCAATACTCAAAGTAATATCAGCTTTAGGATACCTTTTTTTTTGACGCTAGGAAATGCGTTAAGCATACACACACCGTACGGGGGGACGGTGTGGTTATGTGGGACTCCCCTCCCTCTAATGAGGGAGTTATACCCACTAAAACTTAGCGGCGGTCTTCCTCAGCAGTCAGGAGGATCCCGGGCTCGCATTAGCGCAACAGGACCCTCCATTTTACGGGAGGGCACCTCCCAGGGATGCTAGTAACATCCCTTAACACCCGGCAACACCCCAACCGCTCGGGGTGCTGTCCGGTCCCGGGCCGAGTGATTTGACGGTGCATTACTTTTCACAGGACTTGTCACCCCTGTAAAAAGTAATGTTTTTTAATTAACATACATTACTCATGCGAAAATGTTACGACCAGAGTTACGACATAATCGAGCACAAATTGTCAAAAGTTACAGAATTAATTGGAATCATTCCAAATTTAAATTGCTGAAATGTGCTAAATATCTAATGTGTTTACGATACTGGCCATATACGCCTAATATTATATATATTTGCGTCGATTTGCCGCAAGTACCTAGTTATAATTTGATGTATATAGTACTGTGAATTTAAAAAAAACGCATGCTCACTTACAGACACACTTTCAAGCCCGAAGTCATGTTGAAGCGCTGGCATTCCCCGTCACTCGCGAATCTCTTATACAAGTCTGCCTAATTAACCCGTATTATTTGCAAAAATCTCAAGGCACCAGTGCGAGAAAAGACTCAAAGCCAAATACGTCTTATTCTCGAGAAAATCCATCGATATTAGCAAATCTCAAAGCAAAAAGCTTCCTCCATCCACTCTTGTCAGCCTATTTATATTACCTCTTGCGAAGCTACCCTTCTCCCTTACGTACACCCCCAAATATTCCCACATTTCCATATTAGGTAATACAGAGGACACAAAGGACTGTTTTCCAACCGTCGAAATTCCTATCTCTATTATCCCAAATAAAATATTTCTTTGTTAATGTTTCCGAAACCAGTCAATTTATACTATCGCTTCCCTTTGCGTTACGCCGACAATATTCCCACATTTCCATATTAGGTAATGCAAAACAACACCCCTGACTTACACAATGCCAACCGATGACCAAATAAGGAATATGACTCCTTTTAACTTATATTTTATTTTTTTATTTTTACCACCGACATCCGACCACTCTACTGAGACAAATATGAATAACATTTTTTTCTAATTTTGTTTTTAAATTTTACGTGAGAACGAATCCTTTATTGCATTCTCACACGTTGGTTTCAAACAACAACAAACCCTCAAACACACTTGTTTACCTATTTTTGTAAAATTTTTACGTCAGCTTTTAGTGACGCAACTAAATAAAATATACAATAAAATATATAATAATAAAACTAAAAAAAATATTTAATTATTTTAATTTAATTTCACTCGCAAGGATTGATCCGTTATATTGCTCATTTGTATTTTTGACACCAAATTAAATTTTCTTTATTCCTGACCTGTTCCAACACATTTTGTTTACATTCATTTTGTTTATTTACAGAAAATTTCCTTAAAACTCAAGAATAATATCATCTTTATACCTTTTTAATTAACTATAATTGTACCTACTAAGTATATTCTTAAATTTTAATATGCTTCGTAAAAGCAGCAGTTATGTACGTCATTATTTTCATACTAGCTGTCGCACGCGACTTCGCCCGCATAACTTTATAAAATATAGTCTATGTTACTCGCCGATAATGTAGCTTTATATAGGTGAAAGAATTTTCAAAATCGGTCCAGTAGTCTTTGAGTTTATTCATAAAAAAAACATAAAAATACAAATACCCAAGCACATACTTACTTACATCTCTTTAAAAATAGTTCTGAAAACTACTATAAGTCTATTTATTTCAATTAACATATTGTGCAAATTAAGCTTTCATTATTAATATTTCATTATTAGGTTTCTTTGAAAAAAAAAAAAAAATTAATTGAAAACATTACTTACAAATTCAATCACTTTTGCCCGCAGGCGGGAATTCGTAGCGGTCACTCAATCAATAAATAAATGATAATTATAGGCTATTATGTGCGAAATTAACTTCTAATCACGGAATGTGCATGTTTTTACATAAATTTATTGATATGATGATGACAATTCGTCGATCAGTGATGGTGGGCGGCACCCACAACATTATTAAGTGACGATGAATCACATTGTATCGGTTTATTGAGTCTACTTATATTGATTAAGGATAAGGGATTGGGAATCAATAGGGAAATGAAAGTCTCCTGTAAAGGGGTGGTTACAGCCGCCAGACTAGCTGCCCAAATGAATTTCACTTTCAAAGTCCAGACTAGAGCCAACTTTGAAAAGTTCAACTTTGGACTTTGAAGCCAACTTTGAATGGACACAGTTTTTTCCTCATGCAAACCAATCACACGTGTGACGACATTAACTAACAATAAACCAGGCCTATCGAAAATTAAAACAAACTGGTGTTCAGTTTCATGGTTAATAGGCAATTACAAATTATACAATAATCGAGCTACAATTAATATTATACGAGTATTATATCAAATACAGCAAAGCAAGCAAAGATTGCTTAACTTTTCTTACTATTGCTTAACATTGATAGTCGACTGACAAGCAAGTTTTGGCAATTTACTCCTAAACACGTGAAGCGAGACACCAAAAATGTCCAAATCTGTGTTAACTTATTGTTTATGACAATATAACATAGGCAAAGTCTGGCGAGTTGATGATGCCGACCGAGGTTGATTGTTTTTTGTCAGTTAAATGTTGAGATTAAATACAGCTTGATTTTTTTAAATGTGATATCTATAGCGGACACACAACGTAATCTTCTCAAGGAGATGCATGCACTCAAGCAACCTATGAAGAAACAGCATATCTAGGATCATTCGTATATTCATAAGGAATTCATTCCAAAGAATGGTTTTATTATAATATAATAAGATAATAGTTTTAAAATTTAATTTTCAGTGGAACTGGTCGAAAGCAGCTTGGATCTTCCGTACTTATCATCCCTGTAAAAAGTAATGTTTTTTAATTAACATACATTACTCATACGAAAATGTTACGACCAGAGTTACGACATAATCGAGCACAAACTCTCAAAAGTTACAGAATTAATTGCTGAAATTTGCTAAATATCGAATGTGTTTACGATACTGGCCATATACGCCTAATATTATATATATTTGCGTCGATTTGCCGCAAGTAGTTATGATTTGACGCATTTGGACCGGAGCGAGCCATAATGCAAGCCTCCGCGACCCACGCCCAACACAGCGACTGACGGATGATGATGGACCAATCCACTCCAGCGCAGGCTTTGGATTCATTATTCTCATGTACTATTAAATACTTCATAATAACCAGCAGCAAAGCTAAACCATTAAGGTACCTCTATGTAATTGGATCGAGAAATGGATTATTATGTCTGATCCGCACAAATATTTACTTGATAAACTTTTCTGAGCAACTTTACAACACAGAGTTTGCAAACATATCGCTTCTTCATTCTTGAACTGTTTCACTGTTTTCGTTATCATTGTCTCAAAATGTTGGAATGATTTTTCGCCCTATTGCGCGAAGTAGTATCCAAAGTATTCTTTAAACATGTTTTCGTTCTCCGCTAAGTATATTTAAGTTTCTAATTCCCTGTGACGGATGTTAGCAATTTACGGGGGCAGCCAGTCTACAATTCTACATACTCATTCCATATCTATATAATTTAAAGGTTTTTTTAAAAATAGTTTTATAAAAATTCATTTGCCAAAATATTTTTTTTTGTGTAATGGTCATCAGATAGGCTGACGTTCCATTTGATGATAGATGGTTATTGTCGCCTATTAATACAAGCAAGTGGTGCATGTGTTGACCTTATAGGCATTAGGAAGGGAAAGTTAAATGGACTCTGGTATACCTTAATCACTAACCAAAACACAACAGTACATAATTCTATTATTTCACACTAGTCTTCTGTAAGGGTAGTGGTTACAGCTGCCGGGTGGGCTGCTCAGTTTATTACTGCGAAACGTAGTGTGCGCTGCCACTACTAAAATGAATGAACTATGAACCTTTGAAAAATAGAAATTATTTCTAAAATCGGCTCTATTGGGAACCGAACCTGAGACCTTAGAATCAAATATCCAAGGGGATCCTTAACCAATGGGACGTTATAGATTAAAAAATTCTGTGAAATCAAAGTTAAGAATTTAAACTGTAAGATACATTAAACTGTAAGATACATTAAACTGTAAGATACATTAAACTGTAAGATACATTACTATGAGCTCTTAAGTGTGGACTGGTGCATATGAAGGAAAATAATTTTGTTTAGAAACCTTCACAGTACGAATGCATTTGAATTCAAGGATTTGTATTGAAAGTTCGCGTGGTCTTGCGCTCATGCAAATGATCTGTTATGACTATATTAATAAGCAGATATACAAGTAGTTACTGATGTGTAATATCTTTCGATACTCAACCTTATTACTTGTTCAATAGGTGAGTACTGAGTAGGTATCTGTCCTACGTCAAGACCTGCCCTTTATGAAACAGATTCAAAAATTTATTATTAACTAAACAGATATTTGTGCTATATTTATATAAAAAAATTTAAAAAAAAAAATAGTTTTCTAAGGCTGGATTAAGCTCGCAATGCCCGCGACTATACGCGTTAAGAAATTAAAATAAATAAGTTACTAAGCTGGTGCTCGCGACTTCGTCCATGTAATCATTAATACATCATTGAAAACCGTATTCAATCAACATTCACATAAGTACTACGCGTACATTTTTTTAAAATATTTAATGTTGTTTTACACGGCCCGTTTATCGCTGGACTATCGCTGCGCTATTAAAGTTAAGGTTAGGATTAAGGATAAGTGTTATCTATATCTTTATCAATATCTATGACTACACCACTCAATGGATTTTGATAAGATTTTCACTAATGAAAAGAGCGATAAACGAGAAAAATTACTTAGTGGATATAATATGAAAAAAAAAATTTCAGCCGTGCGAAGCCCAGCCGCAGGCTTTGCACGGCTGAAATTTCTACGTCGCACGTCGCTAGTTTGATACTTTTAATATTAATTAAGTAGTTCTTTATATAAGAATTCAATAGTTTTAACAAATAGTAATATTTAAATTTAAATAATGTAAATAAAAAAAATACTTACGTTATTAAAA
Source organism: Synanthedon myopaeformis (assembly GCA_944738685.1). Lineage (NCBI taxonomy): Eukaryota > Metazoa > Arthropoda > Insecta > Lepidoptera > Sesiidae > Synanthedon > Synanthedon myopaeformis. The sequence goes on along the minus strand of OX122932.1, from coordinate 7,642,587 downwards.
ACAGTTGGAAGTTTTCCTATGTGAGCCATCAGTAAACAGGCACAAACAATAAAAATTATATTATATTATAATAAAAACACAAACACTGCAATCAACATTCAACACCACTTATGTATAATAAATATGAACAAAAAATAATATAGCCATTATTTGGCCATTACCTATGGCCTAAATATTCCCACTTTTGATTTTAGAACTAGATGTTTATTTACGCGCCCTTTTGTGCACAGAGTAAATAAATGTTCGCTAGCAACATGGCCGTCACGACAAAGCTGGCAAAGATACTCATTCAAACTGGCAGCATCACAGACGGCTTGAGTTTACTCTGGCTTTTGGGTCACCGCCCACTGGCGCCCACAGACTGCAATGATATCATAAAACTGTTTCTCATTAACGCTTCTATTATGATTTAAGCTGGATGTCGCACGATGCTTCAATCTAAGCTAATTGAGTATGGTTTGTAACATTGTAAAATTTGAGACACTTGAGACACTACCTATAGCTATAGATATGTACTAATAAATAAAATTGAAGTCTCTGTTTATAACGTCAAAACAATTTTTACTAAATGTATATATCAACATATATACTCATAACAAAAAAAACAATTTTTTAAAATATTTTTTGTTTTTTTGCGGTTAATCTCTATAATCTCCCAACTAATCCCGAACTGGACCGATGAACTAGACGAGACTTTCACTAGTATGAAAAGTAACTTAGGCTACTTTTATTTAAGAAAAAAAATATATAAAATAAAATAATATCCTATAAGCACTATGCAATGACACCCACGCCCCATACCGCGTTCCGCATTTATTTGAGCAGCCCTTCTGGCGACAGTAACCACCCCCTTACAGAAGACCAAAGTGAAATAACAGTTGTGTTTCGATGAGTCAATAAGGGATGCCAGAGCCAATCAATCAATCAATCAATCTTTTATTTGCCCCATCTCTTCCTAATCCCTTATACTTTATCCTACTGTAGTCGACAGCGCATTTGCAGCGCCTTTTACATCGCTTGTGTTATAGGCGACGGTAGACATCTACCCTCAAGTAGACCGTCAGCCTGTCTGTCGACTATAACATTAAAAAAAAATATATAATTTTTTTTTATAATTAACATATTTATTAATTTTTCATTACTCATTTAGTTGATAGTTATTTAGTAAAATTACTTTCAAATAAAGTTTATTTTTCTACAAATTACCTCTATATATGTATATACAGTTACTGATAGTTATATTTATCCATTACATCAACAAAATTGTTTTGAATCTTATTATTGTGAGTAAGTGTTTGATCCACGTGCGAGAGAAGATAGTTACTTCGATGACTTCATAGCAAACATGCGGGTAATGACACAATGACGAATGTTATAACTGTAATTTAAATAGGTAGGAGTTAGTACACTTTTTTTAAATTTCTATTTCGAGTCATTATAGTTATACCTCTCTTTTATAGAGGAACTGATAGCCCTTTACGATAAAGCTGAAAGGGTAACAAAATCAGATATTTCCATGAAGTTCATTTTGAAGTTCGATAGTACACATCCAAAAGGCCTATAGATCATAGATTATAAGTATATTTACTAGATTTTCATACGTCCCATATATACATAATGAATGACCCACAGCCATAACGAATAATAATAAGAAGCAAGCTGGTGCACTGTTCTCTAATAACGTAAACTATCTGTGTGTCAAATTTCATCCAAATCCGTTCAGCCGTTATTGCGTGATTGAGTAACAAACATACAAACTTTCGCATTAATTATATATCAGAATTATGACAGTTGTAATTGTAAGTAGTATTTTTTTTTTCCGGAATTCGGAAGCTTTTCTCATACTGTACCATCTTTATGAATCACGGTGTATAGTTACTCATATATATGGATCTAACCACCTAAATAAGTGTCATTATATTTAAAACGTTGCTGTGTTTTTTTTTTGTGCCTTTTTTACGTGTTGACGATCTCACACGACCCTCTACGTGGGAGGTAAGCATCGGTGCGGTTTGCCTTTGTCTCGCAACGTGATTTATTAAAAAATTTGTAGGTAATCACGATATCGTAGTGCGGTTACAAATATTTTAGATATAGATATCCCTCATCTCAATTCCGGGCGATGACAAATATTTTTATACTACGTAATTTTTATTTAAGTATTTATTTATTTTATTTATAGTTGAATAGACTTCACAATAAGTGTGCAATTCCTTTAAAATAAATGAAACCTTTTAAATTATAAATGAGAAAGTTTGTGATGATGTATGGATGTTTGTAACTCTTACACGCAAAAATTTGAATGAAATTTGGAGCATAGATACATGACAGATACTTAAATATAAATAAATATAAATACCTATCTTCACACATTTCACACAGCACCATCTAGTTCCACAGTAAGCAACTAATGCTTGTATTATAGATACCAGACAGTTGATATACTACATAGATTACTTTTTTTTTTGTAAATACATACATATTATAAATACAAACATCCGACTTAGGTACAAAGGTAAAATGTTAACACATACACATTTGCTCCTAGGGGGATTCGAACCCGCGACCGTTTGGTTAACAGCAGGGTTACTAGCCATTAGACCAAACGTGTCGTCAAACTTAAAGTATAACTTATAAGTATAATCCTTCGATAACTCCATCCTTCGATAGGCGATTTTTTTTTCATCATGTGAGGGTCTCTTTCACCATGTGTCAAGTAGGCTAACTGTCATTTAAAGTCACCGGTAACCGGGAATGAAGGAGATGATATACCTTTGTTTGTACGGTAAAAGTCCCAAACATTAAAAAGAAAATAATTAAAAAAATTCGCCTATCGAAACATAAAATTATTTCTAAAAGTAACTAATCAACACTTTACTTGTAGTTGGTGAAAGAGGCCCTAAGTATACTTATAGTAATACTTATACTTTATTTATCAATGATGAGTAATTTAAGCCCACTCATCGCTCACTAACTTTGATCCTGCTTGCAGCAAAAAGTTATCGGACTTTTCTAAGAACTTTGTTAAATTGGTCTCAGTGATCTAATAACTTATAAATATAATCTATCTGTATCTATACATATGATACATAAGATAAAGTCGCTGGCAGCCTCAGTCTGATTATCGGTGTACCAGTCTAAACTATCAAACATATTGTGATACGGTTTTCATTTATAGAGAGAGAGAGATAAACTATGTATATAATTTCTAGATAAAAATGGATTTGCACGAAGCAAAGGATGGGTGGTTAATTTTTTATATGAGCAAGCATAAGTAATACTTCACTGAATACGAATACATAGGTAAACTTGTAGGCTATAGTACTGGTTAAGTACTATTTACTCTATGGCTATAGTCACCTACGATGACCTAACTTCGCCTATTACAAAAGCAACGCCACGGGTGCTACCCATTTTCCTAAGGGATTAATTTTAAAAAAAAAAAAACAAATATAATCCACGACATCGTCACATTTATTAAAAAAAAAACCTCTTTATTTTATTATTATAAATGAATAAATAAAATTTATAAACAAATTAACATGAAATCAAATTGAATCAAACAGTAGATAATTAATTAAACTAGAAACTATAGAAACATAAGTTACATATGTAACATTTATAATACTAAATGAAGGAAAAGAAGAATTTGAAATTTTGAACACAATTAAAATTTTAAGGTTCTTCGACGTTGTCCTCGTGACCTGTCAACATCGGCATGTACTCAAAGAGAACGGCCTTTTTATCGTAACCGCAACGGAATATGTTCCAAGCGCGTTCCTCGGGAGTCGCGCCTTCTTGTTCGGCGCAAGTCTCTATGACTTTTGTTGCGTTCTTGGCGCCAGCGTCGCCGTGCGCCGCAAGCTTGCCTAGTAACGCGGCCTTGTGCAACTTGCCATCCTTGCCGATGAGCTTGCACTTGATAAGCACGCAGTAAATGTACGCTCGCAGTGTCGAGTCGTCGGGCAACTCTCCGCCCAACAACCTCGCCACCATCGTCGGATGAACGCCCGAGGTCGCTGCGCATGAAGACGAATGCGCGCGGAACATTGCCTTCTCTTCCTTGCCCACAGACTGCCCACCGACCACAATGATAACAGTTTATATAAAACTAGCTGGTGCCCGCGACTTCGTTCGCGTTGAACGATGAAAGGTACCCTATGTCCTTTCTAGTGTCTTAGACAGCGTGTATGCAAAATTTCATGGTGATCGGTTCAATAGTTTTTTGCTGGAAAGATTTACAAACATCCATACATCCAAACATATTTTCGCATTTATAATATTAAAAGTACAGATTTAGTAATATTCTCATATCAGGAGATCGTGGTGAGTTCACCAGAAATCGATCCCCTGAGGGGATTCAGATGCACCAAAGAGTTCAACAGGGTCCCCTGGGGGATCCAGTTAGAGGATCCTAGTGGCCTCACCCAAAATAAATATGGTAGCAAAATAATATGGTTTCTTGTGCTTTCCATTTATATAACGAAATATTTCAGATTGAAATTTTTTTTTTCTGATAAAATTGGATCATTTAAAAGAGCTATATTGTTATATACAGTGTACTGAAATAATGAATATATATTTTTATTTTTCATTTTGATTTCCATTATTGAATTTTCTCTTTTTTATTGATTTGTAGCATCGAAATGGTTCTAAGTAGTTATTTGTATTTTTCATCTCATTTACATTTGTTGATTCATTCATTTAACTAATTTAACTTAAGTATTTCTAATGAGATGGGGCTTTAGGAGTAAGGGTTAGAGTTCCCATTAGAAGAGTCCCGGATTCGATTCCTGACAGGATCAACTTTGGAAATGAACTTTTAAAAGTAGGCTCTTGTCTGGATTTGCAAAGTAGTGGTAGAGCACACTGCGTTTCGCAGTCATTTGGGCAGCCAGTTTGGCGGCAGTAACCACCCTTTTACAGAAGTGAGTAAGGGATGGCAGAGCCCATTTCTCTATCACTTCCTAATCCCTTTATCCTTAATCCTAATATGGCCGGAAACGCACTTGCAGCACCTGTAGCGTTGCTTGTGTTATAGGTGACGGTAGCCACCTACCATCAAGTGGACCTTCAGCCTGTCTATCGACCTTAACATAACATCCTTTTGGATACACTGGACAGAGATCGTTTAAAAATAAAGTTTTAAAACTAGATGTTATACACAAACTTACCACGCAATTTTTACACCCTTCTGATGTCTGAAAAAAACATTAAAGCAAATGTTAGTAGATTACAATTAAATTTCAAATATTTAAAAAAATTTAAAATAGATATATCTGTAGACTGCCTGGGGGATTAAAATTTTGGTAAGTGATGTCTATCAATAATATGATTTTTTTTAGATAAAATAGTTACATTCTATAATTTCCTATCTAAAAGCAAAAGGGTGACCTCACTAAGTGGACTAGAACTAGATAATTAAACATTTAAAACCTCTATACTGTAAAATTGAAATTTCTACACATATAAATTCTACAAAACTAGTTATGTAAGCGCGTTTTGATAAACGTATGAACAAGTGCATTATCCCGTCTATTTTGTCAGATTGATAAGTATTTTGATACCTGAAAAATGGCGGCTAGCAGCGGTATGAGGGCAACCGTGATGAGGGCCTTAGTCATTGTGGACGGTAATGGTGAAGGCGCAGCGGAAGTAGAAGCAACACAACAGCCAGAGACAACCGCAACAACAGTGGCGAGAGCATTCGCGCGCCGCAACATTCGTCTCGCCTTATATGCGCGCGCGCATCTCGACCCTCTACCAAGAGACTCTTGTCGGGGTCGTCACACCCCAGGATCTTTACTCTGAATCTAAAACACGGCCAGGTTCGCAATGTTCAGTGTGTCAGATTGTCCAGTGTGTCAGATGATCCAATATGTCAGATCGTCTAATGTTTTAATTATTAAATATTTTTAATTAAATATATAACAACTTTCTTGTAGAGCCTATGCAGGCGGTGGGAAGCTACTTTATTTTATACAATCTAAATATTAGGATCTGAATACCTTTGAGGTAGGTCCTTAATTTGAGCAGAAAATTAATAGTAGGTACATGTCGTCTCTGCGAATAATGTGATTGCCGAAAACGCCAAGGGTCTAGACTAGAATTAATTTCGGTTGGTAAAATCTGAAATTTCTTGAACAAGGAGAGAACCACTGCGGAGTGTCTTGGTAAGGGGTGTTATGAAAAGTTTATTTTGTAAACAGCTGATCAGCGATCAGCCGGATATCAAGTGGCATCAAAACAATACAGCCCCACTCACGTACAAAATATTCACAACCATTGTCAAGTGTTGTGGCTGTGTGTTTATAAGAACGTTTCCCCGTTTCCATAGAGTGTTTACAACTTGCCAGATTTATTCAAATGTATAACACAAACAATACGTGTAATTTATTGTAAAGTTTCATCGCATTCTCTTGTCTATATCAGTAATGTTATTATTTTGACGACCCGTTGGATGAGTGGTAAGGGTGCTTGCCTCACGTCTCAGGGATCCCGGGTTCGAGTCCCGGGGGGGTCAACTTTTATTTTTTCTGGGTATTTTTTCTGCAAATTATAAACTCACACCTTCCACATTTATCACCCATTAGTGAAAACTTTATAAAATCCGTTGGGTGATTTAGTAGTTAGCAGAGAAACAGATGCGAACAGCAACTATATATTATATTTATTTGATAATTATGCATTATAAATATAGATAAACACAAGATATTTACCTTATCATATCACCTAACAATTCTAATGTAATCTGTATAGACACTTAATTTTGAGGTTTTATTTTTTTTTCTGAATTTTATTATTCTGTAATTTTCTTTCTGAAAAAAAAAATGTTAAATTGAAAGAACTATTACATACTTAGGTAATCGTCAGCTCTCTTTATATAGAGATCGATGAATACGAGGATGCTGGCAGTTATCCGTGCAAGGGGAGGGAATACTGAAAACTGACCAAAAACTTTTTTTAAACTTTCTCTTTGTTTCTGGCTTTATTTTTTTTTATCATTACTAACGATTAACACTATTCTCCTTAATAAATTGATTGATTTCAATGAATTATTTCATTCATTTTAATCATAATGAAACGCAGTTTCTGTATCTAATAACTTTGATAGTTGTTAGTTTTATACTTTTTGAGAAAATCGAATCGGAGTTCAAAGGTAGCCAATCGAATTAGGCTTATGTAGCCCGTTTTCCTCCCTTTTACCTTATAATTAATTAATGCATAGGTAAAATAGGTAGGTATATACGTATGTAGAGCTGTTTGGGTTGAATTCGATGCATGCACACACTGTAAGAGGGCTGCGGTGATCGGGAGCGACAGGCACGCTGCAGGACGCACGGCGAGGCGCTCACTGCTACCAGGACGGTCACCACCAGCTCCGTCAGCATGCTGTACCGTTCTATCCATTATAGACATGCCGTTTCGCTTTTAAAGACTTTACTATGAAGGGAATACAAACGAACCCATTGGATGAGTGGAAGGGGGGATTGCCTTAATACTTTACCCGTTATAGAGTCGGATTTATCCGACAATTATTTTCGTGTCCATTTCGCCAGAGCTGTATATATACGACAAAATGCTCTACTTGTATAATGTTTATTTTTAAATGATTGTGTTGCTTTGTAGGGCACAACTCCTACAAAACCAAGCGGTTATTAAAGGGTTACGCTGTCTCATGGATCCCGAGTTCTTTTCCCGACAGGGTCAACTTCAGAAATGAACTTTTCAAAGTTATCTATGGTCTGGTTTTGGATAATAGTGGCATGTCTGGCGCCAGTAACCACCCTCTTACAGAAAACCACCGTGAAATAACAGCATATGTGCTGTTTTGTTTCGGTGAAAGAGTAAGGGATGTCAGAGCCCATTACCCCATCCCTTATCCTTCTATCATCGGCAGCGCATTCGCAACGCTTATGGCTTTGCTTGTGTTATAGACGAGACGAGACGAGTTATAGACGACGACGACGACGACCTTACCTACCTACTCGTAGCAACAAGTGGATTGTATGCCTGTCTGTCAACATTAACATAAAATCCAAATACAATGCTCACCTCGTCAGAAAATCTATTTTTCAACAAGTCCCGCTTGGAACTCTTTGAATTCATAATAACTGTTGACGATGATTGAATTCGACAACCACATTTTAAAGCCGACCAGTGTAAATTAAATACCAAACAAAATAATAGGATAAATTCTTGAAAATTGCAATCAGGTTTTTGAAACCTTACACCTAAGTCACACAGACATTACCTAACTTTTTTATGCGCGACAGGAATATCAAAAATGCCAGTAACAAATATTTTGAACGAATCTGACATACATTATTCTAATGTTTAATTTAGTATTAAAATAATTTGTATTATGTAATTAAAGTTTTCGTTGGCGAACTTTTTTTTTTTTCATTTTAATACTTACTTTCATTTAAAAACATCTTCAGTGATACACATGGCTATCACGAAATAAAAATACCAGCTTCAATTCGGCTAACTTATATATTATTTATTTATTAGGTATAATTGATTTTATATTCCAACAGTGTAAAATTATAATTACATAGTAAACATTGCACACATATAGATATAATATATAATAGCGCTAAACCAATCTTCTATTACGTTTTAAAGTTGAAGAGAATTGAGTTGTAAAACTTCATGACATGCATCAAGTAACTCTGTCTGTCTGTCTGTTAGCTTTTCACGCCTCAACTACCAAACCGATCATCCTGAAATTTTGCATACACTTTGTCAAGGATATAAGAAAGGACATAGGGTACGTTTTATCCAGAAAAGAGTACAGGAGGGATCATCTAACTAAAATAAAGTAAAAAAATTAACGCCTAGCCAAAGTGTTATAGCAACAAGAGGTCAAGTGTTTATTTTGTTTATATATTTTATTTTCTATAACGCTGACGAAGTCGCGGGCGCCAGCTAGTATGTTATAATCGTACATGTTTCAATTTAACCAATAGAATTGTTTCTATACGTGGCGTACTTGAGGGCGTTTTATTAATATTATTTTAAGGCTCGAGTTCACCAACAGACGGTTATTTTTAAACAGCTGTTTAAAATTTAAACCACCGTTTAATAATATTTTGTTGTTCAAAATCGCTAAAATGCGGGTTAAACGCACTAAACTTTTGATTAACTTAATGATTAATCTGATGTTTAGGGCGTTTAAACCGCATTTTAGCGATGGTGATCAACAATATATTATTAAACGGCTGTTTAAATTTTAATCAGCTGTTTAAAAATAACCGTCTGTTGGTGAACTCGAGCCTAAATTAAAGATGAGTCAACTTAGGAAGACATTTTATTCATTACGTTTCAAGACCATAGACACCGAGTACCTATATATAAGCATTGACAACATTTTCTATTATAGATTCAGACCACAGACCACAGTATGTAACAAGAATCACTTTAAAAACTAGCTTTGCCCGCGACTTCGTACGCGTGGCATTAGGAATAGCGCTAGTACAAAAATGACCAACCTTTTCTTTGTTTATAGAGTTACTTTTAAAACGTTACAAACTATAACGACAGTTAGTTCAACAAACTATAGTAGCAAAATTCGATGCGTAATAGAAGTTTGACGCGAAATTAACCTTATATTAAAAAAAAACTATACACTAAGTATTGTCGTACACCGTTAAACGTATATATATATACAATATACACACAATAAGTTATTACAACTTTTTTAAAGATTAGGGTGTGTATTTTTGATTAGAATTAAGGTCATTCAATTTTAAGCCCTAGAAGATATGGTTATGGCCCACGGTTGCCATAACAACAGTCAAAATTAAAAAAAAAATCGGTATCCATTGGAATTTTGGGGGGAAAAAGTATATAAAGATCATTCCTCTGTTTAAATGCAAATTTTGTGTAAAAATTTCAAGTAAATCCGTCGGCTAGTTTTCGTGTTTAGTGAGTAAAACACAAACTAACAGAAACAAAATTATATACATATAATATAGATAGATTATATAAAATTTTATCACACAAATTATACATTATATTATCTGAAAATATATGATTATATAATGTATAATAATATGAAAATGTTATATATATATATAACATTTTCATATTATTATACATTATATAATCATATATTTTCAGATAATTATATAATGTATAATAATATGAAAATGTTATATATATATATAACACAAATTATACATTATATTATCTGAAAATATATGATTATATAATGTATAATAATATGAAAATGTTATATATATATATAACATTTTCATATTATTATACATTATATAATAGGGTGTCCCAAAAAAATAAAAGTATTTTTTTTCCAACGCATACCCTCTTATTTTGTTTCAATGATGTCAAAGCTATTATAAATAAAGTTTCACGTATTTAGAACCACGGCAACCCGTGCCGACTTGCATCGAAACATGTCGGTACTTGTTTACTAAGGCGCGCGGAAGCCAACGTATTGATGTGCTTGTTGTTGCTTGTTTGTTTGATTAGTAAACGCATTGTTTTCATTCAGTCAACATGTCAATGGAGTTACGCAGTTCTAAAAAGGGGATATTTTTAATAGGGGACGTAAAACATCAAATTGCCGGTTCAAAACTTCCCTCTAATGGACAGGTACTGGCAGTTCTGTTCTATAATATTCGAGAAGTTAATTTAAGTGTCAATGAAAGCGCCAATCTTACTATTCGTGAGTGCATTATTTACTGGGAAAAGGCACGTATACCAACTAAATCTTTACCAAACTGTGTTAAAAAACTAGTTAACTTGTACCATGTTTGGAGAGATTTGCAAAAAAATGCAAATAAAACTCAAGGCGTGTTTGTGCAGCGTCGGCGAGAATTTATTTCAAACTTAAATGATTTGTTTGATCTCGCACACGCCGATGCCCTTAAATTAATGAGGATTAATGAAGATAAGATCTTCCTGCAGCGCCAGAGGGAGCCAGGTCGGCCTGGTCACTTAGCTGGAGTGGATAAAAAACTGGCTGAAAAGGAGGAAAAGGCCTACATTAGAAACATTGACGAGCAAAAGCGACGTGATAAATATCTGTCATCCTTAACTCCTTCATCACCTTATGAACCACTACAAGAAAATTCGTCTTTTGAATCTGAAATAATGGATTTGCAAGAAAACTTGCCCACCTTTACCGAGAGCACACAGTCTAACACTTCTATGAGGAAAAATTTCATAACTCCGAAATTAGTGGCAGCTTTAGATAGGTGTCAGTTAAGTATGCGAAATTCTGTATTTATTATTGAAGCAACTATTGAAGCGCTTGGACATAACACTGACGAATATCCTATAAGTAAGTCCTCAATTCAAAGAATTCGTACAGAAAAGCGAAAAGAGCGCGCAGAAGCTATAAAAGTTGATTTTCAAAACGAGGTACCGGATACTGTAACTGTCCACTGGGATGGCAAACTCTTACCAGCTTTAGATGCACGAAAATCCAAAGAAGAACGTTTACCTATAGTTATTTCGTACGATTATAAAGAACAACTCATCGCTGTGCCAAAATTAGAGAACTCTTCAGGAAGCGAACAGGCACAGGCAGTTTGGAACGCTATGATTGATTGGAATCTTGAAGATAAAGTGCAGATTCTCTGTTGTGATACTACTGCTTCCAATACAGGTCGTATTAATGGTGCCTGTGTGCTTCTCGAACAGAAAATGAATAGAGAAATGCTCGTTTTTGCTTGCCGTCATCACGTCTACGAGTTGGTATTAAAAGGCGTGTTTGAAGCCAAAATTAGCCAAGTCACTACGAGCCCTGACATTCCACTGTTTAAAAAGTTCCGAGAAAACTGGAAAAATGTTGATCCCGAGAGGATACAGAGTTATTCAGAAAAGCTAGCATGCCTAAATGTTTCAGAAATTAACGAACTGCTAGACTTTTACCAATCTGAATTAACTAAAAAAATTGCTAGAGATGACTACCGTGAATTAATAGAGCTTTCAATAATATTTCTCGGCGGAGATAGAGAGAAGAAATTTAAGATTCGGCCTCCAGGTGCCATCCACCAAGCTCGATGGATGGCGAGAGCGATTTATTCACTAAAAATAACTTTACTTAGCTCTCAATTTAAAATTTCGAACAAGGACAAGGTAGCTCTATTAGACGTGTGCCTGTTCATCGTGACATCCTACGTGAAGCCTTGGTTGCAATGCACTTTAGCGGTACAGGCACCATACCAGGATTTATGCTTTTTGAAGACCATGAAGGCTTACGAAAGAATCGACAAAAGCATCTCAAAAGCAGCTTTACAGAAGTTCTGCCAGCATTTATGGTATTTAGTAGATGAAGTATCTGTCTTGTCAATATTTGATGATAATGTAGACCAGGAAACAAAAGTAAAAATGGTTGCTAACTTAGTCAAAGAAAACTCATCAGCCTACGGTAAACGCTACATCCCATCGAAGGAAGAACTATGTGGCCCACTTTTCGGTTAGTAGAACTAGTAAAAATATTTGTTTTCTTTTATCACTTTGCTTAGATAACTTATTTCTATCTTTTTCAATTTCAGAGAAAAGCATTGATGATTTTGTGTCAATCAAAAGTAAGGCTGTATTCAATCGACTCAATATTGATGACAGTTTCCTCAACGAGTGTCCTGCTTCATGGTCGAATAATACCTCGTTTCAACTTGCTAAGAAAAAGGTGCTGGCACTGAGGGCAGTTAACGATACGGCTGAAAGAGCGGTTAAGTTAATGCAAGACTTCCATGGCTTAATTACTGTGGAAGAGGAACAAAAGCAATTTTTATTACGTTGCGTACAAGAACACAGACAGGTATATCCGGATTGCAAAAAGCAAACCTTAAGAAGAAAATTTAGTAAATAATGTTCTTTTAACGATAAATACGTAATAAATATTATATACGGGTAAAACAGTGTTTCATTTACTGAAATACTTATTAAGTTCTACAACCTCTCTATGGCTTCCATACTAACTTTTCATTCAAAGTTTGACATCAAGTCGGCACGGGTTGTCATTATCCGATCGCCATAATATTTATTATTTAAGTCATTAGGGTCAAATGGAAAAAAAATAAGGGGTATGCGTAACTCCATTCGCAAAAAAAAAATTTGCCCTTATAGCCTGGGACACACTATTATATAATCATATATTTTCAGATAATTCAAAAAAACTGATAACAAAATCGTTGAATACACTTTGTATGAAAGATTTTTTTTTTTGTATATATGTATATATGGTATATTAGAATTCGTTTGATATTAGAATACATAATATATTAATTAATGCTCAAAAAAAAAAAATAATAATACATAACCAATTCAATTTCAATTGTAACTTAATACGGCATTAAGTTATAATGTTTGTCACATTGTCACCAACTATTTTTTTTTTTAATATCTCTTACTTACATGTAAGTATTATATAACAATTACATCAAATATAAATGAAGGAAAATATTTATCAATATTATCCAAAATAGATAATATTATTAGGACACAAATGGTGGTTGTTGTACTTGTTCTAAAATTATGTCCTCCCACGACTTAACATTTTGGATTTTAACCTTTTAGGATTTTTGGATTTTGGATTAACTTTACATAGCTCTTCTGAGTGAATATTGATTTTGAATAAATTTTACTATTTTTTTTTTTTGTAGATATGTATTGAACAGTCTCTGATATTTTCCTGTTAAGTTTACAAATAAATTGATAACTAAATAAAATGTAATACATAAAGAATGTTTCTATGTTTCTATGTTTACGAATTGAGTATGACACTATTAAACAAAAGTACTATATTCATGTACTTTGAAAAAAAAAATATCCCTATCTTTACATTATAAAAATAATTGCTGACCATTGATAGGGATAGCATAGCATAGCACCACACTGGTTTTGGCATATACGAGTGACTGACTTGTTTCATGCTACGTTTCTTACTTTGTCTTCATGACCTACATCCAGGGATATTTATTAGATGCACTAAAACGCTATGTGTATTAAAAGGACTCATAGCGCTAATTGCACTCATAGCGTTAATTGCACTCATAGCGTTAATTGCACTCATAGCGCTAATTGCACTCATAGCGCTAATTACAATCATAGCTTTAATTGCACTCATAGCGCTAATTACAATCATAGCGTTAATTGCACTCATAGCGCTAATTGCACTCATAGCGCTAATTACAATCATAGCGTTAATTGCACTCATAGCGCTAATTGCACTCATAGCGCTAATTGCACTCATAGCGCTAACGGCACTCATAGAGCTAAATACAATCATAGCGTTAATTGCACTCATAGCGCTAATTGCACTCATAGCGCTAATTGCACTCATAGCGCTAATTGCACTCATAGCGCTAACGGCACTCATAGAGCTAAATACAATCATAGCGTTAATTGCACTCATAGCGCTAATTGCACTCATAGCGCTAATAGCACTCATAGCGCTAATGGCACTCATAGAGCTAAATACAATCATAGCGTTAATTGCACTCATAGCTCTAGTTGCACTCTTAGCGCTAAATGCGCTATAGACGCTGAGTGCGACGCGATCGCACGTGTTGCACTCTTCTACGGCAATACAACCGCAGCAGTACACTAGCGAAGACAAGTGCTACGCCGAGTGCGCCCAACAGCGACACTGCGTGACCGTACACAGCGCACGATAGCAGAATCGACGTGGCTTGGCGTAGCGTCATCATTATCGTGAACACTACTGCACCGAACCGCGCTATCGTCCTGTATATCAGCATTTGACCGATCGCCGAACTCGCCGACAGAAGCGCACAATCCGCGAAGAAAGCCGGCTGCGCTAACATAGCTACCGATTGACTAGTGTGCGGGGCGCGCGCTAGGGCAGCCGCTGTTAGAGCGCAAGAGAAAGCGTTTACAGCGGCCAACATGTGAGTCGGTGGCGTTCTGTAGCGCGAGAATAAAGCGCTTTGCCACGACGACGTGAAACTATCGCACGACATGTAAAGCGCTAGAAGCGCTGCGCCAGACAATCCAGTGCTGACAGCGGCCGATGCGTGCGCACCGTTCACGCTCTCAGCGCCAGACAAGAACATGACCATGCCCAGCGAGATGAGAGCTGCGGTGACGTACTCGTACGTCTCGTATTTGTTGTTGGATAGAAGTTTCCCCATGAGCATGACCGGTATAACCTTGCAAGACTTCGACAGCACCTGCGTGGGGAAACTGACGTATTTGAGCGCCTCGTATTGACACCAGGCGCTCACAATGTTCGTTAGGGAGCAATAGGAGAACTTGTACAGAGGGGGACTCTCGCCGGAAACGGAAGTCGCCCCCCAAGCTCCCCACGCTATTCTTAGGCCCGCTATCAAGAAAGCCGACAGGCGATTGATGAAAACGAGGAATTGAGAGTCGTGAAATTTCACAGTACTACCGTCGCTCATCACGTAATTC
Organism: Synanthedon myopaeformis; assembly: GCA_944738685.1. NCBI lineage: Eukaryota > Metazoa > Arthropoda > Insecta > Lepidoptera > Sesiidae > Synanthedon > Synanthedon myopaeformis. Next base: position 7,627,179 of record OX122932.1, on the reverse strand, counting down.
TGTAAAGAGAAATTATTTTCATTATTAATTAATCTAACGTTATAGTAATCGTAATTGTTTACGTATGTTAATGTCGTCGCACAAGCTAAGAATCCACTCGATAGTAGGTGGCTACCGTCGCCGTATAACACAAGCAACGCTATTGGCGCTGCAAGTGCGCTGTCAACCTACACGCTATTATGTTTAATTACACAACAACATACGTGCTGTTATGTCAGCTTGTTTGTCTATCTCCACTATAAAAAAGTCACGGGGGTGTAGTAGATGGAGAGTTGTGTACCTGTGTCATGATCTTCTCTTGCAACAGTCCCCAGATGAGGTAAGCGGCCATCAGTCCTCCGAAGCAGAAGGCGAGTTCTAGCGACTCGCGCGCGGGCGAGTGGGCGGGCGAGTGAGCGGGCGAGTGAGCGGGCGACTCGCCCGCCGCTCCCAGAAGCGGCTCGGGCAACCGGTCGCCACGCTCGCCGAAGCACGCCCACAAGGAACGCCACAGCGGCCCCGACTTTACCGCATCTGCATACGGACATACGTTCTAACCAATCTTTACACAATATAAAATGTTTGTACTAACTTAGACTAAGTTAAATGTACCTAACAGAATGATCAGAGTTTTATTATTATTAATATTCACAATTTATATTGACGAGGCTCGCGATCAAACTGTTCAAGTAATTAACGCTCTGTCTCAAGGGAAGGGTTCGATTCCTGGCAGAGCCAACTCTGGATATGAACTTTTTTATAGTTGGTTTTTTATAGCTATTGTTTGGTTGGATAGAAAAATTAATAGAAAGTAAAAAATATATATTATTTACATTCATGTAAATAATAGATTTTTTTTATAAATATGGAAAAAAGAGATTATAACTAATAAATAATATTATGTTATAATCTATCTAGACCATTAAATCTCAACCCTTTGACCATTGCAAACCCTAAAACTTTAAAAGTAAATAAATTTAATATTTCTTGACCTACTAATTATAAGAATAATCTTTTATGAACTTTTATCCCTTAAAAACATTCAGGTTTTTTTCGTAGAACCATATATGGAGAATATAATTTCAATTAAAAAACTATAATGGTTAGTTATTTTTTTAATAAATATACATTCACACAATTACAGAATTCACAGAAACGCAATCACGCCTTAGTAATTTTTATTTGGATTGTTCCAACTGTAAAACAACAGTATATATACTCACTTATTTTATCAAAGTAGTCTGTTCTTTGCACATATTTGTACAATATAAATAACGGTAACAGCACCGTTGAATAGCCTAACATATTGAGTGACAAGCGGAACACCCTGGAAACAAAAATTTTAATTTAAGTTATCAATATCAGTGTCCACTACTGGACATTAACAATTAACTTGTCCCTTTCTACTGTCAAAATACCTTCTCCAAACCCTCCAGTACATAAAAACTTTAAATACAGGCAGGGCACACTGCATTTCACAGTCATTTGGGCAGTCCGTCTGGCAGCAGTAACCACCCCCTTACAGAAGACCTCTGCGAAATAATAGCATAGAGCTGTTATGCTATTATTTCACAGTCCCTCCCCGTCCCTTCCTTATCCCTTATCCTTCTATGGTTGGCAGTGCACTACTTGCAGCACCTATAGCGTTTTATAGACGACGGTAGTCACCTACCATCAAATCAAAGTTCAGACATCAAACAGTGAGCATCTATATATGATTTATATAATAAAGCAAATAACAAGCAATCTATAAGATGCTTAAAACCTATAAGATATAATAAAAATGAATGAGAACCAACTAACCATGAGTATTCCACATCAGTGAGTGTCCCAGATTTTTCATATGCAATAAATAATACTTGATATAGATGTGACACCAGCCACGAAGTCACAATACATACTGCTATTATTGTCCTGAAAACAGAAGTTTAAAAACCATTTTTGGTATTAATATGGCTAGTTAGTAGTTATTCCTATTTATTTATTAATAATCTTTAATTTAGTCTGTTAGCATTGAAACAAATTAACAACAATTCGTGTGAAATTATTAGATTAGTGACAGGGCACACTGCATTTGGCAGTCATTTGGGGAGCCCGACTGGTGACAATAACCATCCCCTTACAGAAGACAACCATGAAATAACAGCATGTATGCTTTTGTGTTTCAGTGAGAATCGAATAGAATAGAATAATAATTTATTTGTTGATCATATATAAATATAGGTATTTCAATTTAACATTTGATCTATATAACCTACTATTACTGGCATACAAAACCTTTATCTTAATTCTAATTTAACAATGTATTATCAAGTTATCTAACATTTAATGTCAAGAATATTCTTTCCGGTGCTATATTTTGTCATTAAAGAAATCATGAATGGTGTAGTCCAAGTAAACCCTTTCGACTAACACTGTCTAGATTATTTTTAAAGTGAGTGAGTAAGGAATGCCAGACCCCATTGCCCTATCACTTCCAGTCCCTTATCCTTAATCACACATTTTTAATTATTGTTTCATATAGAAATGTAATAAACCATTAAACTGAATTGACTTACTTACCATGTTACAACTTTCGAATTCATTTTAAAACTATTTATATGATATCAAAAACTAGATTAGGTGGATATTAAACATATGACCGTTGATAAGCGAATGAACCTAATGTAACGTTTTGCATTATATTATCCTTGATTTTTCCATTTTATCTTAACTGGATTATAATTTGCTCTATTTACAAAATTTTACAACAGCAATTTCGGCTCGCTCGGCTCGGCTCAGTTTTCTGTCAGTTTTTGACCGATTGATTGATAATTGACAATGACAATGCCTGACATATTTCAATCATGTATATGTCAAGCAGAGATGTCAAGTGTCGTTGACGTTGACAAAAAACGTCCTAGAATTGCTTTGCCTGTTTAATCAAACCAGGTATTTAAAAATAAACTGGATGACAGACTAAGTTGTAGTGAGTATATTACATTATTTATTTTAATATTCCAAAACTATTATTTTTAACATTGTGTCTATTAACAACAAAGTTAACAAAGGTACGCTTGATTAATGAATTTAACGCTATTGTATCAAAATAATGTAGGTCGTAAGTAATAAAATAAATAACTTGTTTTCCATATTTTTTTATAATGGTAACATAAGTAGTCGATCAAAGCTGTAACAAGGCTGTATAACTTTTATACATCTTATGGGTTCTTTCGGTTCTAAGAAATGCTTAACCACAAAAAGAACAATTACTTATATATAGTCATAGCCTGTATGATACCAAATATTCATAACGAAGCGTCTTAATTTTTTTTTAATTTTAAATAAAGGTCGATAAATTCTTCAATACACGCAAAATTATTAGAACTTTAGGTGAAATATAAAAATGTACGAAATCAAGACAAGTTATCCTTTGGATTTCTTAAAAATAAAGGCACACTTTATTTTATGAATTTTTTCAAATTTAATCATATTTTTAGTTTTCCTTTTTTTTCATTAGGTCATATCTAAGTAATGAAGATGGAATCTGTCTCTGTAGTGCTCTTTTCATGGAGCTTTTTCGCCATGTAGGTATGTGTAGGTATGTCATGTAGGTACTTAAAGATTTTGTCAAGTATAAGTACCTACTGTATTTAAGATTACAAATGTATCAGAAACAATCGTTTCATCATTAAAAGTGTAATTATAATAATAAATAAAATATTTAAAATAGACTGTTACAATTTATTATAATTTGTGTCTGTTAGAAAATGGAACTGTGAGAAACGTTCCAATACAAGAATTAAAAAGTCACTGAAATGGAAGAGCGTGCATTATTCATAAGGTTGTTTACCGATGTCTTCATCGTCATGTCGTATTTCCGGATCCTTTTTGTATTTGGGAAGGCTGCTCGTATGGGTTCTCGGGGTCTTGCGGGATCCTTGGCTTGGGGACTGGTATATATTTTCGATCGCAATGTCCTTGATGCCGTCCCGTCGTTTCGCCTGTTCACAGATTAAATACAGGTATAGCATAGGCCGAGAGCCATAGTAGTTCACCTGAGTGAACCAAGGCTCCAAACGATTTCCCGTAGTACCTACACCAAGGAGAACTTGTCACGTTTATTTGCTAAATGGCAGGTTCTGAAAAAGGCAGATTCTGGGACGGCAGATTCTGTAGATGACAGAAATTGTAGTCCGTTCAAAAATATTAGACCAGGTGGGCCATATACGCTTACAAAAATACCCGTACTTACCCGTGGAACTACCTGTTACTACTACCTGTTACTTAAGTACTATTTACTCTATGCTACTAGTAATATTTTTTACCCGTGATACTACTAACCTGGCTGGTAGTAGCACGGGATATTTACTTATACCTCTATTACTACTTATACGATTATTTAAAATATAAGCACTGACATCCCTTATACATTCACCGAAATACGACAGCACACATGCTGCTATTCTATCACGGTGGTCTTCTGTAAGGGCTGGTTACTGTCGTCAGACGGGCTGCCCAAATTATCCACTGTGAAACGCAGTGTCCTGCAACTACTTTCGAGACTCATACCGGAGTCATCTTTGTAAAGTTCATTTCCAAAGTTTGCCGTGCAGGAAATTGAACCCGGGCCCCTGAGACAGAGCGCGGAAGCAAAATCCCTAACCACTCATCCAATGGGCTCGTAATATATTAATGTGTAAAGGGCTCCACGACACCTGTGTCTATTTTGCTTCTTTCTTGCCTTTGTTAATTAAATTTGTCTACTGTCAATACTTTTACAATAAATTTGTTAATATTTTAGAATGGTTTTACTTTTTTTTTTTATAAAAAATGACAATAAAAATAATTTTTACAAAGGGGAAAATATTATTGATTACTTACACCAGCTAAGACATTCCGTTGTCTCATGAGAAAAATGAAAAATGTTAGTATCGCTGCGAATAGATGTAAAACATTCATTTTGATTATTTATCTAATGAATCTAATTAAATTTTATAATTGGATATGTTTCGCGCCCACAAGAGCCCCTGTGACTATAAGATAAAAATTCACTTTCTATAACATGTTTATTGCTTTATGTAATTACATAATTCTATTTTATTTAAGCCTTGTAACCTATATTATACATTAACTAAAGATTTTTGAAGGATTAATTAATTTGACAAAAGTACTGATTTGTCTATGTCGTTCCAAAGTTTAAAACGGACACTAGGAATGAAGGTTGTATAAAAAGACAACAATGTACAAAGAAAAGACGATCCGATTATTCCGAGGTACCGTATGACTTAATTAAATAAAAAAGGGTTTAATATAATTTCATTTTTTAGGTCACAGACAATACAATAAAGTATTTTTGGCAACGTTTTTTCAAAGTGCGGACCTCTTTGAGTATTCTGTGTGAAATAGTACCTATTTCAAGGTCGCGTCTGTTACATACATTGAGACATATTCATATACTTATCTAATAACTAAGTGTTAACTATATCTATATTTAACTAATAACTAGCCGACCCGACAGTCTTTGCTCTAGTTTCATATAAAAATACGATTCGAATTTACGACTTTACCCGTGAATTTAAAAAATTTTTTTTTTTTTATTGTCCCGACATTTAATTAAAAAAAATCAACAAAATAGTTCGTGCCATTCTCATAGTTATGCATCTAGACAAGCGCCTAACGTGGCAGAGACATATTTTTACCAAAAGGAAACAGTTGGGCCATCAACTTCGAAAACTCTACTGGCTTATAGGAAGAAAATCACAGGTGTCTCTTGAGAGTAAACTCCTACTCTACAAAGCCATTCTTAAACCCGTGTGGACCTACGGTATCCAACTATGGGGCACTGCTTCGCACTCGAACATAGAAATAATCCAAAGGTTTCAAAACAAGATGCTGCGCATTCTAACAAACGCCCCATGGTTTATAACGAACGAACAACTTCATAGTGATTTAAAAATGGCGACAGTCAAGGAGGAAATAATTAGACACACTAGATCATATAAGGAGAGGATCGTAAACCACCCAAATATATTGGCGCAAGGCTTGATGGATGACGGATTGTCTGTACGCAGATTGAAACGCACAATACCACAAGATGTGTTAAGGTGATCAGTTCGTCACCTTACATATGCGATCAGGATGCGCGGCAAGGGTCGCACTCCTAAGCAAGTCATAATTACATGTGTCACACATACTGCTTAATGTCCCACATAGGAGACAGATCGCCGTACTACTAAGAAATAAAAAAAAAAAAAAAAATCAAGTGATTATTATTTATTTTCATAATAGTCAACATTTTATAAAATAAATAATTAAAATATATATATCACATTTTGATTAGGTTAAACAAATAACTAAAATATAATATAAAACCATATAAAACCTAAAGCCCATTCAGAAACACAAACTTTTGCATTTATAGTTGCTTAAATTCATAAGCACCACAAATCAAAATTACACTTTTTTACAGGAGCTAATCGAAAAAAAAAAAAAAAATTTTGTATATTTTTTTCTCATTAGATATATATCAAATGTATGCATATTATACCTACATCATTAGAAGCGTATTTTAAGTAGCATTAAATGTTTTGAGTACTTTTATAATAAACTGAATACTAGAGAAGATATAAGCATATATAAGTTACTTTTGAATATAAAAAAAAATTTATAAAAATATACTAAACATGGAATAAAACAGCCATAAGTCTTTTTGCAACATATTATATGAAAGATTGTGATTGTATTTTTGCAATAAAAATATTTTTGTAATTTTTTGATTTGTGGAACTTTTGAATTTAAGCAGCGTTGTATATGTATAAATTGTGGAACTACGGTAAATTAAACATTGCTTGCAGGTATACATATATAATACTTATGTAAACATAGATAGCTCTACCGTTAGACCATAAATCATTTGGCTGATAAATATGCCTCAACACAGATAGTAATGCTAATAATCTGAATGTAATAACCGTTAAGTTGTAAATATTAACTTATTGGGTATTTTTGATTAACTTTTAAAACAATTTTAATGAATTTTTTTTGCCTATTATCCTATATTTTTGTCCCATATATTTTATGCTAACTTTTTCGATCAAAAATTTTCGTAAAAAATCTCTTTAAGGTATTTGTTTAATATCACTTACCTAATGGTAAGTGGCTACCGTGGCCTATGAACATAAACGGCGCCAGAGATATAATGAGCGAGTCTATTTTAGCCATTACAGTTAATAAGATAAAAGTTTATTAAATTGTTTTAGTAACACCCAAATCCTCCTTTACATGTTATAAAACAAAAGTCCTCCGCCGCCTGTCTGTCTGTCTGTTCGCGATAAACTCAAAAACTACTGCACCGATTTTCAAGCGGTTTTCACCAATGGATAGAGGGATAATCAGGGAAGATTTTTATGGAAAAAAATTCACCCCGGGCGAAGCCGGGAGCGGGCCAGTTAGTATATTATAATATTGATGCGAGTGCTACGATTGCTACGAAGGCTCTACGAAAATTTGAATTCATTTCAAACACCATATAATAATATTATATTCAAATGCCTTTATTTTTATCATGTTTGTAGTATTCTATATTTTGTGGACCCTTTTAGCAAGTGTAAAAATCTTTAGCCCAGGAGGACTTGTCGAATTTATAACAACGTCTGGATTCTATACAAGATCATAACTTTTTTATATATATTAAAGGTCGTCAGTCAGAATTTATTATTTTGGTATTATGTATGTACCCTTTATGACAAGGGAATTAGAAAGGGGCATACCAAAAATTGAACTCTTAGAGATAAAATGAAGTGAACCGTATGTTGACAAGCAAAAGATTATAATATCTTCGGACTGTACAAAGATAGGCCCCGCCAGTAAGCTAAGGCCCGGCGCCCATTATAGGCATCGGCAAGGAAAAGGATCCTTCGGCATCCCTTCATGCAAGCACACACTGTCGGAAACTATGTCTTGGCATGCTGCAACGTCCTTAGGGATGCCGAGGCGTCCTTAAGCAATCATATTTGTAGCTCGCGTCTCTTCGCGTCCTCCTATCCCCGAGTGCCGAGTGTTGCCTCGACGTGCCGTAGGATACCGAAGCATCCCGAAGCATCCTCAAGGTTGCCGACGCGGTATTTTTGTTACTACGACCATATATATTGGAAATTTCTACTTTATTGCCATGACGTTAAGGTATATTACTATTTGCCACCTAAAATCCTCAAACGTGCCGATGCCGATAGTGGGCGCCGGCCCTAACACTAAAATCGCTTGGGCTCTTGGCACGCGCTAATGCCATGCAGATTCTTGCCTTTGTTCTTCGAACTATTAACATTCAAGACGCGCACACGACACAGAAGCACTTCCCTTAACTCGAGACAACTAATATGCTTATCTTGTTATAGGACTAATTGCATTCACCAACACAATAAATCAATTTCAGTGGTATCGTTTGACACAAAATATAGATCAAGCGAAGTGTGTGATGAGCTTTTTCGTTTATAAGAAGTAGCAGTGGAATTTAATTGATGGTTGAAAACGCACTCTGGCGTGTTCAATATATGTGGAGTAAAATGAACAATTCAATTACTCGCGTCTCTTCAAAAGCCAAAAAGCCGTGTTACCCCTTTTTTTTTTTTTTTTAACGTCAGGAAATCTGCGAATCAGATCCCAACCGACCATGGGGAGATCGGTGGGGTATGTGGGACTTCTACCCACTAAAACCCCACGGTGTTTCTTCGCGCCGTCTATGGGCAGGGGTTAGGGAACGTTAAGACACGCTACCTTGTCCCCCCGCCAGACGAGACCCGCATACTTGCGGGCTCCACCTCGATTAAGCGCGGAGTGTGACCTCCGCGCCGTGAAGAGACGTGCCGGAAACACACAGCACGTCTCCCCTCGTTGCCCGGTGTTGTGATGACGGCGGACGACCCCATGTCCGCCACCCCCGGGCGAAGCGGCACAGGCCGCCTATACTTACCTCTCGCAGCGAGCAGTCAGCGAGGGGCTTCATTCATGAAGCACCCCATAACCTCTACTTTGCAGCACAACCTACCGCAGAGTCGGAGGCCGCTTCCACCTGACACTCTAGGATAACCCCTGCTCGTGTGGCCGCTCATCTCCACGGCATTAAGGGTGGACGGCCCAAAGGGGGGTTTCCGCCTGACATTTCCACATCAATCGCGGCACTCCGAGAGACAGGCTCCACCTCGTGTTATCGTCGGAAGAGTTACTAGGCCGGGTGGCGAGGCCGGGTGTTCACTCTTCCGGACGATTGCAGAGGGCGGTTACTAGCCCGGCTAGGTACTACCGGGTCTTCACCACCCTCCACAAAGCCGCTATTGCAGTACTCTGCCAGACGGTCCTTCCCTGCCGTAGAGCTCCGTCTTCGCGTGCGTTGCCCAACTACCACTGAGCGAAAGAGCTATCCTAGAGAATCCGCCCGCTGCGACCCGCGCCGGTCTTTGTGCGCAGAACCGAGACCCATACCTCGGTTCAACACACAAGGACCGGGGGTGCCCTCTCTCACCGGCCAACACCCACGTGGGCCAAGTACGGATCCTCGGCCCAGCGAGCGGTGACCGGTGAAGCTCCAACAGACAGTTGGAGCCTCCAAACTGTTGCTCCGCCACGAGCTCCGATGGTCGGAGCCCGCTCGGAGCACACGCACGTGGGTCTTCTTTGTTCCCCAGTGACAATCCGATCAGCCAAGCAAAGGCCGATGACCCCACCGGCCCCTGCAACCGCCCGGATTGCCGAGGGTTAAGCCCTCCCACCACTGCACGGTCATGACCCACCTAGGGGGGGAGCCGTGTTACCCCTACGGTACAGAGTAAATAGAGTAGGTGAATACGTGGTAAATATGAAAAAATTTCAATTTTTTTTCCAACGAAATATTGTTCCGCAAAGTACCTTAATTTAAAAAAAAATTAATGTTTTATGAGTTAAAAAAAATGTAAGTAGGTAACGGTCGGTTTAGATGCGCACACGCACATTTCCTCGCGAAGAACCAGTTGGCACATATTTTTACAATTTTCTAAGCTATATGAATTCTTTTTAGGAATGTCTTATTTTTAAAAAAACTGAACCGCTTTTTTTTTAAATTTGTAATTATTTATAACTTTTGCAATTGTTTATCTGTGTGTATGAAACTTATATAATTTTTTCTAGAAGTCATTACGAATTCTTGTACCAATTGTTCTAACGTATTGCTAACCTGAGTTCTTAACCTTGAGTCTTCTTATAATATGTCTAATAGTTAAATATTATGTCCTCTGCTCCATAAACAAATAATAATCACACAACCACGTCAGCCGGCTGCTTAAGTATTCTCACATTGAATTGGTAGCACGGCTCATTTATTTAATTGATTTATCACTATAGCAAATGCTATATGCCTCTAAGACGGATAATCGCTGAGCATCATATACCAACCAGCCAAATAAGGTACACGCAACAGCTCTATTGTGGAAGGAAGCGGCCAATTGACAACGAGCTCCGAAAATGGTTTTGAGAATTTGCTATTGTCTTCGTGCCAAATCTAGACTAAATGTTCAGTTGTTTTATATAATGTACTGTGACAATTTACATATTGTTTTTTTTTTCGGATTTTGATACGGCTTTCACTAAATGAAAGAGAACGCTTTGTGTAGTTATATAATTTGCACAAATATCCATGTTACTTGTAGCGCCAACAGAATTAATTTTGTATTTTAATATCTATATATTATATTTCTATATTATGTCGCTGTCCGCTTCTGTCTGTTTCTAGGCTTACTTCTTCTAAACTATTTAACGGATTTTGATACGATTTTATCTAATGGAAAGAGAAGACAACAAGAAAGGTTTGAGTATACAATTCACAAATGCATCGTTTTTACATAAGTAAATATTAATTTAACTATTTAAGGATTTCATTGAAGATACCAGACGGCTAGTCGGAGTAGAACAAAGATCTAGAAATTAATAGAACAGTTGGCGAAGTTACGTAATTGTGTGAAAAATTGCAGGATCTAATGAAAAATCTTGTGAAGCAGTTCGCAACTACATAGTTGGCAATATTGCAGCCAGACTAGGGAGAAACACTGCGCACAATTTCTTACTAAACTCACATGCATATACCTACCACTACTTAATAGATCAATAGACTTGATTATTTCGCAGTGCGCTTTTGAAATTCGTATACAATCTCTAATATTTAATTTATTAGCAGTCAAATTGACGGTCAATTATAGCTACACAAGAAACGCCTACAGGTTTCAATTGCGCTACCGCCCTTGATGGGATAAAGGACAAGGGCGATCCTTTATCATGTCAAAGAGTTTAATGAACCCTTGATCAATAGTTGTTAAGCGCTCTGTTTAGGGTTCCTGGTTCGAAACTTTAGATACGAGTATACAATACGTAGTCTATACTAATATTATAAAGGGGAAAGATTTGATTGTTTGTTTGTATTGAATAAGCTCCTGAACACTGGACCGATTTGAAAAATTCTTTCACTGTTGGGAAGCTATATTATCTATATGTTATATGTTATAAAGTTACGCGGACAAAGTCGCGTGCAACAGCTAGTATAAAATAAAGTCGCTTCCCGCGGTCTCTCTCTCTGTATGTACGCCTAGATCTTTTAAAATACACAACGGATTTTAATACTGTTTTCACTAATGCAAAGAGCGTCAAACGAGAAAGATTTTTGTATATAATTTTCAGAAAAAAAAATTTTTACCGTGCGAATCCAGGAGCGGGTCGCAAGTATTAAGTATGTAATATATTATATTATGTTATTTTATATTATCATATTACATTATTCTAGCTGTTGCAACTTAATAAAATATAAGATGAAAGGATTTTTAAAATCGATCCAGTAGTTTTTGAGTTTAACAAAAATACAAAATACGAATTTTTTATCTTTATAATATTAGTATATGATATATAATATATTACCTCTCACATTATATTATATATCAAGTCAACTTTCTCTGTTTAGAATGTTATAAACAAATAATAAAGTAGTTTGACCTCAAGCTATCTTCCATAAACGAATATGCAACTACGAAATTGATAAACAAGAAAACAGCAGTTGTTTGACGAAATATTGTAATTAGTTCTGATAAGATAGGATGCGACGCATACCCAGTACACTGGACAATATTTGACAATCGTATCAACTAACCTATACGCTGTTGTTCTAAATATGAAATTTATTAAAAAAAAACCTAGCTGACCCGGCAAACGTGGTTTTGCCATATAAAAAAAAATTGGGGTAGGCCTTCCTTATCACTTAGGAGTAATTATAAAAATAGTTTACGACCCATTCTCAGACCTACCGAATATACATAAAAAAAATCATAAAAATAAGTCCAACCGTTTCGGAGGAGTTTGGTTATAAACACTGTGACAGGAAAATTTTATATATATAGGAAGATTGTCTTCAAGTGATGTCTGAACAACTCAGACTAGGTCTTACTTTTCAGAATGACTAGTGTTCCTCGGTAACAAAAGAGACTATACCTTGAAATATCACAAAATAAAAAAATACTCTAGGAACTCATAGGAGCCAAAATGTAAAAGAATTATCCTAGAATCCCATGGGATCCTAGACATGGGAGTAAAGTGGAAGGAGGCCCAAAACCCAACGACTTTCTAGCGCGGCCGTTAATGAGCAGAGTCCCGGGGACGTTATGACACGACTTCGGTGCCCCGCCACGGCTATCCAGCGCGAGGAGAGCTACGCTCCCTGTCGGAACCTATGCGTACCCGAAAGTGGAGGGACGCCGGCCGTCTCGGGGGACGCAATAACAACATGTGTGCTGTTGGTTTTGATTAATGAGTAGGGGATGCTAAAGATGTTCCTTATCCCCTCTTCAACCCTTATCATTTATTCTACTAAGGTCGGCATCGGCAGCTAATACTATTGCTAATTTTAAAAAGGAATCTTCCATCAAATGGACCAATCTATCTGCCGACCTTTACATGTATAAAGATTTTATATAATTTTACCTAATTATTTTACATGCAGCACCCTATGGCATTGCTAGTGTAGACAACAGTAGCCCAGAACCATCAAGTAGACTAACCTATCTGCCGACTTGTACATTTATAGATGTTTTAATATAAAGTTATAAAATTTACAGAAATATGTTACATACAAACAAACAGTGCAACATATTTTTCTATTACGATCTGCTACAAGTAAAGTTAAGTCCACGGGAGCATTTGTCGGTAGTTGACGCGGAATTCGGCTGAGATACGCTCGCGTATCGCCGTAGCTGCTTCAGCGGAAAATATAATATCGTACGCTCGTCACAAGTATATAATATTTTAGAAATTTATTGTGTTTAAAATTATATAGTGTTGTGAAATTATATTTGAAAAAAATTTGGAAACTTGAAAACGGTTGATTGAAAAAACGAGTCGAAAACGTCTTTGGGGTCACCTTTGAAAGTAAATATTAATTTGCTTATACATTTGTTGAGCGGCTATATATATACATCCACTGAAATTTACTATTAATTTTTTTTTTTTTATATATATATAATATTTAAATTCTTTTGAGAGCCTATCTCAAAATTAGAATATAAACTTTTATATTTATTTATTGTAAGCAATTTTTTTAACCCCCGACGCCTAAAAAGATGAGTGACTTTTTATTTAAGTTTGACCTGTGTGTCTGTTTATCTTTGTGTCTGTCTGTGGCATCGTAACTCGCAAATGGATGCACTTATTTTGTTACGTTTTTCTTTGTTTGAAAGCTTACGTGATCGATATGGTTCAGCTACAATTTATGAAGATCTGTTCAGCTGTTTGAAGATCATTAGCTCATTTTCTACTTGACGAAGGTATCTCACTAACTTCAACAGGATCAAATTAAGTGTATCTACTTCGGTGGTATTTCCATGACATGGTAACCTTGAGCTGATGCTGCAGCATCAAGTAGTCTGCGAGATAACCAACTCCTCAGTAATTTACAGCAGATACTTAAAGAGTGTTTGGGTTCAATATAATGTCGGGGGTTACTTTATTATTATTTTAATAATAATGTCGTTTCTAATATTACTAAATTCAATTTGAGGCTTGCGTTTCATAATGTCCATAAATCAAGACTCGTGAATAAAATAGAAATTCAAATCTGTACGCGACACAATTCGGGAGATACCTAATTTTTTTGTTGAATAAAACAGCGACCCATAAATTTAAAAATGATCACAGGAAAAAAAAGATCATTCTATCAAGTATCAAGTATCAAGTATCGCGCAGTTCACACTCAAATAGGTATTAAATTATATAATTAAAGAATTACTTACTGAAAATATTTATAAGGGAAGAGTTTAAAGAACCGATTTTCTGTCGGAAAAGTTTCTCGTAAACCGAACACTTTACACTACCTCACATTATGACTCTGTAGAGAGAGGTTCAAGAACTCTTCAAGCTAAATAAACGTTTTCTATCTTTTTACAGTAAAATAGAAAGAAAATAAGCATTTATCTCTAACATTCCACCTATGTTATAGACGTAGATATACATATATTACAAGCTGGCTTTACTTGATCCGCGTAGTTCATAGTTGACTCTGGTCTGGATCGGCAAGTATTGGCAGGGCACAGTGCGATTCACAGTCATTTGGGCAACTCGTCTGGCGGCAGTAACCACAGCCTCACAAAAGACCACTATGAAATAACAGCATATGTGCTGATGTGTATTGTTTAGTGAGTAAGGGCTGCTAGACCCCATTTCAATATACCTTCCTAATCTTACTAAGGTCGGCAGGGCATTTGCAGCGCCTGTGGCGTTTCTTGTGTTATAGGCTTTTTTTAATATGACTGGTTATAGGCGACAATAGCCACCTACCATCAAGTGGACCATGAGCCTGTCTGACGACCTTAACATTAAAAATATACTAGATTTAGGAGTAATACAACAATATACATATATATAAGACTCAGTAGAATTAGTCAAGACCCTTCATGTTTAGAAATCCTTGGATTTAATAGGCAAACCGAATTTCTTTGGATCTTTAATGGAAGATTTAATTCTGTTCTACGTGAAAGCTAAGTTGAGCTTTCACGTATCAAGTAGCTAATTTTCTTCTTAATTTAAACCTTCAACTAACCTCTGAACCGATTCCAGGTATATTAATAAAAACATTACTGAAGGTCGGACTTCTTAAACTTCTTCTTACACTTCTTCAATTTCTCAAACTGCTCCATGTCCTAAGCGGTTCGAAATTATTGCTTAATGGTTTTAATACCGGTATACTCCTTGATGTTACGGAGTCAAAACAACCTTCTTCTTCCAACCTCCTGCTTTATTTCTTTCAGCAGTTCCATAAGAAGTATTATGAATGCATAACATATATTATATAATAGCACAATAACAATACCTGGTTGTTAATGTTACTGAACAATCAACAAAATGTATAAAAAACTGCACAAAAGAGCTTAGAAACAAGATTGTTTGGTACAATACTCACGTTCGACCTCTTATTAAGTAGAACTCTTGTTTGTGCTCTTCACGATCAGATTCATTTAAATTGAAACCAGTCGTAGTTATAAAAAACTAAAATGAAATCATTTTTAGTTTTCCACTGGTTGACTCGTTACAGATTCCGTTTTTAGCTTGGATAGAGTTTGGCAGATATTTAAGTGAGCTTTTGGGCGTATATTATACTTATTCTTCATATGTACATATTTGACGAGCCCGTTGGATGAGTGGTAAGGGTGCTTGCCTAACGTGGCCCCTGATTTGTTTCCAGGTGAGGTCAACTTTGGAAATGAACTTTTCAAAATTGACTGGTTTGGATTTGGAAAGTACTGGCAGGTACACTGTGTTTCGCAGTCATTTGTGCGGCCCTTCTGGCGGCAGTAACCAGCCCTTACAGAACACCACAGTGAAATAACAGCATATGTGATGTTGTGTTTCGGTGAGAGAGTAAGGGATGCCAGAGCTCATTGGCCTTAATCCTTAAGGATAAAGGGTAAGGCCCTTATCCTTTTATGATCGGCAACTCACTTGCTGCACCTAGACTGTGGCGTTGCTTGTGTTATAGGCGACGGTAGCCACCTACAATCAAATGGACCGTCAGCCTGTCTATCCATCTTAACATAAAAAAATATTATAAAAAAGTTGTGAAAATGAATTGATTTTGAAGACTCAGAAACTTACATCGTACAATTTGAAGTCGCTTTCCGCGTCTGTCTGTATGGCCGCAACTCCTCCTAAAGCAAACAACAGATTTTGTTGCAGTTTTGACCATCAGTTAGATAATTTTTCACCGAATTTTATATAATAATAAAACCTAATTAACTTTCTCCTAGGCGAAGCCGGGAGCCAGTCGCTATCGACACCATATTATATGATACGATACTATAATATAATACAGTATCGTTTGTATCATATAATATTGTGTCGATAACATATAACAATCTTATAAATTATAAAGATATGCGGACAAAGTCACTAGCAAAAGCTAGCAGCTAATAAATTACATTATACAAAAAGTGTGTAATTTCTTTGTCCTCAAGTGACGTCAATAAAGCTCTTCGAGTGCTCACTGAAAATCTCCTTACAGTAGGTACCCGCTGAAAGAATGGAGAGCGATAGTTTGACTTTGTGAGATTTTAACTCTCCAACATGTTACGTTACAATGTTACAACATGTTTACGTGCAATAACCACTAAAAACCAAAGACAAAAGACTTATAAAGTAAGCATCGGCAATGACAGGATTTTTGAAAATTTCAACTCCATACAACAAAACACATATTAGGTGTAGACAAAGAAGTTACTACTTTGTATAATCTATAGCATTACTGAGCTTTAGTACTGTAATCGCCATATAATGAACTTTGTCACGTTTTTCAGACGGCGAATGGCAAGATTGTGAAGGTCACGCCATGTGAACCATATTTAACAATATCAAAAGCGATCGAAAGCATTCCAACGCGACTCGACGCCTCACCGACTTGACTGCAAATGAGTTGAGATTTTAAAAAAAAGCCACAATGGAAATGCTGTCAACAACTGCGACCACCGTTCAAAGTGTCCTGAACTCCACTATGAGCGGTGTACACGAGAGCCCTTACAAGTCAGGTGGAAAGTTATTTGTGATTGGGATTCTCATCAAAGTGGTCTACATTATTGGCATAGTTGGTAACGCAGTCGCCATCGTGGCTTTGAGGAGAGGAGATCGAAGAGTTAGGAACCGAAAACATCTGTTGCTTTTGACGTCACTGGCTGCAAATGACTTGGTGGCGTTGGTCGGCATGATGTGCTCAATGGTGGTGGCGGAACATCTGCCCTGGACGAGGGCTACTCGCGCCTACTGCGCAATGAGAGTAGTTTTGCGTGTCTTCGGCGTCGGAAGCGTCTGCATTGCAGTCACAATGGCGTTGGAGAGATACGTCGCGCTTACCAGACCTTTCCTCTACCAGAAGGTATAGATTTTGTGTTAATTTATGTAATAACCATGGAGAATAGAAGTAAGCAGGAAGAACTTTACACATAAAAGAGTCGGTCAGCTACCAGGATAAGCTAAATCCAGGATACCAGATTAAAAAAAGCTACCAGGATAGCATAAATGTATCAGCAAGGGCCTCTTTCACCATCTCTGAGTAAAGTGTCAAGTAGGCTAACCGCCATGGAGCTGATATACCTTTATTTGTACGGTAAAAGTCCCAAACATTAAAAATAAAATAATAAAAAATTCACCTATCGAAGGATGCAGTAAACCGAGTGCATAATTTACTAAAACATAAAATTATTTCTAAAAGTAACTAATCAACACTTGACTGAAAGAGGCCCTAAGAGGCGCTAGGGCCCTAATCAAAGTAACAATTTAAAACGATAACGAAATTCGAAAACAATGAAATGTATGAGATTGACAATTTATGAACCACTTTTTAATGGTTGTAGCTTGACAGTTTTACAGTTTAACATCCATATAAGTTGGTCCTCCTTACCTCTATTTTCCATTGAACGATTTTGCTCTATACCACTAAGATATTATAAGACTTTATAATATTTATTTTTACAACAGCATTGAACAGTCGGAAAATAACACGATTTTGCTGTTTATACCACTATGTTGTGGACTATATATTTATTTTTGCAATAGCAATTTGCAATCGATCAATAACTTGACTCTTGCTCTAACATTGAAAAAAAAAATATCACTCCTATAAATAGATTGACTTCGTCTCCTGTAAACACCTACGTTGGGAAATCCTCTTGAATACCCGGCAGTGTAGGGGACACTGCGGGGTTATGTCGGATTCGTACCGGTTAAAACCGACTTCGATGCCCCGCCACAACTATCCAGCGCGGGGAGGCCTATCCCTGTTAAAACCTCGGCGTACCCGAAAGTGCGGAGGTACGCCAGCCATCAGAAGTGTATAAAATGAAACCTGAATATACACGAGTATTATATACATATTATTTACAGTCAAAACTTTAAAGTTATAGATAAATTTAACTAATTATAATGAAACAAAATTAAATTTTATCAATCAATAAATTAATAACTACTTAATAACTTTTACATATCAAAAAGTTACGTCTTATTGAAGTATATACCTATGTATGTATATACAGTGATACTATAAGTATCTACTCATAGAATCCAGGCCTTGGCCTAAATTCTAAACATTCACTGTGAACGTTTTATTTTCTCAATGCTTATCGGGCAGAGAAACATTCATAAACCAATATAAAGCGACTATTATTTATTGCTGGCGATAAAATTGCAAACATTATTAGTAATTGAAGTGAATCTGAAAAAGTCATTCATCAGATTGTAATAAGTTGATCCCCAGAATAACCTCCCGAGAATAATGTTTATATATAGATTTTGTTTTGAACATTTTGACTTTGTTTTGAACATAATGAACATTCGTCTGAAATAGGACATGCAAAATGTTCCGTAGATACTCGTATTAGATTAGGCACTTGTTTTTCTTTGACATATTTAGATTAAGAATCTGCAGAGTAACTGTACCGCCAAATGGAGACAAATGATTCACACTTTTTTTGGCAGACTGACGGTCCACTTGATGGTATGTGATAGTAGGCGGTTTCCGTCGCCGGACATATTTGTAGCTAGGTGGAAACACCTCAAAAGGAAGAATGTTCCAAGTTCGTGCTTAAACAGGGAATAAATTTCTTCCCCCACAGGGATGTGAAATTTCTAATTATCCTGATTGTGCGCAACGGCACCTTATCGGGTGCTACAGTGGTAAAAACTTGGAGTTTATTGGAACAACTCATTGTACCATTCACCATTGTACCTACAGCCGTTAGAACATACAAATGGAGGCTACATGTTTCGGCCAAAATATATTTTCCCGTTGATAAATATATGTAAAAATTTGATTTTGATTAAAAATTAGATGAACGAGTAGTAATCTCGTAGCCGGATCTCGTGCTATAAGTAATTGCAACTCGTTTGGTGTTATTTCTATTTACTAGCCTCCCAGTAGACTGTCAGCATGTCTCCAAAGCTTTATCATAAAAATACTTACGCGTTCTTCCAATAATAGCCCTATTTCGTTCGGGCGAAGGCTACACACACTTTCATTTAAAACTTAAACGTCATAGTCCCATTTAAAGTAATCTTGATAAGTGAAACTAAGTTCAAAACACTTAAAGTTTAACAAATACGGTTAAGCTGGTTTCGCTTATACGATCATAGGCGTAGTATATGTTACATAAAATATACAGGATGGAATTTTTTCGGCGACTTGTGTTTCCGAGCTCATATAACTTTTTCACCAAATCTTCTTAAAGTTTGAGCAAACCTATTATCAACAAGAAAAAATACAAAATACTGCACAGTTAGACTCGACATGACCTATTTTTTTTTACAATTTGTTAAACATGCAAAGGTTTCACGTAGTAATTCATAAATATGGTTTTAAATCACTTTTTGCAAACAGAAAGTAAAAATAATAAGAATTACGGTGCTTGTCGCGTGACGATTGAAAATATATTATCAAGAAGAAAAAGTTATGTAAAAACAGACTAAGTGACAAAAACCTAAGACTCCCCTCCCCCTGTGGTATTTTGAATGTAGTATGGGTATGTTCCCTAACCTGTATCTATCACATCATCAACCCAGAGAACATTATCACTGAACAATCTCTGGCTACATGAACACGCAAATGTAAACAAATTGACAGCTTACATGACTGCAAGTCTCATAAGAAAGATTCTCAAATATTATTCACACTCCGAAATCACTTTCCATTAGTACAATAATCGAAAAAGATGTTATAGCGTTTTTATTTCCTTTGCCGATTTGTTTTAATGTGTTTTATTTTTCTATCGGCGCTTGTATGACGTCAAACCGAAGTTAATTTAATATTTCACATACGTTTGTATTGGTACTCACCTAAAATAAAAATATGTGCGAACATGTATCGAATGCCAAAGGGTGTTTACCAAAAAGATCACACATTAATAAATACAAATCTCCATATTCAACTACAACTTTAATTCATTCTTTTATATTCTATACGGCGTATTTTTGTCGAATGTCTTCGTTCGTTGCGAGAAACGATGATTGAAAAATAAATAGTCTATCGTATTTTTTATGATAAAAATTTTAAACTGACAGGACACTTAATGGCAGATGGACTCTAAATGGAGTGTCCCATAACTTTAAAGTCATTTTAATATCATAAGAAAAGACCATATAATATCTCTCCTTTAAATTATATGTATGAAAAATATATATGTATATGTAGGTAGGTGTATATGAAAAACACTTCACTCCTAAGTAAGAGAATTAAGTAGTTAATTGTTCATTTTCTTAAATCACAGTGTATATTAATTTTTAAAGTTTTTCAAGTCTTAATTAATAGCTATAGTCTTATCTATAGCTACTAATATTATAAATGTAACTGTCTTTACAAAAGAATATAACTTGGTCTATACCTATGTCTGTTACATTTTCACGCCTTAATTACTCTACCGCAAACGTTGTTAGGCTCGCTGTAGAGTTTGTAGAAATTATGAAATATTAACGAAGATGAGTACTCCTTAGAAATAATGTGCAGAAGAATCCATAAACTAGCAGCTGAAGTCCTAGTTTATGGATTTCCATTCTACCAAATTACATTAGATGAAATAATAAAATGACTTGCTACAAATACAATACCTGAGCAGGTAACATTTTACGAGGCCACATCAAATAAAAATACACAATATTATTTTATGGAAGGCACATCAATACTTTCATGTCATTTCCCTGGCCTCAGAGTATCTAAAGAATCGGAGACGCTATTCTCTGGGGCTGTTACTGAGTTACTGTTATCTTTGCTTCAGTGAATGTACTACACATTCCAAACATTCTGCTTATAAATTTCCAATACTATCTGTTCTCATTTCAGTTAAAATCAAACTTAAAATATACTTTTTCAAAAATTAGTCTGTCATCATCATCATCGTCACCACCACCACCACCACCATCATCATCATCATCATCATCATCATCATCATCGTCGTCGTCGTCATCGTCGTCATCATCGCCATCATCATCGTCGTCGTCATCATCATCATCATCACCATCATCACCATAGTCATCATCATCATCATCGTCGTCGTCGTCGTCGTCATCATCATCATCATCGCCATCATCATCGCCATCATCATCATCATCATCGTCATCATCATCGTCATAGTCGTCGTCGTCGTCGTCGTCATCGTCATCATCATCATCATCATCGTTGTATTTTTGTATGTTTGTAATGAATAAACTCAAAAACTACTGGGCCCATTTTAAAAATTCTTTCACTTATTATCAGCGAGTAAAATAGGCTATATTTTAAAAAGTTACGCGGACGAAGTCGCGTGCAACAGCTAGTACATTATATAACCTAATTAGGTTTTCCTGGGCGAAGCCGGGAGCGTGTGGCTGATTTCTTGTAAATTATAAATGCAATAAAAATTGGGCCCAGATGGCTAGATGAACAACATGTTGGCTGCATTACCTCTGTGAATTGCTATATTTATTTGCTGTGAGAGGCAATATTTATAAACCGTATTGTTGGGCTATTAATACTATTAGTACTTCTTCGTTCCTTTATGATATGACCGTCAGCTTGTCAGTATTCTCAAATACGTATGATTTGAGAAGTAATCGCCTGGAAAATTTCCCATTTATGCCCATTGAAGTAATGTTAACAGAAACAAGACTGATTCATTTATTTCGTTAATATTTAGACGTCTATAATAATGTTTATACAAAACTTACCTTCATATTATAATAATTACACTAATATAAGTATTAATTATTACTTATTTCATTTGAAACAACAGTTTTCTGTGTTTCATCAATGTGATCGATACATCTATTAATCTATGTCCCCATAAATAAATTAGTAGCAATAAAATATAAAATCAAAATGTTGTTCATGCTATATTCAATTGCCGACCTCTGTCAATCGTCAATAGATTAATATTATTTATTGCATCTATAAAACTCATAAATATACATTTATAATAATTATTTGTCTATGATATATGATTGTCGTTTATCACTCTTTCGATTTGTGAAACAGCATCAATATACGTTGGGTGGTTTAGTTAGATGAAGTTAGCGGAAAAGTGGAGAGCTATTTAATTTTAAAATAGTTGGTGCTCGCAACTTCGTACGCGCTTTAGTTCTGTTTTTGAAAATCCCACAGGAACCCATGAACTTAGAAAAAACAACAGACTGAATTCCATATAGGTACTAATAAAGTGAAGCACCGTAGTAAGCTCGGTAACGTGTATACACGTTACCCCACACATACAAACCCACCCCCCCCATAGTACAACACCCACACATACAAACCATAGTAAGCTCGGCGTCCGCCATTACGCAGCGTAATGGCGGATGCTAAGTGCTATATATCTATACTATTGTTCCGTATATTTAGATAAGTTTGTTTAAAGTTTTGTGTGTATTTGATGTCAGAGGCACCTGTATTGTTTATGTCTCTAAATCTACTGGTATTCTATTTTTACTATGTCTATTTAATTTAATAAATGGATTAAATTAAACCCATATTTATTTTTTAGCTAACAAACTGTTGCCTTGGTCTTGTGAGCGCATTCCTGAGGCTAAAACTTTGCATAAGTAGTGTTGTGGATAGCTTTTTAGCGCCACGAAATTATAACACGTAGTTAAATTTAGTGTTTTGCATTGTTTTGGCACGTGGCTTCCGGTCCTCAGTCAACATTCTTACTGGTAATGTCACTTCCGGTTAGTTTACATATGAACTCGTGAATCCAACATTATTGTGTGCTCTGACAGCGTCCAACATTTTACAAAGAGATAAAATTTCCCCATCTGATACTCTCATAGCTAAAGAACTGCCTCATAGCTAATAAGTGCTTACGGGGCAGCGGTAACAGCATCCTGAGATCGATCGATCTATATTCTATAAGATATTACTGTCTATTCAAATTAAGTATTTTGAATAATATAGGACTTGTATAATTCATAATAATATTATATATTACTAAAAAAAGAAAAATATGGATTGGAAATTAGTTAAATTTGTATTAGTTGTTAGATAGTTAAACGAAATCTTTTACAAACAAGTTCAATCTAGTTACCAACACTTAAAGTTACCGCACCGCTTTCTGCAGTATTAATATCCCGGGCAGGCCGTCTGGCGGCTGTAACCAACATCTTTGAAAAGACAAATTTGAATTAACAACGTGTTGTTATTCCAAGACTAAGAAGCACTTTTTAAGAAATTTTTACATGTCTTTTCAAGAGTATCGCGTTGTAGCTCAATTGAGATAACTCACTGAAGACATCTTAGGTCGCAAATAATTGCATTAACTGCACTACAAACTTGATTTTACACTATTGATATCTATCCTAACAACATCCCAAAAAAAAATCAAACTAGTGCAATTTTTTGCATATGCGATTCTTTTGTCTTAAAAGGTGACTGGCCTATAGCTACACATCTGTAAGTTACAGTATACATTTTTAATTAAAAAAATTAAACAAAATATGTAACTTTTCACCGAATATATTTTAGTAGTTCACACTGCCATCTGCGGTTGTAAATTTGTACAGCTCGGGCTGTTACTGAAATAACAGTACGTGTGCTGTTATTTTTATTGCGTGATTACCTTATGCTTTACCCTTTAAAATGTCTAAATCGGCAACTTAAGGTAGGTACTCACATCCTCCTGATATTGCATGAGTTTACAGATGGCAGCAGCCACTTTTACCATCAACTGGATGGTCACGCTGTTTGCGTGTATTATTTAAAAAAATACAATTTTTTAAATCAATATATTATAATATAATAAACTCGTAAATGAGGCCATGCCTGTACGAGTATATAAAATATTTAAAAAAAAATAGTACTTACATGTTTTTGAGGTCAAAAAATATTTTTTAGAATTTTTGCCTGTTTATCTGTGCGTTTGTGCGCTATAATCTCAGTTTTCTTGTGGCAAGTATGGAATCATTCAGATGATAATATAGAACATTATTTATTATGTAAATATTTCGAACTCAATTGTAAAAGGAAAAAGCTTCGCGGCGGTGAGTTTTAAGGTCATAAAAAAAACTTTCATTATTTAACTTGGTTAATCTGCAAAGGAAAGTATAAAATTACTTCCGATATACTGAACCTTCGAAATAAAGTAATAAACTGGCGATTCTGTTATATAGGTCCCAAATGTTGATAAGATTGCACGTTTATTGGTTCGTCCAATATTGGATAACTTCGTCGAACAATGAAAACACACATCAAACAGCAGTTTGATGTGTTTGTGTATCGTTCCTCACAAGTTACGTTTCACTAGCTGTTGCACGCGTTTTCGTCTGCGTAATTTTATAAAATATAGCCTATGTTACTCGCTGATAATATAGTTTTATAAAGGGAAAGAATATTTAAAATCGGTCCAGTAGTTTTTTAGTTTATTCATTACAAACATACAAAAATACAAATGTTTTCTCTTTATAATAATGCTCGTAAGTATAGATAAATCACATTTCAGTGAAATACACTGAATTACGTCAGGTTTCGTTCACCTATATAAAACTATTCTATTCGAAATAAGATTTACAAAATCATTTTTCGACGTCAAATAATATTTTTTTAAATTTATATTAAAAGGGGTGGCAGACAGTAGGGTTCCACTCGATGGTAAGTGGTTACAAATCGACGCTGCAAGGTGTCAAATGGCTCGCCAGCCAAGAGAGATAAACTAAGAATTGTTCCTAGTTCTTAAAAAAATTGTGACAACATTATAAACTTAAGAAATAAAGATAAACTCACTTAATTTAATTTTATATTGATAATGTATAAAGGTTTATATTGATAAATAAATAAATAAAAACTGTTTTTAAATTAATAGTTAAAAACAAAAAAAAATTAACCCTTTTACAGAAGAAAACCGTAACACGTAAACCGTAACAGCAAGTAAAGTAACACTGTAAAGTAACTAATCCCTTATCCTACTTTGGCAGCGCATATGAAGTACCTATGGCTTGCTTGTGTTGATAGGCGACGGTAACCACTTGACATCAGGTGGACCATTAGTCATAGATCAAACGGACCTTTTATATAAAAAAAACTGTGTGAATTTTGAATGCATCTCAGAACCTCTGACATTTTAATGTCCCATAAGATCAGTGATCGGGTTTCCAATTACGATATGGTGTGGAATATGGGTCAGCAAATATCCTCACATAATATAAGTAGTTAGTTCTCGAAATGTACACAAATCCACACAATATTATATTCACAATCGTTTCCACCTGCTACGTATTGTTTAGATTAGAAGAAAGATTGTTAGACAGCGACTTCACTTTATAATATACTAGCTGTTGCACGCTACTTCGCCCGCGTAACTTTATAAAATATAACCTATGTTACTCGCTGATAATGTAGCTTTCTATAGGTGAAAGAGTTTTCAAAATCGGTCCAGTAGTTTTTGAGTTTTTTCATTACAAACATACAAAAATACAAATCTTCTCTCTTTATAGTATTAAGTATTAATAAGTATAGATTAAGATTAACAATGTGTTTTTTTATTTAATATGTGTTATGTCGTACATTTACATACAAAGCAGTTAAACAATTTAATTTATTGCGAAATGCCGAGAAATTTCCGACGAGTTGTACCTACATACAAGTCAATTCAAATATAGTTATTCCATGATAATTGACTGAAAACTGTATTGACCTATTTGTAAAGTAGGTACTGCATAAATACGTAGTATGTAGGTTGAAAAACAACACCTACTTGTTTCTTTTAACATTGCTAATCTGATTTGTTTAACAAAATATGTTTTGATCCACTTTTTTGTTAAAGCAAGTGACTTACTACGTGATCCGGACGGCTCTGTTGGTGTCTTGGGGTTGGGCGGCTGCAATGACTTGCGCACCAGTCTTTGGCGTTGGCCTCTATTATGATCCTGAGGGAGCTCGCTGTATGAGATACAGGGAAGCCATCACCACCACAGACTTCACCTATGCAGTTTTATACGTACTCTTCGGTGAGTTTTTTGAAGTTATACTTCCTCAGGTACGTTAGGATAAGAGTAAATAAGGCTCAGAGACAGAGGTGTATAAAGGCTCCCCAACTTTGTCAATAACAATCATATTATGGGGCCAACGGGCTACAGGGGCATCGAAGTTTGTAAGCGAATTTTTTTATATTAAATATGTACAAAATAATATGTGTATAAATATGTATATGTATAAAGTGTAGCCTATGTTACTCACTGATAATTTAACTTTCTATAGGTGAAAGTTATTTTTAAATCGTCCAGTAGCTTTTGAGTTTAATCATTACAAACAAAAGTACAAAATACAAATCTTTTCTCCTTATAATATACTAGCTGTTACAGCGACTTCATCCGCGTAACTTTATAAAATATAGCCTATGTTGCTAGCTGATATTATAGCTTTCTATAGGTGAAAGAATTTTCAAAATCGGGTAAGTTAAGTTAGTTTAGGAGTTCATCGCGGACAAACAACGTGACACGAAATTTTTATATATATAGAGATTTGTATGCAAGTATATATATTTACAAGATATATATACAAGTATATACAATACATATATACAATATATACATATATACAATATATACATATATACAATATATACTTATATACAAGTAATATAAATATTTGTATGGGATATTCTGCTTTAAGGCACACATAAAAAAACATAGTACATAAAACTCTACAACGTGTTCAATATCATCCACAGGTACGTTTCTGTGTATGGTGTTGGTGTACTGCAACTTGGCGGTGATCCGAGCACTATACGCGATCACGGCCCCACGAGACGGCTCAGCTCCAGTCGTGAGACGGGTCTGCAAGAGCAGCTGTCGCAGGCAGCGCAGCGTCACAGGAACCAACACCACGCCGCCGCAGTACAACGCAGCCACAGCTGAAGAAGTCGCCTTCAGTAGACTCATGGCTACACTCTCTGTTCTCTTCATGATTTGCTGGCTCCCACAAATGGTGAGTTCTAAGTATTCCTTTGTGAGAAAAGACAGGAGCCACGGCTTTGAAGGCTTTTGACGACCGTCGGTCGTTTCTGTATTCGACAGATTCTTTTTTGGACAGATCTTTGATAAAATTACTTATTTATCAAAGGGATAGATTCCTAATTCGTCAGAATCTTAATTGGACAACTTCTGGATTCGACAAAGCACTTATGTGGAGAAACATAAAAAGTTTTAACATAAAAAGTTTGAAGGCGCTAATCTGTATAACTACCAGTCAGGTTTAAAGAATTATTGTTGCACTAGTTAGTGCCCCAGAGATTCCGGGTTGGCGGGGCACCGATGTTGTGTCATAACAACCCGGCCCATCTACGGCCGCGCCAGAAAGTCATTGGGTTTTAGCCGGTACGAAAACGGCATAACCCTGCAGTGTCCCCTACACTGCCGGGTATCCAAGAGGATTTCACAACGTTAAAAATAGGGGTTCCGGGATCTATTCCCAGCAGGATCAACTTTGTAAATGGACTTTTCAAAGTTGGCTTTGCTCTGGATTCGTAGTGGCAGGACACTGCATTTCGCAGTCATTTGGGCAGCCAATCTGGCGGCAGTACAGACACAAAAGACCACCGTGAAATAATAGCATATATGATAATTTACATCAAGAGTCCACTGTTGGACAAGGACTTCTAACTTCGACACTAAACTTCGTCATCTGGCCTTCGCATCACATCAATTCACTGCCAACCACTTTATTGAGGTGATCGACCTATTGAACGTATCCAAATTACCAATGTAACTTATTTGTAATATTTATTTTGCTGTAGCTATTATTTATTTACTGTAGTGTATTTTACAGTAAATAAATAATAGTTACAGTAGTGTATACGAAAAAATATAGTATAAATAAAAAGGAGATGGAGTTAGGTTAACTTTTGCTCCTGGGAGAGCGTCGCGTCGCTTCGCGTCTCGCTACATTACCAACTCTCCTCGGATGTTATAACTTTATTGTACTCAATGTGGCGACAATTATTAACTATATGTGCTTATGTGGGTACAGCCAGACAACTCACCACTCATCGCACATTACCAACGCGTCCTACACTTGGCAAGCCATTGACCTTATGTACCCCATTATTTTATACTTCCGGTTACAATAGCCCGCCAATTCCATTGTATGTCTTTTATATAGGTA
Organism: Synanthedon myopaeformis; assembly: GCA_944738685.1. Taxonomy (NCBI): domain Eukaryota; kingdom Metazoa; phylum Arthropoda; class Insecta; order Lepidoptera; family Sesiidae; genus Synanthedon; species Synanthedon myopaeformis. The sequence goes on along the minus strand of OX122932.1, from coordinate 7,598,567 downwards.
CTTTTTGTCCTATCAGTAATATTCTTCAGATAATTTATTATTATTATTATGCACATATTTTATTTAATAATTTTTTACAATATAACAATATAAATATACTTATATAAAAACTTAAAACTAGAGTGTCGCAACTAGCGGGTCAAGGCCCAAGATACCAGTGGTTACGGCTGCAGTGCACAGTGAGGCTGACAATACGTGCCGTGTCAAGAAATACCACCTTCTCTATCTGTCCCTTGACCCAGCCATCTAGTGAAAGCCTCTTGAGGTGTTAATCGAAGCTTTCCGAGAATTATTATTATTATTATTGTCCGATCAATCGGACGAAGCAGTCAGACCACAAGGTCTCAGGGCTAGCTTTTGCCTGCCACTTTTTTGACACCCCTTTTTCTTAGAAGTTGAAACATTTATTCGATCTTCGTTGCTTATATATTTTTGTCAGACATTGAATTATTTATTTTTATTTTTGGATGATCCCTCGGAAACACAATTTTTTTCTGGATGCAAGGTTTATATGCAAGATTGCAAGCAAGATGCAAAGTGTATACAAGATTTCATGAGGTTCGGTTGAGTAGTTAAGGCGTCTATTTCGCATTTTTATTATTAGGATATAAAAATATAATGCAGTTCTATGGTTTAGCATACCGTTGGACGGAAGAGTAAAGAAGACTACCGTTGCATCTTTACTCCATACAGCTCCAATTAATTTCCAAGAATTGCGTTTCAAACAAACCTTAATTTTTATAAGGTTTCCATAAAACAATCCATTGTCAATCAGACTAACTCGGATGGAACGTGGTAGCCGTGATCAATATTCCACCGGCGGCCACCGCCTGAGTATTGTACGCAAACAACTCTATTTATACTCGCAGTGTCATCTTCGTTCCGTATGCAAGAGGCGCCGCCACCGACGAAAACATTTTATTGTCTCTGTAAATGGCGCTCGACATCAGAACCATCAAATTATACTTAGTCTGTACCATACTGGTCACACCTTTATGGATAAGGAACTAAATTAAGTATATCAATCTTTTACTATGCAACAATGGTATAACTGACTAGCTGTTGCACGCGACTTCGTCCGCGTGACTTTATAAAATATAGCCTATGTTAATTGTTGGTAATGTAGCTTTCTATAGATGAAAGAATTTTAAAAATTGGACTAGTGGTTTTTGAGTTTATTCATTACAAACAAAAATACAAATTTTCTCTCTTTATAATATAAGTATATGAAGATATCATCAGCTTGTCTCCCCACTGTTGGATGTAGGCCTGGTCTCTCCCAAGGCTCGCCACCACACACGGGTTTTTATACTTCGCATCCACCCGCTTCCCGCGAAGCATCGTTTTCCAATTCGTAGCCTCCATTCGAGAACCCTTCTACCAAATCGTTTATCAGTTCTGCGACAAATGTGATAACTGATAATTACTTCTGAGATTCAGACTTCTTCTTTAGACCCTTGAATTCAACACTTGCACTAATGGATTTGCGATCTAGGCATGGAATTTGATCATCTACATATTGTGGGATGGAAATGAACTCCACATTAATTATTTACATATTTACACACATTTATTATATACATTTATACATTTGATGAAACGCACGAATGGGCGTTTTTATATTACGCACGATGGGAGTTTGTGTTGTTGAGTGGCGAGAAAGCGCGTGCTTTCTGTAGCAGAGTTGAAGGCCGACTGTCTCTCGTTTCCGTGCTTCTTCATTTGAAAGAATGACACGGAAACTAAAACGTAAGTTCCAAATAGGTAACTTAAAGGAGGTCGCCACAATATAAACAACGCTAATAGTAGAAAATGTAATGACTACCAAGGGAAAAACTATAAAAACCAGACTCTTTCGTTTTAAAAGTATCCAGATAGCACCCTAATTTTTTTCTAAATTTTAATTAATATTTTATAGGGTAAAAAGAAAAAAATATTAATAACAGTTTTTGATGCTACAGTGGGTACCTTACAGACCGCACCAGCATGGACTTATTTTCAAAATTAAATAATAACTTTTAATAATTGAGATGATGTTCCTTTTATCAGTCCATAAAACTGAACCATTTTTTAAAAACATTTATTAAAACATCTGCAATTGTTTATCTGCCGACTTGAAACTTTTGCACATTTTTCTAGAAGACATTACAAATCCGATTAACTATCACACATATTTTAACTAACAGTAACAAGAATTAAAATTAACACGTTTTCCAACTTGTGAACTGAAATAAATATATCACCCTCACTTGAATTAGAAGTTTCAATGAACACAAACTAAGCCCTAAAACACAATAATACTTTCGTTAATAAATTGTAAGGTGTGTTCTATAACTTCGCCAATAACAAAATTATATTGACTTTGGATAGGTACCAAGTAAATTTCTCATTACTTTTCGTCTCATCACATAATAAGCAGGATAGGTTTTAATTAGGTTGCTAAGTGTATAGGTAAGGTTATATTTGGTAACAAGTGATCAATTAGGAACGTGAAGCGTGGGCGACTCGACTGGAGTACTCCGGCGGCCACACCACATCGCTTCAAATGGTTATTGATAGCGTGCCGAGGTCGGCTTGCCCTTAATTGTTTCTAACATTTTTATTATGTCTCTTTGTAATTTCGACTATTGCGATATGTTTGCAAACAGATAAAATTAAGACTTTATGAAAATTTATGGCAGGCAGGGCACATTGCGTTTCGCAATTTCGAATTTTGGGCAGCCCGTCTAGCGGCAGTAACCATCGCAAACATTAAGGTACAAATTATTAAGGTACAAATTAATATCTAATTATCCAAAACACAGTTTAGTAATAGAAGGTCTCAAGGACTTCCATATTTATAGAATGAGCAGTCTGTCTGGTGGCAATTTAGATAATTATCCATACACATGTAATTTATAGTTTTCAAGTATTTAATTGTAATATGATTGTGTACTATATCAAATATAAATATAAATATAGAAAATACCAAAACTCAAAAGACCACCACAAAGATGAATCTTGAATAATTAAAAATTAGGGACCGCACTCCATTCGGATAATTAAAAATTAGGATAATTGTACTTTTTCCGAATGTTCTATTATGTATTTCTATTTTTCTGTATAATGAGTTCTAATGTAATGAGTTTTGTTTTTCAATACCTACTAATAAAGTTGGCTTAGTCTGAATCTAGCAAGTAGTGGCAGGACACACTGCGTAGTCATTTAGGCAGTAACCATCCCTTACACAGGCGTCTGGCGGCAGTAACCACCCCCTTACAGAAGCTCACCGTCAAATAATAGCACACAGCAGCATATGTTGTGTTTCGGTGAATGAATAAGGGATGGAAGAGCCTATTTCCCTATCCCTAATCCTTAATGTAACACCGTCTCTTTGCATGTGAAATTATTAAGGAACATTGTAATAAACAGAGTTAGTTAATATTTTTATACAGTCTATTTTTTTATATTGTATATTTATTTTATTTTTACTTTTAAGTATATAGTAGATAACTGCATAGCTTGGCACAATATTTTTCAAAAGGTTTTTACAGAATACAAAGATATGTTATCTCTTACAACTATCGATAGGTTAGCCTGTTCAATTTTGTCTTTTAATAATAATTGTTCAAAGTATAAATAAACTGTTCCATTGACTGAATTAATATAGTAGTCACACTGCAATAAAATGTAAGTATTGCGTTGGTAAATGAAATACATAATAAGTATTTTGTTTCCTCGCCCTTGAATTGAACAGCAGCGGGGAGCTTATTTCACGCTGAGATCAAAAGCAAGAGTCGGATAAATGGAGCAGTCATTAGTAGGGACTGTAGGAAGGAAATGGCACAAACAAATTATAAAGTTATAAATGGTATACACCTATACTTGTGTTTACCATTTTACGCAGTGGAAAGGTTCATGAGTATTCAAGCAATGTAAATGTAATTGAGTTAAAAGTGACATGTAGGTATACTAAAGTTGTAAATCAATATATATACAGAACTCCAATTATTCGAATCAATTGGGACCGCACCCCATTCGGATAATTAAAAATTAGGATAATTGTACTTTTTCCTAATGTTCTATTATGTATTTCTATTTTTCTGTAGAATGAGTTCTAATGTAATGAGTTTTGTTTTTCAATACCTACTAAATAACCTGTTCGGGTATAAAAAGAATTACAGTACCCATTATCTAAGTATTTCACCTTATTGCTAGTTATGTAATAGACGTATAAATAGCGCCTTAAATCAATAAGCACAAATGGTTGAGTTCTGCCTCTTATGAAAAACCTAATGTAGGTCCAATGGTTGACCATTGGACCTTCAAAATATCATCTTCAAAATATATATGAGCCGTAAAGTTCTACCAATCCGTAGTGGGCTACATTTGTTCTACCATTGTGCTTATAAATCATATCTGGTCACACAGATTAGGTATAGGTTGATCATAAAGTTTTTTTTTTATTAGAGATGGGTTTGCTCTTGGCCAGCATCAGGCCGCGCCTATGATGAAGAGGCCTATTATGAAGCAAGCTTACCCACTTGAACTTTGAAAATATTTGGGTTATATGAGCTCGAAAACACAGACTCCGGCAGTGAGTTCCAAACCTTGGCAGTGCGCATTATAAAGGATGTTTTATTAAAATGTTATAGAATGCCAAATTTGATTTCAGATAACCACTTCCCTGTACTTGTCGCTGGGTAAAGAGGCGTGGCCGCGGCTCGGCACTCTGGGCAACTTGTCTGACGTGCTGATGCTTCTCAACTACGTGCTGAACCCAGTTCTCTATGTTCTGGTGCGCAGGAGTCGAAGGTTCTCCTTCACAGCTCTCTGTCATTCTATAGCGCACTGTTTCAAAAGAAACCACAAGAATTCCACAGAGTCAATGAAGACTTCTTGCTGCCCTCAAGAGACGCTTCTAGTGAGCGATAGTTCCGGAGCCGAACTCAGGCCGCTAAGACCTGTTGCTGCCCCAGTGCCTGTCCACGACTGACCCTCAGTTAAGAGGATAAGGTGGAAAGAAGAATATATTTAAGGGTTATAGTACTTGTGATGCGACGATCGTAATGTTACTCTCTTCTTGAGAAAGGTGACAAAGACTGAAGAGATTTAGGAAATTAATATCAAGGTACTTAAAGTGTATGATGATTTTCTTCAATTTGGGTAATATAGTATAGCGTTATTTGGAAATTTATTCCGGTTCCAATATTTAAGAAAAATCTTGACAATTGTATTGACAACACAATTTTAAATGTATATTATTAGCTAGGATGTTTACATGCAAACTTTATTTTTAATCAGTAGATAATTACAGCAAGAAGATTTTATTTCATTATAATATGTTAAAATATGTTTCTAAAATAAATATTTGTATGTTGAACATAATAAAATGTTATATCTTTTTTATAACTAGAAATAATAATACATACTTACATAAATAATAAATATAGATAGGGGATATTTTTACATTTTTAGTACCTAGTAAGTAATTGAAATTACCAAATAAATATACCACCTAATTTTATTATATTTTTCGTACCTGTTGATTGGCGTTACTTTCTTTTACTTACTATTTTTTAGTAAATACTAATTTTGTAGTATGTGTAAGTAGGTATAGGTACATATAATATAGGAAATTTGATTATCAAAATCAGTCATATGAATCTCAATCAATATATTACCTATATGTATAAGGAGTGCAGTCGCATAGCGTTGGGCAAAGTCGCATTAGCGAGGCCCCTTTTGTTCGTACCCAATAAAACTATCTTAACAATTGATAACTTCCTTTTTTTGAAGTCGTTTAAAAATGGTCTAATTTTAGTATGAAGACTATTTGGTATTTTTTTTGTTAATATAACCGTTTATAAAAAGCTCAATATACATCGAAAATGAACGCAAGTAAATTTAAACTGCGCATTGAGAGGTTTTGTAACTAATATGATGAACAATAATATTGGGCAAAAATTATATTTGTACGAGGTTTTCAATTGTTGCCTACGTCCTTACGATACTGATTAGTCTTACATGATAAATGATGGTATTCATACAGTTGAAAAATTAGTAAAATGTTATTTAACTTACCTTATGAATTATTGATTCGTTCGTTCAGCCATAGTTGATAAATAAATACAGAGGTTTGAAAGAAAGTAACCACCACTTTCAATAACTTTTAAACAATCCGTATAGGTACTAACTCAGTAACAATTTAACACATGCAGTAAAAGTAAATAACTATTATTTAAATACTAATATTTTTATAATATTACTTAGTATACTTATAGATATCTCGGATGTAATGTGGTATTAATCCAAACAATCCTTATAAATATGAACGAAACTGTGCCTGTCTGTCTGCCTGTATGTATGTTACCTTTCCATGACTTAATTTTAAAATTTCGCTAATAACCCAAAAATTATAAGCGATAACGAAAATTGGAAAAGATTCTTAAAGATGGGGAAATTCCCGTTAAAAAACCTTCCAATTCCCAGAATGTGGAACTCTATATTTTGAGCTAGTGGTACGGTGGGGCCGCGATGGCAATGACATACATAGCATGAATGTCAGAACTGCTGTCAATTTTATTATAATGTTTTGCGCTTATAAAAACACATTTAGTGATTGATTTTTATTAATTAAAATTTTATGATGTCCCCAGAAACTTTCGCCCGGGGCGGGTGCCCCCGGTCTTTTTTTTTATATTAAGTCTAATTAGATAAGTTTTTAAGAAATTGTACCCGGTAATTTTAAAGAATTAATAAGTATTTTTTGTATAAGATAAATGTAAAATAAAAGTATTCATCTGTTATTTGTGTTATTATTTTTCATACTTGAATTTATTTTTCAACTAGCTGACTTACTTATATATAGATATAGGTATGTGAATATCATCACAAAATCATAAGCGCGGTTACAGTGGAATGTGACTAGATGAGGGTAGTTAGGAATAAATCAAATAAAGAAACTATTTTAAATGTAAAACCCGTTACATACATTTTACATTTACAGAAACAATCAACTAACAATGTCGATAAATGTGTTAGTCATGCGGTTTTTAAATTTTTTATAATTTGTAATAATTTACATTGGTTATTTCTAACTTTTGGGACCAATAAGTTAGTTTGTATATATTGTTTCTGTACTATTTTTCAAATTAATTGCAATCTCCTTAATATTATTAGTAATCTGTGGTCAAAAACAGTCCAATAAAGCACAGTCCATTAAAACAATAGAAAGAATAGAAAAAATTGCGATATATATTTTTTGTCATTAGAAATTCGAAGGGCACAAAAACGAATTGGTTTATTATTTTACGATGATTTAAGACATTTTATATGTAAGTTACACACGTACAGGGTTTGATTCAAGGAGAATTGTAGAAATGTGTGGAGTACTTAAAATGTGAAGTATGAACCACACCACAATCATTAAATAGTAGTTCATAAATTCATAATAATCATAACTGCAGCGCTATACCCCAATGCAACTACAGCGCCCCCTATTTAATAGTAATCAACAAACACTTACTCGTGTATAGAGTTGGTTCGCTTTCTCTATTCTCCATGGTTCGATTGGTCATACGTCCACAGAACACTTCACATGGTTACGTTTCGTCCATAGAGTATATGTATACTCAATGGTTTCGTCGTTCGATCTTTCGTTCTCAATTCCCAATTTTCACACCCACACATTTTTCGTTTCGTTCCTTCGAGTCTGTGTGTGTCGGTCGAGTCGAATCGAGTTGAGTCGAACTTCTCGAACGACTTCGCTCGTCGTTCGTTCGCGTATGTCGCGCGCGCGCGCGACTTCGCCTGTGTATATTTGAATGCAAGGAACATATATACTCTCTAGCGAGAGTTTGGATGCATTTTAATATATACATAGCAATGAAAGACAAAAAAATAAATTAAAGACGGCATTATCTATATAAATAATGATTCTGTAGTGTTCTCAAGAACAAAAGTGACCCGTGTTTGTTGCTAAGAAGGGAGAATTTTCAGGCAATATGTCTAAGTGGTGCGTCATGCAAATCTATTTTATCGATGTTTTTATACACAAAGATGAGCTAAAGGAACAGATAATACTTCAAATTCTCCTGTAGTTTGTAATAATATCAAATATCTTATACCGTGTAAAAAACTCGTATTATTTACAATAATATATTAAACTACATTTAGCCAATACCTTTTTTAGTGCCTAAAAATGTTTCTTCATTGCAAATGCATTTATTTAGTGGGTATTTAAAATAGTTTCAGGGCACTAGGGCCTTTAGGCAGCCCGCCTGGTGGCAGTAACCACCCCTTTATAGAAGACCACCATGAAATAATAGCGAGTGTACTGTTATGTTTTATGTTAGTGAGTAAGAGATGCCGGAGACCATTTCGCCATGTTTCCTAATCTTTAATCCTACTATGGTCTTGCAATTGCACTTGCAGCGCCAATGACTTTGCTTGTGTTATAGGCCACGGTAGCCACCTACCATCAAGTGGTCTGTCAGACTTAACATTTAAAAAAAAATGTTACACGAAACATTTTATAATTAAACGAAATTATAATTGTACTTTAGAAATTATTTTCTTCCTTAGGCAATCTGAGCGCAGCATCCACGAGATGTTGAAAGATACGCCGCCACTTCGAGAATCCAGTGATTCCATCACATCTGGCACTGAAGCCAAATTCCCCACACGTTCCATGTCCTTCCCATCAGCTTATGGTGAGTAATAATCTAGCTTCAAGGTTCAATCAGACTGAATTGGATATAACATTGTATATTACAGCACCACCCGATGTGTCTCAAAACGGTGGAGCCGGCACTAGTACGTTGTTGCGTACTGGTTCTTCCAAGCTGGAGTCTCTTCGCAATTGGAGTGTGTCTACATATAAGTGCACCAAACAACTTCTGTATGAGAAACTTGGAAAGAGTTCTAGAACAGTTGATACTGGTGAGTTATTTAATTATTTTCATATTCAAGTTATTAATTTTCTATGTTAAGTTCTTAATACAATATTTTCTTTATAATTTATATATATGTATATCGGAAGCAAACTATCCTAAGTCACATTTAACAAATTATTTAGTACACTCGATAAATATCTGAGTGTAAGCATGTAACAACTTGCATATAATCAAAAGCTAAACGTTTTTGTTTTCTTTGATAGGACTTAAAAAAGCATACCAAATACTTATCCCGATGGCATCAAAAATTAAATAAAAAATAAAAAATTGGATTATATATAAGCAAATATTTTCTTAACATAACGGGTTCCATGAGAATGAGATTTCTGGTTGTCCTCTCAATAGGCAGTTGACTTTTCCAACTAAGAAAAATATTTGATTTGATGGAATCACTTTGATTCTCTTTGGGTCAACTCTAGAAATTGACTTTTTAAAGTTGGCTCTGGTCTGTATTTGTAAAGTAGTGGCAGGTCACACTGCATTTTGCAGGTATTGACAGCGACTGAGAAGACCACTGTCAAATAACAGCATGTTTGCTGTTGTTTTGTTTTACTTGCTATCCCTTATTAATTCTACTATAGTCAGCAGCACTCTTGCAACACCTGTAGCGTTGCTTGTGTTATAGGCGACTGTAGCCACTTACCATCAAGTGGATGGTCAGCCCATTTGTCAAGCTTAATTATAAAAAAAAATATATTATTTTTTATATGTGATGTCATGTGCACCCGCTCCAACATGATCCACTGTTCAATTGCAGAGTTGGAGGCGCAAATAGAAATGGTTCGCGAGACTCAACGCAAGTACAACGGCGTGTTGCGTCTAAGCACAGCTCTGACCGCACACCTAGCGGCCGCCGCGGCCACGCAACGCCAACTGGGCGAAGCTTTCGCCGAATTAGCCCAAAAATCGCCCGAACTCCAAAACCAATTCCTCTACAACGCAGACACGCAACGCTCACTCACTCGCAACGGAGACACACTCGTCGCCGCGTTGCAATTCTTCAACAACTCTCTGAACACGCTCACCAACAAGACGATCGAAGATACGCTGCTCACTGTACGTCAATACGAGGCCGCTCGCGTTGAATTTGACGCGTACCGTAGCGAGTTAGAGCGCAGTGCCGCCGGCGGCACTCAAGACGCTCTATTGGCGCGTATTGAACGTCAGCGGCGTATTTACGAACGCCTACGCGACGACGCAGCCGTCAAACTGCGTCTACTGAACGACAACCGCGTAAAAGTCATGGACAAGCAACTCTTGTTGTTCCACAACGCGGTGGCAGCGTACTTCAGCGGTAACAACGTCGCTTTGGACGCGGCGGTACGCAGCTTCGGCGTAACCCCAACTTCTAACTCTCTCTAGTCTCCTTTGTGATAATTTATTTAATTGCATTTATTATATGTGTAATAAGGAATGTAAGATAGTCATTAAAGACGCTTAATTTAACCAATACTTTATTATAAACCTTGCGTACAACTGTATGGTTAAACTTAATGTTATCCTAGATACTATTATCCTAGGTTTTATGCGTTCTACAGTAAATAACTACTTGTTACGGTTGCAGTCGTCAGGAGACATTTCTAAATCAAAATGTCTATATTTTATAGATATATATATGTAGATATTTTTACTAGTTATTATAAATACTTAATTTATAGCAATTTAACTTCAAATAATTAATTTAATTTAACATCATTTGCAACAATAACCGGTAGCTATTTTTGTTGTACACATAATTCTGGTTTTAAAAAAATACTTAATTTTTTTTTTAAAACCAGATATTTGAAAAATTCAAGTTCTTTAAAAATACTAAAAAAAAATATATAGATCACGACGTATCTTTTATTATGTACATAAATTTGATTCGTCTACTATTTTATACATCATTTACATCAATTAACTTAAATCAATTTGACATCTGATCTATACCAAAAAATTAAACTTAAGAATAAGTAAATTTAAAAATTGTCAAAACTTAAAATTTAAAAAAATATATGGGAGGGTGTTTAAGTAAGTAACATTATAATGAATCGTACAACTTTTTTTGAAAATATTTAAAAGTAATCTAATAATAATTTTGTCGCCATAAATGTAACATTTGCTTTCATATCGAAGACCATCACATACTATGAGTGAAGTGAACATACTAAAGTGAAATAAGAACTACAAAAATTATAGTTAGAATATAATAAAACAAATTTCTGGATTTCTTCAATACGACTGAAACAGACAAGAAGGCAGTTTCTTTGTATAAGATATCAGTTACATATTAATATGAGATATTTTTTTATATATATCTTATATTAATATATATAAATTACATGTCACATGTACCTTCGCGATGAACTTCTAAACTACTGAACCGATTTTGAAAATTCTTTCACATATAGAAAGCTATATTATCAGCTATCAACATAGGTTATATTTTATTATGTTACGCGGACGAAGTCGCGTGCAAAAGCTAGTCGGTTATACCATTGTTTTGCATATAGTAAAAATATAAAGTAGTATATTATAAATAAAAAAATCTCATGTCACTATGCATGTTAAGGATAAACTCTCAAAACTACTGAACCGATTTTGAATAAATTTCGTAAATATCTGTAATTTGGTTCAACTTAAAAGTTTTTATTACTGTTATATAATAGTAAATTATTATGTTTTTTTTTTTTTTTTTTATAGAAGTTGCATTTAATAAGTTCATTTACATTACACAAATCGTCAAAGTTAATCTAAAACCTTAACTTTTCATACAGAAAAGTCTCATGAGCATGGATTGAGGGTATTTAACATGTCGCATAGTATATTTGGCCGTTCGATATTATCAGATTATTTTATAAACCTGTCAACATATTTAACAAATATCTGCCTTGTACGTAAAAGTACTTTAAATCAGTGATTTGTCCAAATTAACTTTAAAGTTTTATTCTTCGATCAAATATCTGATACATACATTCTTATATAAACTATAACAAGGATTTACCATTTTGAAAATTCATTAATTGTTTAGTATAGACGTAATAACAGACAATTATCCAGCGTATAAAAATTAAAATATTGTTTATCTACTTTATCATTGACTACAGCACATCTACAGTAAGTATATTTGATCGAAGTATTAAATTTTAATTGCACTAAATAGATCGATTGGATATTATTTGAGATAGCTCTTGAAGAGTAGCATCGAGTGTGCCGTGTCACGTTCCTGCTCTAACAGGAATAGCATATCTCGTTGTGTTATACGCTTGAGACGAGTCCTCAAAGCCATCTGACCTCGGCCAGCGATAGCCCCGGTCGTCCCACCGCTTGCCCCATTACTCGTCCCCGATGAACCGCCTGGCCCATCGGTGCGAGGCTTTTTACGGGGTCCGATCGCTTGTAATGCCGTCAGATTCGCTTCCCGTTGTCTCATCTCCTCCATCTCGGCTCTTTGCATCTCTTTTGCCTTCGCCTTTAACTTGGCCTGTTCAGGGTCCTCGTTCTTGGAGCGTGACTTGGCAGCGCGCATTAGCATCTCCCTTTCAGAGTCCTCCCGTCTCTTCTTGTCCACCCGATCCAACTCCTCAAGAAACTTTAGCTGACCCTTCACGTCTTGCGTCACCTCATACCGACTGTCAGTTTTCACCACATCGATCCTGTGCTGAGCGATGACAGCTAATTTTTCAATTATGCTTTTGAGTCGTTCGTGCACGGCGTGACTCACTAGAGCTGCCACTTCAGGCGAAGGTTCTTCTAAACCCAACTTCTGAACTGCAGCCTTGACCCGTCCCTGCATTATACCCATCGGCACCAAATATTCATCCTTGCACGACCTGATTTGCGTGCCGATCATTTCCGTGGACCCTAGAATTCTTTGACTCTCTTCGGCTAGATTGACTCCACCCATGGCGGCGACGTCGTTAATATCGTCGTCACCCCCCATCTTATCATCGAATGGGGTAGATGAAAACTGCGTGGACTTCTTCTCTTTTTCTTTCAACAAAGATTTTCCAGGGGTAAAAACTGTTGGAAGTCCAGCGGGGGTAACGGCCGACGCTCGACCTAGATTGATCTTGCTATTTACGGTCATAGGTTTACCGGCGGTGACCTTTCCTATGTTAATCTTAGTGTGGACCGGTATGTTCTGCAGCACAGCGATTCCGCTTCCTGGCTTGGCGGCGGGTCGAACCGGGATAGACAGGCCGGGCGTTCCCAAATGTTGTATATTAGATGCGGGAATCACCGGCTGCGAAGAGCCGGCCACATTAGAGAATACGACACAGGAAGCCGGCGGATTTATACCCTCAATCACAAGTTCCTTAGCCACCAAAGACTGTCTGAGAAGTGGTAAACTTTTCTTGAGAAATCCAATGAGACACGGCTGAGGACTCGCATTGAGCAATTTTTCCAGTCTGTCGCAAAATTCCTCCGGTTCCACCTTGGCATCGATTAACTCTTGAATTAAGGTTCTTACATTTCTCTCCACAGACTTTGGCTCTTTGCTCGACAAGTCCAACAAATTGGCTAAGAAATTTCTGCATTTCTCCTTAGTGTTGTCTGATGGTTTTTGCGTGGTGACCGTTGGCGGTAGAGCCTGAGGGGCGACGTTGGTTACGGAAGCGGCTACAGGCGTCGCAACCGGTCCGGGAGTTATCTGGCCTGAAATTTGTCCAGGTGCCGCAACACTTGTCGACATAGTTGTAATACCGGTTTGTGCGGGTACCGTCGAAAGTCGAATTGTCTGAGCTGTGGGCGCTGTGGGCGCAGGGCCAACTCTTAGCAATTGATATTGTCCGTTTTCAGTCTTCAACAACAGGTGACTTTGCTGTCCCGGTTGAAGACTCTGCAGTGTTTGCAGAGCGATTGCATTGGGAGTGGTTGGCCTCGCACCGACGACTGGGGATCCTCCTATGACCACCCGCGGGGAGACAGCCGCAACAGATTTCTGAGCGGCCACTCCCGAACCGGCCGGTCTCATGTTCAATATTTGAACATTGGGGATGATCGGTTGTTGCCCTGTACCCACATTGTGTGCAGTCACGACGACATTTTGCCCACCCGGCTGGTTCAAAGTCATCACGTTGGGTATGGACGTGGCCATGCTGGAATTCACACTGACGGGTACCGTCACCATCCCGGGCTGCATACTCACCTGCCCAGTGGTGTTACCTTGTTTTAGAACTAACGGGGGATTCATTGTGGTGATAACTTTTTTTCTCTAAGCTTTTAATGTTTCCTTTTCGACGTTCTCCTTTGTGATTTCTTCAGCTTCTGCCTTGAATTTCTCCTGAAAATAAATAGTAAGGATATTTTATAAAACAAGTCTCAAACACAGTGATTACAATAAATGAATGGAAGATGCAATAATCTCTAAAACAAAAGTTTTTCATCTGTTAAAATATAACATTTTGCCATTATTAAATATGCTGAGTAAATCAGAGCAAATAATGAGTATTGAGAATAAATAATGAATAATGAGTAGAAGAGACAAATAAAAAACAAAATAATTGAGCAAAGAAGATAAATTAGGCATATAAATAAAAAATAAATATGTAATACCTGAAATAAAATGAGCACATTTATGATTTATGACAATATTTCTTTAATATTGTATTTTGAATCAATTGAAACAGGATTGAACACACAACAAAAAGAGCTGCTCTTTTAGTAAGAGTATTTATGTAAAAAATAGTAACAGTATTCCAAATTTCACGTCAATCAAACATGTGGATGTTAGTGAAATCCCTTCGTCAATTGAGTTGATGATCTTCAAAGGCCTGAAGAAATCTTCATAAATTATAGCTAAGAACAATCCGGATCACATCAGCTTTAAAAAAAAAAATGGATTAAAATCAGTCCATCCATTTGGGAGCTCCGTTTGCACACACACATCTAACTTATTAACACTCCGTTAGCTGTCAGGGGTTAAAAAAATAAATAACAAAAACAGCATGTGTGCTGTTAATTTCAGTGAGTAAATAAGGGATATCAGAGACAATTTCCTTATCACTTCTAAACTCCTTATCCTTAATCGTTCTATGGTGTTGCATGTGTTATAAGCATCTGCCATCGAGTGGACTATCAGCCTGTCTGCCGACCTTAACATAAAAAAAAATATCAGGACAAATTTTGAATTATAGAAAATTTTCAAAAAATTCATGTAGATCTTTTATATGAAACTAGCTGGTGCCCGCAACTTCATCTGTGTTGAAAAATATAAAATATATAAGCAATATAACACCTGACATCTGCATTGCTATTACACTTTTGCCAGGTGTTAATTTTTTAAAATTTTAGATGATCCCACAGGAACAGTACTTTTTTCTGGATGTCAGGTATACCCTATGTCCTTTCCTGTATCCCTGACAAAATGTGCAAAATTTCATGATGATCAGTTGAGTAGTTAAGGCGGGAAAAGGTAGCAGACAGACAGACAAGGTTACTTTCACATTTATAATATTAAAACTATGGATTGACAGAGCAATGACTGTCAGATTAGCTAGTTATATTAAATCTAGCAACCCACCCTTTTCTTGGTACAGAGTTAAAAAAAAAATTTCTTTTTTTACTTTACAATTATTTTAAGGGAGACTTAAAATAATTGTATGTTCCAAATTTTCGGCTTTTAAGACATAGTAGTTTTGGCTGTGCATTGTTAGTCAGGACAAAGTATATAATTATAGATTACCAGATCATATATGACTTTGACAACCAGTGAACAGCTAGGACAAGTTGCTACTTCCTCTCCTGCAATCAATTCCTCCTGTAACGAAAATGCAGTTTTTACTATTTCGGATTGATAAAGCAAATTTTAGAAAAAATGATACATTCAAAATGTAATAAGTTGAATAGAATGGTAATACAATGTTACGTTCTAACCTTGCTAATTTGGAATCTGTCTCCGCATGGACAAGGGTAATAATACATTTCTTCATCTTCGTCATATTCAAAATCCTCAATTTCTATTTCGTCATGAAATATCGTCATTGTATTCCTTCATTTAGTAACAATTTAATCACAAACACAACAAAAATAAAACTAATAATACAATCGCACTATTCATTCATTCCAGTAACAATAAATAGATGTTTCAATAAATATGATTATTAGAATATTAGTACAGTCTCAATTCAAGGAAAATATCATCCAAATTCACTACAATAATTATACTTTTAGATTACGCATTCCAACTAATTACACACTCTACTATAATTAGACAGATACTAGACAGCCACAGCCAGCGTTGTGAATTCAGAATTGTGATGTGAGGAGAGTGTTGGTTGATTGATTGGATTGATGAAGGGAAAGGAAAGTCACAGAAGAGTAAATGGTAATTTATTGATAATGAATTATCTAGAGTAGTTTATTGGTTGGCGAACTTTGACTATTGTAACGACGAGACGGTCCGTGGACGTAGGATAATATAAACAGGACTGATTGCTTGAAAAATTGCATATACGAAAATGAATTGTATTACCACTAGCATATTTTTCATTGCACCTTATACAGAGGCTAATAAAAGCCGAGAGAGAGAGCCAAACGGAGGCCATGTCTTTCTTTCATCTTGCCAGACTAAAAAAAATGTAGCTGGTTAAAAAATTTAATTTCAATAATCTTAGTTGTAACACTTGTATGTTAATTGTACTTTAATTATTTTACTGCTTGCTTGCTGCTGTAGTAAATAAAATTTTACAGTTAATGACAGATTATTTTTTTATTTTACTACCTACGTTCCATACCTTCGTACCTATTAAAAATGGGCGTTTAGACCATAATGCTAATGGCGCCGTCCCATAGTTGTGTGGACACCCTATAAGACAAGGACAAGCGGCCTCTGTGGTCGCTTTTCGGTGCAAGTACTCAATCCTGTTTGATTACTACATCCATGATTACAACACAAACTAATCTAAGAAAACTATTTGAGTACAGACGAGTATATTGCTTCATAATCTTATTAGCCATCTGTGGTCTACCACTTGATCACACGTCACACGTCATATTACTATACTAAAGTAATTACCAATACAAAAAAAATCATTCATTCATTTTCGTTTCGTGGAGGAGGATGATCGTGGTGGTCTTAAAGTGTTACATTATTAAATTTTGTTAAAATATCTATATTATTAAAATAGTGGTTTCTAGTGAATAATACTGCAAGGAGTTATTTATACCTGTGACAATGTTTAGTTGGCTCAAAAAGGAGGGCGAAAAAACGGAAAGCATTGACAATGTCGTGGAAGGCCTCAAAAAGATTTACAAAACGAAACTTTTGCCACTCGAGCTGCACTACCAGTTTCACGACTTCCATTCCCCGCAGCTGGAAGAACCAGACTTCGATGCGAAACCGATGATACTACTGGTCGGACAGTATTCTACCGGTAAAACTACCTTTATCAAATACCTACTGGAGCGAGAATTTCCGGGCATCCGTATAGGTCCCGAGCCTACTACGGACCGCTTCATCGCCGTTATGTATGACGAGAAAGAGGGAATGATCCCCGGTAACGCTCTAGTTGTAGACCCAAAGAAACAATTCAGACCTCTTAGCAAATTCGGTAATGCTTTCCTAAATAGATTCCAATGTTCCACCGTCAATTCGCCGGTATTGCGAGGCATTTCCATCGTCGACACTCCCGGCATTCTCTCTGGTGAGAAGCAGAGAGTAGATAGAGGATACGATTTCACTGGTGTATTAGAATGGTTTGCGGAGCGTGTGGATCGTATTATTCTGCTATTTGACGCTCACAAACTAGATATATCTGATGAATTCAGGCGCAGCATTGAAGCGTTGAGAGGCCATGATGACAAAATTCGCATTGTTTTGAATAAAGCCGATATGATCGACCACCAACAGTTGATGCGTGTCTATGGGGCTCTCATGTGGTCACTGGGAAAGGTGCTACAAACACCCGAGGTAGCCAGAGTTTATATTGGATCGTTTTGGGACCAGCCACTTCGCTACGATGTCAACAGGAGGTTATTTGAAGACGAGGAGCAAGACTTGTTTAGAGACATGCAATCGTTACCGAGGAATGCAGCTCTCCGTAAACTCAACGATTTAATCAAAAGGGCAAGACTGGCTAAGGTGCACGCATACATTGTTAGTGAATTGAGGAAAGAGATGCCTTCCATGTTTGGCAAGGACGGTAAGAAGAAGGATTTAATAAAGAATCTTGGTCAGGTGTATGATAGAATACAAAGAGAACAGCAGATCTCGCCGGGAGATTTCCCGGACATAAAGAAAATGCAGGAGTTATTAGCCAATCATGATTTCACACGATTCCATCCGTTAAAACCGAAACTCTTGGAGGTGGTTGATCACATGTTAGCAACGGACATTGCCCGTCTAATGGACATGATCCCGCAGGAAGATATTAATATTGTAGCTGAACCACTCATCAAAGGTAAGTTCTTAACTCTGCTATATTTAATATTAATTACATATTATATTTAACTCTTCCTATTGTTTATAGCTTCAGGCATATTTCAAGCTTAATGTCTTGTGCTTTATAATTAAAAAAAAAATTAAAAAATAATAATGTTTATTTACCAGATGACATTTTATTATAACTCCAACATGACCAACATGCAAATATAAATTCCATGTTTTATTTAAATGAAAAACTCAATAAGAAACTTATTAAAATATTTGTCATTATTCTATTAGAAGTCAAATTACAAATATGCTTACATTTCCAAAAATATAAGTAATAATTAAAAGGATAAACATAATTATTATAATACCAGTAAAAGTAGGCAATAAATATCAGAGTATTATAAAAAATTAGTGAGGAAACATTAAAAAAAAACTTCAAATTCTTAATAGGTATAAAAAATATAGAAATAATCTTTCTTTCCAGTTAAATAATGTTATATCAAGGTAAATATTGTTTACCATTTTAAGTTAATTTCCAATTGAACTGATCTATTTGTCAAGCAATACTATATCGTCAGTATAACTACTCTCCTGCTTGTTAAACTATTTGTCCATATTGATTTTTTTTGTCATAGTAGATTAACAGCTTTCTCCAAAGAATGTTTATAAGAGTTGTTTAGTCTAAGGGGCCAGGTCCCTTATTAGATGCATCAACAAACTAGGAAACATATTAGCTTGGCCCATATTATTATTGACATGAATATTATAAAAATACCTACTCAAGTTATTACCGTCTCAATGTGTCTTATTTCTATGTGCAAACTGTCATCCACTCCACACATATCTTTATGCGGGAGTGCCTTCTGTTATCATGAGATATTGACCTGAATCATTCTTATCTGGTTAGTGATAACGGGCTCATTGGAATTATTCTGTCATTATTAGCCACATGTTTGATAACCTCTATTAATATCTTTATCCTTAGACTCGTAAAGCGGATATTATAAAATTGTATATGAAAAAAAAAAACCATGTCCTACTTGCCACTTCTACTAAGTATTTCATCTTCCCATCTATTTCATTGCCATCCTCTATTTAAAGTTTAGAGCCCCAATATAACACTCCCATGTGCCACCTTTCCTCTCTACCTGTATAATCTGACAATTACCATTTTAGCATTTTTGTTTTCAATGTTATGTATAAAGCTTATATATATGTTGTTCTTCTGTCTGTTTTCTGATGGTAATATATTTTATTCTTTCCGTTTTCCTTGTTCCTGTCATACTTCTTTCTACACTCTTTTGCCAAGATCTTAGTTTGTTTGGATGTAATTTTGTTTTAATGAATAATCTCATAAACTACTGGATCGATTTTAAAAATTCTTTCACCTATAGAAAGCTACATTATCAGCGAGTAACATAGGTTATATATTTTATATAGTTACGCGGACGAAGTTGGGTGCAACAGCTAGTTTTAAATGCAATAAATAAATAGTACATTACCTACTTCCTGAAATGATATTACAATTTAATTAGAAGTTCTACTCTAATATGTATTTAGATCGTTATTATAGTTGCATGTCACGGGCGCTACACAGCGTCATCGCGGCGAAAGTGTCGACGCAGACACTAGCACACTTGTTGGCGTAATTCGCATGAATTAATTTTATTTTATAATGAATCGAGTCACTGAATTACGAAAACCGCGGTTACGATGAATCATATTACCGGCGACACTCAATTTTTAGAGAACATTCAGGAAACTCGCACTGTCGTAAACTTTGCTGTTATTGTATCTACATTGAATATTGTAGCTAACAGCGTGAGGCCCGATTCAATATTTCCGCTTTTACGTACATTTAAATGGGCGTAGTCAGTGTTCAAAGGTACTAAGTACATTTTACGGTTCACTATTAGAGCCTCGTAGCTTCTATAATATTATACAGGCTGGATTTTATTTGGCACGCCTGGAGAGAAAGTCTAAATATTTGCAAATTTTACTTAAAGAACTAAACTGCATTCAAATATTTGTGAAAATCGCGTGCCATAGCCGGGAATCGAATTGGCTAAAATCTGAAAAATAACACTCTATACCTACTCTTATGGCATCAATCAATAGGGTCAATCATAATAATCAAATCTCTTTAACAAAGATGCTAAATAAAATGAAATGAAAGCCTTCATTGGAAACTGTATTTAAAAAAAATTGAATGCAGTTTTGCTTGATTGAAAAAATAAACGAATTCATGTATCCTTTGATTAAAATTTGATATCTCCAGTATTTAAAGTATTTCCTTCCAGGTGCGGTTATAAATTTTCATCCTCTATTTATCCACTTCGAAAAATTCCTTGAACAACTCCCAGCATATTCCGTAACAAGTAATAAGTAACGTCTAAGTAACGGTAATAACGGAAACCTTTACAAGCATCATTTAATTCACACCATGAAAAAATTTGTATTTTTAGCAAATCAATAAAAATTTAACATTGTTTCAAACGAGTCACATTAGCATCTCATCGGAATTCATAGGCATTGATCGAACTAACTACTTACATGACTTTGTAATTGTATATTTATAGGAATAGTATACCTATATGAACGTCCAATATCTACTTAAATTTGCAACCTAACTAATTCAATAAATCTTATATAAATAATATTTTCTATCTTATACCTATTTATCTATATATAAAAAAAATAATTGAAGTCACTGTCTGTTACTACTCTAACTTCTTCCAAACCTAACGGATTTTGATACCGTTTTCATTAATAAAAATAGTGATAAACGAGCCGATTCCGTGCGAAGCCGGTTGAGGGTCGCTATTATAACCGCTAGTCTTATATAACCATGATTTGTAATTATAATATTTAATCGTGCCTCAGTAAAATACTGTAATTTCAACAAATATTTAAATACCAATATAATACAAATTTTAATACAAAAGTGACTTACAAGGTTACTAACAAAAATATATATATATTACTTCTATCAAAACATCCATCACGTAAATGCGATACGCATACCTATCAAAGGAAATCATCATCTAACTAATGTCATAAAAATACCTTGAACCTAACCAACAACACATGCTTTGCTACGAGTAACTGTAAAATATTTCCTCATGGTGTTCTTCCAAAGAGTTTTTCTTAGAGGATAATAATTATTGTTCTAGTAATAGGTACATTCCTTTCATTAGTTCTGGCTCCAGGATTTCTTCTTCTAGGTAGGTATATATAGTGGTAGTATAAAGGATACAAGGTACTGCGTGCAACTTAAGATTATTATGTACAATATGTAACAATTGGTACGTTAATATCAATATATAGGTAACTTCGGAAGCGAAACCCTTAAAATAGGTACTTAGTTAATTTTATGTTACCAAAATTTAAAGAAAATAAATGCTCGATTTATTTTTTCAGTACATTAAATATTTCTCATTTTATAAATACTGTTTAGCAAGATAAATTAAAAAAAGCATCTCAGTCCTACAAACTCGGTTCAATAGTTATTATAAATTTTAGGGGCCCGCTCCGGGCTTCGCCTGGGGTGCATTTTTTTATATATATGAAAATATTCCCCTTTTATTCATTTTTCCATTTGTGAAAACCGAATTGAAATCGGTCTACCCATTCTCGAGTTTTTGAGGCGTAGGTACACAAACCAACTTAACAATTTTATAAATAAAGAAATTACAACAAAGTCGGTTTAGCTGTGAAAGAGTAAAAAATGAGCAGTGGCTTTCGCATTTTATAATATTTGTATAGACAAAATGACAATATATATATGTATATCAGTATATGGCGACATTGATTGTTTATTATTAATGAATGTGTAAGGAGACCTTGGTTGCCGTTCGTTATATAGCTACTGCTAATTACTGCTTGTAGTTGTGCTGTTTGTATGGTACACGATACGTCGCGTCACTACGCCTGACGTGGTCGTGGTCTGACTCAGCCCTTATCCAGTCGATATTCACGATAACAGCGCAGGGCGCCGCCCATGTTGTTGACTGTTGTCCTTGTCCAATGGTTTTAAGTGTCCACTTGAGGTTTACTTATAATATAATTGCTATATTTAAGTATCTTTAACCAATTTAAGTCATTGATAAAATAGTTTGCTCGTGTAATACTTATTGTACGAATTTTTTTCCTTGCATGAAAAGAATATTAAAGTAACATCGCCTAGTGTTACAATCAAATATCCTCTCAAAGAACTGTTTGAAGTCGTATGATAGTATTTATATTATGGAAAGCAGCGTTAAAATTACAATTTCCGTAGTTGACATTGTTGGATAAGGTTTTGCTCATAATCCCATAAGAGAGACACCATCGAATTATAGTTCTTACTAATTATAAACAGAAAAATCAATGAATACTGAAGTATAGCAATCGTTTTCTTTGAGACTGTTTCCCTGAAATCAGTTTCAAAAGACAAATTGTGACTCTTAAGTACCAGAACCAAAACGTCTTTTTGTTTTATTTGAATAAAGGTGTACCGCCTTGGCCGATTTCAGCTTGCCTTGGAGTCGAAGGCGTCACTTGAAATAATAAGTTTGTATAAAAACCGATATGACGTAAACGAGCAATGTTGATTTAAGATTAAAATTGAACCCTATTTGTAGTGATAATGAGTTTTAATTAGATTATGCATACAAAAGTGAAGAGATCTAAAATGGATGAACGAACGCATGCAGTCTGGGTGTCTGCCGCACCTTGCTCGCATTTGTTTGTCCTTGCGAGACCTCGACCAGTCGACCTTGCCTTTTGTGTGGTGTGATGTCTCCCTTTTTTGTTAATAGCAACTTTGCAATGCAACTTTGTTTATATCCTATATTTAGTTTTAGTACGTAATAAACATAAAAACAACAAATTAATTTGCTCTGTGAGAATTAACGTGGTAACTTTTACCTATCCAATTTTATATTTTTTAACAATGCATTGCGTAATCGTTATTGTTACAATCTTATCATTTTAAGAACACATTCTCGGTAAGACGATAAGGCAAGCACGGACAACGCACGCGCTTTTAGTACCTAACTGGATTACGCATTGATTTCGATAAGAAAAATGTAGTTCGGTTTTTTTCTCCCATTTTTATTCAGCAATAAAGTGTCAACCTGTTCTCAATTCCATATTAGCAGTTTAAATATTTATGTCAGCATTCTAATGTACTCGAAACGCTACAATGCTCACGCGCATTACTTAGTGATATCACCGCTAATAATGCAGAATAAGCACTGACTCGTCGATATTACCGTGAACTAGAAACTTTTCAATTTGTTCTTATGTTTACAATAAGAAAAGTTGATTAATTGTGCAACTATTACACAAATCATAATTGGAATGACCGCGAACGAGTCTCAGGCGCAGTGTCTGCGCTTGATCGCCCTATTAATACGGGAGCCACATTTGGTGAAATGAATGTACAAACCGCGCTATTGTCAGCTCACGTCTCGACTCAGTTAACCTAAGCTGACAGCGATATGTTTAGAGCTGGTATCTAGACAAGTTTGGCCATAAAATTATAGCATATTTTATAGTTTTTACGTCAGACATCGCGTTAAATTTTGCATTATTCGTAATAACATTAGTTTTTGCCTGCGTGTTCGTCCCCCGAATCTTTATAATCTATAGCCTATGTATGTGTTGCTCTGTTGTATACACTATTTACCTGCAAAGTTTAATCAAAATTCGTTCAATGAGTTTTCATGATTTCGTCCGTATATCTTTGTGTACCTCGGTTTCACTCGCCATTTAATTTAAATTGACAACGGTATGCACATTTCGACTCTTCTCGACGGCGGCTGATAAAATGCTAACATTCGTCACTTTTGTGATTCGTTTTTCTTCTTGCTCGGCTTTAAGGATCACAGCATGATGATAAATAACCTTCACTCAAGAATTAAGACTTCAAATGCAAAAAAAAATATATTTAAATAATACTTAGTTCCACAGTTTAGCACATTCAAACAAAGAACAAACTCTTCAGCTTTATTATATTAGTATTAGATAGCTCGAATTTCACTTACAGCTTTTTTATACGACTTAAATGGGGCCGTAATCTCTAATTACATGTCATCGCACCGCATGACAACAATTTTATCATTTACCAATTTTCATATTCATTATCTATGTAGTATGTGCTTAACTACGAAACACCTCAAAGTATATATTGTTTGATAATACGATATAATACTTAAGAGGAAAGATAATACTACGTGTTTAGTTGTTTAAAATTTAATTTAATTTGAATAATGTTATTGTACCCGTTTTCACATGTAAATCTATAATCCGCGGACAGCGGATGGTAGACCTCTGAGCAATCAGAGCGAAACCGTTACTTTCGCTACAGATCTCATTGTTGATCCATTATGTTGTTATGATACTTTTAAATAAAATGTAGGTATTTTCGATGAATGTGGTATTAATTTGTGTCTAGATATAACATGTTAGCATGTTCGTCCGCTAGATTACTTTTACATTGGTAACGAATATCTGAGAATACTTATTAGTAGTGAAATTTTGTCAAGGCACAAAGGCTAGCTTCTGGTGCACTATGTAGCTCCAAATACCTCCTATTTAAGGAGAGGAGTCTAAGCCAAGCACTTTGTGTGATCGATTTACCACATAAATATCTGATTCAATGTGTAAATAAACTATTAGTTTATCTTCTTTTCTTAATATATAAAAGGCAATGTGTGTATGTATATTCCAGTATGTTCCCTATGAACTCCAAAACCGCTGAACCGATTTTGTTGAAATTTTCAGACAATCTTCAGATTAGTCCAGCCTGTGAAGTTTGGTTAGCGATCGGATAAGACGCAGACGAAGTCGCAGGCAAAACCTAATTTTTAATAATTCAGGACAAAGTGACTTAAATTTGGGTTATAGTTTCATCATAATGTTTTAAAAAAGCGTTTAAAATTTTCGTCTACATCATAAAACCGTTTATGGTGCTGTGAATTCACACAGTACTCGAATCAATGGTTCGCAAATCATTCATTCGAGTATTCGCAACATTCTAGTGTATGTAGATTTGGGTGGTTTTTGGTACAAATTAGCATTATACTAACAGAATTCATTACAAGAATACATAGCACGTCATCGGAAATTGCAAGTTTCGACCAAAATTCTAAAAATTCCAGATTTAATTGTGATAACAATAAATAATCAGTGGAAATTTCGCAAAGAGTTACTTTCAACACCTGCCGAGTCGACTTTACTAGTGACTTTGTCCGTGTTTAGGCTTGCGTTATAGGCGGTTTGGCTTATGACTAAGTAAAAACGGGCCTAAATTAATGATGAATTGCCGCTCCAATTCCGGCAACGCGATCGATGTACCTTCTACAATTTGATTGCGTTTATTACACTCCGCCTATGTTCACGTCCGGAGTCCGGACAAACGGCTTAATTATTACTTCTGACCGGGCATTGTTCCTGTATTCGTCCGGTATTTGGTGTGTGACTTCATTACAAATTAACATTAACACAAACATCGACAGACGCACCTCTCAGTTCGCTCGCAGCTCTACCGACCCACTTGCAATTCATTGTGTTGGCATCACGACACGACACGGTGCACCCTTCGTTCGTCCTACACACATAACACCATTGTTCTCCACCATGCAACGCTCCATGGCATCCATGATTTAGTTCAACGAACTGTTCATAATGACACAAACGATAGAAAGAATCACAATGATGGCTCGAGTCTTGATCTCATCACATTTATGTTCCAGGGAAATCATGGAACGGAGACATGTTACTCGGTGAGTCAATGTTTAAAATCGGGTGATCAGACTGTTCGTTCGTGATCGTGTCGAATGGGTGGTGGGGTTGCTTTGGTTGTATGTTTACAGATTTCGGCCTTTTTCGGAAACATTTCTTCGCTGTCTACGTGATGGAGGTTGACACTATAGTTTTTTGGTTATTTCAAACCATCAATGTGGTAAAATTTTGTTGCGGCAACGAAATTTCACCAAATATCTAAATTTATATAGTGTGAACTTCCTCTGATGTGAGTATTGTTTCAATATTGGTAATATTCTTTCGTTTGCATGCCGTTTCATGTTTACTAGTATTCGCCGACTGGTAGAAATTCGACCATAATTATTTCGAAGATAAAAAAGCCGTTTCCAATTTTTTTATTGGTAACTTGTAGTAGCTATTGAAGCTACTAAAAAATCAGTAGACTAACATAGTACTGTTTTGTCTTTAACTATTAAAATTTTATGGATATTAAACTAAATTTTTTTCCGCGACCTCGTCCAAGTATTTCATAAATTTTAAACTAAATTACTAAAAAGTTTGCTCAAAACCCTTTCAGTACTTTTGCGTGTAAGCGTGTTACGCTATATATAGCCATATCCATACTTTGGCATTTTTAATATTAGTAGGATTTTTTCAACAAATACAATTTATTTATTTTAAATCAATTCAGATCGGGGAGGTCTCCAAGTCCACACAACATCTGGTGTAATTTTAATTGCAATTCAAACTAAATATAATCGGATAAAGTTAACATTAAAAAAATTTTGCTGTTAGAATAGAGTTAGTTAGTGAAGCATAACATATTTATTATTCTCTGTCAGTGCATGTGGACGCTTGCTGCATATCGATGCAATATTGGCATGAGTACGATATACATCGACGACGTCATTATGGGGATTCGCAGTGGTGGTAAAGTAACGGTATCTCTGGCTATTATTGTCGTGATAGAATTCCATCGTTATATGATACGACGAGTGTGTATGTGATCTCGGATCACGGCGCAGAATATGTCTGTGTTTACTACTCGTGAAATCGAAGAGCACACAAGAGCACATGTTGGCGTTCTATGGGAAAATGGTGTCATTTTCAGTGTGCAATAAAAAATATAAATATTCTCCATGGTATAGGACTAAATTTCAGCTTTTGTAATAGTCAATTATTTTGCATTTCTCACTAGTTTGGAATGCAATTTCTATGGGAAACAACTGGCACGAAACATCACAGCTGCTCTTTTCAGCATCAATTTTCTATACAATATATATAACTAGCTTTTAACCGCGACCTTGTCTGCGCGCCATTTTCAGTTGTTAAAACATACCTATATTTAATCTTTATATGAGTATATATTTTTTGTCAGGCGTTGAATTTCTTTCATTTTAAATTATATATAACCGGCATAACCCAGCAGTGTTCCCTACACTGCCGAGTATCCAAAAGGATTTTTCAACGTTAAAAAAAAGGGGGTTAAATATGTTACGATATGTCTACAGTCTCACAAGACGAATTGAAGATCCGTTTGTCGTGAGGATAAAGAGTGCATTGTAAAACTTTAATTGGTGCATTGAATTGGTTCGGCGCTGCTTACAATGGGCGTGTGTCACTTATATTTATTACTTTTGACTTTGGTCTCTTATTGGTTTCCTGTCACTTAGTGAAACGGTATTCTGACCCACAAAGCGACGACGTATTGTGAAAACCATAGGTACATACGATGATTAATTAATATTAAAAGAAAATGTGTTGTGTGTGTGTCGCCATTAGCCAACTTAAAACTATTCCGTTAATTAAACTTTTTGCGATGCTGTTCCCAATGACAAACAAGTCGACTTGTGAGTCATTGGGACTTTGTGAATTATATATAATTTTTTGAATTCGGCAGTTATTTTATGTCAATACAATCCAAATACCGCCATAATGTAATAATAAATGCAGAAAATTCATGATTTTTAACACATTACTCACAACTTATGTCACAAGGTAAAGATGAGTTTGCTCTTGGCCAGCATTCAGCCGTGTAGCGAAGATGAGGCCAACGATGGAGCGAGCTCACCCAGAAGATGCCTATTCACTCGAACTTTGAAGAGATTTCTTTTTTTCACAAGCACCATCTAGTTCCACA
The DNA here is from genome assembly GCA_944738685.1 of Synanthedon myopaeformis. Lineage (NCBI taxonomy): Eukaryota > Metazoa > Arthropoda > Insecta > Lepidoptera > Sesiidae > Synanthedon > Synanthedon myopaeformis. Next base: position 7,570,387 of record OX122932.1, on the reverse strand, counting down.
CTAAGCAACTAATTCTTGTATTATGGATACCAGACAGTTGATATACTACATAATATATTACTTTTTTTTTGTAAATACATACATATTATAAATACAAAACATCCATGACTCAGGTACAGAGGTAAAATATTAACACATAAACATTCGTCCCTAGCGGGATTCGAACCCGCGATCGTTTGGTTAACAGCTAGGGTTACTAGCCACTAGACCAAACGTACCACTAGACCAAATTTGAGTTACATAAAAGCTTCCCAGTTTATCCCTTTTTCTATGTGTTAAAACTGAATTAAAATCTGTCTAAGCGTACACAAACTAGCTAATAAAACACAATAACACAAGCTTACCCGTGATCTTCGTACCGCCTCAGGGAGAATTAGTTTGTTTCATACAAAATGTATGAGAAAATGAATTTTCTTCACATTTTTTTTTTCGTGAATATTTTCCCGAAGTTTTAATAGTTATTCTGCTATTCGAGATGGTGACAAATTCAATAAAACAAAGATCATAAAAATCGGTTCAGCCGTTCTCGAGTTATAAATGGTGTAACTAACACGACTTACTTTTATATATAATAATAAAGATATAAAGAACTATATAACATAGTATACAAGGTGTATTTATGTTGACGCCTTGATGAAGTTTGCGTGTCGATTGGCGTGCGACAATGCGTGGGCGCATGCGGATATGATGTGCATCCTTTTTACTAAGACGCAGGTATCCTGCACTGGCCGCGTACAGGATACCTAGACCTTGATATTTATATGCACACACAAAACACCCATAAGGCTCCCTGTTCGAAGCCCAATTCTCCATTGCGTGACGGATATTGTCGAATGACTATATGGTGATCGATCATTCCGCCTATTTCCTCACTTTCACGTGAATGTGTCGTGTGTACGCTCAACAAAAGACCGTTTTTAAAGTCACATGATGTAATTGTTTAGAACAAACAATGACACTTGACGTCTGTTCTTTATACGTATGTTAGTAGACTATATTTATTTTGTTAATGTATTAAATAGCTTTTGCCAGCGATTTTCGCATAATTGATTCATTCTTTATTGCTCATATATATGAACCGATGATATGCCCATGATACTTTGTAATGGTGGTTATAAAGTGTTTTTTTTTATATATTCTTTGTATGTATGTAAGGTTTTTGTCTCTAAATTTCAATTATCAACCAAACAGTCCAAAATTATTAATTGAACGTAACAATTTTACATGGATCGTATTTGTGTTACTGTTAAGCCAACGTATCAGATACACGCGAACGCTTTCAAGAATGTTTATGAAAATGTGCTAACTTTAAATTCATTAAAGAGAAAGTAGACTATTTTTTCCAGAACGTTTTCCAGGTCATGCGTTTTTAATGTTGCATCGCTTAACTTCAAATTTCATCCGTTCAAACGTTGATTTTTATCAAGGAAACCTTCGATGAACAGTGTTCTCTTTATATGACTTGTTGTGATAAATTATCATCCCGCATGAACTTAATGCGGTGTGTTGAGTATTTAATTAACGAAATAACTACTTCATGGCCCACCATACTTACATAGACACTAAAGTAAGTACTTATAGGTAATATTTTATACTTACAAATAGAAATATTAATAGAATATCCTTGCATTTAATAAAATATTAAACTCAGCCTAACCTTGCTACCTACAGATATTTGTGTATTGTTTTGGAATAACAAAATATAAGTTTTAATAACAAATTTGTTGAAACTGTAATAAAATTGTTTACATAAATATAATAATTATTCTGTAACCAAAATCAAGGCTGTGTTGCATTAAATTTCAATTCTGTATAATCCCGTCAAGCTATTGCTAATGCCATTCCCTTTCAAGCTTTAGCTACTCGCCTCCAGCTTCGCATTTTTTACTGCCATTTTTATTTCTGTTATATACACAAACCTTCCTCATTATCGCTCTTTTCATTAGTGAAAACCGTTTCAAAATCCGTTGGGCGGTTTAGAAAAAGTTAGCCGAGAAACAGACAGAAGCGGAGCAGCTACTTTATTTATATTATAATATGTATATAGATAAATATATGTATATCTAATCTAAATTATAAATCATATTCTAAAAGAATATTCTTTTTTATTTTCGAACCCCGATTACCCATAGGTAATAATAGGCTTTATCGATGTTTATATATTAAATAAAAATACTTAATATATTTTAAGTAATCTCGGGGTACGAAAATAATGCCTTTTGTAGCGTATAAGTATATATATCCTTTTAGAAAAATGAGATTGTTTTCGGGCAAATAAAATAAAATTTAGTTTATGATGCAGTTGTCCGTAAAGTTTGCGTTGTTTAAGTATCAATGGAGATATATACATGTGCGAGCCACATCTGCTATACTTCATTGAACTGACGTTGGTACACATCGATGAGATGAGATCAAATACAAAGGTCACCAGGTCAGTCTCCATGTGTTTCTGGCAAAAACAATTATGCTAGGTTCCTTTGTGTACATCTGACATTAATTGCTCAAATCAATCAAATTATTGTTGATACTTCTTACCAATAACTAACAATAATTCATAGAACAGTTTGTTTGTTACGCTTTCACTCCTTAATTAATATAGGTGATCAAAAGATCACCATGAAATTTTGCATGGGTACATACAGAAAATGACATAGGGTGTCTTTCATACAGAGAACAATGTACTGTGCCCGAGGGATTCTCTAAAAAAAAATTAACGTCTTAGAGAAATAAATGATAAATAAATATTTAAAGATTGAACCTTAAGGAAAGTCGCTGGTTTTTTTCAACATTTGAATATATCTAAATTCAGATAGATGTAAATACTGGCATAATACTCACGTAATCGCTTAATTTAACTACACAAGATTTCCCACTAATTATTTAACTTGTATTATCATGTATTTGAATTATTTATCCAATTTTGGTGTTATATAATTCAAACAGTCTTGATAATATAAATTAAGTAAATATTATTATCAAGTATTTCAATTATTTATTAAAACACTAGCTTTTGCACGCGACTTCGCCCGCGTAACTTTATAAAATATATACTATGTTACACCCTGATAATGTAGCTTTCAATAGGTGAAAGAATTTTTAAAATTGGCTCTAGTAGTTTTTGAGTTTATTCATTACAAACGTACAAACTTTCTCTCTTTATAATATTAGTTTAGACAGTATTATAGGATTTCATTAGGATTTTTTTTTTGAATTGGCAACATTAGTCATTTAATATGTATGTTACACCAATGATGTACACATTGAGACAAGTTGCATTTTTGTTATAATACCCGTTTACTGATAATATTTTGTTATTTGTGAGTTACAAACATGCCACAATATGTTTGTACATATACTTACTATATATATAGAGAGAGCAAAGGACATTTAAGACTGTTGCTATATTATTATATAGTACATGTACATTGTAGACACCTAGGAATTTTATTATTCATATTGCCTAATATGAATTTTATTTTAACTACAACAATAATTATGACATCATTTCATTTTATCATGTATGGGCACTTATTTAAGTATACAGCTACCTATATTATACGATTTGCTATGTTTTTATATGTATTTACTTCAAATCTGATGTATTTGTAATTATTAAGCCAATCGCCGCAATCTTTTGTATACGTCGAAGTAGCAACGCAGAGGCCTCTTAATAAAGTCATTTCTATAATTATTGTTCGAATGCTCATATAGACATCGACGGAATCAATGGGTACTGTAATGTTATAGAATTTATACATATATATATATATAAAAGCTCAGTAGCGGAACTGTAATAATCACAGTTGTGACGTATCGAGGAATGTTGCGGTCCAGTCATTACATGTTGTTACTTAGGTATATTGAAATTATTACAATTCTTCCCTATTTTATCTCACTTGGTTCGACAAATCTTGTTTCACCTCAAGCATTATGTTTTTGTTAGCCGCTCGTTATTTCGTTAAACTATTACATTTAATAACAATCCTTGGATGATTAATTTTGTTGTTTGCGTTCTATATTTAAAAAAACATGTAATTTAACATTGAGATAGTTGCATTGAAACATATATAGTTTACCGAGCGTTGATTGCGTCTGTCTAATAATATAAACATTACAATTAAAACAATATAATAATTGAAAGAGAAATAAAAACAACATTTAGCTTATATAAGGAATTATTATAATAATATTCGTATTAAATAATAAGAACAGAACACTAAGAGAAAGCACACAGTTTCTCAGTCGTAAGTCTTTGTAAGTAGTTACAGAAGATCGTGAAATAACGTCATGTATGCTCGTTGAGTGAGTAAGGGCCTCCTTCACCGTGTGTCAAGTAGGCTAACCGCCATTTAAAGTCACCGGTAACCGGGAATGATAGAGATGATATATCTTTGTTTGTACGGTAAAAGTCCCAAACATTAAAAAGAAAATAATTAAAAAATAAATCGCCTATCGAAGGATGCAGTAAACCGAATGCATAATTTAATAAAACATAAAATTATTTCTAAAAGTAACTAATCAACACTTTACTTGTAGTTGGTGAAAGAGGCCCTAAGGGACGCCAGAGCAGAGCCTATTTCCCAATCGTACTAAGGTCGGCACCGCACTCGAAGCACCTATGGTTATCGCGTTGTGTGTATTAATTAGGCGACGGCAATAGCCGCCTACCATCAAGTGGACCGTCAGCCTGTCTGATGACCTTAACATAAAATAAAAAAAACAATGCGTACTTTGGTATTACAAAAAAGAAAATTGCCAGATTGCGCTCAGGATTGATAGTTAAAAATGGTCAATAAATGGTTGTGTGCCGATGGAGCGCGAAGTGAATGAGCGACCTTGTCGGTCATGATTGCAGACAATAAAACGCGGGCCATTTATTGATATTGTTTTGTTGTATTCTCTACTTAATGCACCACAAGTTCACATCGATATCGGGTCTGCTTCAAGGCAATTCCGATACCGACTTCGTAAACCCGGTATTCGACTACTCACCTGTTACTATATAATATTGAAAAGATTTTTAAACATTGCGGAATTGCCAAAGACATGTCCTCAAGGTTTTACTGCGCAAGAACTTAACGTCAAGGATAGGTTTATGAGATACTAGCTTTTGTGCGCGTCCCCGGGGAACAGTACTTTTTTTCTGACTGAAAGAAATTTCCCTTCTGCATTTATAATATTAGTTAGGACCAACTACTAATATTATAGTGCTATCAAGTAAAAACTGAACCAGAAATAATTTTTATATGTGGGCTATTTCACTCACGGAAAGTCAAAATTAAAGTAACAACCGGCTAAATTGAAAATCCCCCTTTACATCTCACCGAACTCCCAATTTTTCACTCACTGGACCGCCTCTAGGTCTTGTCTGTAGTAATTAAAGGCTGGGGGTCAATAAAGTCCACTTTACATATCAAAGTTTTAAAATTTAAGTGAACAATGTGTCTGAAGTTGTGTCCAGATCTTAAACTAATGTTGGCTTGCTGTTTACGCTATGAGCTACGTTCCGTGTAACCTTGTTGCTACTTATCATAATAAATACTTTAAACAACATGCTATTAAGGTGGCCACAAATTAATTCTCATTTGTTTTTAAACGAATCTACGTATATCATTTGCGTAGTTACATATCAATTTCTCGAAGATGATTTGTTGTAAACTCTGCAGCTCGTATGGCTGTTGTAACTACCTCCTTACAAAAAAAAAAAAAAAAACCATTGCCCTACATCCTCTGAATGTTAAAAAATAATGTCAGTGTCAATAAGAAATATTTTGATAATGTTTCAGGTGGTGCGTTCGAAGGCGTAGAAGATCAAGTGTCGCCGTTCGGTTACGGACGCGGCGAGGGTGTCGACGCCGGTCACGGTGATCCCGAGTGGATATGTAGCAAGGAGAAGCCCAAATACGACGACATCTTCCAAACGCTGAACCCGATCGACGGAAAGGTGACAGGAGCAGGTACTGACCACTACTCGCGTTACATAACCCGTTTATTAATCGCACAGCCACACCTGAGAAGCGCCTTAACGATGGACAGGGCACTGCGCGCAATGCTTATGTCCACGCAAAACTGCTCTCTCCTCACCGAGCTCTGTGTGTCTATCAAAAACGATCCAAATATAACAGACACAGGAAGCTTAGATAAAATCGCCGACGCACTGTCCGCGTCGGCCCACAACTGTAACACGATCGCGCAGTTTTTAATTAACGAGCAAAACAACGCTGAAACGGGCAATACATCAGCCCAATCAATTCACAGTCTAAACGATAGCGCAATGGACACAATCAGCATCCATACCGTTAGGGATTCAACAGTAGACGAGCTCAGTAGACCGGCTTCTCGTAATACCGATGAAAATCAAAGCGATACTGATGAAGAGACCGATTATATTGCCCCCAATTCAGCAAACGCTTTGGCAAGACCTCAAATCGGATTTTTCTACCCAATCCTGCAAGTTATCAAATTTGTCACTCTATCTTTTTTGGGTGTGATAGTCTTATTGATAACGATCGATATTTTGTTTGTATCTACAGTGTACGGGCTAACAGGTAAACCGTTTATAGAGTTAACAGTGGAACGATACCCCGACTCGTGGTTGGACAGAGCTAAAGTGGCGACTTTCGGTCCAGAGTTTGAGATTGTAAAAATTCAATCAATCCGCACCCTATTTAATCATAGAATATTTGTTAGTATTTTGAGACATCTGATATATAATATTGAAGATGCGTTTTATGTACATATATAGAAATTCATTCCTTCCTAAGCTTTCATAGGGTTCCGCAACCTTGTGTTTCTTGAAACAATTCTGTAAGGTGGTTTAAAGAGTAAACATATTGATTCTGAAATACAGATCAGTACGCAATACAAAAGCGTTCATTCGTTCAGTTTAGTATTTTTATAGTCTATTTTTCAATTATGGTACCATAATCACCAATCCTAACGAGTCCATTGTTGGATATAGGGGTATCCACACCGTGGATAGAATACGGACGTGGTATATTGGTTATAAACTGTGTTCTCTTTTCTTCTAACGTCTTTTCTTAGTTCCCTGCAATAACTTCGTTGTTTCTAGATATTTACACTTTTTGCACTGAATGAAACTAAGTCAATGCAAAGTCGGCGTACATTATATTTTTAGTAAACGACATGTTATTAACTTAATCACGTATTGTTGAAATGCAATTTTCATGATCAGATTATGAAGGTCTTAACACGTATTCCGTTTGGTGTAAGGAAAGACAATCTCTGAGAATCTTTCGTCATACACCTGCTACTTATTTTAAAACCTAGGTACTTTAATAAATTGTGACGTTCTCTGAAAAATAGAAACAGAAAGTGAAAAAGAAAAGGGTATAATTACTTACTAAAAACTTTACTCGCTTCATAAAATGACGACATATTGCTAAACTTGAGAAAATAACTTTATCTTAATAAGGTAAAATGCACCATTAATAAAACAAAATGACACATAAATCCTATAACGATACATTATAGTGTGGTCAACTGCTTTGCTTGCGTCATTATTAGACAGAGATTAATATTTGTGTCTTAATAGATAACAAATGTACATTGTCTAAATTATATGTAATTTATGTTAGTCACCATATTGTTATAATTGTTATACATATTTCGAATGGGACAATGTCTAATTAAATGTAATCTAAATGCAGTCTTTCTGAAAAGACCATGAAAGTTTGAATAGTCATTCAAAATCACTTTAAATCGTCTCTCCGACTGATTTTCCTTCGAGCATTTTATAGTTTAATAATTTTAAAGTGGGTAAGTAGTTCGTGCTAGAAATTAATTTCGGCTATTAATATTATAGTGTCTTACTTAATTATTTAATTGGATATAGTCTAAGGAAGAACTATAGGCAGTGAAACTTTGGCTATAATAGTCAATTCTTGTAATAAAAACCTATTTTTTTTTAAAATATTTTTCACTGTACATTTCAAATAATGATATCACCGTGTCAGAAGACACAAATAGTAAATTCCCCCATCGAAAAGGAAGAAGAATTGATTAAGGTTCTAGATACAAGTGGTTGTTGCGTTTGTTCAACAGCGGCGAAGACTGTGATGATGAAGTCGAAACTGCCCAACTCGGTGCTGGGCAAGATCTGGAAGCTGTCCGACATCGACAAGGACGGATTCCTGGACGAGGAGGAGTTCGCTTTGGCCATGCACCTGATCCAGGTGAAGATCGACGGCCACGACCTTCCCGCCGAGCTGCCGGGACACCTAGTGCCTCCATCCAAGCGGAACTGAGCCTCCCGCAACCACTTCCGGTGGTTGTGTTCCGGTGGGTTCCGGATACAGTGAGATCATTTCTATTCTACTATTCACCGGACCAAAATAATGTTCAATCTGAATCTGGGTTCTTATTTTTAACGCTCAACACGAAGCAAGCCAATTAATATACAATATAATTTCATTTTGAATCCTACATTAGTAACTCAATAATTGAATTAAAAAAAAAAAAAAAAAAACAAATAAAACAAGTAGGTCAATCAATAAAAATGAAATAAATAATCAGAATTAATATGAAACAATGACAAAATGTCCTTACGTACCTAATACAAAGTCGTATGAAAAAAAAAGATTTTTTTTTTTTTTTTGTAAACGTATCATAAAATAATCTGTTTAGGATTTTTTTTTATATTTGTGAAAATAAATCATAAGTAGTTCTGTAGATGTACTGATCATAAACAGCACACTAATAACAACGTCCAGTCGTATATGTGCGCAACCCTTAAGTACGAGGGGATTCCCCTGGATTGCATTCCCTATTCCCTATTCCCTATTCTCTATTCCCTATTCCCTATTCCCTATTCACTATTCACTATTCTGTCGGTCTGTGGCAATCAAGAGCTTTTCCCGCGTCTGTTATATTTTTTGGTTTTTTGGGGAGTAATTCGGATGCTTATTTATTTATTGATGAATAATTGATTGTTTTGTGATAGGAGTGAACGAATAAAAAAAAATTATAATAATTAATTACCTAATTATATTTAATGATGTTTTTTCATAAATCACTCACTGGTGTTTCAATATAATGAAATTTTTTTTTAGTGAAATAAATGTTCAAGGTTTTGTTGATGAATTTTCAATTCAAATACGAATAAAATTCAAAATTAAAAAACACCCGGAACATGTTTTGATTAAAAAAAAAAAAAAAACAAAGAAATTGCATGAAAAAATAATTTTTCTAGCCAATAAATCTAAGTATAAATTTTTTTGTTCCTTATAGGCACTAGAAAAATTTTCATAAATCTCGGCTTGGAAATTTAAGTTTCCATAAATGTAAAGATCCGGTCAGTCTTGTTTTTATCAAAAATTTTTAACAAAAATATCGAATTTGAACCTTCACTTTCATTGCAAATTGAAAATAAACCTCTAAGAGTTTCTTTTAAATAAAAAAAAAAAAAGAGCCACAGTCATTTAAATTTTTCTTCTATATGTATACGAGTTAATTAAAAAATTACTTAGTATTATTGTTTAGTAAATTTGAAATTTTCTTTATTTATTTATCTACTTATTACTTTAAATTTACTTGGTGCTTTTGAAATTGCAATGTTATTATGTTATTTTTTTTATTTACTTATTTCTAATTTATTTTTTTTAATTTTGCACAGTGCAATTTAAATAAATTACGAATTTGTTAAAAATGTTAATTATTTCATACAAAACAAAATGTTTCTTTTTTTTAATTGCTATGTTTTTTAAAAATGTAAGTGTATGTCGCAGGGTTTACTTAATAACTATGAAATTATAATACGTCAGTACACAGTGATGTTTTGACATTATTTCAACACTAGACGTATAAGACATTCAGACATTTATTTATTTTTTGTTTTGCATATGACTGGAGGCTTTCCACTAAATTCATTTAATTCCGATTGTCCTAGAGAAATAATGTAATGTAAGTTTTTTTTTTTTTTTTTTGGAGTTCACTCCTTAAGAATCGACTTTCATATACCTACATATTATAACCCCTAACCCCGTGGTATACGTATACCGCGGTATATAATATACACGGTACCGTGGTATATAATTTATGGGAGTAAAATCAAAATTGTCACTCGGTATGCGTTACGTTCTATTTTTAGAATATCTTTGAAGTTTCAGATATATTGCAATATTATTATTAGCTAATTAAATATTATTTAAATTATATTAATTTAATTTAATTTTTTATATAATCCTTCGTAACGATTAAACTCCAGTCGTGTGTCAAATCAGACACACACTTTTTTTTAAAAAAATATATATATATAGCAAAACTTTATTTCTTTAGCCATTGAACAAAAACAAACGACTGTCCGATAAGGATTTCCTTTGTTTTGGAAAGCAGCATTGTTCTTGTCCCATGATTATGTATGAAATAGAGACCGATTGACATAGAAAAAAAATAAATGTTTGCAATTATAATACAACTGGAGAAATAATAATATCAATTCCGACTCTCACAATAAATAACCCTGCGACATATAATTCCCAAAATAGATATTATTATGTTATTAGTGAGTGTCGAAAGCACACATGAATTTCCATTATCGCTTTGTGCCCATAGTTTTATTTCTTTCTAAAGCATTTATTTTCCTCTGAACAATATTTGTGTGTGTGTGTATTGCATTTATTGGATGTAAAACTGTCTGCGATAGTGCCTTCGCTAATGTATAAGGTTCTGGAGCTTTGGCGGTTTTTTTTTGTATATATTATATAACAAAAAACATTGTTCTATTGTAATAAATATATCAACATTAGCTGCAATTAGGATGAGATTGTAAATACAGATTTTTCTATATATGAACATTTTGGTAACGTAGACGTTTTAGATTTGCTACTGTGTGTATATAGAGATATATATAAATGTATTGATTATATTATAAATTATACATAGAGTGTAATAAATAGTTAAGATGAAGTGGTCTTTTATTTTACTAGATTCTTAATGGAGGGGGGAATTTGAAAATTAAAATCTAGCTATATTCTCACTCAACAAAACGCAACAGCACATATGTTAGGTCTTCTGTAAGGAGGTGGTTACTGCCGCCAGACGGGCCGCCTAAAAAATTCAAATGTCAAGTGCTTGAAAAAAAGTTCAAAATAATGTGTGAGATCCACTCATATTTTGAAATTCCAATAATTAGAATACTAGGATTGTCTTTTCTTCAATCCAAATCCGTTGGCCAAAGTCCTGTTGCAGACTGGAAAAGTCAGGAGACTGAAAAGGGCAGATACCTAGACTACCTAGTCTTAATTTAATTAGGACCACTGACTGGCTTTATTATTCTATCTAAACTCCAATTCTTAAATAAGACTATTGTGAAATAATAGCATGTTGTTTCAGTGAGTGAGTAAGGGTAGCCAGAGCCTTATCCTTAAATCTACTTTAGTAATTATGTAGGTTGCAATGAAACTCTGTTTGTTGTATGTACAGAATGAATTTTAATTAAAAACTATTTATGATCACATGACTGTTGCATGTACAAGCGCGCGCGCGCTGCTATAAATAATATAGGTCGCGTAGTTCGCTTCTCCACCTGCCTTAGGCACTTCCGCGGCCATTCGCGCCGCCATGGAAGCAACATCTCGTGGAGTTCGTGGACGACATTGACACAATTGCAAAGAAAGACTGCGTTAGACGACTGCTGCTAGCTTCTATTCATCCTCCGTCGTGAATCCAGTGATGTGGTACAAATATATGAACAAACCACGCTGTAATTCTTACCTTTTTGTATGTTTTCTACCAGCTCTAATATTCTTGTGTGACTTGTAATTTATAATATGTTTTAGTAATTTAGTGGAAACTTTGCTGATTTATGTTTTTCTTGTATGTATATTTATAATGTGTAGCGAGATATTGTATGTTTCCCTAATATAAATAAATAAATAAAAATATCAACAGCTCTTGTCAGAGCCATTTCAATTTTAACCGCTAATAGTTGTGTGTATTATTTTCTTACACCTTTCCACGGTACGGTACGGTCAGCAGCGCACTTGTGGAACCTGTGGCGTTGGTAACCACCTACCATCAAGTGGACCGTCAGTCTGTATGTCTGTCAACCTTAACATAAATAAAAAAAATTTTTTTATAGTCTAGCTAGCGGCTAATGACCAATGGGAAATTAAATAAAACAAAAAAAATAATTACAGAGGACAAAAAGAAATTAACAAAAGGATATAACTATTTGAAAACCAAACCTATGAGAACTTTGTACTTTGTTCTATAGTAATTCTACTACCTAGTTATTTTATTAATATAATAAATTAATTCTATAGTAATTGACTGTAAGTACTTCAGAGTAATAACTTTAAAATTAAGTACTTAAAAAACTTTAAAAGTACTTCAGAGTAAGTACCTTTGGATTTACTCTACATTTGCCAATACAGTTAATGACATTAAAAATGCTAATTAGACGCTAGACTGGTTTTTAGTGTATCCATTCAAAGATCCATATGTTTTCATAGACACCTTTATTTCCATTAATCAAGTTACATTGCCTTATTTAATATATACAGAAGTGGGCATAGAGCAACATTTGTTGCAGAATGTCATCAGCACACTGAACTACAATCAATTTTTTGATTTTAGTACAAGTACCTATCATTAGAAGGTTTAAGTATTAAGTAGTAGATAGTTAAAAGATTCAACAGTTATGTCCCACAAAATTTTATTTGTAATAGAGTATGTAGTTTTTTGTTTTCTAATTATATTTTATATATAATAAATATCATTTCTGATCCATGTCCCATATTTTGGGTAAGTTTTTTTAAACTTACAAATATTTCACTAAATTTATTTATACCTATATCCACTTGATAATATTATTTTATTTATAATACAAGGAATAGCTTATTTCTTGTCATTTTTTTCATTTGTTGTCCTGCAGTCTGTAGATATTATTGTTTAAGGGATTCACTTAGGCAAAAGACATTGACGTTTGATCTTCAATGTTTATATGTAACAATACAGTTTTTTTAAACTGACATTAACTTCCACCTTCCTTGTCCGAACTGCTAGGGAGTGGAACTCACTGCCTGCGTCTGTGTTTCCTCAAAATTACAACCTCGGGGTCTTCAAATCAAGGGTAAATGGGAACTTACTAGGTAAGCACTTTAAAAAAAAAGCGCAATAAACCGTTTACGAAATAATCTATATATATAAAAGGCGATGTGTGTATGTATATGCCTCCTAGAGATTCCAAAACTGCTGAATCAATGTTGATGTAACTGTCAGACAATCTTCAGATTAGTCGAGCAGATTTTCCTGTGAAGTTTGGCAACGATCGGATGTGGATGAAGTCGCGTGCATATACTAGTTTTTAATAAAAGTCAAACTTTATTTGTGTACTAATTTCTTTTGTGGAGTCTCTATTACTTTAACGAAATTTTTAAACAGTACAATTTATCTTTCACATGTTTATTTGTTTAAGTATAATTATAATTTTTTTTTGAAAAAAATCGCGTTTATTTCTTGTAAATTCTTCATTAAACAATGCATATTTTTAGTATTTGGCGTTAGTTTCCATCTTAAAATAATTCTGGCATAAAATTTCAATATCGGTCGGTGAGCTGGTCCATGGATCAGAAATGACAAATATATAATAAATACATAATGGCGTATTTACATCACCACACATACAATTATGTGTAAGCTATACATGCATGAAACATATATTTAAAAATGATTTTCAATAAATGCACTAAATGAATTTGTCATAAATTTTATATTCTAGTTATAAAAAAAAAAAAGAAAAAATTAGTCCTCTCAGAATTAACAAACTAACATTAAGTTTTTATACAGACTGTTTTATTTTTATGACAATTATGTCCCCAATAAAAAAATTTAAAACTATAGGATTAGGTATATCATAGTCCAGGATTGGAAACATTTGACATCCTGGATCACATCTCCTTCAATGTAGGAATTAATACATAGTTAAATGCCACCTCACTGAGGTCCCGGCTTGTTGTTTTCAGGTGGATTATTTCCGGACGGATTGTTTCCAGGTGGATTGTTTCCAGGCGGATTGTTTCCAGGTGGATTGTTGCCGGGCGGATTATTATCAGAGCCGGGTGGACGCACTTGTCTCCTCAGCTGTTCTATTAAGTCAGGATTAGCGGCCTGCATTTGTTGAGCTAATGCCTGACCAGCCTCAAGAAGAGCGGACATGCCACCTTGACCATTAGTAGCAGGTGTAGATGTGCTGTTAACCAAACCAGAAATCAGGTTCTGCATGTTAGGGTCGGCAAGCATTTCTGTCGCCATATTGAGTAAAGCAGGATTCTGTAGCAAGCCACCTAAATCGACGTGACCGCGTTCACCGCGCTGTTGCAAGCGCTCGTCAGCCAGACGCAAGTTTTGTTGGTACGATTCATTATCTGGTTCTAAGGCTACGGCGCGGGCGAAAGCTTGGCGTGCTTCGCGATTTCGGTCAAGAGCTGTGAGAGCAAGTCCTAGCCTGCCATGCGCCTTACTGTAATCGGGCTGTATAGCTAGGGCTGTTGTGCAATCCGCCACAGCCCTATCATGTTGACCTAATTTGAATTGAGCGGCTGCACGGTTGCAGTAGAAAACTGCATTGTTAGGGTCAATATCGATGGCGCGCGTGTATTTAGCAAGCGCTTCCCGGAAACGTTCAGCCTTCATTAATTCGTTGCCTTCATTTTTAAGACGCTCCGCGTCCGCTCGATTGGGCGCCGTAAAGGCCTGTCGTCTTATTAGTTGCAGCAAATCGACACCAATCATTGCATCCTCGGGCTTTATATTGAACGCAGTTTCGATACATTGCAAACCGACTTCGACGCTCTCTCGAGAATCGGCATTGAGAGTTACGCCTTCCAGTTGTTGTCTTAAAAAGTTCACTATACTCGCGGCCACGACTTTAACATCAGACATTGTTTTTTGCGATTAATTAAATTACTTTTCAAATGATTTCAATTATTTTTAGCAATACAATAAAACACGAGACGAAATGACAGACGGAATCACGGAATTTTTTAATTACGTCACTGTCAACATCGAAGAAAATTAATTGACATTTGACAATTAGAGACACAGAATATATATTTAAACATATACTCATACTGGATTATGTTATCTGTGGTCCTAGTATTGCTATTTATTTATCACGTCTCCCCTTAGTTTCAGGTTTCAGCGGATACAGTTGAGCAGAGAGATGTTTAAAATTTTGTATCGTGAGCTGCTCTAAACTGTGCGTAGTTGGTTTATTTAAACATCTGAAGCGAAGTCTGAACGAGTCTTAATTTTTCGCCATCCTTGCAGTGCATTTTACTTCAAAAAACATTCAAGAACATGGATCACACACTTTAATTATCGACGTTTTGGTAGCTTTCTCCTGGTTATATAGTCTCTTCAATCAATCGCATGATTTATATAGGTTTGGTTGCAGGAATAATTTCATTACTGCTGGAATGATTTTTATGGAATATTCGTAGGCAAAATGTATTTTAATAACCTTAACAAATTATTAAAAGAAGTGGGTATGAATGAAAAAAAAAAAATACAAATAAATATTAATGTATATTTTATATTACTTTAGTACAACCATAGATAAATAAGTACTTAACAAGTTATTTATCTATGGTACAACTTAATGCTATATTTTAGTTACAGAAATTAAGCAAATAATATGTGCATTTTCTTATAAAAATCTTTTTAGGCTAAATTTGCAAACATAAATTTTATTATTTCATGCTACTTATTTATACCTACACTACAATTGTTTTAGTTTTATAAGAATGGTCTTTTAGAAGAACATGGATTTGGATAACTTTACATTCGATTGGACCTTCTTTGCTTTTTCTCTGGTCATAAGTTAGCAAGTTGATGCTAAAGGAGAATGATGTTTCTGTACCCGACCCAATAGCAATGACTAGTGTCGTTGAATAGGCAACAACAAAGACGACTTGACTGAAATCTTTCTCCGTTCGGAGATATTCTGATAGTGTTTTTTCACAAAAATGTTTATCACGAAATAGCTCCAATCGGACAGCAAAACGAGCTTTCTAATGTCCAAAACAATATCATTCAAATGATATATCTATCGTGTCTATTGGAGTGGGTACCGGGGCTCCATACTGTTTTGGTTATCCCTTGCTCGTCAATGTTCACGACACGGGTGATCGTGCGGCGTGTTGTCCAACAGACAGACCCAGTCGCGCAGACGGCGTTCGCGCGCGAACACGTCCCGAGGCATTGCGCGGGCCGACAGCGCGTCGCCCGCGCCCAGCGCCGCCGCACCGGCCCACGCCACGGCGTTCGCGTGGGCCGGTGCTCTGTGAAACTTGAACACGGCTGCGCTCACCCGCTGCGCGTACGGCGACTGCGTTGCCAACCGGCGCAGTTCGAACGCCAACCGAGCCGTGAGACCCGGTAGGTTCGCGCCGCCGCCGCACACTAGCACGTTCGCGGCCAGCGCGCGACGGCAGTCGACAGGACTGAGCGCGATGGCCTGCAGCACGGCGTCAGGCAGAGACGCCATTTCGCCGTCTCGCTCGAACATGAGTTCGGCGGCGCGCTCCCTTGTGCGTCCCGACACGAGGACGTCCGCGCGGCCCGAGAGCGGGTAGGCGACTGACCGCGCGGCGGACGGCGCGTCGCCGCTCTCCCACCGCAGCGCACGTTCTCCTCCGCCCACGAAACACGTCTTCACTGCACGACAAAAGAGATAACATTACAGAATAGACTGAGCGATCCCTTTCCACATGTAAAGGATATACGGATAGCAAGTGTGAGAGAGACGAAGCTATCGCGCGGCCAGCAGTAATAAGCCGCCACAGATGCTGCAAGTGTGCTGCCGACCATACTGGGATTAAGAATAAAGGATTAGGAAGGAATAGGATAATGGGCTCTGACAACCCTTACTCATTCACCGAAAACACAACAGCACACGTGCTTTTATTTCACGGTGGTCTTCTTTGAGGGGGTGCCCTGCCACTACTATCCAAATCCAGACCAGAGCCAACTTTGAAAACTTTATTTCCAACGTTGACTCTGCTGGGAATTTGTAGTTTAGAAATAAGGATACTTAATGAGTTCTATCCACAGACCTTTAATGTCCTCTATGACGTCATCGGATAGTTGGAGGGCAGTGCCGTTGTCCTCGTCCAGCATAGAGGCGATCCGGCGATGCAAGGCGCGCGCTCCCAGCGGTTGCGATTGCATGGCGTGCAGCACTGGCACTCCGTGCACCACGGGGACCACCTCCGCCTCCGACGCCCCGATGGACACAACCAGCGTGACGGGCGTGCCCAACGTTAGCGCGCACATACGCGGCGCGTCCGCCCACACCACGCCCGACACCTGAAACTCAACCGAATCCATTTGTTACTCAACCATTCGCTTTTTTAACTCTGACTGTTAAATACCAGTACCCAGTATTAATATCCAGAAGCTATGCAAGGAAAAAAATAGACAACCCAAAACATGTAAACTCTATAGGCTTTATACTTTCGGTTGTCATTAAATTTATTGGCCAGGATTTTTTAGCCAACCCATTCAAGAGATATATATATTTAACACAGTGATATTGATTAAAAATACTTTTTATCCATTAAACAGGTGGGTGAACGTTGACATCCTATTCAGATCTTAGACTATTAGATTAGATTTAAGTCACTTTACAAAACACTAGTTATCTAAATAATGATTTCTTATATATTTTCATATATTTTCTCTAAATAATTCACTAACATTATCAAAACCCCCTTAATTTTGGTATCTAAAATTAGCTAAAAAAAATAATAACATATCAAACCTCATAATGTGTGAAGAGTACTTTGGCGAGTGTTTCTCTGAACAAAGTTGGAGTTAGAAGTGATTCCACCACCACCACCTTACGCTCCTTTGGATTCACCAGAACATGTCTGAAAAGAATTTTTAAACTTATGTGCTTATAATGTATTTTTTATTTTATATTTAAAAAATATAATTTGATCATCTGCCAATAAATTCATTGAAATTTAAAACCAATATGATTTTTATAACAGGCTTGAAAGTTCACCAGCTCATAACAATCCAGTGCCAGCAAACCAGTATCAATGAGGATAAGTCTTAAAAGGGTTTTAAATATTAAATCTAATCAAAAATTTTAAATAGTTTTAATTTAAATCTCTTTAAAATATTTGTGATAGATTTACTATCACTACTACTCAATATTACTATTAGATAATTGCTCTTATAAACAATTACTAAAAAAAAAACAATACCAAAAGAAAGATACGAAAATGTTAGTGCTCTAGTTTTAGCAGTTGTTTTAAGTTGAAATTTGCAAACAAATTCCCTAACAAACTTATTCAAAATGCTGTGTACAGTTTAACTGAGATTTATATAAGAATATTATATAAATAAAAAGTTATAGAAAAAACAATACCTGAAGTAAAGCAAGTGTAACATATGCACGAGGTTATCATACAACTCTTCCGGCGTTTGATAATTGTGGACCCGTTTATACCTCCTTTCCTTTGTGCACCAAAATTCTGACCGTATTATACATCGCGGCGCTGCCTCACCAGTAAAACCAAACCTATTTCCAAATAATTTAATTATTAATAGATTCATTTTTTTTCTAAATTTAAAGGAATTACATAAATTAATGATTACATTAAAACCAAATTGCCTATTATACTTTTATTTAACACGGATATTAAGGAAATGTAGTAAGTATAATAGTTACCTATATATTATAAAGAATATACTATTTTCTATTTTATCTATTAGCTAGGTATGTACAGGTAAAGATTTGTAATAAGCTTATCAATAGTTTATTTCAATCCAGTTTTTTAAATTTGTATTTAGTTACTAGAAATCTTCCCAAATAAATAATTTTTTTACGCAATTTATTTAATGAAACTGTTGTACTAAAAACTAAAAAGTATAAGGTACTTACTTAGTGTAATCTGTTCCTAGGTCTAAAACCACGGCCTGTTTCTCTTGTATTAAAGCTATTCCTTCATATAAAGCCATCGCCGTGATTTTTTAATTTCAGGGCGCGGATATCAGAACCGGTAAATTACTCTTATTCGGCATATGAAATTCTTACATTCCTAGACAGAAAAACATTCAGACCAAGAAAAAATTATATTCTTAGTTAATATAAATATATATTATGAATAAAATTGTTTTGTTTTGACAGCAGACAGAATGATGTCATCGTGTCATTTTCAAAGTCAATTACGTTAATTTTGACAGACAGGACAGACAGCTATCGCAGATAATAAACAAACCACAGACTTCAGAGAACATCCGGACATAAGTTAGGTCTTTCAATTCCAATTTCAGTACGTATTTTGAATGGCTAGGTCTTAGTAATAGTCTTGGTAATTAATAATTATTGCTGTATACCTCGTGGTAGTCATTTTTTTTTACAAAATTTTAGGACTGGCTAATACTGTTTATATAGGTACCTACTGATAATATATTTTGCATTAAATAATAATTTGATTGTCGTTAATAAGACGAAGAAGAGCTGACCAAGGACTTCCCACTATTTATAGTGCTTATTCAACTCTATGGATACTAGGGAATGGTCATCCCTTCATTTTCATCGTAGGTACGTCGAGTCGTTGACGTTTTGTTCGTTCAGTCACTCGGTCACTCGTCGTATATCGCCGCGATAGTGTTGTCCACTTCCAGTCCAGACCAAGTCCAGACTCCAGTGCCCTAGAGATTGGTCCATAAAGTTTGTAACTCAATTCTCATGTAATGCCTACCTATTTATAGATCACTTTTACATTTATGTTACTTCAAGATTATTTCGACTAATCTGTGAGACAATACCTAATGTTACCTATATTTCAAATTTATTTAAAAATATTTGATTTTGATTTTGGCATCTGTCAAGTTTTTTTTTTAAACTTATTAAATAACAAAATTTATTATATTAGGTATATAGAAAGTTCCCGAGAAACGTGTATTAAATTGGATATGTGCATCACAAATTGTTAGTAACTTTCAACAGTTTACTCCGAAACATTATTGTTTATAATTTTGAAATTTGGGGAAAGGAATACCTTTAAGTAGGTACCTATGTTAAACAATGAAATGAATATTATCTGTTGTGTTAGTTCTCTGTGCCACAGATGCCAGTGTTATGGCACATCCACACCATCCTGTCCAAGGAACATATATACTCTCTAGCGATACTGTCCAATACTGTCACTGGCTTGATTTGTGGAATCTACAAATTCTGATCTTTTAAGGTGATCCTGATCTTCTGTAAGGGGATGGCTACTTTCGCCAGATGGACCGCCCAATAACTGCGAAACGTCGTGCTCTGCCACTATTTGCCAGCTCCAACTTTGAAAAGTTCATTCCCAAAGTTGGTCCTGCCGCTAATCGAACTCAGGACCCATGAGACAGGCTAGGGCGCCTTAAGCTTTATTAATAAAAAAAGGTGATAAAAATATAGGTAGAGGTGATACAAAAGACGAGCGAATTAGTCGTGATATTTTGTTAACTGAGAAACGCAAAGTCACTAAGTATTAATATATTATTAAAATAACAAAAGTCGGATCAAAACAATGTGACAATCGCTTTTATGGTCTGGTTTTTCATTTAGGTATGAAAGCAATTGGAAGACGAAACCCTTACATGGTGTTATCGACACACCAGAGACCGCAGCCACGCGATTGCCTTCCGTCTTCAGCCAAGCTGCCTCGGGTCAGCACTCCTGGCTCGCGTCGCCAGACCTACGTCAAGTGTTTCGCCAAGATGCTAGACTCATTCTTCAATAACTATTCATGACAGAAACCTTTTGTCTTGGTTCAAAAAATGGAAAAATCAACTTGTGATTCTAACAGTTTTTTTGTAATTGTATGTAATGTATGCGTGAAATTATTATCTGCAAAAATAATGTATCAAATATAACAGTGACTTTTATAAAATCGTTGATATTAAATTGTGTTAATGCCATTTTAGAAATTACTTTGTCTGAACTGAGATATCAGTATACCTACTACAGAAAATCTTTGCAACATACTTGATGTACTCGTATTTAATTTCTCATAAGATTCTGTCCATGACTGATAGATAATTATGCACTGACGTAACAAATACATTATTTGTGGCAGCGATTTATATCGCTAGATAGATTGCGGTTAAGAAACCACATTGAAGTCCATACAATAAGGCCAGATTCCTAAGACAGTTTCCTAAAAGAACGGAAGAATGGTAGGCGGAAGTTTCGACAGTACCTAATTCACTTTTTTATGAAAATTTTGCCTCCTTTTTTAATTACCTAAACCTAATACTAGCTGGTGCCCGCGACTCGTCCGAGTTCAAAATGTTATATAGCCTAAAGCCTTTCTCGATAAATGGACTATCCAACACAAAAATTATTTTACAATTTGAACCAATAGTTCCTGAGATTAACGCGTTCAACCAAACAAACTCTTCAGCTTTGTAATTTTAGTATAGATTAATCAAAAAGTATACTATATTCAAACTCTAATTAGGTAACTTTCAAAATTATAATAAAAATAAAATTTTTAATTAAATGTATGTATTTATATATTTAATTAAAGAAAAATAAATTAAATTTATAGAACATAAAACATTATAGAACATAAATTTTTATATATATATATTTAAAGGCAAGCAATATGACACGCATACTTATACATATAAATAAAAAACAATAGTAAGTTATTTACTAACTGTATATTTTATACAAATTCCGCTATAATACATATGTACAAACATAAAAACGCATAAAAAAATGTCAATATAAAAAGCTTGAGCAGGATCGGCGCAGGCGCCGGGCGTTGCCCCGGGCTCGTCCGTCGCGGACGCGAGTCGCCCGTCGCGGACGCGTGTCGCCCGTCGCAGACGCGAGTCGCCCGTCGCGGGCGCGAGTCGCCACACTAACACTATTCTAACTACACTACATTATTGTTCTAAACACTCGCACATTAAATGATGGAAGTGATGAGTCGCGCCTTGAAGTTGACTATTCTCTCGGACGTCTGCGCGATCCTTAGGATGAGGTCCTGGATTAGGTTCGCGATGCCTCGGTTTGCGATGATGAATAACCTGGTGATTGGTCCGGGCACGCCCTCCGTTAAGTTGTCGCCCTTGGCTGCCCCGGCGTCATCTCCACCGGCGTCTGCACCCGCGGCGGCGTCACCGGCAGACCCAGATGACGACCCAGCCACCAACTGAAACGCACAGACGTTTTCATATTACTTGTTACTTGTAATGACATTCCTCTTGCAAGCATAGCTCATTTCTCTACAAATTGCCTCAGAATAAGAACTAAAGATAGATGCCCTGTGAACGGCAGTGAAGACGGCAAAACTACGCTTTCGTCGTGTACATACACGGTTGCACGCACACAAATATAATCAAATTAAACTTCGCCTTATTAAAATATTCACTAGTCAAAATGCCGATTTGCGTAGTGAAAGGGTGTAAAAAGCAGTAATTTAAAAAAAAAACAACAGGATGGTAGCACATTTTAAAAGTAAAAAAACTTGGAAATCAACATTTTCAATAAACAAAATCTAAGTTATAGCTTGGAACACGAAATCTCAATGCAGTAAACAGCTTACGCAGACATGTTTATGAAACCGGTTTAACTATGTTGTCCGCAAAATTCTGTCTATAGTTCTTATTTGTTCTGAGCAAGTTACATAACAAGTTCCACAGATTTACAGGTCTACAGACAAATACTTTTACAGCTACAGCATGTTACTCTTACTCTAGGCCAAAATTAGCACAAAACTTAATATTTAAAACGTAAATCACACAATACAGCTATTGCCATTTACAAAGCACATCGTCCGATCAGTCGAACTAAGTAGTCGGATTACAACAGTGACGGATTTATACGTCATTTACCAAGTGTAGGCTATTCAAATTTTGATAGACCCTATCGACCTCTATAATTTAATAGCCTAGTTTAGAATCATAGTAAATAAATAATTAAAAAAATAAAAAATAATAAATAAATAAAATAAATAAAATAATATTTAGTTACAATTTTTTTGTCAATGAAATTGTAACTTTATGATTTGTGCAAAATCGTTCTAATTTCAGCACCTTTGTGAACTATGGGATAAAACTTTTACAAGACAATTATTTAATTATGATTTCACAAGATATAGCTTTTCAGTATATTTCTGATTTAATAACAGCTCAATCATGTACTAACTAGTACTAACTAGGTGAGACACTAATTTCTGTAAGACATAAATAAATATTTTGGTCCCTTTGCCGCACCTAATATCTAACGCCCTAGGTTGCCTAGGTTCCAGCCGACAGCCTGCTGGAAAATCCGCCACTGGATAACAAGAGGCTAACAAAACGAAAACAACATTGCGTCTACTTCTGTTGACACCAGATGCTACTATTGCAAATAATGGAATTAGGCAATTGGTTAAAAAAATAAACAGATCAATACAATGGACACAAAAAAATAAACAAAAAAATCTAGCACTAATGTTTAGCTTAGCACAAGGTGAGTTAGAAATAATAGAGATAGGTGAGGAGAGAGTAAAAAAAAGCCAACTATGAGCTACAAAGTTTTCTACTTAACATCTACAAGCTTCAACCTTACTTTTCATTTTGACATTTAAAAAATGTTAAAAATATCTACTTGAACAATCAACAAATCGTCGTTGTCAAGCCAAAATATGCTAGTGCAAAAAGTATACTTAAAAAAAAAAGATACATACAGGTTTATCTTAAAAAAAGTATTTAATTTGAGAATAGTATTTAATTTAATAATAGAGTAAATTTTGCATGTAACTATAATTATGGCTGCTGCACATTGCATATTCTATTAATAAGGTCGTAATACGACAAATAGGTATCTCAAAAAAGTGCACATAGCAGATTTTGGTTTACAACGACGAAATATCAAAACTACTAGCTAATGGCTAATGGCACTACAATACTGGACAGATGTGTTATTCTACACTAGAGCAGTTGCGGGAGGTGCGAGATTGTGTACTTGTGGCAGGCCGTTGGGGTCCAGAGTGCCTGTGTGGGAGGCTGTGAGTCCGACGTTGAGCGAGTCGGTGCCTGCGATGAATCTGAACGCGGAGCCAGCAGCCCTCGCCATAGCCTCCGCGGGACGCTGCAACATCGGACCTTCTCGCTCGCACAACTCACCGAAACATTCTTATCGTCTACATTCACTTACACGACCTCAATTCACATAACTCCTGTTGAAGGCTTCTTAACGAATCTAGCGCCTCCCCGAATATTGAACAGAAGGAGGAACGTGTTAGGACAGCACGGAAGTTAGAGAGAATAGTTGAAGAGAATATATATGATAATGTAGGTATGAATTTGTGATTGACTTACTCTAACAATGTCGAAAAGGAAGTTCCCGGAGCCGCCACCTGCCGCGCCGGTTGATCCCCCAAAGCTCAGGAATCTGAAATATTAAACAAAATTCCTTAGTAAATGTATATCATTCATAAGCTTCTAAAGTCTGGCTAAGTGAAGTGAAGTGACAAAGATTGCTTGAAAGCTCAAACCATGAAGTATTCAGATTCCCGCTGTATTACTGTGATTTAGCAACGAAAACCTAGGTTAACCTGCAGCAGAAACTTGTAAAATTATAAATGAATCTTGTTCTTGTTCAATAGATGATTGAAAAAAAAAAAAAAAAATTTATTTATGCGGAATGCTTTATGCGAATGCAAATGCGGTAGGTATACTTAGACTGTGATTTCTACATATTTTGACATAAATTGTAATCATAAAATGTGTTTATTTTTTTGCTTTTAGACACAAGTAGTTAACTTACAATTTGCATATCAGGTGTGAATTACCAATTCACACAGTAAGTAAATTTAAAAAGCGACACTGAATATCTTGTCATAGTTGAAAATATTAATCGTGTATTAGTTATTTTATTTTACTGCAACCAGCTTTTCTCGTTATCTAAACATAAACAAAGCTACGTAACAGTTCCAAGCTGTGTTTGTGTGAGTTTACTCAATCGTTCACAATATCTAAGAAATCGAATCGTGTGAATTGAATAGCGACAAAAACTAACAATGCTTTCAATTCTCCATAATGCGTACCCGTTCAAATCCTAACAGATATTATAAATGCGAAAGTGAGTTTTAAACTGCAATACTTTCACACCTTATGCTAAATTTCAAGATGATCGGTTGTGTGAAGCGAGCAAATTTTGAATACGCGTTGTAAGGTATACAGAAAAGGACCTTTCATTCAGATATTCCATTTCTTAGGGATCATCTATAAATATTAAAAAAAAAATCAATGCCTAACAGAAATATATGAGCAATAAGGTTTGAATAAATTATTTGATAATATACCTTTTGTTTCTATTTTCTTCACTGTTGTCACCGTCGTCAAGAGTGATCTCATCGATGGTGGCGGAGTTGGTCTGTGCGGCTGCTTGTTGGTCATCACTGGCGGCCACCTGGAGATCCCCTTGTTGATTCTCACCGAACGCCACCCTCACTTCGGCTTGCTGCGATTCGGCGCCTGACAGCAGTTGATTTTCATCGGCAGCGATGTTCTGTAAAGTGAACGAATGATGAAAATGACGCAAAAACAATAATGCTATGATCGAATGGGTTCCATGGAATGGGCGGTGACGTCCATGCGATGAGGTGACGATGTAGATGGAGGCGCGCGGTCTGCGCGCGCCTGCTCTGCCGACCCCCGGGCAGGCTGGGGTTAGTGCGTGAGTACGGCGCTCATACCGGCAGGAAGAAGAGCGAGCGCTTGCGTCGGTCAGCCTCTGTGGTCGTGGCAGCGGTTGTAGATGTGGTAGTGGACGACGCAACTGGAGAGTCATCTTCATCATCGTCGTCGTCGTCGTCGTCGTCATCGATGTCGATAGTGCCTCCGCCGCTACCCATATTCCCTCCGCCGCGGTTACCGCCAAGAAAAGCTCGCAACACTACCGGACCGAACGTCTGCAGCACCATGCTTGTAATCTGCTGAACTTTTTGTTCGATTATCTAGAACATACACCGCCCTTAGGACACCGTCGTAACTCGCAGCCACTCTGAAATCGACATACCGGCGGACATCCGTTCCGAGGAATATGTGGAAAAGTAATACACAGATTGTTTAAAAGACATATTGTGATGTCATCAGACAGGCAATTAAGAAAGACAATGACGTACCTGCGTTAGAGTTGGGAACAGCTGTCGCAGGATGCCGATGGTACGTTTGTTGCGTTCGCTGAGGTCAGATCCAGGTGCTCCAAGGTTGAGGGTCGCTAGAGTCTCCTGAAACGTTGCATATAGAGTCTGTTAAAGATGGTCCTACGCCCCTGATTTTAATGTCGAAGATTCAACATAAAGGTCGTCCATTTGTTTGCGGCCGCATTTAGTAGGGATATAATAATGCAGTTGTTATCTCACTAAGATGTAATTATGCAATATAATTAAATACAAGTAATTAGTGGCACGCGATATACAAACCGCTGAGGATGGTGTGCCGTGCCGTGTGAATCGGAATTCGGGACGGTGATTATTTTGAATATCATACAATGTAACATATTATTACGTTAATTTAACGATTAGGTTCAAATAAATAATATGCATTAGTACCAACTTCAGAAGTTCAATTATCAGAAATAGCCAATGTATTCACTTTGAGCGAGTTTCACTTTGAGATACGACCGGCAGGCTGTAAAATATTCTACAGCCTTCTACTGTAGAACAGTTAAACTTAAAACCACGTAGGAACAGCAAGATAAAGTGCAGTGGGCGCATGCAATGTATTTCGTGGAAAATAGACTACAAAATCGTTATTCTGTTAGGCTGACGGTCTACTTGATGGTAGGTGGCTACCGTAGCCTATTAATACAAACAAAGTCATAGGCTGCAAGTGCGCTACTGACCTTACTTAAATAATAAGGTCATCAGGAAATAGACTCTGGGCATCTCTCACTCATGGACCGAAATAGTACAGTACTCATGCTGTTATTTCTTGGTGGTCTTCTGTGAGGGATGGTTAGTGGTTACTACCGCCAGACGGCAGGAAAATGCAGAATGACCTGCTACTACTAAAGAGTTTTTCACGCATTAAAATTTTATTACCACTTATTAAATTCTCATTTCGTGAAAATTTAATTTTTTAATTAAGTAGGTACGCTTTTGGGATTCGATGAGTGGATAAGGTATTGCCCTATCCCTTCCTAATCCCTTATCCTTAATATTACTATTGTCGTGTTATGGCGACGGTAGCCATCTACCATAAAGTGGATATGATAAAATGTGTTTCTACTTTAAATTTGATAAATATTTAACAAAGAAACGAAGTAATCACCTGAGCACTGGCTGCGGGCGCGATGATCTCGATAATCTCTGGTTTGTCGTCGTTGGCTGGTGCCGGGTTCGGGTCGGGGTTTGGTTGAGGTGCGGGTGCCGGGTCGGGGGCCGGAGCAGCTCCCACTTGAAGCGCTAATACCGCCACACACACCACCACGTATGCTGCTAATACCGACCTCATCTTGGGAGCTCTTTCAAATTTGGTTGGTATTCTTCTGTTTCAATTCGCACCTGTTCAAAAATTTCTCGTTAGTATACACATTAATAAGCTACTTAGTCTCGAGTTCACCAACAGACGGTTAGTTTTTAAACAGCTGTTTAAAATTTAAACAACCGTTTAATAATATTTTGTTGATCACCATCGTTAAACTACGGGTTAAACGCCCTAAACATCTGATTAACTTAATGATTAATCTGATGTTTAGGGCGTTTAACCCGTATTTTAGCGATTGTGAACAACAAAATATTATTAAACGGCTGTTTAAATTTTAAACAGCTATTTAAAAGTAACCGTCTGTTGGTGAACTCGAGCCTAAATACGATAAATATATGATGATAATAGCAGCTATTAATGATTATTTATTATTATTAATAGCAGCCGCTCGGTACACCGCTCATGTTGTGAGTTTGTGATTCGTGTATTACCAGTATTACCTGGTTGATGTATTCGAGGTACTATTGATTTGTCAACTTCTAGGGTTATCTATTACACTAAAACTGATTTTATAATTGTTTTTTTTTTGTCGCTTTTTTTTCTATACTAATTTATACTTACTAATAAATAAAATTTAAGTGTTTGTAATACTTTAAATTTTTGTCTGTCTGTCTGTCACTAGCAGATAGCTGATGTTATAAAGAGCAACTTAGACTACTTTTATTTTAGAAAAAAAAATGGTGGTTACTGCCACTAGACGGCCCTGGCAATACTAAATTAAATTATTTAATTTAACTACTTATTCATCTATGTGAATCGATCGTGCACGTCATTACAAAACTGGGAGAAACCGTTTTTGTTTCATAATTACAAATATTTAATATTTCATCAGTATTTTAAAATTCTGAAACTGGTCATTTCTAAACCGTCGTTACGAATTGTAGACAACGAGGTTTCACAATTTTAAGGTCATTAGAATGTGGAACATTAAAAACTGTGAATGTCAAACGGTTGTTAACTTTGACCCTAATATTGTTTTTTTTTAAATTTTTATTGGAAAAAAGAAGAAAAAAAAGTATGCAAATGTTTTAAAAGCGTATAATGAACGCGCGGCCTTTTCGTCGTTCTGATGTAATCCAACGGTATTCACATTAACATTTTCGACACCGCCCACTATTGCCTAAGATTTACTAATTAATCGTCTCTCAAATGCTTCTAAATGTCGACCAACTAACTCATTAGGCGGAATTTGCCAAACTAAACCTCGTCATATCTCGTTTCGGAACCGAAAACGTAAATTCTATCCGAAAACTGAGACATTTTTGTTTTTCGACGGAAGAATTTTGGTAGTTATTTTACTTAGGTGGTTAGGTGTAGGATATTTACAATATTGAATTTTTAGACATACATATTATATTGGATATACTAACATTATTGATTGTAACGCTAATTTGGTTTTCAAAAATTTATTTTATTATACGAAATATCCATCTAAATTTTAAAATCTGTTCTAAATGGAAAAGAGTCCAACTAATAGGCTAATTTTCTGAATATAAAAAATCCCTGGGTAGTAGTTATAACTTGTGCTTTTGCTCGCGACTTCGTCCGCGCCCCTTTATTCTTAGGTATTAAAAAATTTATTCAATATTTATTGCTCATATATGTTTATGTCAGGCGTTGCATTTTTTATTTTAATTTTTTTTATGATCCTTCGGGAACAGTAATTTTTTCTGAATCAAAGATACCCTATGTCCTTTTCTATATCCTTGTCAATGTGCATGTAAAATTTCGTGGTGATTGGCTGAGTAGTTTCAGGGTGAAGGCGTAACAAACAAACTTATTTTTGCTTTAATAATGTTAGTAATAAGGATTTGCCCTATTTTTCAACTGTTTAATGTAGTAAGACGCTAACGGACGAAGCTCTGACGAAATGCAGCAATTTGCAATTTGTTGCTCTGTATAACAGGCTAATGAATCGAAAATAATGCGTAAATGTTTAGTCCGATATTATCGCGAGCGCTCGCAAGGTTGTTGTAATTATGTGTTTGGCTTCTTATCATATTAAATATAGTTTATACATTTGAAGAACATATATGGTATAATTTATAAAAATTCAAAGACGTAGTCTCCGGGGAAAGCTAGTAAATTGAAAACACGATTTGCGAAGGCGTTGGCAAAAGCTAGTATCAAAAAGTTTGAAACCAAGTCGCCGAAACTGTCCGAGTCAATCTCTTTCTCCGCTAACTTCTAACTTCTAACACAGGGCTAACTCAATGGATTTTAATTCGATTTTCACTTATGTTAAGCGGTAAAAGACGAGGAAGGTCTGTGTATTCAAAAAATTGCACCCCGGTCGAAGCCGGGAGCAGGTCGCTAGTAGGCGATAAATTTATATACCTACCCGAAAGAAGTCGTTAGCAAAATCTTGTACGTATATATGTGTTCAAAATTACGCAATTTTACGCTATGAACAACACATTTGAATGTTATGCAAATTTTATTTAAGATGTGTCATATAGATAGATAGTAATAGTTTGTTAGAGTTATAAAAAAATGCGGAGGCCAAACGGAGGCGTATTTATATGTAATTTTATCTTTTTGGGCTTTTGTGTCAATTTCGCAAACACCTGTTACGAAATAGAATATAAACTTGATTAACATTTGCCCGCGACTTCGTCCGCGCCATTTTTTCTTAGGTGTTAGGAAAACATTTATGCAATATTTATTGCTCATATATTCTTGTAAGGCGTTGAATTTTTTGGATGATCCCTTGGGAGCAGTGCTTTTTTCTTTACGAAAGGTACTCTGTGTCCTTTTCTGTATCCCTGACAACGTGTATGTAAAGTTTCATGATGATTGAGTAGTTAAGGCGAGAAAGTGTAACAAACAAACAAACAAATTTATTTTCTCATTTATAATATTGTTAGGATTAGCCAGTCATAACAAACATTGTTTTGGGCAGGACCAAGTCTGCCAGGTCCGATAGTTGAAGTAAATTATAATGCTGTAGATAGTCTTTTGAAAATCAATAACCTCATATTTTCTTGAGTAATATTCTCTTTGAGCGTATTATGTATATATCCAACGAATTCGAATATATCATATATACCAAAAAAAACTCTTTAATCCTTTAGCTGTCGAGTAGTGTAATTAAATTTTGGACATAGATGACATATAATGAAAATTCAACACTAACTCTAATATACATAATACCAAACGGTAGAGTCGTTTGTCTAATTGTAATGATCATTAAAAAAAAAACTGCATAGTAATTTCAGACGCCCGTTAATGTCACAGAACACTCATTACCTCACTTATTATAATTATTACAACAACATGAGACGTCATTGTGTATGATTGTGGAATTAAGTTGTTCTATTGTTGGTTAGACACGTGTCAAACAGTTAAACCATAATGATGGTTTAACCATAATGATGGGGAGTGTCGAATGATTGCTTTGCTACTGTTATTGTCCACTTTAAGAAGAGTGGACTCATTACCTTCTGTAAAAAAAGTTGAAAATAAATAATTTTTACTAAAGCTTAAAAAGTGTAATTTTTTTGCTATTAAACTTTGAAAATGAAGTATGAAATAAAAAAAAAAATGTTATTACATCGTAAAAATACTTTGATTTCTGTGCATTCGTTAAAACTTGTTTTATTAAGCGGAAACAACTAAACGGGCATAATAAGCATCTTAAAATTCTTAAAGTAAATTAATATGTCATTAATTATTGAATAATTATTAAAATGTTAGTCTCCAAGAGGTCAATTTATGACAGGGCCACCTAACATAATGCCAAGGTGGAAATTAAAATGCCTATGTCATTTTAATTTATAACAAGTGAATAACAAATATGCAATTGCCTTTACCTATGCGGTTTGATAAATTAGTAGGATTTTGTAATTCTATTCAACACTAAATTAATGTATTAATCATTGCGACACTGTAACTTTATGTTTAATGCAAATAATAGTAATAAAATTAACATTGAATAATAAAAAAACTGTCAGTCTTAGGACTGCACGTCAGAAGTAAAAACTACGCCATCTGTTAACAAACTATCGACGAAGTTACGAAGATGGATGTACTAATTCGAGTGGATGGCGCTTATTTCATACAATTAAAATTGAAAGAAATTTTCGAATCCAACTTTAGAAGGGTTGGAAAAAAAATTAAAACAAATTTTCTTCAAATTATACAAAAATGGTAAAAATTACAAAAAAAGTTTCAGACAAATATTCTAGAGACTAGTTTTACATAAAAATGTTTATATAACTTTTTTTGCTAAAATTAAAATTATAACAGAGTTATGGTTTGATAACTTTGCATTTAAAAATATGAGTGTTTTTATATACCTACTTTTTATTCAGAAGTACCAATGGGAAAGGTAAAAAAACTAGCTATATACAGCCAAGAGTAGCTGGGTTCAGATATTTATGAATATTAAATGAGGTATAATTAATAGAAGTTTCCGTTATTGCCATAGAATTAGGTTTAAACTAATACGCAACGCACAGTACATTGCAATGAGACAGCTGCGGTCGCAACTCGGCGCAGGATTATCATCTAGTGTTGCCACACGAGATAAACATGTTTAATGACGTTTCATATTACACTTTAATACGTACCACAGACTATATACGTACGTTCACCACTATGAGAGACGATTCGTTGACCGGCCGTGTTACGACAATGCTATATAGCGACTATGGTTTTACTCAATTTATAACGATTCAGAACGAGTGAAAGATAAATGGATTTTGATAACGCATAAACACACGTGTTCTTACAAAACTAGATATTATTTACTATTTATTTATTTCATAGCATTTGCAATAAGCAATAATTATGATAGGACTAACGAGTTTGATATCATTAACACCTGTTGGTGATATTTACCTTTAAAAGTAAAATGACTTTAAAAATAAAAATATGCTGAAATTTATTATTATTTAATAAATTTCAAAAATATATTAACTGTCAAAAATATATTAATAATAATAAGGCAAAAAACGACAAATTACTGTTTGTTTTTATTTTTAAAAAGAAATCGATAGTTATATTTAGGTATTGTTTACTTTTCTGCTGACGATTTCATAGTTTTCATAAAGTAATACGAAATGTTAGTTATTATTGATGTTTCTTCAGTTTCAGCTATGCCCTATAATTATCATTAATAGCTAATAATTTACCATTACCATTAACGTTATATATATATATCAGCTGAACCGATTTTAAGGGGACTTTAACTCTTACATAGAGGACTAATTTGAGAAAAATAATCTATAATAGTCACTGCCTTAAGCTTAAAAAATCTATGCGCAAAAAAGTCTTGGACGACTTTTTTTTGTATAAATTGTAGCAGGAGACACAGTCAGCGATCATAATTATCCCTATTACTATAAACATACGTTTCTTTATTATGACATAATTGCACACATTGTCACCTTTCCGCAACCGACGCAATTTGTTCTAAACAAACACATCCATTTCCTAAATTCCACAATGGTCTAATGTAATGTTTAATTTTAGGCGACACTCTTCCTCGACGATTAGCCCACTTCCTAAACAAACGGCGAGTCATATTGCACCATAAGTACATTTAGAAAGTCTCACCATAATCTCTATAGTCCGTTTGTATCTCTACCAGTTCTAATAGGAAGACAACGGCACCTGTGATTATATGCGCCGGCGCAGGCAGTACGTGACGCCCACAATTTACGTCATGCGCTGACACCTCTATGTCTTGTCACTCTGTTTATGTCTCCAGTGTTTATAATTCCCGACAGGATACGCTTTCTAATTATTAAATTGTTTTCTTAATAGATTTTTCGTAATAAATAATGTTAGTTTTGTTTTTGAATTGTTTTAAAATTTTGTGGACGTGTATGGCTGGTTGTAGCTTTAGTTTAAATATATAATTAATTAAGATAAATGGACGAAGTCGCGACAAAAAGCGAGTACTCTTTATATTCGTATGCAAAGTTGTGTCAAAACTACAGATCCTTTGGAGATAATGAACAATCAAATGAACTTCCAAGCAGCACAAACAATCAATCAAAGAATTATTATACAAGTATTATTACATAATTTTTGTTTTATTACTCTTTGAAATTTGAAATTTTAATAAGTTTTGTTTACCACAATATAAGCGTTCTAGTCTTGTGTCAGCATATTCTATTTATTTTATATTATACACCACCCACCCAATTTGAGGAGTGCGCTAACCAATAATACCCAATAGTGGGACCTAGTAGTCAAATAACAGAATTTTTACAAATTCTAATGTGTTTTGTACTTATAGTTAGTATAGAAATAGATGAAAAATTATTTAATGAACTCTATTTTTGTAATCGACTAGACAAAATCAATAGAATCGAAGCCCTTCTAATCCACTGCGGTTCAAATATTATGAAATCCCATTTCATAATGTTTGTAAGACGCATTAAAAGTTGCAAAATACAAATGTATACATTGTTACAATATACGTACAACCTTTCTCTCAATTGCTATGACTTAATTGAAAAAAAAAAAAAAAAAAAAAAATATATATATATTACAATTTTCTGTTCTACAATAATTTTAAATATTTTATTTATTCCTATTATGTATTATTTGACGTATTATTATTATTATTATTATTATTATATGACACGACAACTTTAAATAGTCCAAGTAAAAGGCACCAGATAGTATATAAGAAATAAAACATTTACTTATCACATTTTAGATTTTATTAAAGTACATTTTATTTAAAGTGTCTCGACACAGCTAACAAAAGCAAATCAGGTCATCAGTTTCTTATTATTTTCGTTTTAACGGTTGGAATTTTTATCATCATGTAAGAAATACCTACTTTTATTACCGAATTCTCAGAAATGTAAGTTAAAATAAAACAATGGCATGGGTTTAAACGATGTCCTTTGGTTTTTACAAAAATGCATCAATTTATAAGATACTAGTTTATACTAGTAATTTATAAGAAAAATAAAAAATATGTACGCTTTGGCTAGGCGTTAATATTTTTATTTTATTTTAAATAATCTCTATGGAAGGTGACCCCATGTCATTTCCTGTATTACTGACAACGTGTATGCAAAATTTCATGATGATCGGTTGAGTAGTTAAGGCGTGAAAAGGTAACAGACAGACAGAATTATTATCATATTTATAATATTATATATAAGTATGGATTTGTTTGAATGGCATTGAATATTGTAAGAATATAAAGTGGCTACATTTTAACTAGCTCCACAATGTTGCGTCTAGGAAACTTAGTGGTTGATTGAACACCAATTAATATCGAACGGATGTACTGTCGGTGACGACATAATTAATTATGTTACATTTTCACCTCTTGATTTTTTTTTATCGATCGCTTGAAAATTATTGCATGTTAATATGTGTATTTATGTGTATTTTAAAAGTAAGTAGTCAACGGACAGGCTTTAGGTACACACTTGATGGTAGGTATCATTATGGTCATGGTATACGCCTGTAATTGGTACGCGTGTATATTATAAATAAGTGACAACTGTTGGCGTTTCTTAAATAAATAAATTAATAAGTATAATTTTAATTACCTAGAATAGTTTTAAGTTTTTTATAAGAAACTAGCGACCCGCTCCCAGCTTCGCTCGGGGTGCAATTTTTGTATATAAAAATCTTACATGTTCATCCCTCTTACTATTTAAGTATGTAAAAACCGAATTAAAATCTGTCAACCCATTCTCGAGTTTATGAAGGGTACACAACCAACTTAACATATATATATATATATAAAAGAAAAACGAAGATTATTATATAATATAACTGATATAATTCTAACTCATTTTATAAATTCGAAACACTCAACCGATCATCATGTAATTTTGGATACAGAAGAAGACATAGGGTACTTTTCATCCAGAATAAAAGTACTGATCCCAAGTGATTATTAAAAAAATAAAATCCATCCATCCACTTTCCATGTTCATTTCTAAAGTTGACCCTGCCAGGAAAAAGTTGAACCCGGGCACCCTGGAGCAGAGTGTCAAGGTAAGATTGGAACAGAGATGGGTTTGTTCATGGCCAGCATCCAGCCGTGTAGCGAAGATGAGGCCTATGATGGAGCGAGCTCACCCAGAAGATGCCTATTCACTCGAACTTTGAAAAGATTTAGGTTATATGAGCTCGGAAACACAGACGCCGGCAGACATAACATAACATGACATGACAAAAACACTAATGGTTAACCAACGAAACTTTTCCACTATCTATAGGACTGTAAATAACTTTGATTATTGGAGTTTCCTCATAACCGATCTCAATAGATCTCAAAGGGCTGTTATAAAGAGCTTATAATAACTACAGCGAGAGTATCAAATATATGACAGTGTTGCGCAAATGATTGGCACAAATATAACTATATATAATAGTTGTGAGTAGGTTCTCATGTTTACGACCCAATTGGTTACGTCTTCCACTTACGACTATATTAGTCTCCGCAATAATACCGCACGCTTTATGAATAGCTCGTACAAATCCATAAATTTAATTACTTAACAGAAACATTGCGTAACCTTCAAAATGGGGCTTCATAATACGTTTGACATTCTCTTAACTTTAACATATTTTATATGGAAACCAAAAGCACGCGTATTTGTTATAAATGCGAGAATCATTTAATTTAACCTAACAAATAAATTTTAAATGCGTAAGTGCTACTCAAAATCTTTATTGCTCGTATACCATCCTATATAGGTACTTTTCTGTATTCCTAACAACGTGTACATGAAAAACTTAAT
Organism: Synanthedon myopaeformis; assembly: GCA_944738685.1. Lineage (NCBI taxonomy): Eukaryota > Metazoa > Arthropoda > Insecta > Lepidoptera > Sesiidae > Synanthedon > Synanthedon myopaeformis. The sequence continues at coordinate 7,534,148 of OX122932.1, read as the reverse complement.
AATGATCAGTTGAATAGTTAAAGCGTGATAATAATTACAGCGTAATAGTTAAACCTCTTATAAACACTTAATATGCCGACCCTTATTAAAGACAAATAAAAATTAAACAGTATCAAGACAGTTTAGTTCAATTTTCGTATTGCACTCTACAAATTTTTATTTCCCCATTTGTAATGACATCATGAGATTCTAAAAGATCTCTACCCACCATTTCATTGTACGTTTGGTTACTCGTGAGGATAGCCCACATTGAAAGGTGAGCCAAGTCAGTTCCCAGTTCATTCGATACTCGGTGAACAGAAATTGAAAGTGTGTCAGCGAAGCAGCTTCACTTACGTAATTATTAACGCTTCCTTCATCTCTCTCGCTCCATTTAGAAAGGCGACTTTTACATATTGCGGATAAGTAGATGGGTCAGCAGCCGTTCATATGAAGGCCTCCACTTTTGGGTTTTTTCCGAGCAGTGAGTCAACGTTATGCAGTGAAAGGGTATTGTGCAAATTATGCACAACCAGCTAAACTCGTTGCAACGCCTTGACGTCCGCACCGAGCGAAATTGGAACAGAGAGCCTTCAGAGGCTACGAAATCCAAAATATTCATGTAAAATTTTATCTCATGTGAGACTTTTTAAATTTTATTTTAGTTTATATTTGAACTGTAACGACTGTAGATGATGCTCAAAAATTGCACAATGAAAACAAGGCACGAATCAGCAGTGCGCCTTGCTTAAGTACTTGCCTATTATTTTATGTACTTATGAATTACAAGATGTTGCACGCGACTTCGCCCGCGTAAATTTATAAAATATAGCATATAAGAACGTAGCTTTCTACAATTGAATGAATTTTTAAAATCGGTCTAGTAGTTTATGAGTTTTTTCATTGCAAACATACAAATCTTCTCACTTTATAATATTAGTATAGATGATATCATTACGAGTATCAAACAATTTTATATGACACTTTAAAAAAGTGAAGAGAAGACACTTTAAATACGTCTATGTGGGTAATTTTGAAGCAGGAAAAAATGTTAAGAGATGTTAAAAAAGTGTATATCAATAGGAAAATTACACCCAGACACTTCAAATAATAGTCGACGCAATACAAACAATAACAATGTTGCATCCCATTCTTGCTACTATTCAAAATGTATACAGCTATCTCGTTCTAGCTTGTTTACATACACGTGGTCTGCTAAATCAAACGTAGAACGTCATTCGATGCACGCAATAATAGTATGAGATAAGATGCTTTGTTAAATTATCATAATAGACCGGATTTGTGATCGCGTTCGTGGCTTCGATTACAGAAGGATGAAAGTTCTAGGAGCAGTTAAGGTACCAGCAAGATTTAACCTAATTTAATTTGTGTAATTGTGTATTTGATACGAATAATAAAGTAATTAAGAGTTGATAACAGACAATTTTAACAAAAGAATAAAATGTACACTACAATATAAATAAAGGTTTATAAATATAAGCGCAATATTAATAGTGTAATGTATCAATCAAGTACATATATTATAATTTTTTTATCTTATGTTAAGGTCGGCAGACAGGCTAACGATCCACTTGATATTAGGTGGCTACTGTCGCCTATAACATAAGTAATAAGGTCTGATGCTGCAAGTAGGATTGAGGATTAAGCATTGGGAAGGATTAGGGAAATGGGCTCTGGCATCCCTTGCTCACTCACCGAAAACACAACAGGACACATTATTTAGTTACTTTAATAAGTAAACAAGAATAACAGTGTTTTTTTTTTGATTCCAAAAAGCTCTAGATTTTCATATTGTTTAAAAATCTCTATAATTTTGACATGAAGAAGAATTTTTGACTGCTCAGATTGCTTATAATATAATTTTAATAATTACTTTGGACTTTTATAATTGCTTAAATTTTAAGTCATGCTTTTTAAATTTGTAATCCTATATTTATTGTTGTAATTACTTGCAATAATTAATTAAATAATCGTAATTAATAGAGATAAAATATAACTGGCATGCAAGCAAATGTAACTGTGTATGTTTGTATTTGTTTTTTTTATTACTAAAATAGAAAAAGCGATATCGCCGCCGTATTCAAGCATGTTAGAGATTAAAATAAAATAAGTTACATATTATGACCGTAAACGGCTTATGTAGTTTAATAGATGATAATTTGCATATTTATAAATATTACGTTAAAATACGAGTTGCAGGTGTCGAAATTAAAATATTGATATAGTTAAAGTACATGTATTCGTGTGGGTTTGGAAGTGCGGTGTGGGGCAGCGCGGGGCAGAGTGGGGCAGAGTGGGGCAGCCGGCGACAAGGACGCGGGTAAAAGTGGAGCCCGTTCGCATTGGGCGTGTCAACATTCACTTGCCACGACGGACACAAAAATTATATGTATATTACACTCGGAAACGCTTTACTGTATTACCTTTTATCAGTCTATATATGAGACATATGTATTTTGTGTCTGATGAAGCTCTGACCTTGCTTGGTCGGCAAAAAGAAGAACAGGTGGACCTAGAGCGCGATAGTCGGAGGACATAAAAAATGTTCATTTCAAAAAATTGCATATAAAATAATTCAAAATGTATTATTTCAAAAAATTTGCAATATCTGTATCATTGTAGAATAGGGGTCAAAAGTTAAAAGAATAATTATCCTACTATCCCATGGGAAGCAGGCGGGCCGGCTCGCTCTCCTTCCGGCTTGTGCAGGTGCTTACGGGGCATGGATGCTTCGGAAAGTACCTGTGCGACATCACAAGGAGGGAGCCAACCACTGCTTGCCATGAATGTGAGGCGCTGATTGATACGGCCGACCATATGCTGGCGGAGTGCCCATAGGTTGGGTAAATGAGAGGACGGCTCTGACGGCAGTCGTGGGTCAGGACGGCTGGAATGCCGTCAAGACGATTTGTGACGCGGCCCTGAGTGGCAAAGAGGCCAATGAGCGGTCCAGTGAGGTTGACGCCCAGGCCGATCCACTCAGGCGCCGAAGAGGTGGCCGACGTACCCGGGCGTACGCCGCGGCGCACGTTGCGTGATCAATTTCAGGGCGTCAGACGGGGACATCTGGTGCTCTAAAACACCTAAAAATGATGCGTGGCGGCTCATGGGATTCCTGAGTCGCCATAAAAATGCGAGGCGAACGCTCGCCACGAGAAAAGTCCGAAGCGGACGTAGCGATGAGTGGGAATCCGAAGATAAGGCTTCGCTGTGATCTCGGACCCACACATCACCGCGGATGGTGGAATCCGGGGGGTTTTAGTGGGTATCCCCGGTGATAACAGTCGACGAGGGATAGTACGTAAATGTCATCTCCCCTCCTAAACAAAAAAAAAAGGATTCGATGGAGACATGTGGCGAGAGGCCGCAATTTAGGACAAGAAACAAGCTCGTACTACAATATTTAAATGATTCGCGTTATATGAATATCGCGTGTTTCTTACTTAACTGTTTAAGTTAGTTAATTTGATACGGAAATGGAGTTACATATGCTACGTGGCTAACTACATATTGCATTTGTTCGCTTGTGGCTAGTTTTTTTAAGTGCACTGCGAATTGAATGTTAGTGGGAAACACTTTTTACATACAATTAACATATTTGTATCACAAACACTACATGCGTCGTGGCAGATTTTTATTTTTAATACACATATGATTAACCACCAGATTGTTTAATTCTGATTGTTAATTAATTATTAAGTGATTAATTATTTTTTTATTTAATGAGCTGTGTTTCACTGTTTAATTTAAACATACTATATTTAAAAATCATAAACTAACCCCCGACTTTCTATTGAGCCTAAACACGGTATATCTCCTGTAAGTTGCGAAGGACTACTTGATGCTGCAGTATCAGATCAAGGTTTCCATGTCATAGAAATACCACCGAAGTAATTTCACATCAATCGAACACGTGGAAGTTAGTGAAATCCCTTCATCAATTAGGAAATGGGCTTTAAACCCTTTAACAGATCTGCATAAATTATAGACAAGAAAGATTCATGATCACACAAAAAAAAACCGGATCAGTCCATCCGTTTCAAAGCTACGATCAAATAGACGTTAAATTTATAAAAACAACCCTGTTTTTGCGTCAGGAATCGGGGATTAAAAAGGGACGCGAATGAAATTGTGAGCAAAAGCAAGTTTTCCAAAAATAAACTATAACTTTTTAATTGAAATAGTTAAAATTTATCTATTTACTAATCCTTGCGTATTAATCTATAAAGTGTTACTTTAAGTAAATCAATTAAGTTATAATTTTTTATTGTAACATTGATAATTGTTCACTAACAATAGATCTATAAAAGTGCATAGTGCAGTGACCTCGTAGCTCTCAGCGTCGATTATTACCAATATTCAGTGCAGCCTTGTACCACTTGTCGCCAATGAGAACTGTTTTTCAATTTTTATTTTCTTCCAAGCTCTCTAGTGTTCATATTTTGTTCCCACAAGTCGTTTACAAAGTTAACTATGTGGTGCAACAAATCTTGTGCGCAATGTGATCATTTGCATCATAATAATTTGCCTGTTTAACCTAAGTAAAGTATATTGAAAAATTGTAAGCGTTGCAAATTGTATGAGTTTTAACACCTGACATCTTTATCGTTCTATCTTATCTTTATCTTTATTTTTAAAGTATGCAAAACTACTATGGTCGTGAAACCATCAATTATTCACAAGTTTATTTCAGGCCTTGAAAAAGAATACTGAAGAATAAAACTAGACAATCACATTTGGCAGCGTACTTGGTTACCACTACCAAGTGATTTAATTCCTGGCAAAGTCAGGAATGAAAAGTACTTTTCTAGTTACCTTCAGGTCAGTTATTTGGTTTTCTCCCCACAGTTCATTGTGTGGTTCATAAGTACAACAACAACAACAGGGAGTTATTGTTTGACGATTATTATTGTAAGGAATAAAGGCTAACGCGTTGATGTCGTTTGTATGGCGTTGTTGTAGCATTATGTAGCATATTAATTTGCTACGAAGCAGCTACGAAATTATTTATTTGTCTATACTAATATTATAAAGAAAGAAGATTTGTATTTTTCTATTTTTGTTTGTAATGAATAAACTCAAAAAGTACTGGACTATTTTAAAAATTATTTCACCTATAGGAAGCTACATTATCAGGGAGTATATAGTTACGCGGACGAAGTCGTGTGCAACAGGTAGTATCACATAACAAGCATTAATTGCTCGCAATATAGTCCGCGTCCCTTTTTCAAAGGCGTCGAAGCTTCAATGTTTTTTATTAATTTATTTTTCTAAGGTCTTAAATACTCAAAGTTGACCTTTGACTATATGAATTCTTCAGAATGTTTTAATTATTATTATAAAACTGGCTTTTGCCCGTGACTTCTTTTGCGCGCCCATTAGTTTTATGTTAATTAAGTGCTAAACAATTAATTCAATATTTATTGTTCATATATTTTTGTCAGTCGTTAAAATTTTAATTTTTTAATTTTAAATGGTCTCCCTCGGGAACAGTACTTTTTCCTAGATAAAAAGTATCCTATGTTATTTGGTGTACTTCTGACAACCTGTATACAAAATTTCATAGTGATCGGTTGAGCACGTAGATAATCCTAACAAATGAACCAACAAACTCAATTTCGCAGTTATATTATTAGTTAGGATAACAAGTTTTGAGACTGCGTAGGTGTTAGTGGCCTAATCTAATTATACCTCTGTTTAGGTTAAGATAAATGATGACAAGAAAATGTAATAATATCAAGTTGGGAAACACAAATTACACGAGGCCAGAGGTTTAATAGCACTCATAATATTCGATGCTTATTTGCAGTTGCCCATTATAGAAAGACAGGGGGACCTATTGACTAATAAATGAATGAACAAATACATTTTATGAATAATATGTCAATGTGTTTTATATAACAGCGGGCTTTTGTATCACTTTGTTAAGTTAAGTACTGCGGGCCAGTTAAGTTAAGTACTGGGAGAAGGTTGTGTGTCTCAAAAATCCCTGACCCTCGCTCATTGTGGGCTTTTAGTGGGTTCTTAGACCCACATAACCCATCACCAATCTTCTCGTGGCATACTACGTTTCGCAATCATACAGATTCGGTAACCGCTCAGGCGACAGTAACCATCATTTACAGAATACCAACGTCAAATAACAGCATATCTACTTTTGTGTCAGATCAATTCCCTATTATTTACTAATTCATACTAATATTATAATTTATAATGAATAAACTCAAAAACTATTGGACCGATTTTGAAATTTTTTTCCAATATAGAAAGCTACATTATCAGCGAGTAACATAGGCTATATTTTATAAAGTTAAGCAGGCGAAGTCGCGTGTAACTGGTAGTCTTTAATACTACTAAGGTCATCAGCACACTTGGAGAACTTGTGGCGTTGCTTGTGTTATACGCGACGATAGTCACTTCAAATCAAGTGGGCCGTCAAGTTGTCTAACGACTTCTACTTAAGATAAATGTTAATGATAAAAATCTAATAATATTGCTGATCAATTGTAATTGGGCTTGACTTTGCTATATTTTTACGAATACTAGCTATGATTCTACGGCTTTGTTTATCATTTAATGTGCTAAATATTCACAATGTTCACATGTATAACAATTTGCATAGTGATTGTTTATATAAGTTGATGTGTAGTCCTAAATAATATTATAAATGCGAATGTGAGTTGGTTTGTAACGCTTTCACGTCTCAACTACCCGATCGATTATTATGAAATTTTGCATGCACGTTATCAGGTATACAAAAAAGGACATAGGGTACTTATCATCTATCTATACTAATATTAATGAACACAGAAACTACTAGATCGATTTTGAAAATTCTTTCACCTATAGAAAGCTACATTATCAGCGAGTAACATAGTATATATTTTAAAAATATAAAAGTAATGTTTCCGAGGATTATCTAAAAATAAAAATTATAAATTCAACGGCTGACAAAAAATATATGATCAATAAAGATTGAATATAAGTTTTATTTAACACGAAAGTTAGTATGAAAAAACATATTACGAAGTGATAATGAATAAAAAATATATTACCAATTGAGAGAATGTAATTGTCTACATTACATTACATATTACATAATTACTAATTTGTCAGGTGTTAATATAATCGCAAAACAAGTTATCTGAAATAGAAAGTTGCATTACGACAAAACAGTCGACTGTCATCCTTCTAAACTTCGCTCCTTTCACGGCTGATTAATTTTTTTAGACTTTTTATAGCGATCGCGATTTAATCTCAAGTTGAATCTTAATTATTTTTTTAAGTAAAATAAATTCAAGTTAAGTTGTAGAGTTATGATAAAAATGAAATCGTCAGAATCTATTTTTTATATACATATAAGTATATAGATCAGAATCTATTTAGTCAGGCAAACGATTCAATTGATGGTATGTGGCTACCGTTGCCTATAACACAAATAACGCCATGTGTGCTGAAGTACTATGTGGCTTAGAAAGGAAGATAGGGAAATGGACTCTGGCATCCCTATTTTTTTAATTTTGAAAAATATCTTTTTAAGTTATTGTTAGGACACGTATAAATGGCATTGCAAAATTAGCATTAATCTGCTTAGTGTATCTTTTTATTAGTTGTACAATAATAATTCGTTATAGTCATTTTATTTGTACATTAACAAAAATTGAATTTTCCATGTTAATTGTAACCAACTGTAATGTAAATGCGGATTGAGAGAGCGAATCGAACTCGATTGTAATCGATTCTCGCTGCGCTCGCTTCAAAAGCATTCAATGTCGATTGAGCGCGGCTGCGGCTTGCAGCGATACAGTACACTTATCCCTAGGCCACGAAACTAACCTTAGAAGCGAATTCACTTTGCGCTGCAAGCGTCAAAAACAAATAGTGGTTCATATTTAACATGCAAATTGCATCGAAACTTTTGGCGCTCGATGCTGACGCTTGCAGCGCCTAAGCGTAATCGCTTCGAGCGTTAGTTTCGTGGCCCAGGCATTATTATACATATTTGTACAATTAATTACTACTAATTAATAATATGGATTTATAGGAACATGCTTGGCATATCTTCAGAGTACAAAAAAGTTGAAGTTTTGCGTCGATGGAAAAATATTTAAGAATGATAAATGGAGAGGAATCTACAATATTTCGGCCACGTAATGAAGGTGAATGGCGAAAGATTTTTTTAATTATAAATTTGCAATGGCTTCGCACGGATAACATTATTTCTGAAAAATATATACACAAATCTTCACTCTTTACCGCTCTTTCCATTAGTGAAAACCGCATTAAAATCCGTTGGGTGGTCTTATAAGATATAATAAGTTAGCGGTGAAACAGACAGAGGCGGACAGCGATTTTATTTTATAACTAAAGCACGTGACTTCGCCAGCGTAACTTTATAGCCTACGTAAAAATATAGCCTACGTTACTCGCTGATAACGTAGCTTTCTATGGGTGAAAGAATTTTTAAAATCCCTTCTGTAGTTTTTGTGTTTATTCATTACAAACATACAAATCTTCTCTCTTTATAATATAATTTTATGTGTAGATAAAATATAGATGAGATGACTAACCGAAGATAGGGAGGCGAAAGAAAACTGTGAAATGACTAGACTGCTTTGTCAATGACTGCGTAATGTAGTGTGCTCTGTCATTAAAATTATTTATTTTAAATTTATAATGTTACAATTTACGTTATTATTAGTGTTAAATACAGATTTAATAATTTCATTTCCATTTAAAATTCACAGATGATCGACAGTTCAATGAATCTTTAACTGCTTGTAAGTGGAATTGTACAGCCCAAATAAATATTTATTGTGTGTAATTAAATTTAAAAGGGCAAGATCGCGCGGGGTCACCCCGACCTAGCGGACCAGCTTTTATTTTGTTGGTAAGGTTATTGGTAAGGTAAGGACCAATTTGCCACGAAAATGAAGTTGATTATTTGTTTTGGCGATGGTGGGTGTTATATACCTATAGCTATATATTGCTGGTATCGTGAATTCAATTTAATAGTTCAAAAATTGATTATTTTCCTAGAGTCGGCGACTTAATAATAATATATATTTTTTTTAATTGTCAAGGCAGCGCTTGGCTGCGATCTCAATATAAAGTTCTTTAATCGGGACCCAAAGTATACATCTTACAAAACCTATTATACATAAACATAAACTTAACATTAATTTATTTAATTTATTTTTCTGAAGACTTGCCTCTCAGGTATAGAGAAAAGGACATACAATACGTTTCAGCTAGAAAAAAGTACCGCTTTCTAGGGATCACTTAAAAAAAATCAATAAATGATAAAAATTATATGAGCAGCGAAGATTGAATAAATGTTTTAACACATAAGAAAGAGCGCTTACGAAGTCGCGAGCAAAATCTAGTTAACTAGATTTGTAAGCGCTTTAGTAAATTTCTTTTTATTTAAAAAAATAAAAAAAAAATTTTTTTTTGCATAATTATGAATTATGGAAACTCGTCTCAAGAGTTCATACAGTCAAAGGTCAACTTTGGCTATGTTACGTCATAACGCTAACGAAACCAACCCCCGTTTCCGTTTGCAGTAAAAAAAAGGTTTATTTTGAATACACGCGAATAGAGGTCACTTGAATCGCGTTACATGTTCACGGCAAGGACAGGTTGTGACATTATGTCATACCGATTCGGCTATCGACCAGCAAACAAGCCCCGATCACTTTATTTATTTGGGTACATCGACGTCTCGAACTATACGAGTGTTTGCTGTGTTTGCTCACTTTATTATGACAGTGAGAAACAGCCGGTGCGTCATTCAAAAGCATTAGTATCTACGTCAAATCTCCAGTTCTATTTGTGATGAAATTAGTGCCTACTTAATGATGACGATATTCGGCAAATGGACGATACACAATATTTGTAATTTCAGCAAATATAGGTATTAAAAATAACTAAATAACTACTAAATGAAGCGTAAGTCAAAATGTTGTGAGTCATGATTTCTTCTATATATATATATATATATATCTTTGTTTATATATAACTATATTATTACTATAATCTAACTATACTATAATTAAGCAATATTACGCTTGATCACTCGTTGCTAGAACACTTTGGCCACGCGTTAGTTTTTTATTTTATTTTAGATGATCGGTTGAGTAGTTAAGGCGTGAAAAGGAAAAACAGTTGAGTAGTTAAAGAAAAACAGACAGACAGAGAGATAATGTTACATTCACATTTATAATATTACTAGCTGGAGCCCGCGACTTCGCCCGAGTGAAAATTATATACTAAAACCTTCCTCGAGAACCGCTCTATCCATTGGTGAAAACAGCATGAAAATCGGTGCAGTATTTTTTGAGTTTATCGCAAACAGACAGACAGACAGACGAGGCGGAAGACTTTGTTTTATAATATGTAAGGATAGTATATGTAGTATGGTATAGTAGAAAACTACATTATTAGCGAGTAACATAGGCTACATTTTATAAAGTTACGCGGACGAAGTCGCGTGCAAGAGCCAGTATTATATAAAAATAAATGTGTTCTAGATCCTCCCCTCCTCTAATATGTAGTCACACCTCACCGCACTTCTCACAGTTCTTGTAATTGAGATATACGACTGGTTTTATAAGTTTGGCATTAGTATAATTAAAATCCACTTAAAATAGTTTTAAATTTTACACACGTTTACGTATTTAAACATATAAATTCCCTTTTAATAACATCTTCAACGTTTCAATCAACTTTTAATGTTGTTAATGCTCTGTTTAACAACTTAATTAAGTAATGTAAGTACTGTTATTTACATGTGTAGCGGTTACAAAATAAAAAAAATAAATCCCTAAACAATTTTTGCTTTGATCGACAGAAGAACAAGTTTTATCCGGTCTAACGTGTCGACTTGATGTTTTAACACGTTCACAGTCGACATACAAAATGTTCTAATCACCTCGTACGTTTAACATGGTTTTCGAATTTGGGTAAAATTCAGTATTATATAATCTATCTATCAGTATATAAAGTTCCATACCGCGACTTTGTCCGTGTACACTATTGTGTACACTATGGTGATATTTGATTACTTATACAATCTGTCTTTATTATTCACGTACTGGTCACTTATTAATTTTGGTTTTTGACTTGAACCCGTGGCGAGTTAAGTTTCTTTAAGGTAAGATTAAGTTTTTTTTTAAAATATTAGTTTCAGAAAGAATATAACCATATTCACAAAGATAAATGGCGTAACGTAAAAGTAAACCAGTGTACAATATACAATACAGTGTACACGGACTGGATGGAATCGCTCCACGTGTACACTGAACTGCGAACGTGTTAACAATATTCTATGCACGCAATTATTTCATTAAAATTAAGTATAGAATTATTTTTCAATAGATGCAATGAATGAATCGCAAATTGCTTATTTAAGTACAAGGCTACAATTGAAGTCAAATATATATGTTAATTTTTAATTTATACGAAACATCAGCGGGTGTAATAAAAAATTTAATCGTTATATTATACAACGTACTGGATGTAATATACACACATTATATATTATAACACATTCCAGTTATTTGTTGTCCGAACAGTTTTTGTGAGTGAGTACCCATTTACCTATTCCTTCCTATTAATATATTGTCTTTAAATCATAATATATTATGGTTGGCAGTGCACTTGCAGCACTTGCTTGTGTTATAGGCGACGGTAGCCATCTCTCTGTCAGTTGAGTCTATTAGCATGTCTGATGATCTTCACATAAAAAACAAATGAAAATAAACAATTCAACTAATAAATTTCACTATTAATTAATTAATGTTCTAACACATAAAGAGTGCAGGCAAGTCGTAGATAAATTAACGCCAATTATATATACATTTAAAGTAATTTATGGTTATTCAATATTATTTATATTATTCCACAATGCATCCTTTGTTAGTTGCTGTTGCGTTATGTAAACAATTGTTAAGTGTTTTATACTTAGGTATTACTTAAGTGAAACTATGTTAGTAACAAAATGTGGCTCCAATTTGCAATACATTTTAAATTTACACAAAAAAGGGTGACAAAGAGAAATAAATGTTGGTTAAATTAGAAGCCAGATTTTTGTTAAGGCTCGTGTCCAACAAATTGTAAATTGAAATTTTAACATTTGTTATAAATATAAAAAATTTCATATTACAACTATAAATTATGTGTATAAAATGTATGTTTATATTATATCGGAGTTTAAAAGATTCGTCCTTCATTTATTTGTTGACAATGACAAATGAATGTGTAATTGTCAAGAATATAAAACATGACCATAATAACTTGGCTCTACATCGAATAAAGCTTATGGGAATCAATAAATCATTTATATCCAATAATTATCCGAGTTATTCCGAAGTAATATTATATAAACTGTTATATTAGTTTAAAAACTATAGTTAGTTAAAACCAAATTATATAAATAAGTATTTCATTGATGTACTGATGGAGCTGATTAAGACTGATGGCTGATACTTGTATAGAAGATTGTAAGAGTTGAGTATTGTAAGAGACTGGAATTAAGTACTATGCATTCATTCAAAGAGGATAATGTTTACGATACCTATGCGACAAGGTTGAGGTGCGGTTGAGCAAGCGAAATTGTTTTAGGAACATGCCCTTGCTGCGATTTTGCGTGAGTGTCATCCTACTAATATTATAAATGCGAAAGTTTGTGAGGACGTATGTATTTTTTATAAATCAATACATCATCATTAATTGTGAGGATGTATGAAGGGTGTATGGCGCCTAAGATTGAAACCTAAGATTTTTCTAACATAAAAAGTATAAACTATTTGTGTGCCAAATATGCCAAAATGTGCTGAGGAACAAACAACCAAACATACAAGTATATAGAATGAATGTAAAATATATCAGTTCAATTTTTCATAGAAGCATAGTGTATAGTAAATTATCCTTCCTAGAATAGGATTATGCTGATGAGAGTGTCACGAAATCATCTAGTGTCAACAAAATAACGCTTATTGGTTAAGGTAATAAACGCAAATAAATGAAATATTAATGCGAATATTATAACGTTTCATAACACAGATAAAATGTAAGGTATAGTCCTATTGTGTAGGGTCAGAGGTCGTCTTGTGGTTACACAAACCAAGCGTGTAATGCTTGTCATGCATATTCAACGCGCGCACAAACATCAAGTACTACTTAGTCCATGCTCCGGTTGAGAAATGCGATTCGGTGCCAGCGTACTTAACTTTGTAGGGATTAGTGAAAATCAGGACCAATATACAGGTGGATTTTTTTTTAACGCTACGGAGGGAAGGTTCTCTAAATACTGGACATAGCAAATTTTAATCAAAGGAAATATACGTTTATTTTTTTAATTTTTTGAAAATTTTGTATGACATGAAATAATTTTAATAAATAAATTACGTAAAATATTATGTTTGTTAATAACTAATATAAGGAGTCCTATGGACCCTTTGAGTAATCTTATTCTCTAGTTAGAATAAGTAAGTAAGCTACTTTTTCTGTAACATTTAAAAGAAATTTGAGGCTTCTAATTAATTGGGAGATCCAAATATAATTACAATTGTAACACGAGGTATCAAAAATTTGCCTATAAAATTCATTATTTGGCATACGCTGCGAAAACTATTAATGATAATGAATTTTTGTTTAGTTTATAATTTTAGTTTGTGTTTATAGAATTATAATTAGGTTAATGTTTTATATTTCATGATGATATGCTGACGAATTCGTGTGCAATAGCTAGTGCACATAATAAAATCATTAATATGTATATTACTATCGTTATACAATTTAAAAAGATTCATATTCCAATGAATATTTTAAATTTAAACTTTTATATTTATTCAAAGTAGGTGAGAAGGCTTATTTCAAGTATTTACTTCTTTTAGAGCATGAACAAGTACGTTTTAAGTTGAAAATGTTGACGACCTTGGCGTTCAACTTTAGCCAAAGTCAAAATGTAAGTTAATAAAACTTGTAGTTTGTGTAATACTATAGCTGGTGCCCGCGACTTCGTCCGCGTTGAAAACGAAAGTATATAAGTAATATGAGTCTGAAATCTTTATCGCTTTGATGACGGTGGCGCCACTACGACGACAGTGTCACCCAATTATTTATATTTTTAGACGATTTCTTGGACAACTCATATTTTTCCAGGATAAAAAGTATACTAAGTGTTAATCCAGGTAACAACCTATCTGTGTGCGAAGTTTCATCCAAATTCGTTCAGTGGAAGAGTTTATGTTTGAAAGAGTAACCAACATGCATCCTTACAAACTTTCTCATTTAGGTATAATATTATTATTATAATATAATTTTATAACAATAATATCATAAGGAGTTATATGACATCAATCTAGCTTATTTATTATTTTGAAATCGTTTTGGAAGCAAACATATACTCATATATACGACCTCGTTGACCTTATATTCCGTCTGCTATAGATAGTTAAATATTTGACTATAGACCTTAAGTTTATGGTAAAAATTTTCGAAATTCTAATCTAGCATATTTCTGTCGCATCTAATGTAATCCATTAGATGCGATAATGAAATATATAGTTAATCACGCTATAATGAAATATATCACTCTGTCTCTATTGCCTTCTGTAATGCACCGTAGAAGTGGAACAATTTAATCGTCCGACAGTTGGGAAATCGCCAAACTAATTGTACCTACTCATGTAATTTGTTGAATCTAATTTGGTACATAGTTTATACAAGTCAGTTGAGCAACTGTAGACAAGCGAGCAATATTAATAGGTATGAGGTCCGAGTACAGCTGGCGACCGGACACCGAAGAAAGCGAACGAATGTATGTCGCCGTCACGATCACGTAATACTTAGTCGCTGGTTTTTCTATCGATAACCTATACAAAACATTGCCGCTATTATTTAAGGTACATTCGCTTTCAATTGCAGACTATATATATAGGAATAACTTCAATAATGAATTGGATACTAAATACATATTATTATTTAATATTTTTTTTTTTAGAATTGAACTATGATAAATTAGTTTTGTATGGAGATCAGGCCAACAATTTATTTTCGTAAGGTAAGAAGAAATTATAGTAGATTTTTTTTGGACATATTATCGTGTATATTTAGAAATGGAGTTTTATTTATAGATATTTAAGTTTGAAAGTATTAAAATGCATTTTTAATACTTTCCCAAATATTATTTTAATATTTATTACTGAAACTTGTAAAACTTATAATCTGAATTATAAACGTGAAATATTCACAGAAATTTACAGTAATTGAAAAAAACTTTTATTACCATATTCTCTAAAGTGTAAGTTAAAAAAACAATGTCCTGATTTTGAATGATGTTCTTTTCAAAGTTTACTCAAGTTTTGGTGTTTTGACCCAAGCTTTAATATTATTCCATAACATAAGTCTATACGTGCTTTTTTAAGGGCGACACAATAATTAGTTTAGTATGGGCGATTTATTTATTTATTTATTTATAACAAGCGGCCCGCCCCCGGCTTCGCGCGATTGAAATAGGCTGACAGCGACATAATTTTATAATATTAGAGATAAATGGATGTAATCGTTTGAGCATAATTTTTAATGTAGGTATGCTTATCCTTATATACCTAAGCATAATATATTGAAATTTAATTTATTATAAAATTGTATTCTAGTTTCTTAATATGTTAACATAGAAGTGAGAAAGTCATTAAATAGACTACATAATAAAAATATTTCTAAAGTAATGAATTCTATTAAAAAATATTTTAATGATTTTTTAAAAGAGAAAAAGACCTTTCTGTCGGTTTTTTCCTGGTAGATTAAACATTCAAAATTTGTAATGATGAAAATAGAAAAAAATATCATTACACACATTTGTAAAAATCTTCAAAAAATATATTTTAGAATCATATTTACTCTACATTCTCATTTTTAAGCAAAAACAAATCAACAAACTTTGCAAGGGATACAAATGGAGGAAGGTCACGTCCTTGACCAGAACGAATGACCCACGAGCAATCATTGAGTCGAGGCGAAACAAAACGTCATCACTGTCATTGTCGTGACATTTCTCCGTTAGTTTCGTTTAGAGTACATATACAGGCTGATTATAATATTTGTCTATGCAATTATTTAAACATTCAGGCTTAAAGGCACTTAAATATAAAAAAATGTAATGAAATTAAAAAAAAAAAACTTAAATATCATTAACATAAATAATTGCTAAATCTTGTTAGAGTATTCGCGCGCTTTTTCACGGAGCGCAAAAATAATGATATTATTTTAAGTATTTTTTAAGTAAACTAATAAAAAATTACAAGATAAAAATATTTTGTAACAAAAGTATACTAATTCAACCTTACTAATATTATAAATGTGAAGGATTTAAAATACATATATTATTATTATAATTATATATGTGAGGATGTATGTATGGATGTATATTATACTATTTCACGCAAAAACGGTTAACGGATTTGTATGAAATTTGTTACAGATAATAAAACAGATAGTTTATTAGCTGAATTAAAATATAGGATATGGAAAAATATTAGGTTCCCTAGGGACAGTCTAAAAATATTATAAAAACGCGACACTACCGTCGTCACAGTGATAGAGAAGATTTATCAGATATTTTCCTAGGTTTATTATTTTTGATTTTTTAAGGCGGACGAAGTTGCGGGCACCAGCTAGTCTTATATAAACGATTTTAAAACAATTTATGATTTTGTTAGCTACAAGAAGAAAATCTATTAAAAGTGTGTCTGAACGAAAGCGGTCCTTACTTTAACTGGTTTCTAACGTTACGAGACGTTGAGTGAAAATGTATCTCTACTGAGTTATTTATAATACAAAATGCTTAGTGTCAATTGTATAGACACATCTTTTGACCTTGTTCGTCATTTCTCCGGATGTAAGCCATTATTGGTGTCGAATTGTTCGCGTTATGGACGGTCGGTTATCGGTATCACTATGGTCAGCTACGAGTATGCACGTGGATAACAATTGATAATATTTTCAAACTAGCTGAACCCAGCCAAGTTTCGCTGCGACATCCGCGTGGGGCGCGCTTTAGGACATAGTTTAGATTTTTTTTTGTAAAATAAAAGTAGCCAAGTTGGTCCTTATAACATCGGCTATCTGCCAGTGAAAGTCTCGTCAAAATCGGTCTAGCCGTTTCGGAGATTAGCCTACACAAACAGACATATAATTTTTTTATAAATTGTTATCGTCCTTTGTTACAAGTACCATAATATACTTTGATATACATAGAAAACAATTATTTTGACATTACAAATAGATACTTCAATTTTATATAATATGTATGGACATTACGAAAGAGTATAAGTTTATTAAAAGTTAAATTAGTTTCTATCGGGTGGCTGGTTGGAAAACAGTGTTATGTCGAAACCGGCCCAATGTCGGGCGGCGAGGTTGCGCCGTTAGTGTAGCAATGAACGCGAATTGCATTCGATTTAGTTGGACGTGTAATTATATTGTTGATTTGAAATAGATACTGTGGCGGTTGAGCGGAAGGACAACACTGCGCACTAAGATGGGTTAGCGGTTTGCGCGCGCGCTGCACTTTCGATCTCGTTTCGTAACGGGCGGCTATGACGTCACCGGTCATACGGAAACGCGCCGCTTATGCAAGCGCACGCGCCACGCGCTGTGTGTCTGTGTGTGTGCGGGTACGTTACCGAGCGGCGGCTGAGAGTGTGTCTGGGGCTTCCAACACTAAACCGGATACTAACTGGAGGTAGCTGCGGCACTAGAGTAGACGCGTGCGTGCGGTTCGGGCGCGCGCGAACGAGTGTTGTGTCTTGTGCCGCTTCGACAGCTGTTAGCCGAGTCTTACCCCCCGCACCGCTCAACACCCCCCGCGCCCTGCAGCCTCTCTCCGACAACCCTAGCGATGAAGCGCCGGTTCGAAGGCAACACTGAAAACGTTTTTCTGAATCACAACGTGCGCTCAGGAGCAATTTTCCAGATTCTCAATTAAGCAGATTCTGAACTAACCAGATTCTCAACTCTCCAGATTAGCAACTAATTAGATTCGGAACTAACCAGACTCTTCACTCATCAAATTCTCAATTAATCAGATTCTGAACTCACCAGATTCGCAATTAATCAGATTCTGAACTCACCAGATTCGCAATTAATCAGATTCGGAACTAACCAGACTCTTCACTCATCAAATTCTCAATTAATCAGATTCTGAATGTCTTGACGCTCTTAGCCCTATTTCATTGAAAAAATATCTAAGATGGATCTAAATTTCATGTACTTGTATAGGTAGTTAAGAAAGAAAGAAAAATATTATTTGTCAATAAAAAAGATGATTGTTGATTTTTTAAACTCTTGAATCTCATGACTTAATTGTCATTTTTATGTGAAAGTCGTCAGACAGGCTGACAGTCCACATGATGGCAGGATGGACCGTCGCCTATAACTCAAACAACGCCACAGGTGCTGTATA
Source organism: Synanthedon myopaeformis (assembly GCA_944738685.1). Classification (NCBI taxonomy): domain Eukaryota; kingdom Metazoa; phylum Arthropoda; class Insecta; order Lepidoptera; family Sesiidae; genus Synanthedon; species Synanthedon myopaeformis. Next base: position 7,515,679 of record OX122932.1, on the reverse strand, counting down.
GGCGCTGCCGACCATAGTAGGATAAAAGGATAAGGGATTAGGAATGGATAAAGCAATAGGCTTTATCCTATATTCATAATTATATTGTTTTAAACATAGTGCTTTGCATGCAATATTGAAAGAGACCTCTTTCTGTATTGTTCTTTATTCTGAGCGCACAAAATCTTCCCTCAAATTACATCAATAAAATCTGACTAAAAAAATTTTTTTTTACAAGGCCGCGACTTTGTCCTTTTTGAAAAAAAATAAAGTCTCACAAAATATTTTTTTGCTCTGGATAAAGAAATCAGAACAGTACTTTTATCTGGATGAAAGTTACTCTACTTATATACTTTTTTATATCCCCGACAATGTGTATGCAAAATTTCATGATGAACGGTTGAGTATTCAAGGCGTGAAAGATAACAGACAGACTTATTTTAACATTTATAATATTAGTATGGGTTCATTCAACTGAATTACAAAGATTTTGTTTTTAAAGTTAACCCGGCAGACAGGCTGACGTTCCACTTGATGGTAGGTTGCTAATGTCGCCTATAACACAAGCAACGCCACAGGGGCTGCAAGTGCGCTGCCGACTACAATTAGATTAAGGATAAGGGATTGAAAAGAATAGGGAAATGGGCTCTGGCATCCCTTACTCACTCACCGAAACACAACAGCACATGTGCTGTTATTTCACGGTGGTCTGATTCATAATTTCAGACCGTTATTTCAGACGGGCTGCCCAATGCCCAAATTACCGCGAAACGTAGTGTGCCCTTTTTTTGTAATGTTGTGACACTACATGTACGTTTTTGTACATTCGGTTGTAGGGTTAGGGGATGCTGCGGGGTTATGCCCAACTCCTATGGCTAAACACCTAATGACTTTCTAGCGCGGCCGTAGATGACCGAGGTCGCGAGACCTTATGACACCACTTCGGTGCCCCGGCTATCCAGTGCGGGGAGAGCTATACGCTCCCTGTCGGAACCTCGGCGTGCCCGACAAAGGAGGTACGCCGGCCATCTTGTGGGACCTTATGACGTACGGTAGTCTCGACGCAGTGTGTCCTGCTACTACTTACTCGTACAAAGATCCCTATGGGTAATAAATTTTTTTAAAAAAAAAATTGCATAGTATTTTTCAGTGATGTTACGTAATTTTTGCCAACGCACTTAGTCTTGTAATATTTCACACGTCCTTATTTATAATAATGACTACCATGAACTCCATTTAGCCACAAGTAATAACCATAAAGATGAAATTAGCTAAACATATGCCTTATTATGTATGTATATTTCCGTTTCACAGTTTGGGGTCAAGTTTTATGTGGACCTACAATTATTTATCTGTGACTTGTTTTATCTAATATGAAATCTATATAATAAATAAAAACTAATATAAACATTATAACAATAAATTTAATTACTCTTATGTACTTGTTAATTAAATGTTTTATGTAATTTAATATTTTTTGAAGGGTCACCTATAAATGTGACGTGATGATAATATGTAGATACTAATTATATAATACAGTACACTTTTATAACATTATTAAAACTAATGTTAATGGTGTCTAATGGCAATTGTTTAAAGGACGATACTGTAATTGAGTTCTCGTTCTAATGCGTAAAATTTTTTAAGCAACTAAATATTTTTATTATATTAGAAAAGTAAGTTATAATGTCACTAAAATCTGAAGCATTTATTTTATTTATTATATTAATTATGCATGTTAATAATATATTAATTTTTAAAAATTTAATTTCTACAACTCAACACGCGTAATTCACAAAAAAAGAAGTTGTATTGATTAGTATAATATGTAACGTTATAATATGGACTAACTTTTCTATAAGTAAAACTAAAAAACAATGAAAATAAAACTATTATAATAAAATAAAAAAAGTGAATGTGACAGTTTAAGGGTCTCTTTCACCAACTACAAGTAAAGTGTTGATTAGTTACTTTTAGAAATAATTTTATATTTTATTAAATTATGCACTCGGTTTACTGCATCCTTCGATAGGAGAATTTTTTTATTATTTTCTCTTTAATGTTTGGGACTTTTACTGTACAAATAAAGGTATATATATCAGCTCGATCGTCCCCGGTAATCGGTGACTATAAATGACGGTTAGCCTACTTGACAGATGGTGAAAGAGGCCCTTAATGACATAAAATTAACAATTAATGTCCTGCAGCTACAGAGACAAATGAAGTCAAACTCAGTTAATAAAAGATCAGTACCTTTACCATGAGTTTACAATGACCGCACTCGCTAGCGAGAGCGTAAAACATTTATATGAAAAATTGTCAACTGTCAATGTCAAATTGACAATTTTCCATATAAATATTTTACGCTCTCGCTAGCGAGTACGGTCATTATCACTTATGATAGAGGTACAGATAGCTGATTTAAAAATAAAAGATATTCAATCAAATAAAATTGTTATAACAATTCTTAAAGAATTTAATCTAATTAATTCATACTCTAAAAATACTACTATATCATTTATTAAAAAATATATCATAAATAAAAAATTTAATATTCTAAAAATAAATAAAAAAATATATCTTAAAAAACAAATACAATTTTTAATCAGTCAGCCTCCAAGAACTCAACCATTCATTATCATAAAAAAAGTCAACTAAGGATACCGACAATTGCGTTGCGATGTACACTATAAATTATGGTAATAATTCCGTAGTAATGTGTGTCACATTAATTTGTAACATCAGTAATATTCTTTGATAATTTTGGGTATTCACCTCAATTAGCGCACGCGTGTAAACATTACTTTTTTTTAATTATGATACGTAGTGACATAACGCATCAAGGTCACCCTTGGCCGGGGTTCGCCACCTGTGACATTATGCTAACAAGTGTCATGGGCAGGGGTAAAGTTGGCATAGGGTCAACAAATGAAGAAACTCAATTGAAACACACAAATATTTGTAATCTATAGTTATTATAATCGCTTGTACTGAATAATTCATCAACGCAGAGTCTAAAAGACACGGGTTAACTAACTTGAAATTTTGCCAGTTTATGTATTTTATTATAAAAACATCCACTTAGGAAGGATTTTTTGAAATTCCATCCGTAAATGGGTAAAATAAGGTCTAAACTGTTGTATGAAAATTCGTCATTTTTAAAGTTAGAAGCATTATACAAGCTTCTGTTTGAAAATAAATGATGAGTATTTCAGCGTTTTTGAAAATCTGCAATCTGTAATGTCAATCTTCTGTAAGAGGGTGGTTACTGCCGCCAGAAGAGCTGCCCAAATAACTGCGAAACGCAGTGTGCCCTGCCACTATTATACTGAATGATTTAATTTTCATAATCTATTCTAATAAACAAAAGTTAAGTATGTTTGTAAAGTCAAAATAACTAATTGTTACTTAATGAATATCAAAGTATATACGGTACTAATAAAAAAAATAAAAAAAAAAAATAAAAATTTTTTGGTCTGTCTGTGTGTTACGGTTAATTTCCGAAATGGCTGGACCAATTTTGAGAAGACTTTCACTGGCAGATTGCTGATGTTATAAGGAGTAACTTAGGCTACTTGAATTTTAGAAAAAGAAATCGACAAACAATACGCACGTCGCAGCGAAGCGTGACCGGGTTCAGTTAGCATGAATATTAAGTTAGGAATAGATATAAATACTGAAAAAATATTCGTATTTACTCATTGAATTTATAAATACACAATGTTCGCTTTAATTATTAAAATCGTGTTATCAAGTATTGTGCATTAATTTAAAAAGTTACACACAAAAAAGACTTTCTTAACAATACGTACTGTCCACCAATGGGAACATTATTTCTGTAATTTTCAATACTAGTCATTTTTAGGTTGCCTATTTTTGTTGCCTATTCTAAAATAATATCGAAACAAGACTGTTCTATCGTTTAATTTTTGTTGGTTTCTCTTGTGACAATACTAAGTGTGTCGATAAGTCAGTAGAGGGTAAGAGGAATGGAAAAGATGTGCTCTATAGGTTTAGAAATTTAGAAATCCTATAAATTTTGGAGAAAAAGTGGCCAAGGGCAACCGAATTGAAGGTGACGAAACGAAACAGATAGATAATAAAACATTTAATTAGTAAGATCTGAGGTGCGAAAGTGTCGCAACTCTCAAGTGGACCTTCACCCAGTCGGGAGCCGTAGCAACATAGAGGTGACCCGCGACCCGCGACCTTTGAACTCCGACCTCGCTGGCTTCGCGACACTACCTTAACTCAAAGGCCTACTTACTATGTTAGGGCTAATACGCGACCACCAATAGGTTTTTATGCTATGAAATTTAAAAACAGCTGAAATCACGGGGTAATATCTAAAACAAGGATAGCAATTGACATAAATATTGTGATACGATAGCAGAGAAACTAATATTTATTGTTTTTAAAATGTAATGTTCTAATATGATTAAGCTTGTGCTAATTTGTTCATAGATCGATGGCCTTCACATGTTACAAAAGAAAAATATATATGAATAGAGATCCATTTTGGATTGAAATGTTGTTTATTAATGTTGTTGATAGATTTACACTTATTACTTTCTTAAAAATTCACAAGTATTTTTGGTATTTTCCTGTCATAATTCTTACTATTTCTTCTATTTTCTGTTACATCTTAAATTAATACTTACTTAATATCAAACAATAAGATTTGAAATACAATATGTATTTCAGTTATGTTAAGTTGGTATATAGTATGACTAGTGAATTCAGCAGGCGTGGTTCAGCTCGAACCAGATAAAAAATCTATAAGGCGCTCGCAGCGCTTAAAAAATCTCTTTAAAATTATGTATATGTAATAATCTTTCTGCCAAGAAGAGTGATAAAATTAAAATTTATTAATATATGCCTGAACACTGACTAGAACGAAATGTAATCTCTACATCGTGCTGTAATATAATTGAGGAAAACGGATTTATAATTGAAAAGTAGGTTGAACATTTGGTCGTGTTGAAAAGTATTCCGCGAAGTTTCAACGGATATGTTAATATAGGTAAGTGTTTAAAAAGCTTTGGGTAAATTTCTTGGCCACAGAGGCAGTTTTCTTAGTATTTTCCTAATTAAGCCTACTTTAGTATTTTCTGTTTAATGTGTGGTATAGAAATAATGATTCTATGTTTCAATTGTAAAGAAAAACGGTACTCTGGGTACTTCCTCATGCTTTGAATAGCAGTGAGTCCAAGATAGAAACAATATAGGGCCACAATTTTTTAAAATGTAAAGTTCATCAGACAGGCTGACGGTCTACTTGATGGTAGATGGTCACCGTTGAGTATGACACATGCAATATCACAGGTAGGCTTAAAGATAAGGATTTAGGCTGTTATGTTTCGACGAGTGACTAAGGCATGCCAGAACCCATTTCCCTCACAATATTTAGATTATTAGATATTTAGATATTTATTTATTTATGTTAATTGTCGATGGTTGCCACATACCATCAAGTGGACTGTCAGCCTATCTGACGAGATTAACGTTAAAAAAGAATACAAAAATTACAGTCGGTGACGGTCGGCGGTGATCGGCAGCTGTCAGTACCAATTTGTCGGCACGTGGCCAACGGCCGTTCTTCCAATTCCTTTCACATTGGGTAACAGTAACACAGACGCTGCATCGCTTAACCATAACTCGCACATCTAAAAACTATTATAAATTATATTAAACTAGCGACCAAATACGAGTATGCAAAGCGGTGGTTCCAATTGCCCATGAACTGAAGTTTAGCCAGAAAACCATTTGGACCCATTTGTATAAGACTGATCGACAATATTGTTAACTTCAATCGTCGAAATAAAGACAAACAACTCTTAGAAAATTTTTACTTCACCAATTATATATATAAAACTTCCACGAAAAATTAATTGATGGTAAAAACCGTATCAAACTCCGTTGCGTGATAGAGAGACGCGGAAGAAGATATTCATAATTATAGTTGCTTAACCAACGACTTTCTTAAAAAAAAATAAAACAAAAAAAAATCTACGTTTAAGTTATTCTTCAACGTTATATCTCATAGAAGTTTATTCTGCAAAATGCACATCGTGAATTAAACCGAGATCAGTGCTGTTATGTAACCAACTCGTTTCATACGAAGCGCAAGTTCCACTGACACGGATCGCAACGAGTGACGTCACACGAGAGGCTTTCTTCGTTGCGGTACTAGCACAACAGAAGCCTCTTTTTTCTACACAAATATTATACAGAGGAAAGATTTGATTTTCTGTGTGTTCGTTTAAACTGATTTAAAAAAAAAAATTAAATATAAAAAGCTGCATTATCATCGAGTAACGTGGGTTGTTAACCCTAGGTAACAAAAATTTGTCTATAAGAGTCCTTATTTGGTGTGCACTGCGAAAACTATTTGTGAAATATGAAATAGTTCCGAAGGCTATTATGTTTAACTACTACGTATATACAAAATTACTAGCTGTGTCCGCGACTCCATACGCGCTGCCATTCGTTTTATGAAAATCCCACAGGAACTAAAATTTTTCCAGCATAAAAAGTTTAAAATATGTTAATCCAGGTAATAAACTAACTGTGCACCAAATTTCTGCCATTTTTGCATAATTGTTCTGCATAAAAATGTTCTGCCATTTTTGCATAATTGAGTAACAAATATCTTAACCAATACAAACTTTCGGATTCATAATATTATTAGGATTTAGTTTATATTAATATCTGAAGATGAAATCCACCTGAATGAATCGATGGCATCGGCTAGTATGAAATATTGTCAGTAGACAAAGTAGTCCCGATCTTCACTTAGTTCACTTTAGTTCTGTGTGCATGTTAGGTAATAATATTGATATAATTACCAAGATATTATGTGCAGCCAGTGGATGTGACAAACGACTCTCTCTTTTTCTGTTCCGACTTTAATATACTGCAGTGTCGACTCGGTTTAAATAAAATCGGTGCAACTTGTTGCACAACCCGATTACACACGAAGCTGAGAGTGTTGTTGTCATAATTTGTGTGTGACCAGTGGCGAGTCTTAATAACACCGCTTCCGTTATACTCTTCCTGGTGTCGTGTATCAGGTAAGAACGTTTCTCGGTAGTATTGGGGGTCAGTTATTGTTGGAGTGTGCAAAATTGAAAGTGACACCGTTTTGTAATAATGTCTGACCGACGAAGGAATGATAATTCGTACAAAAACTCGTCTCAGTTTATGATGACGTCGCTTCGATTGAGATTAATCGGGGTAGGTGAAGGACTCGCAACTCGTGCCACTACAAAAGAGCTCTTGCGACACCAGAACAGATCCTCTCTTATAATTACGTGCAATTCGCAAATGCTCTGATTCTGTGGCAACGTGCCATTGCGAATATTGTCTCGCGTCTAATGCGCCGTGTCACGTTCGGTTCATAGGTAAATCTATTAGCATTGCTACATGTTGTTAATTATAGTAGCGAGAAAAGCTTTTCATAGCATAACAACGACCTGTTCCCGTATTAAGACTAGCTCGTTGCATGAGTGGTTGGAGTGCATGCCTTAACGCTCTGTCCTAGGGGTCCCGGATTCGATCTCCGGCTATGTCAACTTTGAAAATAAAATGTTGCCTCTGGTCTGGATTTTGAAAAGTAGTGGCAGGGCATACTGCGTTTCGCAGTCTGGCGGAAGTAACCACTTTATTACAGAAGACCACCGTGAAGACCACCGTAAAATAACAGCACATGTACTCTTGTGTTTCAATGAGTGAGTAAGAGATGCCAAAGCTCATTACCCTATTCCTTCCTTATCCCTCATCCTTAATCTTACTATAGTAGGAAGCGCACTTGCAGCACCTATGGAGTTGCCTGTGTTATAATTATGCGACGGTAGCACCTACCATCAAGTGAACAGTCAGCCTGTCTGTCTGCCTTACCTTTAAAAAAACAATATACGCTCTCAAATAAAAACAATAAAAAAAATCAAGTCCACTCTCTTTTCAAGGTTTAGTACCTATTACATGTGGTTTAAATTTTTTATTTTGAGCTTTATAATAAGTTTATTAAAAGTTGTCTTGTGATTCAGAATGTGCATAACATTTATTAATTTTATTTCATAAAAAACGTTCACCGGTTTATGTTATGTGTATTAGTTAGATTATAGTTGCGTAACAGTGCTAACGCGTATTTATAAGGAAACATCAAGCACAGTCATGATCTCTGTCGAAGTGTCGATGCAATAGGTCACCGCACCTCAGGATTTTGGTATCCATGACCTGTGATGTTATTCTAACATTGCGACCAACTTACATAATGCTTACAAACAACGCACCATTGTTTCCAGCTTTGCATAGATTATGTTTACTTTTAACGATTTCAACAGGACAGGATTTGGACCTCATTTGCTTCTCCACATAAGGTCGCAAGCCCTTGTTATCTAAACGATTATACAACAGATTGTTTGAGAACACATAGGTGACGACCAGGACAGCAACAAGAGTTAGTTATTTTTGAGAAGTTAATAGACAACTCTTCAGGTATGATATATTTCTAATGGACAGACACAATTTGTGATGCACTGGTATCACTGAGTTAGTATGTATATATTTAAAGATACCGATCTTTCACCTAAGAAATCTACATAATCAGCAAGTCTAAGAAATATTACAAAATAGAAAACCATAAGAAAATGACAATAATGGAACTCAAGGTATCAAAAAATCAAAAAAAGTCATTATTTAGTGTTCGCTGCGGAAACTATTGATGATATTTAATATAACTATTGATAACCTACAAAAAAAATCACGAAGCATGTCTGACTATTATAGTTAAGTCAGAATAACCGTCTTTTTGTTCAAATTAATCAATCAAAATACGGGTAGGTATTCGTATTATGATATCCTTATCCAAAACTAAGTAGTTTCATAATCAAGGTTGATTGATTGATTTATTTATTTATATATTTATCACAAAATCCACAGCTCTCAACATAAAGTTTACAGACAAAAACAAAAAAATAACTTACAGCCAATTAAGGATTTTACATTTATACAATGAGAAGAAAAATAAAATAAAATTTAAATTATACAATTACCTACAAACTAAACCGGTGACTTTAAATGGCGGTTAGCCTACTTGACACTTTACTCAGAGATGTTGAAAGAGGCCCTTAGTCAATTAGTTACCTGTTAATTTAATTTTTTAATATTATAATCTATACTAATAATACATAAGATTTGTATGTTTGTAATGAATAAACTCAAAAACCACTGGAACGCTTTTAAAAATTCTATCACCTATAGAAAGCTACATTTATCAGCGAGTAACATAGGCTATATTTTATAGTGTTACGCGGCGAAGAAGCGTGCCGCAGCTAGTTGGATATATTATATAGGCGATCAAACGAGTTCATTGTTACAAGTGTCACGTTTGATATTATTTTTAGTTTGTTTACGAATGCAGTGATAACAAAAACTCACTCACATACATATGCGTTTGTTTTGGTATCATAAAATGATTCGCGTATACGAATGGCACACACCCACCCAGTGAACGGATGACCTTACGCTAAAAATACAAATAAAGCTAACAAACCCCAGCCTTGCGCCAATATTGAACCGAAATCATTCTGTCGGAAACCGTTCAAAATCAATATTAAATGTTATCTGTCTTATGTCACAATAATTGGAGTTCTATAGCAAATTAACAACGCGCCATATGTATGGAATTCTATAGATACTGACAATGCCGGTTTAACTTTTAAGGTTGTCTTTGCATAAACTTGATTTAACAAATTTTAAAGTAGTACAAGGAAGTTTCTGTAACATTCGTATAACGATGTTCTTCTTCAATAATGGGTAGGCCATTATTGAAGGTTGCCAGTTAAACTAGTAATCTTTGTTTGACTATTGCCAGTGGAATGATTTTTTCATTGGTTTTGATACCGGACCATTCTCTGATGTTTCTGAACTATGACTAATTCCTTCCATCTGATCTTCTAGTCCTCTGCATTTTTCTCATCATAAGGTATTGACTACAAAAATCACATACGAGTATACAAAATTGTAAAACCTTTTAAAAAATTAAAATAAAAAATATCATGAATTTAAAAAATAAATAATAATAATTACTTACTAATAGCAAACGTACAAATTACTAAGTGTTACGTTAGAGGTATGATACTATCAGCTGTTGATGTAATATTTTTAACAGATTTACAAAAAGAGCAATGCTATTATGACCATAGTTTTATTAGAACAAAACAATCTTATTGTATAATACAAGTTTTGGTTGCAAGCAAAATATAATGCTTTACGAGTATATCTTTATCGAGCATTCTCAACTGTATTTTGTGCAAATATCACATGGTTCAGCACTTGATGGTAAAACTATCGTCGCCTATTGTCACAAGCAACACCATAGGTGGTGCTTTAGTTCGATAACAGATAAGGATTAGTTAGGGAAAATGGGATTTGGATTTCTTGACTGAAATATAATAGCACGTATGCTGTTAATTCATAGTAGTCTTTTGCAAGGAAAGGAAAAAAAGCATACATTCAATAACATGTAGCTAAAGATTTGAGTTAGTTATTAAATTTACTTCAAAAATAATAATTATAAATTATGAAAGAGATTGTTCAAGGTTCTACCAGTTGGGGCCAGTGGCCAGATTGTACGGAAGTTACTGTTTCCTTTATAGCTGTGGAAAAAAACCGAATAAAACCAGTTTTAAATCGACCAGATTCAGCGCAGTACAGCCGCTGCGTCAAAAGTGGTACATGTTTGTCGAAAAAAAAAAAAAAATGTCACATTAAAACAATAATTTTGAAAACATCGCCAAAATGATTATGTTGTAGCAATATGTCATCATTATAAAATTATTAATAACCGCGAATCCCTTCACTTTTATTAGTGGATAAGCAAAAACATGCAACTAGATATCTAATCTTACGACTTAACTGCTCTTAATTTAAGTTAACTAGGTCCACGATTCGATCAAATTGAGCACCCAATACTTGTAGCCTATCATCTACTAGGAGGTCATACTATTGAAATATCAATGCATATCTCTCACACTGCCTGTACACAGACAGGCTAAGTAAGTAAGATCAAGTTAAGTAACATGGTAATATACATGTGGCATATAAAACGCGTCTCCATAAGATAAGTAATAATTTTATGGGTCCATGTATAAAAAAATGTCCTTTTAACTTAAATAAGTTAACTTATTTAAGTTAAAATTATTTAATAGTTTAACTTGAATAAATTTGTGATGCATATAAACTGTGTACCACAGTAATTATATATATTTTTTTTTGTGTAAATAAAATAAAAATAAAAAATATGGAAATGTACACTTCAAAAAGTGTGGGAAGACCGATTTTAATTTGGTTTTCACACATGGAAAGACAGATAAACGGGAAATGTTTATAAAAAATGCACGCCGAGCGAACCCGGGAGCGGGTTGCTAGCTTATAATAAACTTATAACTTTTATGATAATATTTAATGTTGCAAAATTAATACTATTTGATTATGTTCTATGATAATTCGAAAGATTATCATAGAATCGTTGATTTCATTAAGTGATAATGAAGCCTGGATTTAGACGATTTTGAGCTCATACTATGTTTTTTTTATTATTACATATTATACTCTGATTTGTGTATAATAATAGTTGTATAATAATTATAGGGAATGTAATTTTTATATATTTTATTTTAAAGATGAGAAAAAGAATGTTATCCTGAGTTTCTTTCGGGGTTTCTTCTCAGATCTCAGATTCTCAGGATCGTCATTATCTTGGCATTTTTTTTTCCGAAACTGACAAAAATAGTCTTGTATAAATGGGTGGTCACTTTCATCAAACGGGCTGCCTAATTTATGACTGCCAAACGCAGTGTGTCCTGATGTGACTAAGACTATTATATACTAAGACAGACTTTACAGTCGACCAAATAAAATAATGATATAAATATCTACACACATCTAAATAAAACCTACACATATCCGTACTATCCGTACTTTTTTAATATTATAAATGCGAAAGTATATTTGGATGTATGGGTGTATGGATGTTTGTAACTCTCACGTAAAAACTACTGAACCGATCACTATGAAATTTTGCATACACGTTGTCTGGGACACCAGAAAGGACATAGGGTACCTTTCATCGGTCAACGCGGACGAAGTCGCGGGCACCAGCTAGTATATCTATAAGTAATACAACGTGGAAGTTGTAATGACAGATATATAATGCGTTTTGATCTGTTTCATAAAGTTTGGTACTGATATAGATACGAGTATATTAAAAACATCACTGATGGGCAAAAACTGGCGGATCTATATTTAAATCATTCTTTCCTGTAGATTCTACACAATTATATAAAAATCGATGTATGTATATTCCCTATGGACTCCAAAACTGTCAACCGATTGTGATGAAATTTTGAGCGTAGACGTACTCCAACTTTCTTGTTTGGAGTACATTTGAAGTAAGTACATTTTTTCTGTTTTGTCAACATTTGTATGCAATCGTATTAATATTATTATTTCGATAATTATTACGGCAACAGTAATATTTCTTAATTATGTAACTTTTCGAAAAAGATGCATAATTTGGAATATTTTGCCAACAACTGAGGTACCTACATTTGTAAAAAAAACATCGAATTTTTTAACATAGATTTTATTTTTAGAAAAACTAATAGCCAATAGTATAAATCGATTCTGTGTCTTTTTGGATAAAAAAAAGCTTGTACTTTTGCACTACTTTTGAAAGTACTTTAGATTTACTGCCTCTTATTGCCACACTTTTAGAGCAACTAAACAACAACAAAAAAAAGAAGTTGTATACAGATCATTATCTAGCCCGAAGACATACGTATTTCATAACCAGATCAATGATTCCATCTCGCTAAAACAGAGCACGTTACTTGGTTGCGAATATTATTGACACATACACAACGGCGGGTCGTTTATGTAAACACGTGCGTCACACTTTCATATTAAATATATTGGCGGTGATTATACTTCAGGTTCTCTGATATTCTGTTGAACCGGATGGCCTATTTCTAGCATCATTTGTGATTTGGCTTGGAACTGTGGCTATAAATATAATAAATTTAAAAGTAACTGATTTTAAGACAATACTGTTCATATCGTCGTTGTCAAACTAAAATCTGGTATGTGTAATTTTTTGAGATTCCAACATTTTGATCTTATATTAGTGAATGTATTTGTCACTGTTTGTCGAACTACGTCTCTTAATGAAATCATTAGATTTAAAAAATTATTTTAGCAGTAGTTAGAATAAAATTTCAGGATGGACATCTAAATAGCCCACGCGGGTCAAACTAAATATAAAGATCCAACGCTTTAATCAATTTAGTATAGCGTTATATCTTTTATTTTTCAATGCGGACGAAGTCGCGGGCACCAGCTAGTATAATGATATAGTAAACGAGACGTGTTTGTACATTAAATATTAAATGAAAAAAAAAAAACAATTTGTACATGTTGTACTTATTTTACTGGGGTCAAAAAAATAGTTTATAGAATTTTTATCTGTGCACGCTAATCTCAGAAACGGCCTTGGCACACAGATTAATCCTGAAAAAATGGGATTGTCTAAAAATATAAGAAAATGGGTGCCATCACGGCGCCATATAGTATCCCTTATCTTCAATGCAGAGCGCACTCGCAGCACCTGTGTCTTTGTTTGTCTATGATGACGGTAGCCACATACTATCAAGTGGACCGACAGCCTGTCTTTCGACCTTAACATAAAAAATATATCGGTTGAGGCTGGCCAGTCTGTAAACGGCTGTGTAAAATCTTTTGTCTTGTTCAAAAACCATCAGAGAGGAGTCGGGATCGCATCATATGTGTCGAAGCCTTGAACGCCGGTCTAGCACGCAATTACACTCAACGGTCCCCACCGCTTTGCGTACCCTCACCATGCGGCTGACGACTCGCTTGTCCGTGTGAGTGAGTGAGTGGTATTGCAGTCCTCGCGCCTTCGCCATGCTCAGCACACGTGCGCTTTCTCTGCTCGTGCTAGCGGCATTAGCACTCTCCGCGTTCGCGTACCCCGCACCTCACACCAGACCCCGCAGACAACTATCAGACGACGACTCGTTACAACCGATCGAGGTAACATTTTCATTTGATCGCAACACATTTCTTTCAGCATCCGCGACCGGCCTCGCCTTCACACAAATTCACATGCTAGCTTCATGCATTTAAAAAAAAAAAAAAGCGAGCTTAAATTTTAATACTTTTCAAACCCTTAATTCCAATTCGCCTACTAACTCACAACCTCGTCTGACCGCTAGATATATGGGTCGTTAAAATTCTACAAACATTCTATGGTCGCTGCAAAGCGAAGTTAAGTAAATCACATTAAATACGTGTCAAGGATGCCTTCTTGAACATGAAACCGTGTGTTACGACACTCATAGCTGTCATCTTCGAAATTGCTTAAAAAACTTCTCAATAACATTGGCATGTTCACAAACATTAGTTAATGAATAAGTAATTGTCACAGAACAATGAAGTTTCATTAAATGAGTAATTAAACTAACGATGTAAGGGAAATAGTCCAAAATTATAATGAATTAATGACCGACAGAGTCATTATGTAATAACATCTAAATGTATTCCATACACACATATATGTTTACAGGTTAATTTTGACTTAATTAAAACTAAGTAATATATTTATTGATTAATATATATTATAACTACAATCCATACTAATTTATAAATATGAAAGTAATTCTGTCTGTCTTTCTGTCTGTTACATTTCACGCCTTATCTACTTTAACAAACATAATGAAATTTTGCATACACGTTGTCAGAGATACAAGAAAGGACATAGGTATCTTTAAATCGAGAAAATGGGTACTGTTCCCTTGGGATAAACTAAAAAAAAATTTAAAAAAAAGTGACTACTGGCAAATTTTATTTGCATATTGTATTGTACATTGTATTATATAGGTGTTATACAATCGTAATACCTAATATTATAAATTCGAAAGTTTGCATGTTTGGATGTTTGCTACTCAGACACGCAAAAACATATGAACGGATTTTGATGAAAGCTTATTGTCTCGATTAACACATAGGGTACTTTTTATCCTGAAATTTTTTTTAGGTTCCTGTAGGATTTTCAAGAAACTAACTAAAGCGCGTACGAAGTCGCGGTCATAGCTAGTATAAAACTAAATAAAACTTGTGATTTCAAATTGATTTGATTTCAATTTGATCAATATATTGATAGATCTCTCATGCTTAGGTTCCATCAGAATGAGAGAGTATTTATTCCATGGTAAATAAATGTTATTTAACGGTGAGCAGCACTCGCTAGCTTATTTACCGAATTTGTATATATTTATTCAGTGGTAAACAATAGTGGTATGTTCTCGTACTTTAGGTAAATACGTAACGTAACTAAATGTATCTGTGTGCGTACCCGCACTCTTACCTAATTACCGTCATTATTAAATAATCTTCTACTTTGAACATTCGTTTTCATTTAAAATAGTTTCGCTTTTAATATTAAATTGTACTTTGGACGTTCACTTATGCATCTTTTTGTTATTCGTGGCAAAAAATTCACAATGATTTGTTGCTTATCTCTTCTTCAGATAGTATAAAACAAAAACGCTTCCCACCGTCTGTCCCGGCTTCTGTCCCGGTTTTCACTATGAAAAGAGCGATAAAGGAGGAAGGTTTTTATATATAATCCGTGCGAAGCCGAGGGCGGCCCGCTAGTAAAATAATAATTAAAAATTATTGGAAGGAAATGGTTATTTTCGTTATATATAATGTTGGTTTGTGAATACTTAAAAATTTGAAAACTTATATGACGGATTGACTTGAAATTTTTACACAACATTGCAGAACACAACAACACAACACAACAGAGGAATAATCTTATATACATTTTTTCCAAAATTCTAACGTAAACCGATATTTATATTAAAAAATTAATAAATTTCATACATTGACCGTTGCTATGGCAACCGTGGAACGATGCTGACTGAGCCTCAGTCTGTTTCACCGGTAACTGTTTTTAAACAACCCAACTGATTTATATACTGTTTACACTAATGGAAAGTACGACAAACGAGGAAGATTTGTGTATAATATTTGCATAAAAAATTTGCGCCTATGTTAAGCCGGGTGCAGGTCGCTATGAAATCAATAAATAAATAGTTACAGTACTAAGTATGTCACAACAAATACAGGTAAATATAGTATAAATTTATATATTATGACCATATGTATAAAACTCATTTACTGAAGGTTTTTTATGTGTAAGTTGTCAGAGAGGATGACGGTCCACTTGATGTTAGGTGGCTGGAAGTACGCTGCCTACTTTAGTATGAAATTTAAAATATGACGTCACTTACGATGATAATAAGTCGATTGCCTTCAATAGATAGAAAACCTTTTATATTTACAATAGAGATTAATTTCTGTCGAAGTATGAGAGTTTCTTTGTTCTTAGTCTTTATTAGTGCCTTTCAGGATCATCAGAATGGAATAAATATTTATGTAATATAAAGTAATAATATGAAGGAATCAGGTCCTATATTTACAAGAACTTTGACAGAATGGTTATTATGATTTAAAATTATACTATTGCTGATTATTATATTATTGCTATTATGACTTAAAATAAATTTATAGTAAAACGCATTACTAATATTATAGATTAATTAACTACAAATATTTCCATGCCCTTATCAAGTCGAATATACTTTGTATATATTATAATTGCAGTCGTAGACGTGTATTTGTACCTCGGACGTTCCCTCGGAACCTAAAATTTTTCCATGACAAACAGTATCCTATATTATGTTAATCCAGGTAATAAACTAACAGTGTGCCAAATTTCATATAAATCCGTTCAATAAATTTTATGTGAAAGAGTAATTGACATACTAACAACTTTCATATTTATATATTAGTAAGATTCATTTTGAGTCTACTAAACATTTTTGCTATAAATACGAATAGGTACAATATTTTATTTTTTATTAATAGTAGTTTACTATTTATAGTTAACTTATTTAGTAGTTTAAATTAGATTAGAATTAGGTTTAGGTTTAGTACATTGGATGTTGTTTAGAGCTTTTACTGGTGCAGGTTGTGCCTCCTACAATTGTGGCGGCATCTGCCAAGTGCTACTTAATTTAAACATTGTGATATTGTCTGATGCCTGCCTCGTTGGACGCCTTGTGTAATAAAATAAAATAAGCAGTTTAATTTTATGCAAAAACTGAGTCATTTTGCATTACAATATAGATAGTTAATGGTGATCAGAAATGAAGGAAAGATCTAGCAACGAATCATTGTACTTCGCGTTCCCACTCGCTGTTACATAACGCAGCCATATCTCGCCGCCAGACTGCGGTGCGGTCAACGAGTTACGTACCAGCCACTACTTAAACGAGAATATATTTATTAAATCGAGGACTTAGAGGGCGCCCAATTTAACTTGTTAGAGTAAAATTAAAACTTCGATAAAATACAGTGCATTATTACAATATTTAAAAAAGTTTGAATAAGGCGGATTGATATAGAAAATTCTATTCTTCTTCTCAAATCTTTCTCGTCACAGTAATAAAAATTTTCAGTTACAACTACAATTGTTTTTAAGTTTATTAATTAACTTAAGTTCTGTATTTAAGTTTTAATCGGCTACTTTTATTTCTTTATTCATATTTTACACAATATTTAAGAAAAACATTCCAATTTTAAATCTGTGCGGTTATCTCCGAGAAGTTACAAAATATGTTGTGCAATATTGCACCTTAATTCTATTGTTAAGTTATTATTGATGGTAATAATAACTTGTAGCGATTAATAATCGCTTATAATATTCAGCTTGCTCGCGGTCTCATTTAAAAATTTGGGCCAAATTTCCATAATAAAAATTGTTATCAAAATTACCAATACTAAGTCTCTTTGGATATCAAGCGCATAGACTGACAAAGATTATTGACCCCGATGATGCATCTTAGAACGGAGTGCATATAGCTCAGCACAGAAAATCAATATTATATTATACTTAAAACTAGTTTTGTAAAATAAACAAATATTTTTATTATGATTCTGATTCTGTTCTATCTGTTACTTTATTTTGATTATATCTATTCTATATACCCTATCCCACCTCAATCTCCTTATCCTGGACCAAGAGGGCTCATAGCTTGTGAATCCGTGGGTACAGAAGGACCCTAAAACCTTTTATGAAATTTAAAAAAATATAATTTTGTATTTAGTCAAGTTAAGGTTTTTATTTACCATCGGTTTTGGCTGTAATCAAGTAACTAACTTTGAAGATATGTTTTAAGAAATCTTGTTAAACTCAGCAGCGATTGTACTTCTTCATTGTACCATCCTCATCTTGTCGAAATCACTCTTTTTCGGATCAAGCGCTTTATAATATCCTTTATAATGTGCACTGCCAAGGTTTGTGTTTCCGAGCTCTTATAACCCAAATCTTTTCAAATAGGCATCTTCTGGGTGAACTCGTTCCATCATACGCCTCATCATTGCTATACATAATAGGAATAACCAAGAGCAAACCCATCTCTAATAATAAAAAAAAAACTTTATTATTATTTAAATTTATAATTTTTAATTATAATTATAAACAAAGAAACTCATAAGAGTTTCTTTGTGAAACCTAATTGATAAATAAATATGTTGATTTTGATTACATAGTATAAAAATCAGTCCGCCGCCGTGTCTGTCTGTCCCTCAGCATGTACGCTTAGATCTTTTAAACTACGCAACGGATTTTAATGCGATTTTCACTAATGGAAAGAGCGTTAAACGAGAAAGGTTTCTATATACTAGCAGATGCTCGCTACTTCGTCCGCGTTGAAAAATAAAAAATATAACACTTGATACAGCGCTTATCTATCTACCAAGCAGTTCTACTCAAATCCGATAGATGTGTGACCCTCTCTATCGCTTCGCCTAATTCTATTTTAAACTACAATAGATATAGATGGCGCTATCAAGTGTATCCCGGACGAAGCCGGGAGCGGGTCGCCAGTTATAAATATAACAATCAAATGGCTCTCACTTTCTGTGTGATCGGCGTATTGTAGTCAAGCATTGTATCGGTTTTTTCTCTAGATTTTCTCATAGGCATAATTAGATAGCTTGTGAGTAAAGCACACTTATATTGTGTAATTGATTGAGAAACTTGAAAGATGTAGGTAGATATATCGACATCTCCATCTGACGGTGGACAGGCTGAGGCAGTGGCGGTGGTAACGACAGCTTGACGTCCTCGACCGCTACTCTGAACGGCACGTTCACCAAGTCACTCTGTAATAACTTTATTACTCAAACCGCATTTAGGTTTAACATAATTCAATGAGTCACAATGATATTACAAATATGAAATAGTAGCTGGTGCTCACGACTTCGTCCGCCTTGAAAATAAAAAAAGCAATATAATGCTTGACCTCGTGTTGCAATAACACTTTGGGCAGGCGTTAGTTTTTTATTTTTTTATTTATCCCTCGGGAATAGTCCTTTTTTTCTGGATGAAAGGTACCCTATGTCCTTTCTGGTGTCGCAGACAACGTGTATGCGAAATTTCATGGTGATCGGTTCAGTAGTTTTTGCGTGAAAGAGTTACAAACATCCATACATCCAAACATTTTTTGGAATTTATAATATTAGTATAGATATAGATAAAATGCTAACTGTGCCCGCGATTTCGTACGAGTGATATTCGGAGTAGTACGTAACTTGGACTGAGATTAGAGTGCACAAACACACAGACAAACAACGTATTTATTGTTATATTTTATTTATTGCACATATATTTTTGTTAGGTGTAGATTTTTTTATTTTTAAATGATCCGTCGGGAAAAGAATTTTTTTGTGTGTGCAAAATTTCATTACGATAATTTGAGTAGTTAAGGCGTGAAAGCGAAACAAACAAACAAACTCACGCATTTAATATATTTTTTGGAATTCTGTATCAAGTTGACCCTCGGCCAGTGTGCCACCTGTTTTATTATTAAAGTAAGGCGAAGCCATCGCCCTGAGCTGGGTTCGAGGAGAACGCAGCGGTGTGTGAGGGTCCGAGGATAAGGCCTCGCTGTGATCTCGAACCTACGAGTACACATCACCTCCACTGTCGACGAGGGATAGTGTGAAACGTCATTTCCCCCTCCTAAAAAAGCATCCTAAGATATGGCACCAAGAGAAGACGATTAGCAATACCAATTGAGGCGGGACAACATTTGTTTCGACCGCTAGTTGATTATATATTAATTCTATACAAATATCAAGTTTGAAAAATTTACACTTTTATATTAAACTAGCTGTTGCATGCGACTTCGCCCTCGTAACTTTATTAAATATAGCCTTTATTACTCGCTGATAACGTGGCTTGCTATAGGTTAAAGAATTTTTAAAATATTAATCTTCTCATACAAATCTTCTCTCTTTATAATATTAATATAGAAAAGAATACAACTATTTCATATTTTTTATATTTACGTATTAAATATTAAATACTAATAAATTATAATTTAGAGACCGGTTTTGTTGCAACTTTTAATACGTTTGCTATAAATTACTTAATGCGGTCACAAATACCTGGAAGTCTCTATACCTAAGTCACTTCTATTCTAAGCGTGTTACAGCAACGTAAATTTTATTACAACCATTATAGAACCTTAGGTGAATTACAAAGTAAAGGGCAAGTTCGACCCGCAAACAGGACGACAAGTTGGTTTTGGTATGTCGAAGGCGCAGGCGATTTATTTGCGCAATTCGCGTCCGTGCAAAGGTCGCCACACATTGCAACACTCTACCTGACTATGTACGAGTATATTTGAGTCAACATAAGTCCTAATCGACTTATGTGTCTTAATGACTTATACACATAAGTAGATTTGATACATTTCAACTTTAACCTGCTAACACTGCTTTAGCTCCCTACAGATTCTTTAAGTATTACGTAATTTTTGAAGATTTTTCAATGATTGTGATTTTCAATGATTCAAGATGTACACAAATAACAAAATAACAAAAAATAATTAAAATTCTAATTTTTGTATAATTATATTTTAAAAAAAATTCCAATTAAGAAAGTAAATAAATAAATGCATAATAAAAATAAAATAGTTAATAATTAAAAATATTAAAAAATATATATTTACGCCTACTACACAAGGTCCTTTCTTAATTTATTGTTTTAATTAACTATTTATTTATCAAATTTATTCTTAATCAATTATGAATTAAGAATAACATTTTATTTGTAGATTTTATTTTATTTTAATTATTTTATTTGTAATTAATAAACAATATTAATAACAATAAATATATAAATAAATAGCCTTAAATTTCTGCAGCAACTTTCGTATTTACTTTTTCTTTGGTTTATTTTTTCAAATCTTGAACATCCATATTTCATTGTTAGACTGTTCTTTGATATAGGCTTCCTATACACATTAACAATATATTATTTAAAAGGACGCTATAAACGTTTTAGATGGCGCTAAATAAAATATTCTCTCCCCTTTAAGTTTACAAAGAAAATTTATGAATATAATGTCCTAAATGCAGAAAATATAGTCTGCAAATAGATTATATACTTACGGAGTAAGACACGTAATAAAACCATGCGTAATATATTTATGTTTTTTTTTTTATATCCTACATAAAAGTTCCTACAAATTTTCTATAGCAAACCATTTTGTAAATTTTATAAGTTTCGTGTTATGGTTGCGGGAAGGTTATACTGACGTGGATTAGAACTCGTCTCCTTTTTCTTGAGCCTTCTTTTTGGTGACGGTGCTATTGGTGTTGGACTGTTCTGCTATTAGGTAAGTCAGTATAGGAACTCAATGCGGTGTCGGTGTGTGCGTTCGTGTGCGTGTGTGTGCTGTTATGTGTGTGTATGTGTGTGCAGGGCGCTGAAGGCGCCGAGGGCGACGAGCAGGCTCGGGACAAACGCAAGTTCGAGGGCATCACACAAGCCAAATTTGGTATCAAGAATGCCGTGCTTGGATTCGTATTCGGGGTGAGTGTCTTACACTTGTATACCGTTCTATTGCATCATAATTATTATCATATCATAATAATCATAATCACAATTAAGACTTAATTAATTTAAAAGTGAACTACGAGGTTTATTGCTGGTTCCTCTTTGGAAAATCATCGTTTTTAACCGGTAGTAATTACATTAACAATTATTGAAATTTGGTCTTACATATTGACTTTAATTTTGATGTTTTTTTTTTAGAAAATCAACTCTATCATCGATGCAAAGACGCGTTTAATCGATACACTGGACAGACAGAACATTGAGAAGAATAAGCAGTATGGTATCGAGGCGCCTCAGAACGGTTTATCGTCTTTGAGTGGAGTGGTCAGTCAGGTGATTGGGCCCAAGCTGCAACTGCTCGGCCCGAAGATACAGGCTGTGTCTGGTCTGCTGGGTGGTGCATCTGGCGGAGGAGGTTCCGGCGGAGCACAAGGTGGGGGCTCGGGGCTTGGATCACTGCTCTCTCTGGTCACTTCGCTGTCCGGATCTTCATCAGGAGGCGGCCTCGGGGCCGGAGCTACTGTCGAGACGGTTGACTCTTCGGAAGAGGACTCCTCGTGATCCCATAGCCTTTATTACCCCCCTTAGCCATTATCCGTTATCCCCCCTTACCCTCGCCGCCTGTACAGTCCGCGGCGCTCCACCCCCTTTGTATTTATATTGTAAATATATTTCTATTCATTTAGTTGAGTGGCGGTTATTAAAAGTTTTCTTCCAACTGTTTGTTTTTGTGCACACCCACGTCCCAGCATCATCTGTTGCATCCTCATGCACTCTGCACGGCATGTTGTTGATTTGTAGTTTGCACAAGAAAAAAATAAATTATAATATATTGACTTCATTTTAGAAAATTAGCAGTTCCAAACATATATGTTATATAACTATCTATCTATATAAAAAAAAAATAGTTAAATGTTTTCAACAGGATTTCATGCTAAGCCCAAAACTCGAGAACAGCTAGACCAATTTGAGTATTTTTTCTGTCAAATATTTGTTGAAGAAGTTAGGAAGAAAAAAATTAAAATAATTTAAAATATCGGATATCCGTGAGAACTTAGGTATTTGTAATGCGAAGTATCGTAAAAGATTGTGATGAATTTAAAATATCTATTTTTTTTATTATAAATAATTCTAGTCAATAATTATTAAATTGGAAACACAATTTGTTATTATATACACACTTTGTAAATAGTTTTTTATAGTGTATCGAGTCGCCAATGCACCTGTTCCTGCAAGCGTAGCAGGCGGTTTATGTTACTGTAAATTAATACACGATTCTATCAAATTACCGCCATAAAAGGTAAGTTGAATTAAGTTATATTGCTCGTAGACTTAGATTAACTTGGATTCTTTTTGAGTTGCGTAATATGTAGATCAGTCGTAGCACACGTAGCACCCTCGTAGCCGTAGCCTCTTCGTAGCTTTGAATTTTGTAGTATTTGTTGTAAACACGTAGTTTATAGAGAACGCATGCACACGCACATAAAGCCATATACACACGCACACACATTACGCTCCAATTATTTCCCCCGTGTGTCCTTATAATTGTAATCTTTAATGAAAATTTGTTTGTGCCTTTGTTAAATGAATAAAATTAATTTATGTATTATTAATAAAATTAGTTTTCCTTCCCCTCAAGACTATTTTATTTCGGCTGCTCACTGTTTAATAAAACTTCAACTCTCTCATAGGAATAAAAGTTTAAAACACACTTTACACATATCATTAGTGCTTTTCCTCTGTTCTTATTCTAATATAATTCTAAATAGTTCAGAAATTATAGTTTGAAAAATATATTTATAATAAAAGTATTTTATAAAATATAAATATAATTAGTAACAATAATTTAATCAAATAATAAATAAATATATCCGCCAGTGTCACAATATACTTAGATAAAACTCAGTACGCAAGTTCTGTTTTCTTAAAAAAACTTTGTAATAAAAACGTCAAAGATCAATCATAGGGTTTTAAAAAATATTTAAGTATAAATCGGCAATGAATAGAGCTTAATTTTTTTTTAAAATATATCGTGGTGTAAGATTTCTTAAATAAGAAAGCAATAGCTTGAGAACAGATATTGTATTTCAAGAGTTAAATCAAGGTCCAAAATAATGCATAACTTACGGTATTAGTGTATTGGATCTAAGGATTAACTTTAACTAAAGCTCAGTTTAGAGCTTTAATTAGGCGGTTGTGTGAGGCGAGGCTTCCGCGTGGTGCGTGTGCTACTGTATAGTACAAGAGGCTGATAAGCACATGTGCGTACAGAGTGGCACTACGTGGAGGGACCACCGGCGGCGGTCCCGGAACACCAGCCCCCAGAGAGAGGCCCAGCTGAATGGGAGCCGCCTTCAGCGACAGGCGACCTCTACCGACAACATCCCAGTATTCGACAGGAACAAGGTCAGCCTCGATTTCCCGGGGAGCCTGTTTGGGCCTTCCGTCTCGCTCCTCATACGCACCACTAAAATCATCGGTGACGTCATTCAGGTAATAATCTCTAGCCTAATATTATAAACGCTAAAGTGTTAGTTTTTTTAAAATTTAAATCAAACGAACCTCAAAATTACATTATAATAATACCTATAGCAGAAAAGTTATTTTTCTTCAGATACTAATTTATTGGTTTTCTAATTCATAGGATTTTTGAAAGTATATAGGTTTTTTGATTCAGATGAGTGAAATCTAGGAAAATATGAAAAACCATCAATATCACTTATAGTGCCTAATATCTATGTTAGTATCGTGTAATTATTATTGATTAAAATCTACATTGACTTTCAATATTATTGAAAGTCTTGAGTGTATTTTTCACTTATTTAATGTTACAAACTAACATTGAGTAAAACTTCAAAAGTTGAGGCATATATTTGATCCATTTACTTTACATTTAATTTACTTTACATTTACATCCGTTTACTTTTCAGAATTCAGCGGTGCGTTACCAATCTTTTCTGCGCCTGTTCCGGCCACTATTCAGAGGGCCTTTTGAGATAAAAGGCCTCGACCCTCCTACGACCACCACGACCACTACAACGACCACCACGACGACCACCATACGAACACCCGCTCCCATTGACAATGAAGTTCGTCGCAGATAGCGAAAGAAATGGCTTTGGCAAAACTTCTGTCGAATATTCAAGGCTTTCATAAAATATGAGCTCTCAAACATGTAAATTCTAAACATGTACTGCTAGTATATATTGTATGTTAATACATTTAGGGCCTCTTTCACCAACTACAAGTAAAGTGTTGATTAGTTACTTTTAGAAATAATTTTATGTTTTATTAAATTATGCACTCGGTTCAGTGCATCCTTCGATAGGCGATTTTTTTAAATTATTTTCTTTTTAATGTTTGGGACTTTTACCGCACAAACAAAGGTATATCAGCTTCATCATCAGCGGTGACCGGTGACTTTAAATGACAGTTAGCCTACTTGACAGATGGTTAAAGAGGCCCTTAATGTTAAGTATGTTAATTAATTTAATTAAAATGATTTTTTAAGTATAGATCTACAGACAGGCTGACGGTCCACTTAATAGAAGGTGGTTGGTTGAAGGAATTAAAAGGGAATAGGGAAATGTGCTCTGGCATTCTTTACCGACTTTCCCGAAACAGAATACAGGTATTTTGTTATTTCATGATGGCCTTCTGTAAGGGGTGGTTAGTACCGCCAAACGAGCAGCTCTATTTGTGATTAGTTGCCTAACCCAAGCCTGAGCTAACTTTGAAAAGATTTTTTCCAAAATTGGCCTTAAGTCAGAGCGCTAAGGCAAGCACCTTAACTACTAGACTAATGGCCTTTTGTCTTAATATCAGTATAAATTATAAAAAGTATAAGTTATATGTAAATGTAAATGTAATAGTTGATACTTAAGTTTATGCGTTAGAGAAGCTCATATTTTTTAAAAAGCTTTTAAGTATTAGGCCCTTAATCTCAGAAGCCATACACGTTTTAATGAGCTTACGTTTTAAAGACTGTAACTACTGTACTGTAACTGTATAATAGTTTATTGTCCGTGATAGAACAATAAACTATTATAATTATTTGATACACTTTTATTTTATGAAAATTTGCATGTTTTCAAAAAGTTAAAAGGATTTTTTAATAATATTTGTTACAAAAATTAACTCAATGCTTATAATATCTTTTCCATCATTTTCCTGAAAATGTTCTCTTTATTACTGAAAGTACAGAACTCATACTTTAGAATCAAGTGTATAAATATCCATAAAGATTCGATTACAATTCAATAAGAGGAATCAAAATTTTAAAGTCGTTTAGACTTTCATTAACCCTTTAACCGCCAGAGTCGGATTTATCCGACACTAAAATAGTGCCCATTCCACCTGAGCCGTATATTCATACGACAAATTCCTCTACTTGTATAGTGCTTATCTTTCTCTTAAAAAAATAAAAATAAAATTAGAGGCGGTATGAAAAGATTTGTTACCGAATGCGTTATATTATAGAAGGTTTATATATATTCACAAAATAAAGATAGGCAGCAACTTTGAATTATTTTATGTTCATAAAATATACAGTTTTGGTATTTTTTTATTTATTACATAAGGCAAATATAATAAATAAATATTTTGATTTTTATACTTGTTACATCAATATACAAAAAACCACTTTAATTAAATACTTACATTAATAAAATGTAAGTTCTTATGTATCATTCTCATAGATTCTCAAAGATTATAGAATGTGAGTATCAAAGACTTCTCTGCAACATTCGACTGTATGTATCCACTACTTGGTAAGTCGTAAAATGTGTAAGTATATCGGTTCGTGGTAGAAAGTCGGGCACCTTTCTTACCCAATGGTTAATTATGCGACCTATACATGAGGTCCTTTTTAAATTTTATAGTTTATGCCGATGTATAATGAGATCTTAATTAAAATAATTAAAAACGTCATAAAATTAATGCTTAATTTTTCTTTGAAAACTTTATTATTAGAGACAGATATATTCCACTGCTGTTTCGCTAAATTTTTGCCAAAGCTTATTCTCAAATATAGATCTGAATTATAGTCGAAGTCCTAGGAAGGTTATTTTTGAAGTGAAAAATTGGAAAAAAATTACCCTATACGTCTGTAGAGTCAAATAGTTTTAAATAAATAAAAATGCACCTGTTGAAAAGTAAATAGCAAAATAACAAGTATTTGTTAAAGTGTGTAATAATTTTCTATAATTATTACATCGATTATAATAATAATATATATTTTTATATATTTTGGTATTACTGTATTAATATTTTTTTTCTTACTTTCTTAGATGAAAAGGTAAACTGTAAAATTAAGACAAGGCTATTGACATTGTTAAAAAAGAAGTCCCACTCTCTTATCTGTCAAAAATATCAGACTTAGTCCAAACTATACTTATATTTATAATTGTTTGTCCCGAGTGATTCATCAACGCAGAGTCTAAACTTGAAATTTTCGCAATTGATGCATTTTATTATGTAAACTGGAGAATTTTAAGAATTCTACCCCTAAAGGGGCAGAATAAGGGATAAGCGGTTGTGTAGAAAAGCCATCATAATCAAAGTTAGAAGCATGAAATTTCATATACAAGCTTCTGGTTAGAAATAAATAAATACAACGTTGGGGTTGAAAGTTTATGTTGAGAGTCCTTCATTTTTGAAGTAAGAAGAATGAGATTTAATATAAAAGAATGGGATGGAATAGAAACGGGTGTCCAAGCGAAGCGACATAGGGTTCAACTAGTAATGTACATACCTATGTATGGAAAGTGGTTGATCCTCTTCAACCAATGTTTGTTTATAAATCTTGTAGGATCTTTTGGTGATTCTTAATGGTTAAAAGAAAAAAAAAAAAATTATGTAAATATTCCTTGTTTTTATTGTAATCTCCTAAAGTAAATTCGTTTAGGCAGTATTTTGTATAACATAAGTAATTCAA
This sequence comes from Synanthedon myopaeformis, assembly GCA_944738685.1. Classification (NCBI taxonomy): domain Eukaryota; kingdom Metazoa; phylum Arthropoda; class Insecta; order Lepidoptera; family Sesiidae; genus Synanthedon; species Synanthedon myopaeformis. The sequence continues at coordinate 7,487,705 of OX122932.1, read as the reverse complement.
ATTCTCTTTCAAAGAACTCAAAAATGCATTCGGTACTTTGTTATTAAAAATGTTTTTTTTTTTGTTTAACAGAATATTTTTAAAAAATTAAAACCAAGTCAATGTAATAAGTTTTGTATTTTTTTTTTCAATTGACTTTTACCTGTTTTTAAGTTGTTTTATTGATTATATTTTCTTAACTTATTTGTTCAGATTTTTATTTAGAAAATTACTCGTTCATATAACGGAACAAACGGATTTAAAAAGTTTTAAGAAACTTAAAATAAAATAAAATTTAAATACGAAGATTGACTTGGATTTAATTTACTTTATTTCCATATTGATTTTTGTAAGAGAAAAATTACAAGAAGATGGCGTGTTTTGGGTCTTTTTCGTGGTAGCACTTGACGTAGTTCCAAGCAGTTTGAGCCGGAGTGTTGCCTTTGTTAGCGAGGCATGCGTCAATCACCTTCTCAACGGCGGGCTTGTCAGCTGTAAGTAAAGTTTTCAATAATAGTAATTATTATTATTATCGCAAGGCAAGAGGTTTTCACTTAAAAAAAAAACCTTTATAAATTTATATAAGGATAAGAAGCATGAGATGAACCTTACTAAAGATAGAAGAATCTATCCTCACTAGGACTCTAATCTCGAGTCCCTTTCCCTTCTTGACCCCTTATCCATAATCCTACTATGGTCGGAAGCGCACTTGCAACATCTCAGGCGTTGCTTGCGTTATAGGTAATAATATCCACCTACAATCAGATGGACCGTCTGCCTGTCTGTCGATCTTAACTTAAGAAAAAAAATTCAAACCGGAACAAAATCGCAACTACCGATTTTATCGCATACAATACATAGAGACAGAGGACTAGTGGAACTTTATACTGTACTAGCTGTTGCACGCGACTTCGCGCCCGTAACACTATAAAATATAGCCTATGATAATGTATCTTTTTATAGGTGAAAGAATTTTCAAAATCTGTCCTGTAGTTTTTGAGTTTATTCATTACAGACATCTTCTTCTCTCTTTACAATATTAGTATAGAAGTATAGATATAGATATCATATCAAAATGTACCTACCCGCATTAGGCACCTTGGCAAGAGCTACGTCCTTCTTAAATTTGCCATCCTTTGTCATCAACTCAGATTTCACCATCATACACAAGGCATACTTTTTGAGAGGTTCGTTCTCTGTCTGTAACATAAATAAATAAGTAGCCACAAAGCATTCAATCATACATTAAAAATTTATTAATATATATTATACTAGCCGACTCTCGTAGCCGCGTGGACTTCAGCTCAAGATACATAAACAAAAAAATTAATATTAATTAATTAACTAATAGACTTAAGCGTAGAGCTGATCGCTTACAGCCTTACACCATGGCATTTTTTTACTTTTAGCATTTATATACCAGTCGCAAATTCTAAACAAAAGATCCGATTCGAATAATTTAAAGGGGAATTAACCTTGATTATATAACTACTTTGATAATGATTAATTAGATACAGTCTAATTAGGTAGAGCCAACTTTGAGAAGGAGTTCAATCGTCGAATCCAGCTTGGATGGGCTGCGTTCTGAAAGTTCCGAGACATCTACTCGTCCAACAATTCCTCAGTGTCTCAAAACAATGTGTGTTGCCAGTGATGACATATGGAACTGAAACGCGTTTTCTAACTATGGGCCTCGTAAGAAATCTCAATGTCGCTCAACGAGCTACGGAGAGTGTTATCTATGCTTGGGGTTACACTGCAAGATCGAAGACGCAACTTCTACATCTAGTTACCGGCAGTTACAGTTAGTTAGTTATCTTATATAGGCCGGCGGATCAGTAAGTTGAAGTGCCATTGGGCAGGTTACATAGTACGAAGAGCCTTCCGGCCTCAGCGGGATGGAGTGGAGGCCACAGACCGGCAAACGCAGAGCAGGAAATCCACCCATAGACAAGTAACCTGATAAGGGCCGCAGGTCGACGGTGAATTCAGGCTGCTTCTGACCGGTCTTATTGGAAAAATTTGAGGGAGACCTATGTCCAGCAGTGGAAGGCTGCGATGACAATGATGAAATGAATCGGCTGAGATGATAGTTCGAATTGATATTTCGGTTAAAGAGGCAAATGGATTATATATGTATGTACCTTGTAGTCTCCAGTCTTCAATTTATCGACTAGTTGCTGATCAGCCTTAGTCTCTGTTAGGCACTCGGACTTATGCTTCTTCAGTTTCTCCTTCTGTTCATCAGTGAGGGCCTGCAGAAATATAATTTAACTTTAGACTTCCTTGTTAATCTTTTATTTATTTATTTTATTTTATTTTATTTTATTTATTAAGAAGCCAACACAGTATACAATTATTCACATTTAAACAATCTTGTGTAATATTGTATAATATTTTATACGTCTTTTCTAAAACGTTGACTCTCCCAAGAATCTACTCTACAAGAGTTCAGGTTATTAATTTTAATGAGACCACAGACCATTATATTTTGATTTATTTGATTCAATTCTTTTTTTGCTGGTGACAATGTACGCGCTCTTTTTTCTTTAGCGTTGAAACAACGCTTGACAAAAATATATGAGGAGTAATTCATTTAATCTATATTACTTCATATTTTGGTCAGGCGTTAAAAGGTATATATGAATAATTTTCAAGTTACGAAAAAATATTATTAATTAAAAATTACAAGACACTTGATATACCCCCAAATACACATATTATTCTTGTCTAATTTTTGAAGTATTTGTCGTAATAAATTGTTTTAAATTTACCGCAAAGGTCTTAAATCCTTTAAAGGCAAGAAAAATTTTATATTCAATAAAACAATTTTAGAATGTTGTTTTTTTGCATGTACCTGGGTGTACAACCAGATGTCATAGAAAAAAAAAATCCCAGCATATACTACCACATTTGGTGTGCAAAATAATACATATCAATTTAGTTAAGTCAAACAGTCAAATTATTACATATTATTACATTGAATCAGTCAAATTTAAAATTTAAAATGCATCAGAACACTGTTCTAGAACGTGTCCTTTAAAAAGTCATCCAGAGCATAATAAGCTTTCTCTACCAAAAACTAGTTAAGTTTTTTCTTTATTAATTAGGTATTTAAAATGCTTGTAGAAACGGGTATCTTATTATATATTTTAGGAGCCAGACAGAAAACACTCTTATACAAATATTTAATTTTGGATTGGGCTAGACTGAGGGTATGTGCTCGTCGCTGTGAGACTGTATTACAGATTAACAAGCAAAAATATGTTTATTGCAAAAGAATGCTCATTAGATTGGACGACTTCCCATCTAAATCGATGTCTACATGTCAAGGTAGACTTTTAGTTAAAAAAAGCAGTCCCTAATTAATTTATTCATTGAATCCTTACCTGAGCGACGACAAGGCAGACAGCGAACACGATAAAGGTCTTCATATTGAAGTGTAAGCGCGAGAATTATCCTGCGACTGTCCCCAATCCCACAGGCACCTACTTATATACCGATTTACGTTCGCAAGATTCACAATATTAAATGTAATAGCTGGGAGCCGTGTTAAGTTGGCAGGGGTTTGAAACATTTTGTTTACTAGTCCGATGATTCCATTGGTACATTTCGTGATCTGTGTTAGCCTAAATATTGTGTTACATTATATACGAGTATTATTAACTTTTGCTCGAGACCTCGTTCGCGCCCCTTTAGCTTAGATTTTAAAACATTTATTCAATATATTATTGCTCCTATTTATTTTTTTGTCAGAGATTGATTTTTTATTTTTCTTTTTATATGATCACTCGGCAATAGTACTTTCTTTCTGGATGAAAGGTACACTGTGTCCTTTTCTGTATCCCTGACAATGTGCATGCAAAACTTCATGATTAACTGCTTAGTAGTTAAAATGTAACATGAAAGCGATAGGAACGACTAGAATTCGAACCGGTGTCTATCGAATCAGCAACCCAGCTTTCGTCTCTATGGGCCATCACTACCTATATGCATTTTAGTGTTGAATGATATTATAAATATTATGTGTGTGTTGATATTATAAATATTATTCTTTATTTTGATGATTTCATGAAATTCTAAGCAATCGTGAATCTACAATTTAAAAATAAAACACACCTTAAAAATGTTTACTATTCCAGACGCGTCCAGTGCGTGGGGTTGTATGGAAAGATCCGGACCGAACCTACGATCAGGTATCGCGTACACTGGTTTTATTTTTATGTCAACAGTTTTATTTAATCATTACTGGCATTATCCAGATATAACCCACTGGGAATTAATGTAAGAAACCAAGGTAAAACTATTATGAACTGGTTTTCTGTTAATAAACCTTAAAGGTCAAGTGCTAAAGTTTATAAATTACACAGACTATTAAATTTATAGCTTAACATTTGCTATATGGTATCTCGTAGATTATTGTTATATTTTTTAAGTAAACAAACACATTGCCAAAAGAAGTAAGAGTTCTTTTCGTAAGTCTAATCTATACAGTTATAAAAAACATTTGTCCTGACTAACTATCAACGCTAAAGGTTTAGAAAGCTAAGATTTTAACATAGGTTTATTTTATGATACTAAGATTTTTTTTTAAATTTCAACTCCGTGCGACGTCTAATATTTTATCTAAGGTGACTCTTTTCTAACAGCAATTGTTAGGTTTAACTGCTTGGTTGATGGTTGATCGTATGTTGTAGTAAGTGCGACATAACATAGTAAGTACTTTTATCTTATTTTTATCTTTTATTTATTATATTAAATTTGACATATTATGGCGCTGAAAAGTATGGCTCTAAGTATGGCCTCGCAAGACAGCTCAATGTCACACAAAGAGCTATGGAGCCTATGGCTATGCTCGGGGTTACACTGCGAGATCGAATCAGGAATGAGGAGATCCGTAAATAAACGAAAGTTTACCGGCATAAACCGGCGGATTAGTAAGCTATAATAATAATATAATTAAATTATCTTCACACATTCCACACAGCACCATCTAGTTCCACACTAAGCAACTAATGCTTGTATTATAATACAAACATCCTTTGCGCCTGAGTCATGGCCTCAGGCGCATGGGTGTTTGTATTTATAATATGTATGTATTTACAAAAAAAAGTAATCTATGTAATATATCAACTGTCTGGTATCCATAATACAAGCATTAGTTGCTTAATGTTAACACATCAACATTTGCCCCTAGAACATTGAACATTGAACCCGCGACCGTTTGGTTAACAGCTAGGGTTATTTGCCACTAGACCAAACGTGTCGTCAACTGAAGTGGCAGTGTATAGGACACATATTACGGAGAGCCGATGGCCGCTGGGGCCAGAAGGTTATCGAGTGGAGGCCACGGACCGGCAAACGCAGCGCAGGACGTTCACCCACAAGGTGGACAGACGACCTGATAAAGGCCGTGGGCCGGCGGTGGATTCAGGCTGCTTTTGACCGGCCCTATTGTAAGCCTATGTCCAGCAGTGAACGTCCTGCGGCTAAAATGGTGATTAATTTTGTCTAGCATTGCAAAAATAAAAATAGCCTTTATTTACTGACACTACATTACTGACATTTACTGACATCGGCAATCTGTAAGTCAGGCTGTCCTTTGACATAGGCCTCCTCCAGGCTCTTCCATATCTCCCTATCCCGAGCAGCTCTTTTCCAGTCTTTGGGTAAATCGTTTTACCATCGTCTTACTGGTCTGCCCATTCGTCTCTTCCCGATCTCATACATGCAGATAGGCATGATAAAATACAGATCATTAGACAACCTATGTGTCTAACTACACACTAATATCATAAAAGTATATAGCTCGGTGTGTTCCTATCCTTATATTAACTGATAAATTGCGCGACAACAATTCAAACTAACAACATAATGTAATAACCGCTCTGTATCAAATGATTGATTTATTATTGTTCGTTGACCCTAACTAATGACACCGTTTCTATATAGGTTATTATGGTATTCAATAAGCTAATATTCCATTCAGTTTAAGTTAACAATAGTTAGATAGGTCATCAACATATAAAGTAGAGAATGTAAGAAATAAATAAACCAAATAACAAATGTTATACTAGCGACCCGCTCCCAGCTACGCCCAGGAAAAAACTTAATTGTTTATAAAATTTTAGTGAAAAATTAGCTAACTGATAGTGAAAACCGCATTAAAATCCGTTGCGTGGTTCAGGAGGAGTTAGCGGCCTTAGACATGGAAAGCCACTTCAAATTATACTATGTAAAAAATATACCCAAATAATATCTCTATAATTTATAGATTTTATAACATAAAGTCGCTGTTCGTTTCTGTTTGTAACTTCGCTAACTTTTTCTAAACTACTTGACTAATTTTGATACGGTTTTCACTAATGGAAAGAGCAATAAACGAGGAAGGTTTATTGAAAAAAAAAAAAAAAAAAAAAAAAATTGCATCCGTGCTAAGCCTTGGGCGGACGGTGGTTAAGTATAAAAGACCACATTGAAATAACAGCATGCTATTTCAAGGTTCAATTTCGAGTTTCGGAGCCTTAGCTGGAGGATCTGGCCCTTACTCTCTATCAGGGGTCCTGGGTTCGATTTTGGTCTGGATGTCGAAAGTAGTGGCAATGCACATTGCGTTTCACAGTCATTTGGGCAGTCCGTCTGACTGCAGTAAACACGCCCTTACAGAAGAACACTGTGAAATAATAGCACGTGTGCTTTTTTGTTTCGTTGAGTAAGATTCTATGGTCGGTAGCGCAATCGCAGTACCTACCAACAAGTAGCCCGTCATCCTGTCTTTATTTAGGTAACATAAGTATTGGCATAGTTGGTAAACAACTTTGATTACACCGAAGTTAGTGAAATTCATTCTTTTGACCCCGCAATGCCCTCTTCAATTTATCCAACTCAACAACACGCAGTAAAACGGCGCGCGAAGTCACGCGACTTTTTGCAAAGTGTGAATTTAGTGCGCACTCAAGCGCTCAGCACTCTAAATCTTATTTTTTAACGTCAATTAAGATCGAATTGAATTCTTTATGGTTATTCCATTACTGCAATGTAACAGAAAGTCGATGAAAACGTTGCAAGCCGAATAAATATTGTACGGACCTTGGCAAAACGACGCGCATGCCCACCTATGTGCACATTAAGAACAGTTGCAGTGAATAAACTCAAGTTTAATAAAAATAGGAGACCATTTATTTCCCTTTAATTTTTTTATCTCTTATTTAATAAAATTATTTAATAAAATAAGATCTTCGGCATACTTCTGAGTCATATACCATCATACCAAAAAATTGCTTTTATGAGTTGCTTGCTCTAATTAAATCTCGAAGCTTTTCTAAGATTTTGTAGAGAGAAGTATGTTTAGGCATAAATAGCGAAATATGATCCCAAATAACGAAGCATACATTGTCATCTATTGCAAAGACTGATAAGTCTAAGATCCGAAGAGAGGTCGTCTTTCACTCATCTGTTTACCAGACGAAAAGTATATTTTGTCAGTCAGAAATGCTACATTTGTACCTGCATTTGTCAGTATCCTAATTGTTTAGTGTAGTGCACGACTTCATGTACTCTTTATAAATTATACTGTGCAGTACCTACACATAACCCACGAGTGAACGTAAACTTGTACGTAAACAGAGACGCTTACAATTTTAAGTTGAGTTCGCTTTGTGCTGCACTATCATGTTTGATTGTAAACAAAGCAAATTGTGCATCAAAAATGTTCCACAAAATAACAGGACTTAACAAGTGGAAGTCAAACAACTTTAAAAAGGTATGTTCACTTAATCATACTAATATATGTATTATAAATGCGAATGTTTATGAGGATGGATGTAATAACGGATTTGGATGAAATGTCGCACACAAATAGTTTATTAACTGGATTAACATATAGAACATTTTTTATCCTATAAAAAATAGGTTTCCGAGGGATCGTCTAAAAATATTTAAAAAAATCGGTGTCACTGTCGTCAATAGTGGTGTCGCCACCGTCGTCACAGCGATAAAGATGTCAGGCGTTACTTAGTGTAATATTTTTAAATTTTCAATATGTGGTTTTTATTGAAATACCATAAATATCATGTTATTGTTGATATGAATCAAGAATACTTATATATTCTTTCGTTTTGTTTGGGAACTTCAAAATAAGAATACCATAAAGAGAAAGACTATAATTATTCTTTTTCTATCTATTTGCCATCAACTTAACAGTTGATCTGATAATAGATAATTTTGTTGAGTTCTGATTAATGTTCACATAATATTGACGTGGCATCCTTCATTTAATTCTATGTAAGAGTGTGTTCGTTTTTAGGCGATATTTGGTCAGATCCAATGCAAATAATATAATATATTGATGTGGTGTTTAATTTGGTCCTCATAATTTTTGCACCATTGCTTTAACTTATCATGAAATTTTTATGTATTAAATAAAGACCATTGCGTATTATGAGTATCTTAAAGGAATTGCTTTGAAATCATGATTTTGTTTAAGTAGAGTAACACTGCTTTTCGCAGTCATTTGCGCAGCCTCTTATAGAAGACTATACCGTGAAATAGCAGCATGTATGCTGTTGTGTTTAGGTGAGTGAGTAAAGGATGTCCAAGCCATTTCCCTATCCCCTTCCTGCCGCCGTAGTAGCCATTGTAGGAGCTTGATGGTAAGGGATTACCCTTACCTTTAAATCAGGTCTTTATTTCGTCTTTGTCTTGTCTTGGCGCGATCAGCCATTGACGATTGCTTTTTAATTTTGAATGTCATTTAAAAAGTAATCACGATTTTTTCCAGGTATATTTTATGACGGATTTCGTATAATGGAAATTTCTTAATGACATTTTTTATATAATTCGTAGTAAGATTAATAATAAGTGGCACCAGCGCCTATAATCGCAAGAAATGACAAGATCTTGATAGGATAGAGTATAAGGATAAAGAGGAGGGATATACAAATGATACTAGCGACCCTTACTCACTTACTTAATCACAACAGATCACACTTGTATGTATATATTACAATGGTGTACTGTAGGGAGATGGTTACTGTTGCCTGTCACTACTAGCAGTGTACGAATGCCATTACTAAAAAATATGTGAATATGTTATGTTATTACTGAATATGTTATGATTATTACTTCCATACTAAATATAACCAATAAAAATCAACACCAATACCTACATATCGCAACGACTTAATGTGAGTTGAGTATTTAAAACTATGTTTAAAAAACTATGAAGTTAATTCGAATATTTAAAATCAGTTCCAATTGGGTTGTTCCATCCTAGTCGCGCATTTTCGAATGCTTTTAATATTTTTAAGGCAAACAACGAACGTTTTCTCTTGAGTTTTTTCGATGGTCATCTTCAAAGTTAATGCAATTAAAGTAATTTACAATATTAAAAGGAAAAGTTATGCAAGTGAATGCGGAGTTACGAACGTCGGACTGGTTGAAAAAGCCGCATTGCGCAGACAACGTTCGTGGCTAACTTCACACAAGTTATCAGGGTAACTCTGACTGTAAAAACATAGTGAAAAACAAAATTAATATAATAATATTGTGATATTACATTTTATTATTGTTGTTAATGAAAATATACATTGAAATATGTCAATCAAGTTGAACGTATTATGATAAATGTAATTTTTAGAACGGTTTGTTTTGGAGCTGTCAAATCGTGAGTATTTTTCCCTTTTTTCATATCTTGATTACAATTTCTTGTATATATTTATACAAATTTCTTGTATTATTTTTGTGTATGTAAAGTAAGCAGAAAAAGCAAAAAAAAGCGATATGGGATTTTTTATTGGGTTTTTTTAAATAAAGTGTTAATTTTATTGGGTTTATCTCAATAACCTAATTAATAAGGGAAAAATGCCAAGAATTATTGTAAATAATGGAAAAATGTTTACGTAATGTTTTTTGTTTTAGTCTTATTTCGAATTTTATTTTATTGTTTCATGTAATTGTTCATGTAAACGTTTTTTGTAAATATGTTTTTTTAATATATATATTCATGTATTAATTGTCTTTCAAACTCAGTATAACTAAAAATCTTATCACTTACACATTAGCAGATAACACGTTACAGATGTGCTGAGACTTTAATATTTAAGAATATTAAAAAATTATTAAAAACAATTAAACTATAGAGTTGCATTTACTATTACGTATATTTACGAGTGTACTAAAAAGATTTATTAGAAAAAAATAGTGAGAATTTTGTAAATTTGTGTATAGGTATGTGAAGGGTAGTAGGAAAAAAAGCACTAAGTATATCTATATGTAAGGTTATTCCAGATTATGCTAGATCAACATAGTCAACATATTATTATGACGTATGCTAAGTTCCCCAATTGTGTGTTTGTCTAATATAATTTAATAGTGAGTTTTTAAACTAAGTTCGTTAAATTTGTGAGTTTTTCAAAATCTGAAGTGTGTACGGAATTCAAACCATCGATAAGAAATATGTGTTATGTCCGCTAGGCCATTGACATCAAAGATTTATAGAGTGAAACATCACCAGGGGTTGCCTGCACTGCGTGCAATCGATCCGAACTTAGCGCAAGCGCGCTAAACAACAATCGGATGTCAGTTGGCAAATAGCGCGGAACAAGTCTCCGCGATGCCGAAACCAACGCCAGTGGAAGACCTGATAATCCCACCACAGGATACGAAAATATGCGGCACAATATGCATCTGTCAAATGACCGCAGTGCTCAGCGTTGTCGCCATGGTCTACCTCACCGTCGCTATTTATATGCCATACACTCGCGCCATCGCATCCGGGATTGATCCGACCCCTATTATGTGTACTACCACGAGAGCTGTTGACAAAGACAATTGCGAGTGGGGATCTTGCGGTGAATGGTGTCTCAGCAAAACATCCGGATCCTGCATCCAAATCTACGTAAACGTTAGGAAGAACGGATCGTCCTTACTGCTGTCCGAGTGTGGTAGTGCTGCTAATAAGACATGCTATGGCATAGATCAAGAGAACGCTAAGAAGTACCACTGTATCAGAGACGAGTGCCGCAATCTAACAGGAACCTTCAATTGCACTGAAGGAAAATGCATAAATATTACTGATGCGTTCGAATGTGCTTTCAGAGACACAGACGCCCCGTTAAAATGTTCTGGTAGAAGAGGAAAAATAACATGTATAGATGTTCAAGGTTTATTCTATTGCAACAGAGGCACTTGTAGAAAAATAAGAACGCCATATAATTGTGACAGGCGTTGCGTTGACATTCCTACCCGTAACAAGAACGTAATAGTGCTCAGTGGAGACAGAGTATTCCTAGCGAGATGTGCCAAGTTGGCACAAGAAACAGGCGGAGAAGTTGTGTGGACTGATTCTGGAGAAGAAGTTTTAATGTTGTCCTGTCACGCAGTTCACAATGGCACATCTGGTGTTGTCGCTGTGGATTGTATAAACGCTGCACTATTACCTAAAACTGAGTTATCAGATTTAACCAATTTCACATATCTGCAGTACTTGTATTTATCGAAAGCTGTGCCTAATAAAGTGATTGCACCTTCTGAAGTTGAATTGACGTTGGCCAACGATAGTCGCTTGATGATCAATATTGAAGGTTGCGTAAATACCTTAGCTGATGAATGTAAAGATTTCTTAAAAGATTATGGCCGGGATGGCGCTGATCATAACGCTAAAGCGAGATTTCCGTGTTTCTACACAGAATTAAACAACGCCGATACAGTAGTAGCACGGTTTGATTTGGATGGCACCTACCGCCAGTTTATTGTAGCTTTAGTTCTTCCCACAGTACTGGTTGTGGTGTCATGTATAACATTGATACTCTGTCAAAGAACAATTGAAGTTGGTGACGACGCGAAGATGAGATTTAAAGGTTGTTCTGGTGGTCAAGCTGAATTGCAAATGCATCCAAATGATCCAGTCTCTCCACTCTGAGATCAGTCACGTGAGCGATTTGTTATTTTGTAGTTAGTTGCGTAGGCACCTGCGTATTTTGAAATTTATAATAATATGTTCATTAACTATTAGAAGAATTAGAAAATTTCATGTGTGACTTTTACGAGATTAGCAACGTAGATTTAGCTGAACACAGATGTTTACATTTAGCAATTAATATTTGATTTAAAAGAGAAATATCTCGAAATATTAGCTATAAAAAGTTTCATTGCAATAACAACAATCATAATTGTGACTTTATTAGCGCACAAATTATGAGAAAATAAGAATTTCTTTTTTATAAATATTAACTATTCTTGATATTTAAAGAACTGACGCAGAAAATTGGTGGTGCAATCAATATTGAATTTTTAAGAAATGTAATAACATCTCTCGTATATGAAATAATAACTGTAACACATATAATATAAGTTCCGAACTTTAACTGGTAATGTTTAAAGCCTACTTTTATTCGTAACCAACATCGAAACGACCTTGACACGATTCTTTCGTGACTGAAACATGTTTCCAGTTTCTAACGATCCAACACAAAAGCATAGCGGCGATGCTTTGAATTTTATATTAGTACTTTAAATTATTAAAATTTTGTCTTTTATATTTGTCTGTTTTAACCATATTTTTTTAAAAGAGCTTTAAAACCCGATGTGTTTAAAAGTATAACATAAACATACAAACAACTATAGTCTGTAGTATAGTCTGTAATTATTATAAATATATCTAGGTTTTTTACAATAGTAATATTTATTGTACTGTGTTTTGTGTGAAGTAGAAAATCATTAGAAATACCGACAGACCCCGCGACAGCCAGAATACAAGTACAGAATACAATGTTGTTATTTTTTTAGTTCATATTAAAGCCGCGGGACTTATTTCTCATTTATCAGATGCTTGGGTTGTACACTTTAGAAAGATGTAAACAAAAGCCCAATTTTAAGTTATGTCTTTTCTTTGTTTCCAGGCGTTCCCCTCCTTTGTGAGGGTCCGGCTAGTTCGTTAAGAGACGACTAAATGCTTTCTACGCCATCTGCCTGAAGCTCCCTCGACCATGTCTACTATAAGCAGATCTCGGGCGAGCCTTTCACCAGCTGCCTCGGAGAGATCAACATTGCCGATGGGTGCCTCGGCAGAACCTGGTAGCCCAGACTTCACACCGCTCGAACCGACGAGGGAACAACTGCTTGCACATTTCTTTGAGCGATTCAAATTCTACACGTCACTTTGCCTTGGCACGTCTGCTATTTTAGCAGTATTTGCTTTTCTCTTCTTAATACCTTTCGTGGTTGAGCCAGCTATACAGACAATATTAGCAGAATTCGTGCCAGAAGCAGGCATATGTTCTGTGTCAGAACACGTTCACGCTAAGACACTGACCAATTGTACATGGGCATCATGCAGAGAGGGTTGTACAACTGCACACACGAAATGTCACAAAATTCGAGTCAATCTGAAAAGAACACCCTTCATTGAAGGTGGGAAAGTGCCGAAAGATTGGGATGAAACCGACTTAAAATTCCTTATCAATCCCGAAGGCTGCGGATATCCACCAAGAGTGAATTGCTCTGTGTTTGCGAATGACTATGCTGGACCAAAAGCGCCGAAAACTTTTCCTTGTTACTACAGTTTAACGAGGCCTGATTTGGTGGTGGCGAGATACTCTTGGGAGTCAACGATCCGTGGCTTAATTCTAGCACTGGTGCTGCCTACGACAGTCTTCGTGTTCAGTCTAAGTGTTCTCGCATACTGGCACTGTCGTTGCTGCGATAGAGCTTGTAACAGGCGGGTTCACGCTGAATCGTATGCTAGTAAAGAAGAGTAAGTATCTTCTTCTGTGTTTGCGATATCGAAGCTTTTTTTGGTTAATAGCTTAGAGGACTCAAAAAATTTTAAGAAAATTTATCCAAGATTTTTTAGTTCTCCTAGATCGGGTTGGTAGTATTTTTTTATTTTGAGGTTATTGATGTGCTTAAATACTGGACTTTCAGGTCCGATATCGATTTCAAGTTTGGTGATGGATCTTCATAGTTGCATCTATAGTTGTAATGGATCTAGAAATAGCGAGTATGTTGCATATTAGACATTTGCACTTCGAGTGATATGATTCAAAATACTTGTATATATATATAAAAATCGTATAACTTCTTAATCACAACCTGATTACTATCTGCCTCTAACATTTTATGTGTTCACGACATTCTTCATAACTAATTACCTATTCACCTTTCAATTCAATTTTCCACAAAACTTGAATATTTGTAGCATATAATATGTCACTTGCATGTACTTAAGTGAATATAAATTAGAGGTGATGTTATTATCATTCTTAGTATTAGTATTATGCTAGTGTTAACCAGCTGGCACAATCCTTTAATTAGAAGTAGTTCTTAAACTTAGTACTTTACTAATTAGGAAAATAGATTCACCTTCTAAATAAAGTTTAGATTCTAATCCACTTACTTCTTCAGCTTCATATACGAAGTATATTCAACATGCTTCGTTTTATTGTTTCCCTGTAATTCCAATTTTTTTAGCATTCATTTATTACTGATGACTTAGATATCTTACATACAGCTGTTATAACTATTAATTATAACTTGCATACAACCTTGATATAAAATCCATAGGAGAAAAATATTGTAAAAAAAATTGCTATACTAAGACAGCTACAGTTAGATTATGGTATGTGTAGAGTTTTAGTATTTTTATTAATATTAAGCTTTGTCTTTAAACTCATAAAGTATTGTTGTACAAAAAAATGTTTATAAACAAGTAGAAGTCAATGTGTCAATATGTTCGCATTATATAAGTATTTTTTTAGTATACTCCTTTTCTGTCTAAGTATCCTTACAACTGTTTAAGTATTCTTCACATCTAACTGACTTAAATTGAGAATATATCTAACTTCGTTTTTCTATTGAAGGATATTTTTGAATTACAGCAGTAAGCTACTCTGCGAGTTGGACGATGATCCCAGTGACGACGTATTCTGACGCAGCGCTTCTGCCGCCCGCCGACGAGCCTTTCCCCGCAAAGGCTATACACAGTTGTAAAAACGCTACAACATCGCTGCAAATACGCCCATATATTGCAAAAACTTCTAAAGGCTAAGGCTAACGCTAATTATTTCAAGGTCTTTATTTTTGTATTTTTCTGTATATTATATATACCTTTTTAAGAGTACTTAAATTTGTGAAAAAATAATTTTAAGGTTTAGTTATTTTATAATTTGATGTTTTGTTTTATTGCCATGGAGGGAAGGATCAGATCGAACAGAACAATCATCTCAATGATTTGTGACTCTGTAAGACATCATTATCTTAAGCTTGTGTCTCCACTAGAGGACGTAGGCCTCTCCCAATGCTTGCCACTACGTATGTGACCGCACACTGCGCTTTTTAATTCGTGACCTCCATTCGAGTAATTTTCTACCCCATCGGTTATCCGCACTGTGACAGATGTGACCGGCCCATTGCCATTTCAAAGTTCTAATTCTTTTGACTATTTCCACAACCTTGATTCTTCAGCGAATTTCAGAATTTCCGATCCTATTCACCAATGAAACTCGCTGCATAGCTCTCTGAATGACTTTAAATGGATTAGACCTGAAACGTGACCTACGTTTCGGCATCATACGTCATCATTTGCAGGCTGTACTCTATGGGTTCTGAAGCAATTATTATAATTAGTTAATTTATAAGCATTTGACCCCGAGACAAGGTTCAAGGGACAATTAGACCGTGGTCTCCAATCTAAGACTCGGTTACCCAAAAGCTAATTCTCAAATTATCTGACTAATTCCTTGGGCTATATTCACCATTTTGGTTCTGATTCGGATATAATGTCCGTTTTTTAAATACCAAGCCTTACTTTCTCACCAGTTCACTGAGTGACTAGGGTTTATGTACAAGATATTCGGTGTCAAACTAGCATTTCAAGGTAGTTTTAAAACTTCTCTTTAAGAAAGACAACTCTGTATTAAAAGACACGACGAATTCTGAGTCGTCCCATCAAAACTGAATTCTCCCATCAGCCTCTTAATCGAAGTTATATATATATATATATATATATATATATAATTTGCTGCCAGTAATACGAATATAATCCTGAACAACTTTACTATATTTAGAGGATATTGATATTTGCTAACATGTAAAAGATACATCAGCCAACATTAGTTTTGTGTCTATCTAATCCTTACCTTCAAATGACAAAGTTTAGTGAACGTTGGCGATTATGACTGAAAATAGCATGGCCATGTATGTCATATGACAGAGAAAAGTATCAAAAATGTTTGGTCTGTTATGAAACTGAAAAATTTCTAACAAAACGAGGCGAGGTATGAAAGTGTTTTGGACCCAGTATTAATATTTTATACGATTTTGGCGGGCAGCGTGGCATGGCTTTAGCTTGAAATTTAAAAAAAAAGTGTAAAAATATAATAAAAAAAACGTCTCTATTCAATTGTTGAGCTATGCCGGATAGTATGTAAGTTTGTTTGTTTTCTTTCGCTTCTGGAAACGCGTGACTGTATTTTTTTTTTTAAATAATTTAATTTATTAGTATTAAGTAAATGATGTAGATAGGTAAATAAAAACACTATTTCATTTATCATGACACATAGTCTGGTGACGTATTATATGGATTAGTTTTCATGAGTGATGTGCGATTTTATGAATGTCTATGTATAATTGTAGAACATAACAAAATTATGAACATAAATTTATCTACAAAATTATAATACCCGTGGACGAAATACATAAAGGAGTTATTTGTGTTTTTTGTGTTGATAACGGTTACTTATAATTTTATTGAGTTGAAAAGTACTTTTAAATTGTCAAAATATTAGTTAACATAATAAATTATCTACATGAAAATTCTAAAAACTATTATCTTATACTTTATACGTCAATGCTCAAAGTTAAGCATATTTTAAGTTATCTTTGAACTTTGAAAAAGTTTAACTTAATTTCTCGCCATTTTGAGACACATTTTTGAATATGTAAGCTCTTATTAATTAAATGTTTTGTGATATTAATTAATGCTTGTATATATGACTTTATACGTAATATTTGTGTCAATAGTTAAGTTTGTATAGTTTATTAGTTTTAATTAAACAAATCTATTACAGATTATGTTTTTTGCATGTTATAACTATGATAATTATGCACCGATATCTAACGCAATCTTATTCCTCAGAAACTTAATTAAGGTCTGCTTTCTTCGTACATTTATTTTATTTTATAAGTCATCTTGACATGCATTTTGACCTTAATAATTTTGAAGGTAGGAAAAAAACTGTTTCCAAATTATTTTCTTCATAACACTAAAGTCCTCAATAGCTACTAAACAAAAAAGAAAATCAGTTCACATACAAATAATTCAATTGTTTTGTCTATTAATAATATATTTATAAAAAAAAAATTAATTCAAATACTTAAAAATGTTTAATGTTATGTATTAAAAAAAAAATTTTTTATTTTTTTTTTGTTATTCTTATTTTTCAATCAAAACATCCATTAAAGTATGATTTTCGAAAATTAGCCATTAGCGTTAAAAAGTTGTAACAACATTTTCAGAAGCACAATCTAGCCTAATATCAGCTATAATTTTATTTACAATATATTAACATTTTAACATAAGTTACTTAAAGTTATACTCTAAGTTATAGCGAACGTTCAAATTGCCTTCTATGAATAATTCAATGTGTAAATAACAAGTAATATACTAAAATATTTCGCCATGTAAATAAGTAAATGTAATTATACGTTATTAATTTATTTGTATTTGAAAATTCGAAATTAAAAAAAAACGTTATGCAAATGATCACAAAGTGTAATGACAAATAAAGCTTATTTTCTAATTTTGTTTCATTTTTATGAAAATTGATTCCCTTTTTGAATTCGAACAACAAAAACAAATTTAAAAAAAAAAAAACAAGAAATTAGAAAAAACGTGAATTAACAAGAAATTGTTATTAAAGTTTAATTTATTCCAAAGTTTGTTGCATCGAAACAATTACATTCATTGATTATGGAATACGCAGAAAAACCTAACGTTTAATAAAAAAATGGTAGGTATTAAATAATAATTGGAGTATTCCAATTATTATTTAGTACCTACCCTTTTACTAATACTAGTAATAAGGAAGCGCACTACGTCATAAGCGTAGCGGGTGATGAGGCGATTTTTTAATGAAACAGTCTTTATTTGAATTATCGTTATGTGCTGAATCATCAAATTACCTAAAACATACAGCTAATTATGGTTTTATGTCTATCTGTTTATTATGTTGAACGTAATAACAAATAATAATTAGCCATAATGATTGATATTATGAACGTTTACTATTGGAAAATTCATGCTCCACTCAGGGATTTCATAGACGTCCATTTTTATGAGTCCATAAAATAAGATAAATAAACGCAATTACATCGTTTTTCGTTGCATTATTTTCTGTTCAAGAGTAAAGCATCTCTATCCTATTTTAGTCCTTACTAATTATTATCTATATTCTTTCCTGTAACTGTAATTACTGTGATGTACAGTGAAGAAAATTCGTCGCGAAGAAGCACATTATAATAAAATAAGGTAACAAAAGAAACAGCCGTTTATCTATCTATATTTCTAAAACTGAATATATTTATTATAATTTATGATATGATCGAGCGGCAAGGTGCAATCGACGATTGCTCTTGGCTGCTTATGACCGGACCTATTAAAAAATAAGATTATTAATAAATATAGAGGAGGTCTATGTTCATCAGTAGTTACGGTTGAGATCAGCGTCCTACGGTTGATATGATAAATCGAGGAAGTACAAAAACGCTCCGATATGTCACAAAGTCCTAACCTTTATAGAATTACCAACGTTTAAAAGGGTTGAACGACCTACTACGACACGGAACCTAACGTTTCACTGCAATGCTGTATAAATTATTATTACCACATAACATTAACAGGTACATTTTTATTTGAATATAAAAACAAAAAAAAAATATCTTCTTCCATTTGCATATGGTTTATTTACAAAATTGATCATAGTCATCATGCTTGTTTCTATTTATGTCTAAAAGAATTTGTGATTAGCGATACTGTGGAATTCTTGAGTAAAATAGGAAACTAAATATATTGAGAGAAAATAGCTTCTTGAGTAAAATAATAAACTTATTTATTGAGAGAAAATAGCTTACACAATTTCATTTGGATCAGGAAATGAAATTATTATAAAAAGGTAGGAATCATCACAAGCCTACTTATATCCATACTAATATTATAAACGTGAAAGTAACTGTTTCTGTCTGTTTCACGCCTTTTCACGCCGTAGCCATTTAACCAACCATCATAAAATTTTGTACACACATCGTGAGGGACGAGGAATCATCTAAAAATAAAAATTCTAGATCTGCCATAAGTATAACAGCAACGAATATGTCATTCGTTATATTGCTCATATTATTTTATCAGTTATATTTTTTATTTTTTAACGTGGACGAAATCGAAGGCACTAACTAGTCTCTAATATATGCATTTAATACCGAATCTAATGCAAAATCCATATTAACAAAGTTGCAGTAGTCGTACTGTGACGAATGCTCTTACACCATTAGCTGCTAATTGTAAAAAAATATATTACAGTTCACATAGCCTCTGCTCTGACCCTATGCCACATAATTTCTATGTGCTATAACAATCGTAGAAGAAACATTTAAAAAAATATTTTAATATCTTTCTCTGTGACAATATTCCGTTTGAGAGTAACAAATTTCGTCTCATTAAAATTTTTATTTACTGTAAAAATGCCTGAGTAGTTAAAGTAAAGATTAACTTGTTAAGTAGTAGTTAAAGTGGCTAAGTAGTTAAGTTTAGTTAAAGTACTCTTCAAATGGGAAGTTGAATAAAAATCTATTTTTTAAATATCGTGTTTAGTAGCTATTTCAATATTATGTTGAATATTTCAATATTATGTTGAAGCTATTTCAATATTTCAATATTTCAATATTAGTTTGACGTTTGAGGGTCTGGAAATTGTATTTTTAACCCCGGACGCCTGACGCGAAATATGTGTGCCTGTCTGTGGCCCAAATTAGACCCATTTTTGTTTCAGTTTGCGTTTTATTTAAAATCTGACATGGTTCCTAGCTATAATTTATCAAGATTTGTCCAGGCTTTGAAGATCATCAGCCCATTTCCTAGTTGACGAAGGGATCTCACTAACTTCCACAGGTTCGATTGACGTGAAATTTAGTATAAAGTTACTTCGGTGGTATTCCCATGATACGGCAACTTTGGCCTGATGAATCTTCAAGTAGTGAACTCACAGCAGATATAGTGTGTTTAGGCTCAATAGAAAGTTGGGGATTAGTTTATAATTTTCAATTGTAACTTGTCAATAACACGAAAAGAGAGTCAGATAGAAATGGAATTTAATAAGTTTATTTATATGTAAAGTATAATCTCTGAAACCAACTGCACTTATTTGCAAAATACTTCATTATTTGTAAAATACACTATTCCATACGGGCATAGTCTCTATATAATATTATGTATACTAAGTTCCCTAATCATAATGGGGTGAAGCCGGAGCGTTATAGTGATCAATAAAATATTTGATATCTATCGATAAACTCATCTTTTTCTATTTATTTATTTATTTATTTATTTAAAAAGGCTTACCAACTAAAGACATTCTTAATCACAACATTCACAGAGAAGAACATCACAAGTATGCATTTAAATTATAGGAAAGCACAACATTAATTTTGACTAATCAAATTATAAATGAATATGTAAAATCTATGTATTTCTATGTAAAATCTAGAGACAGGTTCACTATTAACTTGATCTTAGTAGTTGGCTACTGTTGCCTATTACGAACTTGGTAGGATGAAGGAAAAGGGATAATAGGGAGCTCTAGTATCCTTTACTTACTCACTCACTCACCGTGAAGTAACAGCATGTGTGCTGTTGTGTTTCAGTGAGTGAGTGAATGATGCCGTAGCCCTTATCCTTAATCCTACTATGGTCGGCAGCGTAATTTCAGCACCTGTGGCGTTGCTTGTGTTATAGGTGACTGTAGCTACCTACCATCAAGTTGACCGTCAGCATGTCTGTCGACCTTAATATTCATAAATAAAAACAAATACTGTTTGGCCAATTTATTATGGCTATATGCAGTGTACCTTGCCACTACTCAAAACTACTAAATAATTTTGAAAATGTATCATGATTGCATATTGTAATTTATTCCTAAGACCATATTTCCTAAGACCATATGGCGTATATGAAAAGTACCTATTTTATATACGCCATAAATCGTTCGTCACGACTACGAGTACGTTTTTACATTATATCAACCCAAGAATGAAATTATTGACTATAGATAGACGCGTGTATAATTCGTATTTGTAACGCTGCTTCTATGTTGCCTTCTGACGATGTTTTGTCTATTGTAATGCCAAAAAAATTTCAAAAGTCGTTAAAGAGATCCTATTTAATTTGTTTCTATTTCACAAAGCAACGAAATAAAAAACAAAAAGGGTACACAAAGAAATTGGAGCAGAGAATCACTTCTCTGTTAATATCTTTCTCAATAAAAAGACTATCTAAGTACGAATGGTTGTGTCTTTGAGTAAAGTTTTATATAAAATATAGTATCATTTTTAATATTAAATAATAAATTTGAAATTCGTTTTTTGTTTGTTATTTTATTATTATTAAACTAAAGTGTAAGCCAAGATCGTTAATGTGAGCTTATATTTTACCTTAGACTTTGAAATTTTACCTCGTTTCTTGGTATACAAGGAGCCACTTTTTGCATACTTTTTGCTCATTAAGCAAGCCGAGAGCTCTAGCACTTTCCGAGGAACGAATAAAAATGTAAAAGCTTTGTATGTAGAAAAAATTATTCATTGAATAACCTTGAATGTTTGGACTTTTCCGCTTATAAATATTAAATGGCGCTTTTGTCGATAGTAAAACTAGGTTGTCTTAAATTAATGGAACGAAATGTAGTCAGATATATTTCTATCTAATATGGAATGTTTGGTTGTCAATTGGCAGATCTTTAATATACTGTTATATATATCTATGGTCTTCTGTAAGGCGGCGGTAACCGACAGACGGGCAGCCCAAAACACTGCTAAAGATTGTGTGCCCCGCCACTACTCGCCAAATCCAGTGCAGATCCAAGTTTGTTTTCAATGTTGGCCTTGCTTAGATAAAAACGGCTACCTTATTATCTAACAGCAGACGACTTGAGATCGCGTGTGCTGCCATACAGAAATGATGCACTTTAATTTTAGTTACTGTCCGTAAGAGGCCTCATCGCAAACAACACCTTTGTTATGAGTTGGCACCAAAAACACGTTATACCAAAAACACGATTTAGTGTGATATTGCACAAATTGATAGAAAGTAATCGCCTATCGCAAGTTGGTTGCAAGTCGTCTGCTGTTAGATAATAAGGCAGCCTGGACCCATGAGACAGAGCGCTAAGGCATTTGAACTTAACCATTTAACCAACAGGCTCATCAATTATAGTTTATTATTTTTGATACATTGTAGAATTTAATTATTTTATTGTCCCTCAAGAACATCGGCATAAAAATATAATTATGTGATTATATTTCAACAAAATTCATTTGACATAACTAGAGAATAGACGCCATCTGTTGAATAATTTCAAAACTAAAACATTTGTAAACTGCTATTCGAGACTGCTCACGCATTTCCCCAATAAAAGGGGAAATGACTATGTGTTATTTATATTTATACTTTGCTTTCATAGCAACATACTTCATAGTACAAATTTATACGGTTTATTGATTAGAAAACATTCAAACATATTTATACTTATAAAAGTTATTTCATATCTTATAAAAGAGTATCAAAGCGATTTACGCTTGCATAATAAAAAAAAATGAATGTATTCCATTGGTTCTTTTAAAATTGCTTACAAAGCTGAAATTCGCTTGCATCGCATTACGAAGCTCAAGTGTGTATCGTATTGAGGTAACATTTCACATTACAAAGGAAAATAAAGCTTTGCAAATTGTAAAACAAGAAAGACTGTCTGTCGCCATACGGTTGTAGGGAACATGACATGGCTGTATCGACCGGGGACGGGCGACGACGCGCGCACTCCAATAGGTTAATGTACGACCAAACTTAACATTTTAAAACAAAAACAATTATTGTTTATTAGCCCGCCTTACGACCTTCCATTAGGCCTTTTTAAAAATCGATCCACATGTATTACACCCCTGCAACTGACTCTGTTTTGAAAACTCCAAAACATATATTTCTATTTTTAAATGGAAATTGAAAATGTAATATTTTAATATTTTTTATAAAGTTAATTGTTTTAGAATTCGATTGAAGTTTTTTTAGATAAAATATAGTCGAAAAGCTCACTACTGAAAATACGTATCGAGTATATAATATATTATTATTATATAGGCTGCGCCAGTTGTGTCAGAGACGCGGCGTCGCGTTGACGCCTCGCGATAACCATAAGAAATAGACGTTCACAAATTGAGGGCATAATGGTTTGGTGTTGAAAAAAAATGTGTGTTTTTAATAAATAGATTTGTTTTTTAAAATTTTCACTCAAGCTTTCGTCGTATTGCTGAAGCGAAGCTCTCGTAAGGACCGGTTCAAAGTATTAGTTTCTATTTTTGGCTGCAACATACGATTTTGTAAGAATTTACACACAACATATATAGTTCTGGCTTAAAGGTGTCATTGAGTGAACACATTTTTTTGTTTAACAGCTGTAATTAAATAAAAAATGGAGGTTCTATTATCTGAAAAGCGTTAAGTCATCACTGCATTATGCCTTGATGCGTAAAAGCGTTTAGAGTTATTGAAAAGCAAACTCCTTTTAAATCAATATAAGCCTTATGATCTTTTATTCAATGTATCTGAATTTTTCATTAGTTTCACAATATATGAATATGATTAATCAAAGTAATAGAGTTAATTACCTAAATAATATTATAGATACAGTCACTGTAGCTTGTTATTATGCCATATTAGAACCATTTGATTACAATTGAAGGTCACAAAATATCGTACAACTTTAATTCTATGACGTCACTACGATTTCTTTAGTTTGAGGTTAGGTTATGTAATAATACTTTAATGTTCAGGCCACGCTTGAAAGAGTCTAGATTTTTTTTAGGCTACTAGATTTCTAAATTTTGGTGTAGAATTTGTTGTTTTTTTAGTTTCTATTAAGTGTATTTGTCAGTGTTATTGAGAAGTCCTTGTTGGTAGAAAATATTTCATTGGTGTTATGCCAAGTGGGGAGGCAGACATTATAGGATGCCAATAAAACTCTTATGTAAACAGCATAAAGCTATTATAATAGCGCAATTAATTTCACGTAGCTGGTATAATTTGTTTTTGCATTACTTAATGGTATTGTGGGGATAGCCTATCTATTAACCTCAATTTGCTAGAAGCCATTTCAAGGATTAGCGGTTGATAGTCCAAAGGAATGAACTATGAAGGTTGCAAGTCCTATGCCCGGTCGATCATGCATAAATGATTCTTTTAGTTTTAATGTGTATATTATTGGTTACTACTTTTTTCCCGCGACTTCGTCCGCGCCTTTTTTCCTAAATGTTAAAACATTTATTCGATCTTTAATTTCATTTTTGTTACGCGTTGAACTTTTTATTTTTATTGCTAGATGGTCACTCGAGAACAGTACTTTTTTTTAATAAAAGTTAGTTACCCTATGTGCGTTTCTATATGAATATTTTTATGATGATCGGATGAGTAGCTAAGGTTAAAATAACAAACTTTCTCATTTAATATATTTAATCGCAAAAGAAAATATGGCGGGGAAATCTCACTGTGTTTATGACTATTAATTTTCTAAGATATGTTATTGATTGTTATATCGTAGGGGGTTATTATGGTGAACTATTTTGTTTACCATTTAACACTAAGGAAAGGCTTGTGTAAATAAATAAAACTTTCCTCAGTGTTTATAATTTTCAGATAAAGGCCGGCAGGCTGACGGTTCAACTGATGATAGGTAGTTAGCATAGCCTATCAACATAAGTAACGTCATAAGGGGTGGAAAAGAGTGACCTACCTTGTAAGGATAAAGGACAGGGTTCTGTCATCCCTTATTCACTCACCAAAATAGCACACATGCTGTTATTTCATGGTATTCTTTTGTAAGGGAGTGATTACTGTCGCCAGAATGAACCGAGCCAACTTTGAAAAGTTCATTTACCAAAATCGCCCTGCCGGGAATTGAACCCTGAACCACGAGTTGAACGCTTCGCAAAATGCGTTTCGCAGTCATTTGGGCAACCCGTCTGGCAGCAGTAACCACCCTCTTACAGAAGACCACCATGAAATAACCGAATATATGCTGTTGTGTTTCGGTGAGTGTCTAACTGATTATCTAACTCTAAAATTATCTAACTGATGGTTAAAACCGCATCAAAATCTGTTGCGTGGTTTAGGTTGAGTTAGCGGATATACAGACAGACAAACATTAAAAAGCTTAAAAAGATAAGGACTTTAAAAGAACATTAAAAAGCTTAACACGCTAATTACAGGTAAGTATTAAGCTTTAAGTTGGCTTGGAATCCAGATATTTGATAAACTTAATAAAATTGCCGAAGAAATTATTGCAAATACACTTTGACCTTAAACTAATATATTTGGTACCGGCACAAGTCCATATGAAGTAGGCTGGCTGCCAAAAGAGTTGCCACAGCGATAAAGTTAGTAACTGGAAACAGCTTGGATTTTTTTAACGAGACTTTTTAACATTGTTTAGCATTTTATTTAACATTTTATTTTCTACAATAAAAAAAATTCTAATACATAAAATTGAGAATAATAAATAATTTATTTTCGGACATATTAGTCCATAAGAAATAAATTAAACGTTAAATAAAATTTAAAAATCAACTAAAAATCACTATTTGCAAAATTTTGTCTGCCTGCCTGTTCCGGCTAATCTCCAAAACGTCTAGACGGGATTTGCTTCATTGGCAGTAAAATTCCCCAAATGTTTCTATTTGTGTTAAATCGTGTTTAATAAATGAATATTTTTAAAGCCAAATATAATCACGATCGGCTAATACGAGTACTATATTAAGAATCAGGTTTTGTTTGAAGTGAATCCCTAAAATCATAAAAGGCCCAATCAAGAACGTTTCCTATACAAATTAGCAAACAAAAAGGTGAAAGAGAATGCTATCTCGCGAAAGCACAATGAGACAGAAAGCTTCCTTGTTGAGTCAGACTGTGTAGATGCGGTTTGTGATGCCCTCATTTGAAATAACTTTTCTGCTACGCCTCGTCGGCTGGTATTCTTTGAATAGAATTCAGAAAACTGTTGATACGCTATTGTATTTGTTTTTCTATTTAAAGATTCTATTAGGATTCTTAACGTAGACATCCATCGGATAAGAATAACTTACAAATTGTAAGTTTGTACAAAATATTTGATACATTTGTAACTTGTAAACTTGTAGATAAATTGTTCTAAAAAAAATTAACATAAAATATTAGTAACAATTGTTATTAATTTACAATCACTAGGTAATTAATTTCTTATCATTTACAATTGGTTATTAATTTACAATAACTAATTAATTTGTTATTAATTGACATTTGTTATTAATTTTTAATTTCAAATTTTATTTACTACTAATTAACATTTGTTACTTATTTACAATTACTAATTAACTTCTTATTAATTAACATTTGTTATTTTTATTGTATTTTATTGTATCGTATGATAAGACTCCATATTTTTTGTACCTTTTATAATTATTATCAAAATTGAGCAAAACTTGTAAGTTAGGATAGCTTCTTCAGTAGGTATATTAGTACATTATTTCTCAGTGATGTTACTTGTTTTTACAAATAACGTCAGCCAAATACTATGAAGTAAACTGTCAACCAATCAGCTACTCTTTCTTATTAAAAATACAGAAAATTTAATTTAGAAAATTAATCATCATAATTTGGAAGACTTAAGTCAACTGATTGAAATAGTACATTACAGGCGAATTTGAAGGTGCTAATTTTAGGGCCATTGGTCTAAAAATTGTTAGGTCATAGTATTGTGGTATAATAAAAAAATTAAAAAAATGCAAAACTGCCACGAATTAATATCGCTAAACTCAAGTCTCTACAAACAAATGTTTAGGTCTGCAGTATTTGCATCCGTGTTTGTTTTGTGACCTAGATCCATTGTGCCAAAAAAGTTTATGGAGTTACCACGGCGGCGCACTAAGTTAGAATTCAAAGTATTTACACGCGATTAAGTTGGTCACGATATAGATTTTATTTTGATTAATAAAAACATTGAATTTAAATTCTTTTTCTGGGACCAAGTGCTTTTAAAACATCTTTTATAATCCGCATTGCCAAGGATTGGAACTCCCTGCCGGCGGCGTCTGCATTTCCGTGCACATACAACCCAAAGCTCTTTAAAATTCAAGTA
This sequence comes from Synanthedon myopaeformis, assembly GCA_944738685.1. Lineage (NCBI taxonomy): Eukaryota > Metazoa > Arthropoda > Insecta > Lepidoptera > Sesiidae > Synanthedon > Synanthedon myopaeformis. The sequence goes on along the minus strand of OX122932.1, from coordinate 7,460,304 downwards.
ATAGGGCATCTTCTGGGTGAGCTCGCCTCATCGTCGGCCTCGTTTTGCTTCAAGATGATGGCCAAGAGCAAAACCATATTTAAATTAAAAAAAAAAGGAAAAAAGAAAATTTTATTTTATTTTAATTAATAAATGAACTACAAATTGACTTGTCTTAAGCTTTATTATAAAAATAATATAAAACTTTGACAACTTTAATTTCTTACAGCGCCTAATGAACAAATTACTAAAAACTGCGTTGTCTCTGTTCTGCCGACTATACAATTAAATCAGTTTCCTGTTTTTCTTATGTCGGTGTTTCCAAAATTGTGTCCAGTTCATATCAATTTGTCAAATTTAATCATTCAATTCTGACCTCACAAAATAAATTCCTGTATAGATCGTATGACATTTCGGCATCAGTAAATTATTTCAAATATTCTCCGAGCTAATTCTAGATATAATCAATAGTCAGAAGCTGGTCCAGGCCAGACTGTCTGGCGTCGAAGAATCTAGCCCTGTAATGTTATGTATGGTCACGTTTATAGAGTAGCGGATAGCGGTTGTGTTGGGTACGTTTTATTGATAATTATTACATACAACTTTAAACTAATCAGCGAATTTTTATTGTTTCATCTGAATTAATTTTATAACATTGGATTATATATAATAAATAGAATAATGTAAACATATTTAATTTTATTAGTAACAGACAACGACGGAACAGATATAATTCACTTACATTTAAATTAAGTCAATTTTCAAATGTTAATTCCGGAACACAGACAAAATTAAATTGAATTGAATTCTTACGAATTGAATTGAATTCAATTAGTTATAAAATTTCAAAAATTCATCAAACGTAATATAATAAATACACTTTAATAAATAAAATTTTCATTTTAATTAGGTTTAGGGCCTCTTTCACCATGTCTCAAGTAAAGTCACCGGTAACCGGGAATGAAGAAGATGATATACCTTTGTTTGTACAGTAAAAGTCACAAACATTAAAAAGAAAATAATTAAAAAAATTCGCCTATCGAAGGATGCAGTAAACCGAGTGCATAATTTAATAAAACATAAAATTATTTCTAAAAGTAACTAATCAACACTTTACTTGTAGTTGGTGAAAGAGGCCCTTTGATTAAAAAAATATTTTCTAATATCTATCAATATAATTCAAAAACCTTTTTATTTTCATTATTTTTAGTGGATAAGTTTCAACTTATCGTTATCGTTGAGACCATACCTCGTTATTGTCATTCCCTCTGGTATGTATGACGTCATGTTTGGCTAGAAATGGAATGGCGTGCCTCTATTTGAATACAACTATTGAATGGACATTATTATAGTTCTGTTTGTTGCGACGAATTCAATTTACCTACTATCTATATTTAGAGTTTTTTAATTATTTTTTAGTTCATCAATATAAATGTTCACTATAGTGATATGTATATGTCGCAATGTAAGAATAGGTAAAATATACATAATATTAACTTTAAATAATTTACTTATTTTACAAGACAATCAAGAAACTTATAAGAAATTATAATATGGTTGATTTTGAAATTCAAAAAAACAATGGCAATACCTATACTAATGCATTGATATAGGAATACTTGATATAGAAATACTAAATATTTTAAATACTTAGTTTCTATAAGACTTAAACCAACAAAAAGGAGAAAAAATAAACCAGAATCTATAAATTATTAAGTTTCTTGGAAAAAAACAAGTAAAAACTAAGCATCGTTTTGAATAAACTCTGTTATAAGTTCAACCGGTTTTCGAGGCTATTATTTTCGAAGGTTCTAGAGTTACGCAGGAAAATAATGTTCCTAAGGGATTCTCGTTAGCTGCTATGATTTATTTCTGTAACAACCAATTACCTACATACATCTACACTCCGGTGTAATATTGTATTTTATAGTTAAGTAAAATTAGCTAAATGAATTTATTAATGTCTTGGAAGAATTATGATTCTTTTGGGTTTTATGTACATGTCATTCTCAATTAAATAAGAGCCAATTTTATAGCTCATCTCATAGCCCACGTTATATGATCATTATTTCGTTTCTGAAAGTATTTTATATTTACAAATTTAATTTGGATTTTAATTTTAGATAATGCATAAAAATAAAATCGATATGGTAATAATATGTAATCAGAAAAAACCTCATTTTAGTAAATAAATTTGGATGTTACGTTTGATATACAAACAAATTGTTCCCGACAGACGCAGACCCTCGTCGTCGCAGCCAAAAACTAGTATTTAATAAAATAGTATGTTCATATCTAACAAAATTAATGTCACCATTCAAATAACTCCAGTGAATTACGTATGAAGATAAATTTTATATCGAGATAGACAATATAAGGCTTCATTTGAAGCCACAGTTCTGTGAAAAACGTTATTGGACGTCCTATTTGAAAATAGAACGATTTATCTCATTGTTCTCGCATAAAAAAACCATTTTCGTAGATAGTATTGAAAATGTTTGATTACTTTATAGTGAACCGATTCTCACGAGAGCTATCAAATTGTAGGGAATCACGACAAAATGTAAATAAATAAATAAATCTGTAGGGAAGTTTTTGAAACAGCTGAGTGATATTTAACAAAACAGTGTAAAGTTCAAAAAAACTGTTCGACATTTGTATGAAATGACCCAGCCGAGCTGAAACAAGCGCTATGGTCGCAACTAGCGCCCCCATGCCAACATGGCTGAAGAAGAGAAACTACCCCCTACATTTCTCGAGAAGCTTCTGTTCTATACAACAGCCACATTCGTCCTGCTGGCTATATTCAGTCTCTTTGCGTTCCTGTTTCTCGTGCCCTTCGTCATAGAACCAGCGTTTACAACCATCTTCATGCAGTTCGATCCAGTAGGAGCACTATGTGTTACCACTCAGGTCAAACATCTGGTCGGCGCAAGCAATTGCACCTGGGCATCTTGTAGAGAGGGCTGCACGAAAGATCTTTTCGAATGTACCCAGGTCCGCGTGAATTACAAACTTGGGTATCCACCAAACATAACAGCTACGGATTACGAAGCTCTCATAAGGGCCGAAAGGGCTATCAGAGATTACGAATACGAGAATTACGAGGCAGCAGCAGAAAAGAGTTACCCAGAAATGGTTGAAGATGAAACGTTACCCGACGTTCTACCAACCGGGTTGCAGGGTAACGACTCGGAGTGGTATTTTACTGGGGCTCGTCTTTTCCCCAACGTGAAAGGATGCGGGTACCCACCGATTTTGAATTGTACAGTTTGGTACGGCAAATACAGACCTTTGGGTACCAATTACACCTGCTATTACAGCCGAGTAGATCCAGGTCTGGTAATCACTGACTTGGATATGTGGCAGAATACTTTAAACTTGGTGTATGCAATGGCGATTCCCATACCATCTTTCATAATTTCGGTGATATATTTAACATTTGCATACTTCAAGATCTATAATACTGAAGAGGAGTCGGAACAAGCGCCTTTGCAGAGTGATGCGGAAGCAATGGCGACTGGTGACGATGAGAAACCAACGACGCCAGGGTCTGACACGTTTAGAGAAGATTTGGCTTGCTTTGGCCATCAACTGAAGATGCAGCTTGCTAACGATAAGTCCAAAGAAGGCTTCGAGTCTAATAGTCCGCCAATTTCCAATTCCGCTTCGCTATCTGGGTAAGATATTTTCTTTATCTAAATCACCAAAATCATAATTATATTTAAATGATTTTGTCTTGATATGATATATATGTCATATCAAGATATATCATATATTTTAAGTGCTAGTTAAAAACAGTTTTAAAAAAATACTGTTATAGGCTTAAATTAGATATTTATCATCTAAAATAGAAAACGAAAGTTTTAACGAAGTTTTTAAAAGTTTAACAAAATGACGATAATAAATATATGTAGATATCATCCATTTTATTAAAATTTTATTTATTATTGTACCCATAAAAATAAATATAATAATAAATTATAATTTATTATTGTATTTATTTTTTCTATGATATTTCTTCAATGTTAATATGGTTCTGTGTTAACACTACATTCACCTTCACGAGTCCTTTGCATTTATTAATAGTTCAGAGACATTTCTTCTTCGTAGAATATTACTATAGGTCTTTGGTTTCATGAAAAAGCTAGAAGCTTTCAACATGCTACAAGTAATAAAAACTTTTCCATTAAATATTATAGAACAGTCATTACACTTACCCTCTTCAGTACAATAACGTTAATACTAAGTGAGAATATAAGGAAATACTGATGGATGAATGTCAAACATCCTTTTCAATGTGTCATTACACTTAAAGGGTTTTAGCTATTATGTTTGTGAAATTACTTGTCCTTGTTACGAAAATCGTAACAAGGAAAATCAATTTACGAAAATTTGCGAAAAACTTTGTGACTATAGAAAAAAATTAACTTTTTATCTCTAACTTGATACCAAGGCCGATGCGCCCAAACGTCCTGTGGGTGAATTTTTTTGGGTATTATCATAATATAAATAACATAAATGATATAAGTATTATATAGTACCTTTCAAAAAAATTTTCAATGGGTATATTTTTTCAATTTTTTTTTTTGTACTTATCTGGTAAGGATTCTTTTCACATAATAACACAATCCGCTTTCTTGCTTCGTCTTGCTATTTAAGAACCGTGTACTGTAGTAGAACCGTGTACTACAGTACACGGTTCTTAAATAGTCAGTAATTCTCTTTAGTCAGTAACTTCTCTTTTTAACTCATAAAATTACTCCTTGACGTCCGTTAAAATAAAATAAAAAATATAATATTTATGTATTTTAATATTTAAATTTGTTTGGCTTAGAATAAATTTTTCGTTATGTATAGAATGCAAGGAATATATGGAATACATGAAACTACTAAGAACAATAATTTCTTTATGAATTGCGTTTATTAATTATTTATGATTTAGATGAATAAGTAAAAATACAGTAGAAAAATAAGTTTCATTCCCAAGAACATTGGGCTAACGTTGGAAGAAAAATGGACGAATTGTTACATACAAAGAAAGTTTGCGTAGAAATACAAAAGATTTTATGACTGCGGTCTTCCTTTCCTATGAAGCTTTATTATGTTCTTCACAGAAAAGAAATATAGCAAGTGTTTTATAGCAATTGTCTCGTCTATTAACAAGACACGCAATTAAGTTGATTACATAATGAACACTTTGTTAGCACTCTCCTAGAGATTCTCTTTCATGTAAGTACTATTCAAAGGCCTCTAGCTACAGCCACTTTCGAAGGCATTGTTAGCTTATTGATTTTATAGTTAGAAAAAAAATTAGCGAAAGAAAAATTCGAGATACAGCTCAGATTGTACATTTATAAGTAAAGTTAATGAAATCTGATATTATAAATCAAGACACTAAACAAACATGATTTTCCATTGCTTTCAAAAACTTAATTATTTCCCCATCTCTTTCTTTTAAGAAAGAACGTAGGTTTTTCGGAGAATTCATAAATTATCGTTTAAATATCTAGTCTAGAATCTAGTTTAAATATATAATCTAGAATAGCACATTTCGATGTTTCATGCTACCGTGGTTTATGGTATATTTGGCAATATATTTTATGACTAGCTGTTGCACGCGACTTCGCCCGCGTAACTATATAAAATATAGCCTATGTTACTCGCTGACAATCTAGCTTTCTATGGGTGAAAGAATTTTCAAAATCGGTCTAGTAGTTTTTGAGTTTATTCATTACAAACGTACGAATGTTCTCTCTTTATAATATTAGTATAGCTGGCGAAATTTTATTTTTAGAGAGATCCTTTACTCTCTCACCGAAACACAACAGCATACATGCTGTTATTTCACGGTGGTCTTCTGTAAGGGGGTGCTTAGGCTGCCTAAATGAGCAGTAGCAGTAACACACATGCTACTACTAAATTTCGATATTATTAATAGAAAAGATGTAAATAATGTAGAAAGATTGAGTGCAGAAATTTAATATGTTTTAAACGAATGATAAATATAATTAATTCTAAGCCTATTATTATTTTCCAGTATATATTGTAGGACCACTTTACTTGTGGAAATATTCGATATTATAAAGTAGGTTAGGTACATAGTTTATAAAAGAGAGTGGCGGTGCTGTATTGGCGTCGGACTCGTTTAGATAAGCATCGAAGTGATCAATCAAAGAGAATGTATGGCATTCGTCCATCTAATGCATACATCCAATTTGTTTAATTGTCTGAAATGTTTATAAAAGGAAAATTCTAAAGATAGAACATACAACAACATTATTAGGATGTGAAACAATATTCATAATATACTTTGATTCTTAAAGTCATTTTTTGGTTAGTCCAAACAATTTTACTATTAGTTCTACGACAGAAATGTTTGGACAAAAAAAATCCAACTACTTCTACTGTACAGTCTGACAGATTAGACTCGAATAATTTTAATGGAACATATCCAAACTGTTCTACTATTTTTATAATAGAACAAAATTTAAAAAAAAACATGCAATAAGTTCTACTGGTGAGTATGCGATATTGCGATTCTTATATTGACCCTCCAAGTAGTTCATATAGTATTCATTCGCATATTTTTATGTATGCATATTAGGAAATATTTTTCGCATATTTAGGAAATAGATTTGAATTAAGAATATCAATTAAGAAAATTTTCGCTCAATGGAAACCAGAGGATAATAAACTATTTTCATTTTCACGTAACAAACGTGTAGTTGTGACACTAAGCAGACGAGCGTGTCCAATTAATGGTCCCTGCTCAAGCCAAGGCATGTAGTTAAACATTTCAGAACGAGAGACCGGATCTTTTCAAAATTGTAGTGACGAAATTACCAACGAACATTTGTAAAGGTTTCCGTGCAAAATGATAAAATGAATTTAAAATTTAAATACGAAATTCTCCACACAAAATCCAACAGCATAAGCGGATACGATGTAGTCTGAAAGGCGTTTTGTTTATCACTCTCAACTAACTGTGCACGTGGAAAATTGAAACAATTGCGTATTTCGTTGCGAAATTTGAATTGTTTTGCTCAAAGAATAAAGTAGAAGTTTAGTTCGTCTATTAAAGTGAAGAGAGCAATTATTTTTGTGCTATTAGTTTGTAGACGCGGATATTGCAACGAAGTAAGTTAAATAACTATAATAGGATCACATCACAAACATGAAGTTTAGTTTGGCTTCTAATTTATTTATCAGGCTCTCCTAGGCTCTTCCAAATGAATATATCATCAAATGAATTTTACAAAAACTATACAATAAGTACAGTTATTGTAAAATATTAACCGATTAACCGAACATCCATATATTCAAAAGGTTTACAAAACAACGTACAAAGGCAAGTTTAAAGGCAAAAATTACAAGAAAAGTAAAAATCCTGTAATCCAAAAAGTATAGGTCCAAGAGTAGAACCTTGAGCCACCCTAAAACTATGATCACATAAAATTTGATGCATGATATTGACGTATGACATAGCAAGATGATCTTTAATGAACATTCCAATTTTTATAACTTTATTATGTAATGAACAGCAATTGTATTACTTATACAATATTATCTTGACAGGACTAAGTCATCCTTCGTGAACGCTTAACGTGAATCATAACCACATTTAACAAATTGAGGTACGTGGAGGCTTGAGTTATTCTGTTTCTTACAAGTCTGGGTTTTATCCGGTCCGGTTAAAAATATATAAAAATACCTAGTATTATTTTATTCATATCCTTATGTTCTATACAATCGCCATATTTGTATTCTCATACCGGACCTGTTCAAACCTTGAATTTAAAATGATTCTGAGCTTCTTAATTACACGCGTTTATTCTTCAACACTTATTATCCCTTGTACATTATTTGACACTGCCCTTTTTTGGAATTGCTTCAGCTTTCAGTATTGGAATCTATAATTTCTTTAATTCTGTATTTTATGCTCAGCCTACATGCTGCTTTGTATTTTCAACCTTAATTGTTATTGCGTAAGCATGTAATCCAATTTTTATTGACATAAGCACACAATAAATTATGTAAATTGATATAAAACAAAACTGATTTTTATAGTTTTCTTTTATATCAGTCTATTAGTTATGTCCAAAAAGTGAACATTAATATTTTTCCTAATAATCTTATTGCCTTTCTGGATTTTTTTGTTGTAAGACGCGATATTAACATGCAACGCAGTGAAGTTGATTGGCATTAGCATTTTAAGTAAACTTTGTATAAATTTATAATTGTCTAGGAAACTTAACAAAATAACCAGTTATCCTAAAATAATATATTATGTGTAGTTATTCTTTATCTAACATTTTATGATGTTAAAGTACTTTTAAAAATATAACTAAACATTGCTTCGGAGATAGACTCCTTTTTTGCCACAAGAAATAAAGATAAATTCAATTGTATTAATCTTTATGTCTTGTATTATTATCAAGAATCAAAAAGTAATGAGCGAATATATGTTTTAAATAAATTGTTATCAGATCATTCATCACTCAAAAACTATGAGACACGAGTTAATGAGATCTACAAAAAAAGGTTGATTTCTATACACTTGTTGGTTTTATTCCTGACCATTCATTGAAATTATTGCGATCTATATTTGTTACGCTAAAAGAGCGATAAGGGGGCCGCATAGACCAGAATTGAACTGTCAATCATGATAGGATAAATTGTATGAAAACATACGCAAACATATATTACTCACGTTAACACCTGCCTTAATTTTACAGCAGTATTCTGCAAGAGGTTACTACCGCCATGCTGGCTGCTACAATGCGAAATACGCACCATAACAACATTTCCACGTAAAACTAAATAAATATATCCTCCCTACTTAATAAATAGTTACTTAGTCGGTCCAGAAAAGAGTTTTATGTCTAAATAATGGGCTCGTAAATACGTAATACATTGGAATGCCAAAATTTTTATTTTTGACAATAAATTTATTTATTAATTGTGAAAGTTTTAAATGTGCTACTATTATTTCTTTTGCAAAATTAGTACTTTTATTTTAAAAATTCTTTAGACCTAATCTCTGGATGACTGTTTATTTCCTCAATCTAGTCATAAAATCATTAATATTTATATATAATAAATACGCATATATATATATATTACGTAAAATTTATAAGACTCTACACTAAAGATCACCATGAAATATTTTCATTTTTGATATTGCCCTTACTATCCTAATCATTTAACTCCGTCAAAATAATAAAGATAATTAAATATCTTTAATAGTTAATATTAATTATTGAAGTCAATGTCATTAAATACCTTAATAAGTAGCTAATAATAATTTATATGAAATAAATTTTTAGGAGTTAAATTATACACAGGTAAATAAACAATGTGATCCATTTTTAAACCAATATTTCTTATCTTAAGAAACCAATAATTAAAATTTAACTTAGTTCAGACAGCTCATCCAAGCTTCAATGTCCCCCAGGCAATTTATATTATAAAACTATTTATGATTGCCTCTCTAAAATGTTCATTAGTATAGAGAGTAAAATGAGAAAACTTACACTACAAGTTATCACATAAATGTATTTGTACATCGTATTTGTATTTTGATTGTAAGTTAAATTATATTCATGCTTGTCTTAAAAATATTTTTATTCATAATACAATTTTCATATTTTTAAAGCTTATGTTTTATTCTGATGTATAATATATATTACTTTATATTTTCATTAAAATAGTTTTAATAGTTTTTATGTGAAAGAATAACAAACTTCCTCATTTATAATATTACTAGCTCGTGCTCGCGACTTCGTCCGCTTTGAAAAAGAAAATATATAACACCTGGCATCATTATCGCTGTGACGCCACGGATAAAGTAGCGCCATTTTTAAACTATCCATCGGGAACCTAAAATGAATTTAAGATATTTTTTAGTTTTATTGAATAAAACTAAAAAAAATTCAAAAATTTAGTTTAGCTATATTTTACTTTTGTGAATACATAATTTTTTTCAGTTTTCAAAATGTTTTCATTCTTTTATTTTTAAACAAAACATTCAGAAAATTAATAAATCTATTCGACGTATCGAAACATCAGATAATTTACTCGCTTCGGCTTCTTTTGCATTAAATTAATGGCAATTATTTTAATTTTATTTACAATATTGTGATTGAAATTCCATAAACACGACTGACCTGAAAAACCTTTCACGCGACGTGATGTAAATATGATGATAATGTTTAACAGGAAATATTTTCCTTTACAGATGACAGGATTCCTGAAGAGGCGGGTTCGGGTATAAAGTGCATCACGAATTGAGGTGAATCAATTGAACTCATGAACATTGTGCTCGACTTGTGATTGTGTCACCTTTACTCACGTCTGAATTAAAGGTCGCGAGAAAGGGATGAAAGATAAAATTTAATAAGGAAAGGAATGAAGAGGCGAAAGATTTTTTTTTTAAATATTAACGCTGTGAACTCGAACGCCATGAGATACCATGGGAACATTCTCTATTGAAGAAACTATAATATTTAATTTATTTTCTCTATTTATTCTTTAAAATATAAATTACTTTTTAAAATATAATAATTGCAATAAATTTTATGAAGCATTTTATGCACTAATATTTGATGTTAATTTAAATAAATTAAATATTTACAAAGTTTCATAATGTCGGTGAGTAATCTGTGAGTTACTTACACAGCTTTTCTAAAACGTGTAATGAGTAAAATTAAAATATAATCATATATATATTTTAGAATTGCTCAAAAATTAATATTAAATCCACGAATAGAGAGTGTTGTCCAGAGTGATTAAATAGATAAAAAAAAAACACATTTTATCTCCTAAATAAGTATAAAATAATATTAAAATTTTAATGTGCTCGTATGCTAATGGTGTCAAATTGCACGCGTGCTGACAAAATGTTATATTAAAAATTTATAGGTATACATACATATTATTAATAAATGAAATATATATGCAAACATTGTTTAAGATTATATAAGATTTAATTAATATTATTAATCGTTATTTTCTCAAGCAATAGATGACACTGGTGAAGAAAGAAATATATTTAAAAAAAAAAACATACATATTATGTACATCGATTAAATTATTATTTCGTCATAATTATAATTGTTTCAATAGTACAATTCATAATAATATCATTTTAGTTTGTAAGTGTATTTTTAGTTAAATTAATAGTATTTTAATTGCTTTTTTTAATATTAATTTTTTTAAAGGCAGTATATAATTCAGGCTATATTATTTGGTATTTCTCGTTCATCAAAATAGAAGCTACTAAATTAATAAAAAAGTTGTAAGGGTACATAATAATGTTTATTTGATTGAAAAAATATTTATTTAATAAAATAAATACAGAAAATAATAACAATTATTCAATTTTATTAATTATCAACATAAAAAATCATCTATAAATAAATAATTTATTGAAATCTGTTGTCTCTGACAATTTGAAAGTTCACGTATCACACTTGTTGATATTTTGGCAAACAGTTTTAAGATGTACTTGACATGAATCTTTAAATGTAACATGATAACATTCGAGATGAGTTAAGTGTTTTTCAACAAAAATTTGATAAACCATTTTCCAAATCCATCCCGCCACTGCCTGAAAAATGTATTTGCATGACGATATTATATTTATTTTGTATTGAGCGAAGTTTAGAGTAAGCTTAAAAAGCGGTAGTTGATTCGCTAATAAAATATTTAATAACAATTATAATGTACTTGAAAATCGCTTTTAAAATAGTCTCTGCCATGCCGACAAATATATCGATTCTTCCGTCCTGAGCCTAACCTTTTTAAAAATTCATCGCACTCAGCTGCCTATGCCTCCATCAATCCGTACCGATCGACAAACTAAAAGTTATAATCAATAATATTATAATCGATTATATTTGTATCCAACTTTATTATATGTCCAGGACATCGTATGAAAAGGGATAACTTTAAAAAAAAATACATGGACTGTGATTAGGTTATATTTTTTGTTATTTCGATATATTTTTTTAAAATGAATGTTTTTAAAATATTATTAAAAAATCACAAAAGATTTTCACAAATGTTGAGCTAACGAAATTTTCGGATAACTTTTGAATCATTCAAAAGTAATTTTTTTTTTACAAGATTATGTATAAAACTAACTAACGACATTCATAATTCAGTAAAATAGTTTGAAATTGTATTTTTTTATTTTTAAAATAAATAAAAAAACAATTGCCTATCTGAAATATTTTTTTTTTATTTAAATTAAAAAGTGAAATGATATTAATCGTATATAAATTATTTGATAGTTTTACAACTACCGTACAGAGTGAGGGTGTAAGAAATAAATGTATAGACAACCAAATACAGATCAATGTAAATAGCTCTAATTACCATGATTAGAGCTGTCTATTTACCATGATTTTATGTTTTTAATGCACCCTCACTCTGAATGGTAACTTGAGTTTGAATGAAATACACAAAAATCGATTTCTTTTAAAGTGTATAATTAGAACAAATTGAAAAGGCTTGTGAATATTGCTTAAAATCTAGATTATTAAAATAATAAAGCCAACATAATGTTAACAACCAAGTCTTTGCAAAATTTATATTGCTATAATCAATTCTTTTTACTCTATATCTGGGGACCATAATTTTATTGAGGTTCCGATGTCTTGTAAATAAATTATTATTTTGATAATTACATTGAAAACGCATCTAAATGTGACTGTTTAGATGCTTAATAAATTGTTTTTTTAAATAATTTAATTATCACATACAATAACCCATTTTATAAAGAAATTATGCACACTGATATGAACTCTGTAACAGATTTCAATGTAAAAATATAAATTAATTTTAATAAATAATATGGTAATAATTTTAATAATACAAAATGGCTGAAACACATCTTCAGCAGTCTTGGGCTAGCTACTTATTAATTTCGATATTAAATATCAATTAAAAATTAAATATAAATTGAACCTGATAGTGGTTTGGCGATTCAGTAATACCACAAACCTACGCACATGTTTAGAATTAAATTTGTATAAATTAACGGAAAAACTACTTAAACTTTTTTACACACACACATATACACACCCATTTTGTGTTATTGTGTAATCTGTCAAAATTCATTAGTGAAAATATGAAATGTGATGAGCTTTTCAAATTTAAATTTAAACTATCTCAAATATAGTAATAATTAGAAGAAAGTGTACTGTGTGCTACGATTACGAAACACGTCTCTGCAAGCATAAAGCGTCTAAGAGGGAATTGTGTCAAGGACGTGCTACGCGCGTAGCTCTGCTACGCCGTAGCTTTGCTATCACCGTAGATCGTACAAACGCTACAGCTGTAACAGTTATTTTTTTTTTACACCTATAAATTCGTTTTTTTTTTTGGCACGAGTTTATGTAATTAAAAATATTTACAAATTCACAAAAAGTGCTCGTTTTTGTAAATTTATTTATACATTCACTCAAAATACACAGCCTTTAATGCTCAATTTATAGAAAAATCGTAATTACCAGCCAAATAAGGCTTTATATTTGTATAAAATTGCAACAAAATAGTTGAAAATCAGTAAAAATAGTAATAAATGAAGATTATTTATCCCATGCTGAAAACGAATAGTCTTTTTAAATTATTAAAAAATATTTTTTAATGTTTAGTTATTTCAATAACATTTTATTAAAAATAGTTTAATTGTATACTTAGTAAGGCTAATAAAAATTTCATAGCCTACACCTATCACTATAAAATTCTAGCCAAGGATTTCATTGAATATTTCACATATGAAATTTGACAGCTTAATCAAATACAAAAATAACCGTCAACCATCAAAATGTCAGCCTATAATTGTTATGATAAATTACCAAATGTGTTTGTTTATAAATACCACGTTCGAAATGACAAAGTAATTTGGACTTTAACATTTAATAATCAGATAATAATTGTTACAAAATCTATATTTATTAGACGATAGAAATCGATTCTTATTAATAAATATATTTGAGTGATATTACGTAAATTATGTCGCGCGCTTCATATTACAGAGGCATATACATAGATTTAAAGTAAGACGTTTGATTCTATTTAATACATTTAGTTATAAATATTTGTTTAACGAACCTGAAATAAACTGCAAATAGTTATAGTCCCATTAGTTTAAATACGTGACGTATAAAATGGGTAATTTTCATATATAATATTTAAAAAAAAAATTAATAATAATACATAATAATGAATATATGAAACTGAATAATTTACAAAATGATAAGGAAGCTGTCATTTTATTTATAAATATATATTATATAAAAACAATTATTGTAATGGCTTTAGATTAAATATTAATGAGAAGCAATCATTTGACATCATCATTGTAAACTTTAAGAGTCAAATTATTTTTTTAGAGAATAAATTGATTGTTGTTTAATTTGTTTCTGTGATCGTCTGATTTCGGTTGTGTATTAGGTAGTGTTTAATAATATAATTATTGCCCAATATTATGCTGTAATTTTTAATAATATATTTAATAAATTACTATTATATTATTGTCGTAATTGTAGTCACAGAGTGCTTGAGTAATGACGCTTATGTAATTTGGCGATAAATTTTGTACAACCTTTTATAATTGATAAAACGTTCCAAAACAATTATCTAAAATACAAATTTATATGTATAAAAATTTCATTAGAATCCGTCACTGAATTCGTTCTAGATTATAGACAAGATAGATAGAATCTTTCCTGTGTTTGAAATTCAATAATTTTTTTTTGCATAACATTATATTGGATTTTACTTCTATATAACTAATTGATGTGTATAGAGCAAGTTTGAGGTTTCTAGACAATTTTTCCTCATATACATTTCTAATTGGTGCTAAATACATTATTTTTTCAAAATTTATTTATTTTATTTATATTAGGGAAACATACAATATCTCACTACACATTACACACATACATACAAGAATAACATAGATCAGCAAAGTTTCCACTAAATTACTAAAACATATTATAAATTACAAGTCACTACAGAATATTGGAGCTGGGAGAAAACATACAAAAGGCAAGAAATAAACAAAAAAAAAATAGAAAGAGAAAAACAAATAAACGAATTAACAAGTATGTTATTATGTGTTTGAAATTTAAAATAATTCATAAATGATTTAATAAAAATAAAATACTTTTCTAAAAAAATTTGCTAATGTGTCAATAGACCAGTAATAGACAAATCGAATGCCTGTTGAATTTTTCTACAAATTATATGCACAACCTTCCTTGTTTATCTCTCTTTACATTTATGAAAATCGTATCATAATTGGTTGAAGGATTTAGAATATAAACGGCGAATCATTTTTCTCCTTAATTTTCCTAACGGAAAATTGTGAAAATAATAGATGCCACCTGTTGGCAAGATTGTGGAATTAATATGAGTGTTGTATACGCCCTACATTTCGATGACACTTGTGAGCAGGGTTGGTACTATAGACTATTAAGCCATCAAAGACAATACTTTGTAAAGTGTATAACGATACACTAACGAGTTCACTTGGGAAAAAATTAATATTTTTCATAAAGTTTCGTAAGCTGTGATTGCCCAGTGGGACCTTCGCTCATTGGCCAGCAAGGTTGATGCAGGTTCTTTGCATATATAAAGGCAGGGTGACGGTTCAGATAGTTGGCTACTTAGCCTATAAATAAATAACGCCGTCGTTGTTGCAATTACGCTGCCGATCTTAGTAGAATAAAGTTATTTATTAAGATTGATTTTTAATTGAAAATATCAGTTTATTTACTTCAACTTAATGAAGTCCCTATGAACTATGAAGTTTTTCAAGAGCCCATTTACTTCCTTCCTAATCCTACTATAGTCAGCAGCTCATTTACAGCACCTGTGACGTTGCTTGTGTTATAATAGGCGACGGTAGCCACCTACCATCAACTGGACCGTTAGCCTGTCTGCCGACCTTGATATTAAAAAAAAGTTTTTTTAGTAACATTTATTTAAACCTATTTTTTTTAACTAAAAAAAGGTTGTACATTATTTACAGCTTAAAAAAAGTGAGAAAGTTTAATTTTACAATATAAAAATAAGTTGGTTTCAAATGACTGAACGAAGCTTGTTGGCTTGTGACTAAAGCACATTTATGTATATAATGTATAAAAAAAAAAGCTTTCCGCCCTGCGATGCTTGGGTTAGCTAACTGAGCGTATAGGCATGTAACATCCCGGGACCTGAATAAATACCTGTTGATTTCTTTAATTTTTGTCACTATATTCATATAATTATAAATATAGAAAGAAGAATAAATAATTAATAAATAAATAAGGTGGGTGTGAAATATTTTGACTGTATTTGACTTTGGAAAGTACCTAACTATTAAGGACAAAAAATAATTACTATGGAAACTAGCTGAACACGGTCACGCTTTGCTGCGGCGTGCGTGTGCTTTAAATATATAATTTAATTTATTTTTCCAAAATAAAAGTAGCCTATGTTACTCCTTAAAACATCAGCTATCAGCTAGTGAAAGTCCCGTCAAAATGTGTACACCCGTAGTTCTCACTTTTGTGTATAGTAAAGTAATGCTTTTTGGATTGAGTTTGATTATATTGTATCAGTGATATTGTTAGATTTTAGTTAATTTTGATTACATGTAATAAAACAGGTTTTGCTGTTACCTCACATGATCACTTAACCCCCTATCTAATATTACAGAAATTATGTTAATCATACTAACCATAAGAAAGACTCCATTGTTTTTAACATCATGGCATTAAAATAATATAACATGTTATTTAAAAAACAGTTGACTTCAATTTAAGGCAAATAAATTAAGACATCACATAAAAAAAACCTTTCAAAATTTTTCACACCAACCAAAATTATAAAGTATACTATATAATTATGTAACTACACTGTTATTACTAAAATCCATTAAAGCAGGTAAAATTTAGAGTAAAATCATAGAAATGAAAAAATAATGTCCATTTAGAGAAATTTTGTAAAATAAAAATTTATGATCTCATAAAAAAAAAATTGGTTTCGTTTAATTAGATATATTATATTAATTAAATACGTCTTTTGAATTGTGTGAGATTGACATGTGACGTCAAGCGGCGTTGAAAGTAAATGAAATTGAACGTTAATTACTTAGTAATAAGGTGCAAAACTATTAGTAGTAATGCAATTCAATCTGTAACAGACGTACTATACACTCATTTTTAACTGCTAAACTATGTGGACACATAAACTATGTTATAAATGTTATAATTTTGAATCCAAACTCGTTGTTACCTTAAAAAATAGTAAATATTCGCATAACTCTTTATTGAGTAGGAATACAGAGTGATCAATCCATTTGGATTGATCATTTGGGTCATTGAGGACAAATCTGAAACTATATGAGATACGAAAATTTCCTCTTAGAAACTAAAGATTCGATGTGTGAATTAAGAAAATGTGCATATAAACTTTTTAAAATTAATCTCACACGCTCCCAGAAACGGAACCTGATTAAATCTCTGTAAAAAAAAAAACGTAACGAATTTATTGCCGTAGTGTGAGACATAAGGAACAAATTTTACTATGGAACCGTAGATGGAAGCAAATAAGCAATAGAGCGACTGAGTTCATTGGACTCAGTATGTAAGGTCCATGTGCGGAGACTGAGTCACATATGTATTTATACATAGAAATATGTATAAATAATAAACGGAAATGTCTGGATTTCGGTCGAACCATGAATATGGCTTCTCCATATTCATGGTTGCGTATATGAGGGTAATTTAAAAAGATTGCAGTTTACTCTGCAGAGCCCATTGCCCTATCCCCTTCTTATCCCTTATCCTTAATCCTACTGTACTGTACTTGCAACACCTGTGGCATGTGCTTGTGTTACAGGCGACGGTGGTCACCTATCATCAAGTCAGCCTGTCTGTCGACCTTAACATAAATTATTTCAAAAATCGAAGACTTAGTTCCTAGGAACAAATTTTCGTTTCAGATATGCCCTCACTGACCCATTTAAATTGATCATCCTGTATTACTATTTGTTCTTACATGATGAATTTCTAATCACAATAAAACAAAATAAATAGGTATTAGTTTAAATAATATAATAAGTAAGTTTGTCCAAAACGCAGCAAGGCAAATGTTACCGGAGCGGCTGGACTATGTAGGTACTTGAATGTCTTTACAAAATCTGATAATTTTGACAGTTTTTTTAACAAAAACACATGACCTACATTTTTCTATATACATCTACGTGTTTTTAAAAGATTTAATAGCAAAAAAAAATACAATGAAGAATACATAATCACAATAATTCATTCATATTGAGATCTTTATCACATATTTATACTGTTATGTAATTCAAAAATATATATACTTCATTCAAAATTGAATGATTTATATTTATACTAGAATATATATTAATTTAGAAATACTATATACATTTTGTAATTCTTCATAAATTAAATAGATTATCAATGTTTCATTTTTCTTAATGACTTTCAATTTTCAATGTTAATGTGTTGTGTTAAGTTAGTTTATTGATACCAGGTTAACATAATATAATGAATATTTTGAAACATTTAGATAGTCAATAGGATTTCCCAGAAGCAGATAATATAGCAGATATATTAAATTGTGAATGAGATAAGTATAGTACGTGTGTTGACAGCTATGTTTTCCGAGTGTGGCGAGACCTCTATTGCTGATGCGTTTGAATTACATAAAATGCGTTTCGTTCATTTTGAACTGTTGCCTTATGACCGTTTTGTACATAAATATATAATGAATAAAAAGTTAGTAGTAAATAAATACACTTGGCTTCGAAATCATTTGTTTCATTCACTCAAAAACCTTTAGTAAATAAATAATTAATGGTCTCATACCAAATAACAACTATAGACAGAATTTTGCGGACAACACGACAACACAGCCAATTTTATAAATATGGGTTCGAACTCCGTTTATTATATTTAGATCTTGTGTTCCAAGCTATAACCTCAATTTTTGTTTATTCTCATTCATAATATTGGTTTCCAAGTTTGCTTACATGTGAAATGTGATTCAAACCGGCTTTTAATTTTTTGATGACTGGTTTTTATATTCTTTCACTTTTAAATATTTTAATAAGGCGTTTTCACTAATAAGGCTCGAGTTCACCAACAGACGGTTATTTTTAAACAGCTGATTAAAATTTAAACAGCCGTTTAATGATATTTTGTTGATCACCATTGCTAAACTGCGGGTTAAACGCCCTAAACATCATATTAATCATTAAGTTAATCAGATGTTTAGGGCGTTTAACCCGCATTTTAGCGATATTGAACAACAAAATATTATTAAACGGATGTTTAAATTTTAAACAGTTGTTTAAAAATAACCGTCTGTTGGTGAACTCGAGCCTAAATATTTTAATAAGGCAAGGCGTATTTCGATTGCATTTGTGTGCGTGTAACCGTGTATGTACATGGCGAAGGCGTATTTTTACTGGCGTTCTTATTTTATCTGAGTAAATTAGATTAAAAGAAAAAAAAAATAGTAAAAAATTTCATATAAAAAAAATATCACAGTTGATCTTCCGTCACCAATCCCGCCGGTCCTTGTCCCACTGTCGGCGATATGCCAGCTACAGCGACAGCTTTCAAGGGTCTGTAAACATATGATTTGCTATTAATGTCTTTAAAAATGAAATGTATTAAGCTATTATTTAATTAAAAAAAAATGTTTATAATAATCATTGGATTACTATAAACATATTTTTTTTGGAATTAAATAATAGCTCAATATATAATTATTGAAATATTCTCACAAAAAAATGCAAGTAATTAAATATGAAATCACGCCATCTGTATATAAGCTAAGCTGCTTTGGGACTAAAAGTCGACGTTAGTAGTTCTGATTCATCTTAGATGGCGCTAGTGAGTACTCATGGAAGTCTCCTATTAATCGGATAGATGGCACTGTTACTTTTTCTTGTTATTTATATAATGTAATCTTTCCCCAAAAAGTTATCTAACTGATGGTGAAAACTGCATAAAATCCGTTGCATGGTTTAGGAGTTAGTGGCCATACAGACAGACAGACGCGGAAAGCGACTTTAATTTATACTATGTAAAGAAGCCGCCTGTCCGCTCAATTTTTGAAGCAAGTGGTAGTTATATAAATATGTAACAGATGTCGCCGTACCGTGAGGTTATTACGCGCTATAGAGTTTCGTATGACATGTGTTGTGTATTGTGGAGCATGGGGCTTTGGTATCTCTTATGAGATATATCGCTAATATAAAACTAATTTTTTTGTATCCTCGCTTTAGCCTTTGCTATTGCGCAAGGTAAAAAATATCTGAAATTATGTTATGTTTCAACAATTTCACATGGTAAAAAAAAGAAGTTTTCTTCGCTCGCATCAATGTATTCCATAGATAGTGATTCCGCGTCTGTCTGTCTGTAGTCTGTTCTGTACTGAACTGTATGTATGTATGGATTTATGTTATTGTTATGGATGTGGATGGCCGCTACGATGCCGCTAACATAACTCTCCTAAGCTCCTAAGTAAACCACAAACGAAACTGATTTTGATTGATTTTGATGCGGTTATCATATCACCACTCACCACACCGGTTGGTTATCAGTTAGATAATTTTTCACTGGATTTTTAGGTTACATTAAGTAAAATAAGACATAACTAAAGTTTTCTCCTGTGCGAAGTCCGGCGAAGCCGGGCGGGCCTCTACTTCGCTAGTTTAGTTTGAATTAAACGGCGGTTGAATCCGCCGCGGCGCGACAAGATAATATATATTCTTAGTTTCTTACTTGAAGCCTAGTTCTTCAAGAGGAACTCCTAATTTTGCCAATTTTGCTTCATAAGTAGCCAGTAAGTCATCGTGAGCTTTCCGAAGCCGAGCTACTTCATAACGTAGATCTTCTACCTGGGTCTCCTTTAGTTTCAATAGTTTCTATAAAAAAATATTATTTAAAAACAAATGAGATACAGATAATTTGTGAAATCGACTGACGACGTTAAGCGCCGATGGCAGATTTAAGAAGTCATTTTGTGTAGGTAGTTTAAAATAACACATATTATATTTTGAAGTTGTATAAGGGTAGGTAGTGCTAATGTATAACTTAACATTGAGTAAATCTTTGTCTGATAAAGAAGACAGAAATATATTTTGTATTGTATATAGACGTACTGGGATTCGAACTCACGTCGCGACTAAAACATATAAGTATATATTTATATAGTATGTGGTTAAGTAAAAATAAGGAATTATTTTTTATATCAACATATTCATCAAATAAACCGTATCTCACATGTATTTCTCTAGGACCCAAATCCCTCGCTTCCATATTTCTCAACTTTGCTTCCAATAAGGCAGTTTTCAGTGCAGACTTTTGCTGAACTTCGAGCACAGCTCGTGAGAATCTTGATTTGAGCTCGTCGCGTTCAGTTGTTATTCTTTCTAATCGAACTCCCAATACTTCATATTCCCATTTAAGCACTTCGAACTGCTTCTCCAACGATGAAAGTTGTTTTGTTTTTGCCTGAAAAATCAATACTCTTTGTTTCACAAACACGTTGAGAACCCAACATTTTTATAGATGTCGCCTGCTATAGAATGTGTAAAAGCGGCAGTCGCTAATACGCCTGGACGCCATTTTGGTGACGTAATCTCGTGACATACTTAGTACCATTAGCAACACTGGCCGTCGAGTTTTTAGTAACGGATGACGTCACGTGGATGTTAATGTCAGAAGGTTCTTTCGCATTCGCAATTTGAGGGATTACAATAGCGAATGAATCGTAAGGGCGTCTTAAATCAAGCAGGATGTGAAAATAGAACATAAAATAGAAATGGCCTCGTCTTCTCTTACTCTAGTACATAAACTCAACTCAACATGTGCTGTCATTTCAGAATGGTTTTCTGTGAGAGGTTGGATGTAGCAGCGTGGTTATGTAGTCTTCTATAGAATTCTTACTTGATTATATATTACTTATTACATAATATCATAAGCTATGTTAGTTTTATGATTCTCACGATTTCGGTCCGATGAATTGGAGGTGAAAATCAACAGAATGACAGATAATTAATCTCATTGAGCGAAACAAGTAATACTTACAGCCAAAGCAGCTTTATCTCTGTCATAATTGGACATTTGACGTTTTAATTCCTTATTGTCAACAATTGCCGCCTCCAACGGTTCGCGAAGATCTTTGGCCTCAGCTACAGCGTCTCTAGCTATCTTCTCTGCCCGTTCTTTGATTTTCTGCATTTCTTCCATTTGAGCCTTCAGGCTACTAATAAGCCCTTAATGAACATGCAACAGATATTTAACTATACATCAGTACACAAAATCATTAAGAAACCACAACGATTATCTGCAATATTTTGACGTTAGATAAGCGGTTTAGGGTGCTTGCGCTAACGCGCTCTGTTCTAGGGTTCCCGGGTTCTATTCCCGCGGCATGGTCTGATCTGATCTGGATTTTGAAAGTAATGTACTACATTTATATACTTCACATTTGTACTACATATATCATAAAAAATAAGTAACGATGGACCTATAAAATAATATAGTCAAACCCTGTGTGTGCTCACCTAAATTGTTTAAAGTAATGTCGTTATAATAATTTTTTAAATCAGAAAATGCTCGCTCATGGTCAGTTATCAATTCCGAGAGTTGTTTGTTTTTTCTTTCCTCGACTTCAGTCATTTCAGTTCTATGTTTAACTGTGAGTTCATATTTAGTTTCCTGAAGTTTCTTTTCGGCCTTATCTTCTATTTGGCGTGCTTTCTCCTCAAAATTTGATCTCGTCTTTGATAATTCTTCAGCATGAATTAATTTAGCCCTTCTGAGTTCATCTTGAGCTGCGAGCATCTTTTCACGAATTTCTGCTCGTAAAGCACGTTTATCGTTCAATAATTCTAATTCCATCGCTGCATATTCTTCTTTAGCAGCTTTGAGAGCTACTAAATTTTCAGCTCTTAAAGCCGCTGCGGCAGCTTGTTGCTCATATTTCAAATGTTTAATTTTCTGTTTCTCAGTTTCCAGCAAGCCTTCATTTTCCTCTTGTGTCTCTTCTGAAGCTCTCTCTTTGTTTCTAAGCTCAGCCTTAACTTCTTCGAGTTGTTGTCTAGTGATTTCCCAAAAAGTTCGTATTTTATCACGTTCAAGTTGAAAGTAACTGCGCTCCTCTCTTTCCTTATCCAACTCTTCTTTTACTTTGAGAGTAAATTGTTCCAACTTCTCCCTCGACATCTCTGACGTATCCACTCCATCGATGATGATAGCTAAATATTATCACAAAACGAATTATGTATTGTTCAAAGATTGGGAGTGTTTCTATTAGATATTAAATTATGAAAAATTTAAAAGTAGGTATCATACCTGGGGCTTTCTTCCCTCCTTTTGGTGCCTGATAAATAAAATAAAAAATACATTTCCAGCCTTTCACATAAGTACTAAACACTTATAAATATACCTACATGATTTTATTTACAAATATTATGCGACTAATATTCATATTAAATTTATAAATCAATGAGGTTCTGACACGAAGCCTATATTTACAATATTTCTTTTTACACAACAATTTGTTGTATAATTTCATGATATTTTGATAATTCTTATTGAAAACTTACCATTTTTAAATGATTTTTTATATGAAATGTTTGGGTTAAGCGTAAACACTTTTGTACAACCAATAACTAATTATGACTGATTGTGTTGTCAAGACAACAATCTGTTGATATGGCAACGGATAGTCACGGTTAAAAAGGTTTTATGTTATGTTTTGCAACGATAAAGTTAAATGGTTTTTCATAAGAATATATTGCACGAGGAATAATACAATTATTGGGTTATTGTTAAAAAATAATTTATGAACAACTATATTTTTTAGTCTAATGATACTTTTGATTATTGCTCAAGAGCTTCATGAGCTCATGCTGCCTTCTCCTTTCTTCCATCGGACATTCAGATGTAAGGCAGGTTATCTTTTCAAAGTTCGAGTGAATAGGCATCTTCTGGGTGAGCTCGCTCCATCTTAGGCCTCATCCTTGCTACACAGTTGGTTGTTGGTCAAGAGCAAACCCATTTTTTATAAAAAAAAACCATCCTCATTAAAATTTGTCAAAACTCCTTTTTTCCGGACTAAACGTTTTAAAAACTCTTTCATAACACGCACTGCCAAAGATTGGAACTCCCTTCCGGCATCAGTGTTTCCAAGCTCACATAACCCAAATGTTTTTAAATTTCGAGTGAATAGGCATTTTCTGGGTTAGCTTGCCCAATCGTCGGCCTAGTCTTTCCTGCACGGCTAACACGGCCAAGAGCAAACCTATAAAAAAATAAAAGTTTTATATTCTTTTTTTATGTTAAGGTCGACAAACAGGCTGATGGAAGAATAAGGAATAAGGAAGGCACAACATCCATGTGAAGTCGGGGGCAAGTCGCCAGTTCTAGAATAAATCCGATTCCTTGCAAACGTTATAATTCTGAGACTGAAGTTTTTCACAAAACCTTGTGTTTCAAAATTTATGTCTTAACTAGCTGGTGCTCGCGCGACTTCGTCCGCGTTGAAAATTAAAAAAAAAAGCAACATAACGCTTGACCTCATGTTGCTATAACACTTTGGCCAGGCGTTAGTTTTTTTAATTTTTATTTATCCCTCGGGAATAGTCCTTTTATTCTGGATGAAAGGAACCCTGTGTCCTTTATGGTGTCCCATACAACGTGTATACAAAATTTGATGGTGATCGGTTCAGTTGTTTTTGCGTGAAAGAGTTACAAACATCCATACATCTAAACATACTTTCGCATATATAATTTAAAAATAATAATATAATATATATATATATAATATACAATATAATATATAATAATAATAATATAACTTATATTTATAAAATAAATATGTAATAAAGTATAGATATAAATATTATTTTTATTTTCTATTATATGATTATTGCAAGTAATAATTCCACAATAGAAAATGAAACGAGGAATCCCATACATAAATGTGATACAACCATTCCCTTATTCGGCAAGGGGATGGCTGTTACATATTTGATGTAAGTATTATTAATCCCTATAATGCCAACAAAGGTCCTTCAACGGTCTCATATCCGCACACTTTTAGTGTCAAATGCTCATAATAACTACAGGATAAAGAATGTAAAGCCGGCACATATTAATTTATGCCACGCAAAAGCAAATATCACTTTTCATTCGTTAACGACTGATTTGACTCTTATGTCTAAGTAAATAAGGTTGAATTTAGACAACAAAAGCGTTGTGTATGGGGTAATAAAGATTGCCAACAATGGTTTAGTATTCACTTTGATGTGGAATCGTCAGCGGGGAGCCTTCGATGTAATTAGACTGTTTCGTAATAAAATAGTGGCTGGATGTATTGATTTGCTCAATTATAATATATATTTTAATAACAAAGGCTGACTGTTTATATGACGGTAAGCGGCTACCGTCGCCTAATAACCACCAGGGAGGTTGCAAGTGTGAATCATCTTTTCTCTATATAATCTATACTAATATTTATTATAAAGAGAAATGATTTGTATTTTTGTATGTTTGTAATGGATAAACTCAAAAACTACTGGACCGATTTTAAAAATTCTTTCACATATAGAAAGCTACATTATCACTGAGTAACATAGGTTATTATATTTTATAAAGTTACACGGACGAAGTCGCGTGCAACTGCTATTATAAAATAAAGTCATTGTCCACCACTCCTTGTCTGTTTCTCCGCTAACTTCTTCTAAATCAAGCAATATTTGATATACTCGTAAGTTAATAGAGTACAAAAACGCCGCACGAATCCAATTTCTTTCTTAAAAAATATTCTTCGTTTTTCAATTTTTCCATTAGTGAAAACCGTATCAAAATCGGTTGAAAGATAGTGTTTAGAAAAAAAAGAGAGTTTAGAAAAAGATAGTGGAGAAAAAAACGGAAGCGGACAGCGGATTTATTTTTTAATAGAATGTAACACTTTATTTTAGCATAATATACTAAATCTTAAATAGTTATTTGATTATATTATTTCAAATATCCTAATAGTTTCCAATCTTACTTAGAAATTGGCATTTTAAAAACTTTTTCTATTTGTTTCTTTTGAATTTTGAAGACGACAAACAAACTATTTCCACGTTGTTTTCCATGTCAGAGGTGACATAGTCTTAAAACAACCTTAATATTACTTTTGTAACGATGTGACAAGTAATAAATAAAACCAAATCTATTATACTTAAACCTAGTAGTTTCATATAAGCAGGGATTATGTTCAGTAGGCGATTCCTTTGAGAGATTTACAAGGGATTATGACGGGGACTCCTACAACTTGTTACTGAGAGGCATTAGGAATTAGTTATAGAACAATTTAGAGTTAATTATATACTTATTTATTTTCTAGAGATTAATTATAAGCGAAATATACAGCTGTGGTAAAACTGTTATTTTTATATTTTTAAAGATATTTTTTTCCCAAAGGGGTGAAATACCAGACGATGGCCTCGAAGCAGTGAGGCGTGGACACATCGATCATCGACCATACAAAATCTCGTGATTATATTGTAATTAGGGTTGAACAAGGGTTGTCATTCGCCGCAAATTTCCGAAGACACGTGACCATTGTTTGCAAGAAGAAATTATGGGTTTACTTTCAAATGGATGGTTTCCGATTAGGTAGTTACGTTTATATTGTTTAGTTGTTTATAAAAAAAGGTTTAATATAGGATCTCAAATAATATTTGATTTTTTTTTATGTCACTATTTAGTGCATTCAATAACTAATTTTGTAGTAATATATGAAGAGTTCAATAAATTGAGAAATATTAGCTTTAATATATGTATAGGTATGTGTAGATTATACTTTATTCTAATAATATGTAAATTATTTCTATAATACTAAACGAGCAATTCTTGTATGCCACGACGATCTCACAAACTGCTCTAACGATTTTAACGAAAATCTAGGCTTAGGGGTTTATTAGGTTTAGAAATCGATCTATCAGGGTCTTATCTTGGAGAAAATTCCTTTTAGGTAGTTTTTTTACTGGAACGGTTACAAAAGTATTCTTGAATTTTTTTCTATAATGTTTCATACATGTAAAAAACTTTAAACTTTTCATTGGCCCGAGCGAAGCTCGGTCACCCAGTCTAGTTCTAATAATCATAAATATAGTTATTTCAAGAATCTACTTATTCATAAAAAAAATTAGAAAGATTTTTTAAAAGTTCTCCTCTCTGAAATCTAGTTTTCACTCAAAGAGCATTTGTGGTTAGTATTGATAGCCACTCATTTATCATTTTATTAAGGTTCGTAATGAAATCTTATATTCCTTCCAGTAATTGATAGAGAGCCCTATTAACAGAGCGCAATTGACACCATTGTTGTATTAATTAAGATGATTAAAAATATATATAATAATACTTAGGGCCTCTTTTGCCATCTCTGAGTAAAGTGTCAAGTAGGTAACCGCCATTTAAAGTCACCGGTCACCGGGAACGATGGAGCTGATATGCCTTTGTTTGTTTGGGGTAAAAATCCCAAACATTAAAAAGAAAATAATAAAAATAGTTCGCTTATCGAAGGATGCAGTAAACCGAGTGCATAATTTAATGAAACATAAAATTATTTCTAAAAGTAACTAACCAATAAGTTAAAAAAATATAAACACAGACAAAATAGAAACAACAGAACAAATATTAGAGTCATGTCATTAAATATCAATTCATCCCTTCGTCGTAATTTTGAATCCCGCAAAAATCATAATCAGCGTAACGACAACCAGACGTGTTAAAAAATAAAAAAGTTAATGACAAGATGGGGACAGACGTGTCCAATACAACTTGAGCCCCACACTTATTCGCTATTGCCTCTCGTTTAGTCACTTTACCAAGACATCAGGGACGAGAGGTAGGTCAATTAGGATCGGTGGTGTAGTATTAATGGTTTGGACTTCGAACGAGACGCGCGAAATTTAATCTTCCGCGCAAAAAGTATTGAATGGAACGGGACAAAAAGAGTTGACGAGTGATAAATGGATCGCTTGGGTGTTCATTGGCGCCTGGTACTTGGCATTTGATAATATCAATATACTCGTATCAGTTTTTTAATTTAAGGAAATTTTAGATACTTCTTGTTCATTGTGTAATGGCAAAAAAATAGCACTCCAATATGCGGAGCGAGCTGCATACGAGGTGGAAAAGTAGAAATTCGGAAAGAGCACGTCGAAATCTATAAAGACCAAATTTCAAAGTTTTCCGGGAATTCTCGGAAAACTTTCCAGTTCCACCATATATAAATTAAATACATATATAAATTATTTATATATATTATAAATTAAATTTCAACTTCTACTGTAAAACCTTATTTGAATAACTAAAGGAAAATGTTTATCAATGAAAACTGTAATTACGTCAGAGACGATTATTTGTAATCAACACCTCTAAACAAATAGAGGCACGTTTCTGAAGCTAGACAATACATGACAAATTACTGTAAAACCCTACCCAAACCATAGACTACTACAATAATAGGCTGTTGGTCGATGAAAATCAATCTGCGTAAAACATATTTATATTTGTATCCGGATAAGTTAAAAGATGGTTTATTTAAATGGAATTTTGTAAAGTTTTAACCGCAATTCAAAAATGGTAACCAACATTCTGCATTCAGAGTTTAAACGTTGGAAATAATAGCGATCATTGGACCAACTGTATAGTATAAGATGGTCTTTTTGTAAATATATGTTATGTGGGACTAAGGGTTCAATTTAAACTGGTTTTTCCGCACGATGGCATATCAGACACGTGTCAATTGTGGCCGTACACGTGCCGTTCCTAGAAAAGCAAAGCGTTGGTTTGGAATCAACATGAAGATTATGATTTGATAAGTAAAAAATACCAGTAAGTAATATAAATTCACAACTTGAATAATTTTTCTAGATACATGTAGTAGCTTAATATAAGGTATATCATATTTGGCTTTTTTAAAGTCAAATAAGTATAGGTACTTATTTGACTTATAACTAAAAAAATATAAATTTCATTTATGTTTATATCAATCAAAGAAAAATAATATTAAAACTTAATTATAAAATTCTTTTATTTATTTATAGGCCAATAGCCTATTTTATAGCCTGTCTTTAGACAGGCTAATGGTCCACTTGATGGTAGGTGGCTACCGTCGTCAATTAACTATATATAGCAACGCCATAGATGCTACAAATGCACTAGCGACTATATAAGGATTAAGGATAAGGGATTAGGATGGAATGGAAATTGCTATAAACGGGGATAAGGAAATGGGCTCTAACATCACTTATATAGTAACTGAAATTCAAAATGTAATATTTATGTGTACTAACTTGGTACTAACTAGATTTTGTAAGATTTCTACTAACACTTTGGGTCTAAGTAAACCAATTAAAGAACTTTTATTAATTTATTTACTTAAAAGCACATAGTATATTATCATTCTATTATTTCACAGTTTTTTTTTGTAAGGGTGGTTACAGCCGCCAGACCAGCTGCCCAAATGAGTGCGAAACGCAGTGTCCAGCACTTCTTGATAGACCAGACTAGAGCTAGGGATTCGAACCCGGGAGCCCTGAGTCAGAGCGCTAAAGCAAGCACCCTAATCACTGGACCAATGGGCTCGTCATTGGAGTCCTTTTGACGTTATAAAGATTTATATTTATTATTAAAAACTTACCTTAAAAGCTATTAACATTTCCCACAAAACATGACTGAGCGAATATCAGTTACACGTGTCCAGACCACATTAGCTCTTTTTTAATCTCCAAGCACGTGATCACCTTAGCCCCTTTGCCATTGTATGTGAATGGAGCTTAATCGATACAGATATGGGTTAAAAATTAATAATAAACGCATTAGATAAAATTAATCTATAATTGGTTTTTTAGTTGCCTAAAAGGATTAGGTGTAGGCCTTTTATTGCTGAGTTTCGAATAAATTTATTTCCCCATCAAACAGCACATTTTCTATGCTGTAAGTTTAACACGTTTTGTATTGATTGAAATATTTATTCTACATTTAAACAATCATTAGTTGATCCACATTTTAAACTCTTTAATCTTAAATTTCAGTTTAATCTTAAATTTCAAAATAGCCACTGCCAGCAAACGTGAATCTGTTTCAATTTCTCATATAGATTTACGAGAAAATGTAAAAAAATGGCTGAAGAATTATTTTTTTTACTATTTTGTAGGAACTTATATAAAGTATGCAATAATTATATAGTGCAACGTGATCGGTTCGTAGGGAACAAGATTTTACTGAAAAAATTTAACCAGCTAAATAGTTTCTTCATATGTATACGTACATAAAACATGATATTAATAATAAAATGAGCACCCCTACGTCTGACCGAGACATTTGCATCGATATTGAATGTCCAGTGCCTACTGTGCGGTACAATTAAGGGATGATTTTACAGGACATAGATTAAAACACAGACACGACATTTCTAAATAACATATTTGCTAATAACTAATAATCTATAATCTCTGACTCTCAGTTAACTTCTTCTAAACCACTCAACGGATTTTGATACAGTTTTCACTAATGGAAATTGCTATAAACGAAGAACGTATATAATTTGCAGATTGAAATTGCATACGTGCGAAGTTGGAGGTGGGTCGCTTGTTTATGATATTTTATATAGTTAGGAATAGATTAATTTTTATTAGTTTCATAGTAATCTATACAAATAAAAATATTAGAAATGTTATGATATTTTTGATCAGCCTGTATAAATTTGAAGTGGCCAAAGCCGCGACGCACAGCTAGTATGGTACACAGTACATTAATGAAACTGAACGTGTAGCAAATGCGTTATCCATTCTATGACATTACAGGAATATTGTTAAGGCTTCCCATTTAGGGATGTACGTACAGCGTGTTTAAGTGATATTAGAAGCGAATGGTACTCGTATGTGCCTCGCGTCATTATTGATTCCGGCAATTTCGACGCGCCGATGGATGGATGGCGGAATAGCGTTTCATAATTAGATAATAGTAAGTAACACTGCGCTTATAGAGTGCAGTGAATTATGTTAATCTATGCACTATAGTTAAGGCGAGCGAGGGCTTAGCAGAAAAGCATTATTTTCGTCGCCTAATTTGACTCCCAAACTTTTATACAAAAAAAAATCCATTTCTGAGAAAAAATTTGTAAATTACTTTAAATATTAAATATAAATATATATATATTAATGTCCCAAATATAAAGAAGTTACGACTTTTCTAAAAATTTAAGATAATTCTAGCTCGTGTAAATTTTGTAAAGTAAAGTCTCGATTAAACAGAAAAATTTTAGCAAGCAGTCAGCAATAAATTAATTGTAAATAGTTAATGTATAAAAACGTCCCATGTGGTGCAATGTGGGTTTGATCCCATAAATTTAATTAATAAACCCCACTTGCAGAACGGGAGAAGTCGTAAAAGGAAAAAATATATGTATTGTAACATTCCTACTGCATAATAATGCATACATACGCTGAGCTTAATATACATATAATGACGCGTCGATGTATGACACAACGCAACCCCTTCATATTGTTGAGTCATTCTGTAAAGTTTTAAAATAACTAGATCTAGACCAGTACTGCCTTCGCCTGCACTGTCAAGGGTGTGTATACATACGTGTGTCAAACATGCAGTAGTATGTATGTTTATTTATATTAATTTAATGTATTTCTTATGCCCATTATATATAATTATTAGCATTTTCCAGTCCTTCTTAAAGTTTAAGTGAAAATTTCAGACTGCTCGGTCCGCGAGTAATATAACGCCGGACATCTTTAATACTGTGATGACGGCGACAGTCGACAGAACCTAAAATTTTTTCAGGATAAAAGTATCCTATAAACTATATGTTCCAGGTAATAAACTACCTGTGTGCCACACTTCATCTAAATACTCTAAAAAATAGGAAAATAATATAATGTAATTTAAATATATGCAATTGTTACAGAATAGCCCTTCATCAACCCGTACCGAAATAACGGGGTGTCGAATCAAAAAAGCAATATGTAACAAATTTGTTTTTCAATTTCGTACCAATTTTGCATACCGACCTCCGAGTCTCTGTACCGCAAGCAAATAAAACGCGGTGTCGTGGTTTTTACGATGCGTAAATATTTTTTATTCCTATTTTTTCAACTTTTATTGAAGCAAGGTGGAAATGAAAAGAGGATTTCTCCTTCATAACGATTTGTTTTCAACTCAGGAATTCGTTAATAACACGTCTCGGATTTTCTGTTTCGTAGTTACGACCAAGGTTCAGTATTTATTCTATCCCCTTTATTATTGAAGGGAATAATATAATAATATTTTGAATAAGTAATATATTTCTTTGCACATAAAATGTTTAATTTTTTAAAAAAAAAATATAAATAAACAATAGTTTAATTCAAAAAATGATTTTCAATTCATTTTCTGATTTGTTAAATCTGCTTACTTAAGTAGATTCAATAATAATTTATTCATACAAAAATCCTCACTTATTATTTCAAATATTATTACCAATCTATAAAAATAGGGTGTCGATATCGTGACAACCGTAAAAAATCAAATCCAACCAATGAATGATGGATTGGCGAACCTCGCAACGAAACAAATCAAACATTTCCACATGCAGAATTATTCAAATAACATATATGCGTTATTAACTGTGCGTAGTGACGAAAAAAAAAACATAACTTTTATTTGTTATTCAAATTTTTTGTAACAGCAAAGTATTCATATTTTCAAGTTATTTTGCATATAAACAAGTTGACGATCATCGCCTATATCATACGATATTATAGTAACAAAAATATGGGAATTTTACACTGACATTATACACATCCTGTTACGAGTATTAGGAAATAGAAAAATCTATGTAACTGTTAAACCATTTAACTTGAAATTTTTATTTTACGTATGTTTCAAGTTTTATTCATGATAATAATATTTTAATGTAATGTTGTAGTAAAGAAAGTCTAAAAAAATTATAAGGGATAAGGGATAAGGATAAGGGAAATGTGCTCTGGCATCCCTTACTCACTCACCGAAATATAAAAGCACACGTGCTGTTATTTCACGGTGGTTTTCTGTAAGGGGGTGGTTAATGCTTAAAAGTTCATTTCCAAAGTAGGCCTGCTGGGTAACGAACCCGAGTTCCTGAGACAGAGCGTAAATGTTAAATGGCGGAATTGGTTTAGGATATTTATATAATCAGGGTCTTAATAGTACTCACAATTTATGCAATTAAAAATATTCGTGGCACAAGTCAATATTTCTTTATTTTTTTTTTTAGCCAACCCACAATGGTTATATTTATTACTAGCTGTTGCACGTGACTTCGTCCGCGTAACTTTATTATAAATCTATAATATTCATTACAAACATACAAAAAAACAAATCTTCTCTCATTATGCCTGGAGAGAGAGATCCGTATTATACAATTGAAAATATATACAATAAAGCAACTCTTTCTAGGATTACGTCGTGTGCATCTATGGGAAAAGCTAATTATGAACACCCCTGTTTTATACCTTAAAAAATTGTTATAAAACATTTAACTAATAACGATCCTACAGGGAGATGTTATCGCGTAAAAAACAGAACATAAAAACTGCTAAAATTATGCGCGCTCACACACTATCTGGTTTCTTCATTAAAAAAAAACTTGCATCATTGAAATGTGAGTAGGGTGTACAAATAATTTGTTTTTATTTAATCACGTTTTACATGCGTTAATCTTATACCTGCTGAAGTATGGTAAAGATTCCCACGAAGATTTTGTAGGTGCAACTACTGAGACCAAGGTTTAATTTTGGAAATTTTAGCAATGTCCTCATAGAAAAATCATTAGAGAGCATGTCTTAAGATATATACGTTACTTTAAAGCTTTCTTTACTTAAAAAAGTCAATATAAGTAATATATATATTTTTTGAACAATCTGTTTGAACTGGATTCTATATTTCAGCTTAGGGCGTAGGTGTGGCTACCTTCGGTTGCCAAATTGAGTGGCCAGTGTCGCCGGCGACGTGGCCATGGCGTCCAAGTGAGGTAGGGCGCTTATAGTGAGGAATAGTGATTATTTATAGGAATAATCGTACGTAGACGGAAGCAGTTCAATTCCATTGAAAAATACTCAATTGCGTCCTGAAATTAATAAGGATAATTCATTGCAAATTACCTTTAATACAAATATAACCCATTTTTTATATTACGGTCGACAGACAGGCTGATGACGGTTCACTTGATATACACAGATGTCACAGGTGCTGCAAGTGCACTGCCGACCATAGTAGATTAGGTATTGAGTAGGGATAGTGCGATTACTCGATCAAACGCGTCGAACGCGTAATCGAGTAAAACTCGCAGTAGGTCCTGTGTATATATGTGACTGATACTTAGTCTCATAAATGCAAAAAAAAAAATACAAATTTTAAATTTAAATATAGAGACCTCATGGTCTTTTCTTTTTCAATAGAGTATGATTTAGCAAATATATGTAGACTAATTAAAAAACTGTTATATTAAAATATTTCTTAAGTGCTGTCATATTAAATGTTACTAAGTATGTTACCTACCAACATTAGTACAGTTTGCAAAACGACTATTTGCCCATTAAGTACACTAGTTGTGAATCTAACAAATCAAGTTTTCAACCAAGTCATAAAACTATCCAAGATACGTTTAAGTTAAATATATCAAGAGTAACTGACCACATTAACTTAACTGCAAATGCACCGGATAATGTTTTTCTAAGTTGGAAAGGACATAACTTAGATGGATGGTGCTCAGACACCATATGAGTTTTAAGTTCAAGTTGAGTTTAAGTTTAGAATAGTGTTGAAAATTGTGTAAAGTTTTGATAGACAGATTTAGAAGTTAGATAGGTTTCAGAACAAAGGGTTGGGAACGATAATATAAAACGACTAAAATTATTGTAAAAAAAGTATATTTTCAAATAATTATAAATGAAAACAGACATAATATTGGCAGTTTTTAAAATAATAATAATAATAATAATTCTAAATAGCTTACAAACTTAAAACTAAGTCAATTGGTATGACTGTTTGATATACATGAAAATTATAACTAAATCTGATAGAATAAAAGTCAAAATACACAATGCGCTTTAACATATAAATTATACAGGCCATTTTTATGTAATCATAATTTTTTTTGGATCACACATTTCATAAAAATCTATAATTTACATTTATAGACAGTTTTTATAAAAAAGAAGAAGGAGATGATTACTAATGATTTCAATAGTTTTAAATGAGTGGTTAGAGTCATAACTGTTAACTGTGTCTTTTATAAAAAAAAAAAATTAGAATTATTTAAAATAAAATTGTTTTTTTTTAGTATAAAATAAGATGTTTTTTTTTACTACTTATATAGAATTAAAAATTTGAATAATAAATTTTCATATTAAAATTATAAATGCGAAAGTATCTTTGTCTTTTTCTTTGAATCAAACAAAAAGAAATCTGTGCTAAATAGCCTTGGTATATTCTTCTGACTAAGATTCTAGTAATTTAAAATATAAAATGTGCTTAGTAAAAATTATATTAGGTTACAATTTTTAAACAAAGAAATTAGATTATACAAAACATATTAAGTTTTTATTAATAATAATTTCTCATTCAATTTTCACTTAACTAAGAAAGACTCGGTAGTGAGTTAAACTTATACATTATAATTATCTACCAATAATTACACAATCATATTGCTTAATGTTTCATCATTTTAATATACATTTTAATATTAGTTACGATAAGCGGTAAGCGGTATAAAAAAACATGTATAGAAGATGTTTTCATCGTTATTTTTATCTAAAAATGACTATAATTCTATAATTATCATTATTTTCGATTCACATTATTTGATTGTTATATTAATAATCATAGAGGGTTCTTTAAAATGCAGACACATTTAAAATAATAGGTTAAAGTATAACTTGGGAGCCGATAACTTTAACAACTTATCTATGTAACTTGACTACCAAATAATCGCTTACCAATCTCTGATCAGTCTAATGACTGAACGGACTTTTGTTAGTCAGTCATTCAGTATTATTTTCTCACTCAAATTCGCTGCAAATTTATTGAGTTAGTAAAAATAATTTAAAATTTTATTCAATTAAATAAAAAAAAAATCGTGAAAATAGCATTTTAATATTATCGAATTTGCTGCAAATTTATTGAGTTAGTAAAAATAATTTAAAATTTTATTCAATTAAATAAAAAAAAAAATCGAGAAAATAGCATTTTAATATTATCGAATTTGCTGCAAATTTATTGAGTTGGTAAAAATAATTTAAAATTTTATTCAATTAAATAAAAAAAAATCGTGAAATTAGCATTTTAATATTATCGAATTTGCTGCAAATTTATTGAGTTGGTAAAAATAATTTAAAATTTTATTCAATTAAATTAAAAAAAAAAATCGTGAAAATAGCATTTTAATATTATCGGATTTGCTGCAAATTTATTGAGTTTATAAAAAGAATAAAAAAAAATTAATTAAAATAAAAAAATCGAGAATATAGCACTTAATATTAATATTAAAATATATATTATAAATTTATTAATCAATATTAAAATGCTGAGTTGCAGTGCAGTGGACTTATTTTATTGATTTTCCCTAAAGTTAGTTGTGTCTACATTTTTTCCGGTTAATAAATGATCAAGTTATCTACTGTCACGTTAATTAAGTAAATATAATTCTTAACGTGAACCGAGTTGAAAATATCTTCTATACACGTCCGTTTGTCACAGAAAGCGTTATTTTATGGAAAATTTAGATAATTTTTTTTTCTACGTTACATTATCCTTAAAAAGAACAATAAAGTATACCAATTTTATTTTATGTACAAAACTCTTAATTGCTTTGTCTCTTTCGTTCTATATGTTGTTATGTTCTGACTTATTTATTCATCTGTACTTTTATTACAACACCTAAGAGATGGAATTTAAATAAAATAAATGATTTTCCTTTTAAACAGGGGATTCCCTCAATTAATGTTAAATATATGATCCCGGGCGAATATTAAAAAAACCTTATTTAAAAAAAAAATACAATTTTGTAATTTTGACTCACACCACAGATAATTAAAATTTTATTGAAAAATAACATTAAAAAGCTATACAAATAATTAAATTTGAAGTGTCAAAATTCGAATAGTTCATATTTGTTCGTATCGTACAAAAATAAACTCGTCAGTACACAATACACCATCAGAATGAACTAATCGGCAAATAAGAGTTTCCGAGAGATCATTAGGAAAACTTCATTTTTTTTTAATCGCCTTAAATAAATACATAATATCACAATTGAACACATCCTTACATCTTGTTAAAATCTCCTTAAATAAAAAGGTACAAAATGTAAACGAAAATTGTTCCCAAAGTATCTTGTTCCCACGTTGTTCCAAGAAAGAAATAAATCAAACTAATAATATTTTCTTACGATAAATAGTGACAGGCAAGCTGATAGTCCTTATAATAGTAGGTGGCTAGTAATAACACCATGGGGAATACAAATACACAATGAAGGGAAAGGCAAGGACATGGGAATTCCTCTTAATTCCTCT
Source organism: Synanthedon myopaeformis (assembly GCA_944738685.1). Taxonomy (NCBI): domain Eukaryota; kingdom Metazoa; phylum Arthropoda; class Insecta; order Lepidoptera; family Sesiidae; genus Synanthedon; species Synanthedon myopaeformis. The sequence goes on along the minus strand of OX122932.1, from coordinate 7,422,674 downwards.
GCTTCCATGAACCATAAGTAAATTATTATCATTTTTCTACAAACTTTAGTATTAAGTTACTGGATATTTTTTTAAAATTTATGCTGACTGGATGTCAGATTAGAAACGTGAAAACAAGATTTAGTTTCTAAAGAGTTCAAAGCCTCAATCAACTTATTGTATGAGTAAATCAGCTAGCACTCAACTAAACTTATTATATAATAAAAAACATTTTTTTTTAATAATATAAAAATCTTACATTACATACGAGTATAACGGACCCTTAATCTTTCCTGCTTTTTTTGAAAATTTAATTAAATTTGACTTCACAAATAAAACCTTCTTCGATAATATTTCAAATAAATTTTATGTAATTCAGGAGTGTGTATGTTGGATTTTCTCATTTTTGAGGAAGTAAAAAAAAACCATAAAAATTTGCTGTAAAATGGTCAAAGTTGTAATCATTACTGTTCGGGACAGCCATGAAATGTATAGAATAGTGATTAAAAGTGACTTATAGAACTAGTGGATTATGTAAATAGATAAATAGTGTTAGAAAGAGACAGATACAGTGAAACGGAAAACACTAATAATACATATTATTTCGGGCGGTTGTGTAAACTTTGTTCGACGCATGACACAACCGCCACTAGTTCTGTAAGCAAATATTGTAATATAGATAGGCCATTTTTTGTAAATAGTCAGTCTTCTTCTTGCTCCGGCATAATAAAGACCATTGTACCAGTACAAACTTGTTTTGGAACATACAAACCCTCTCCTCCTCGACTAACCATCGAACGGCTGACCAGTGAGCCCTCCTTAGCCGGAGGCCCTGCCCACTCAGTAAGCCATAACAGCCAGGCCTAATCAAATGCGCGGGTGCTACAGGCCCGTACATTTTATGGTCCAAACGAGCCGGATATAGCCGTTTGTATAGTTGCTGTTTGTCGAGGAGAGAGGGTATAGAGTCTATAGCATAGACATGCCGGTTACAAGGAGTAACTCAGCTCGGGGCGACGGGAGGTCAATAGCTCCCGCGCCCACCGTTCGGGACGACGGGAGACCAATCGCTCCCGCGTCCACCCTTCGGGACGCCGAGAGGCTTACAACCTCCGCGTCCACTGTTCGGGACGACGGGAGACCAATCGCTCCCGCGTCCACCCTTCGGGACGCCGAGAGGCTTACAACCTCCGCGTCCACTGTTCGGGACGACGGGAGACCAATCGCTCCCGCGTCCACCCTTGAGGACGCCGCGAGGCTTACAACCTCCGCGTCCTCCGTTCGGGACGACGGAAGACCAATCGCTTCCGCGTCCACCCCCGTCGGGTGCACCACGGCATCCGCCACGTCGTCAACCGACACGTGGTCAGCGGGGACAACAAGAGCGATGACGTCACCGACGACGACAACTTCGACGTCGACGACTTCGACGCTCACTTCGGTACCGGCGGGAGCGGGACACGAATCGGTCCCCACGCTCGGTGCACACGGCACGGAAACCGTGCCACATCGTACGGACGTGCGCTCAAGCAAGAGAGCCACGTCCCACGGGTCCAAGAAGAAGGCCCAATTAGCGAAAGCTAAAATAAAGCTGTTAAAGCTACAAATAGAACTTGCTTCCGCACAAATAGAAGAAATAGAGAACGATTCAGACGCCGACACCATAGACGACGACACCGTCGAAGAGCTCGAAGTCACGAAGGAGAGGGTCGACACTTGGGTCAATAGTCAAGCGCTTTTAGCGCCGGGTGCGCCACCTATAGAAACCTGCAACATAGAGCAGGCCCGCGCGTTACCCATCACGACCACGCCGGCTCCAATCCCCGTGCAACAAATAGAAGATCGGCCACCAAACGGAAGCAAGCCCGTAATAGAAACAGTGCCCGCTGCGGCACCACCTAGTCAGAACATAGGACTAGCAGACTGGGTCGCAGCAATCACTATGGCCGCAAAGACGGGCCACCAACAAGCTCCGCGATATGTCACGGAGCTACCATTTTATAGCGGGTCGCACCAGGAATGGTTAACATTCAAGGCGGCCTACGAAGAATCACACCAACATTATAGCAATAGCGAAAATATAGCAGGACTGAGGAAAAGTTTACAAGGAAGAGCCAAAGAGACAGTCGAAGGTCTCCTCATACGCAACGTAAACATATCTGAAGTGATGAGGACGTTGGAAGACCGGTTCGGCCGACCGGATTACATCGCCTTATCCGAACTCGAACGATTGAGGACGCTTCCACGGCTGACAGACTCACCGCGTGACATTTGTAACTTCGCCAATCGCGTCACCAACACCGTGAGAACTCTACAAGCGCTGGAGAAGTCACACTTCCTCTTTAATCCAGCCATTTTGAATGAAATGGTACAGAAATTTCCTCCTACGATCAGAAATAATTGGGTCACCTTCCTCAGAGATCAGCCGAAGGAACAACCAGACCTGTTAAAGCTATCAAGATTCTTCGAAACCCAGGCGGAGCTCTACAATTCTGTATCACAGCCGGAGTTCGCGGCACCTAAAGAGGCGAGCCACGCACCCCGACGAATACAGAAGACCTACGCCGCAATAGAAGTGTCTGCATGTCCGGTATGCCAAAGTGCCGAACATAAAATCGAAAAATGTTCGAAATTCATAGAAGCAGACACGAAAACGCGATGGAACATAGCAAAGGACAAACAATTGTGCTTCAAGTGTTTAAAAAATAGAATAGGGAAACACAAGTGCCGTAAAACGGAGTGCAATGTCAATAAGTGCCCGCGTTTTCACCATAGACTACTCCACTTCATAAGAACAGACAATAGTGAAAATAGTGATCGTACAGAAGTGGTCGCCTCCACTTGGCAACCGTCGGAGACACAGTCGTACTTGAAGTTCGTTCCCGTCCGCGTCTCCGGCCCCCGAGGGAGCGTCCAAACCTACGCCTTGCTCGATGACGGCTCGACGGTGACCCTGATAGACAATGATTTGGCGCAACAAATAGGCGCAAAAGGGCCCGTCGACCCTCTACACATAGAGGCAATAGCGAACACCGAAGTGGATGTAAATCGATCGCGCCGTGTGAAAGTAACTTTACACGGCGCCAAAAATAGGAGCACCATTCGAGCTAGAACCATCGACAATCTACAGCTCTCCGCTCAAGCCGTATCGGAGCGAGATCTGTCCAATTGCAAGCACCTTAAAAACATCAAGGAACAACTCAAGTATCCACGAGTTCAACCGAAACTTCTCATCGGACAGGACAATTGGGACTTGCTGCTTGCTAAACAAGTCAGAAAGGGACAGCGACATCAGCCGGTCGCGTCTCTCACAACGCTCGGATGGGTGTTACATGGGTCACACGCGCGCATACTCGGTCGCCGTGTAGACACCATTAACAACATCGTCCATAGACAAGAAGATAGCATGGATGAACAACTGAAACAGTATTTCTCTCTGGAGTCGTTGATGATCACCCCAAAGAGACCATCCAACGACATAGAAGAGAGAGCCATCAAGACGCTTGTCGAAAACACTCGACAGAATAGTGACGGACATTATGAAACATCGTTGTTATGGAAATCGGACGAATTTCAGATGCCCGCCAACTACGACAACGCACTTCGACGGCTCCACACGACAGAGAAGAAAATAGATAGAGATCCACATCTTCGAGATCGCTATGAGCAGCAAATGGACGCGCTCATAGAAAAGGGATACGCAGAGAAGGCGCCTCCCAATAGTACGCCGGGAAAAACTTGGTACCTGCCACACTTTCCCGTGCTCAACCCCACCAAACCGGGAAAGGTCCGTATAGTGCATGACGCAGCAGCTAAGACGATGGGACGTTCGCTCAACGATTACCTGCTAACCGGACCTGACCTCATACAGTCGTTACCAGGGGTTCTAATGAGGTTACGACAACATAGATTCGCCGTGTCGGCCGATATAGCCGAAATGTTCATGCAGGTGAAAGTACGACAACAGGATAGAGATGCGCTTCGGTACTTATGGAGAGGAAGACAGAGAGGCAATGAGCCTCCAATAGAATATAGAATGACCTCTCTCATATTAGGAAACCAGACAAGAAGGTTTTCTGGACGGATAGCAAAACAGTGCTCACATGGCTGCAAACAGGCGCTAGGTCTTACAAACCTTTCGTCGCACATCGCATTGCAGCAATCGAAGAACATAGCAAAATAGGCGAGTGGCGTTGGATACCTACCAAATTGAACGTTGCGGACGATGCAACACGGGACGTACCCACCGACTTCGACTCGCAACATAGGTGGTTCAACGGGCCAAGCTTCCTACTAGAAGCACCTGATAGATGGCCGCAAGAAAGAATTGCAACCACCTCACAGACTGGAGAAGAAAAAGTGCACGTGACCACCATCAAACAAAAATCGAAAATAGAACAGTGCATCCCCAATAGTGATAGATTCTCCAAATGGGAGAAACTTGTTCGAAGCACTGCACGTGTGCTACACTTCATCCGACTGTGCAAACAGAAAAGAGAATGTGTGAATTACAAGAGGACAACAAAGCGACCTGAAACCGATCCTGTATGGCGGGAGCATAAAATGTCAAGGAAGCCACAGAACAAACTTCCGAAACTTCCTAAACAACAACAAAAATCATACATACCAATACCCACGGACCTTCTACACGAAGCGGAGCGAATCCTCGTTAGAAGGAGTCAGGAAAAGGCGTTCTTTGAAGATTTGCACAATCTCAAAAATGATAGAAAAATAGCTCCACATAGCCGTCTACGCCATTTAGCGGTGAAAATAGAAAACGATGTCATCACATTGAAGACACGTATCGGCGCCACGCAAGACGTTACAGATAGACAGAAGAGCCCTGCAGTCCTCGATGGCAATGACCAAGTCTGCAAACTCTACATAGAATACGTCCATAGGCAATTGCACCACGCTGGCGTCGAAGCGACGATAAATGAGTGTAGACAGTTTTATTGGATTCTTCGGCTACGCCCGGTCACGCGTATGATAGTAAATAGATGTCTCCCATGTAGGATTCGTAGATCGCAGCCACCAGTGCCACCTACAGGAGACTTACCACCGTGCCGGCTAGCACATCATAGACGTGCGTTCACATACACCGGGCTCGACTACTTCGGGCCACTTACAGTTGCGGTGGGACGCACAACACAAAAGAGGTACGTCGCGCTGTTCACCTGCTTGACAACGCGCGCCGTACATCTGGAGATCGCCGCCTCATTGACAACAGATTCTGCCGTTATGGCACTGCGACGCATGATAGCGCGTCGCGGTTGCCCAATAGAAATTTGGTCGGACAACGGCACGAACCTTCACGGCGCAGAACGTGAACTGCGGCGAGCTTCGGACCAACTGCTTCAAGAGGAAGCAAATAGGAAGAGGATCAATTGGCGCTTCATCCCTCCCGGTGCCCCCTTCATGGGCGGGGCCTGGGAACGTCTCGTCCGAAGTGTCAAGACATCCCTCAACAGTGTACTTGAAGAGCGGCGCCCTACAGAAGAAGTACTCGCCACCTTAATGGCGGAGGTTGAGTACACAGTCAACAGTCGTCCGCTCACACACGTCTCGGTTGATCCTGACGATCCCGAGGCACTTACACCGAACCATTTTTTAATGATGGGGACGGGCCGAGATCCGCCAATAGGAGCCTTCAATGAGGAGGACACCATCGGGCGCACGCACTGGCGTGCCTCACAACGTCTCGCCGACTTGTTCTGGCGGCGCTGGCTTCGGGAGTACCTCCCTGAGCTTCAGCGCCGACGGGAGCCCCAAGGAAGAGGGCGGCAAGTCGTCATCGGAGACGTCGTGCTCATCGCGGACAACACCCTACCTCGCAACACATGGCCGCGAGGGAGGGTCATAGCGGCCTACCCCGGACCCGACGGAGCTGTGAGGACAGTCGACGTCGGCACCAAGGCTGGCACTCTACGGAGGCCCACCCAAAAGTTGGTGGTCCTGACGACGGAGCCGGCTGCCCTCCAGCAAATAGTGACTGCGTCGCCCGGAGGACGACGCACGGCGGGAGAATGTTCGGGACAGCCATGAAATGTATAGAATAGTGATTAAAAGTGACTTATAGAACTAGTGGATTATGTAAATAGATAAATAGTGTTAGAAAGAGACAGATACAGTGAAACGGAAAACACTAATAATACATATTATTTCGGGCGGTTGTGTAAACTTTGTTCGACGCATGACACAACCGCCACTAGTTCTGTAAGCAAATATTGTAATATAGATAGGCCATTTTTTGTAAATAGTCAGTCTTCTTCTTGCTCCGGCATAATAAAGACCATTGTACCAGTACAAACTTGTTTTGGAACATACAAACCCTCTCCTCCTCGACTAACCATCGAACGGCTGACCAGTGAGCCCTCCTTAGCCGGAGGCCCTGCCCACTCAGTAAGCCATAACAGCCAGGCCTAATCAAATGCGCGGGTGCTACAGGCCCGTACAATTACGAACCTTTATTAAAGGTTATGTTTATTAAAGGTAGGTTCTGTATATATTTTTTTATAACCATACAGCATGATTTATAATTTTGTATGGTTTTTTTTTAAGTCATCAAAAATGTAAAATGTGTAAAACAGCGTTGTTAAAACACACGTCTCAATTCTTGAACCAATTCTTGTAAATCATTTAAATCTTGCGAAGCAAACATATTAATAGCTAAGCAGAAGCGACGGCCGTCAATCAATCTAACTTAATATTAATATTTACAATAATTAATTAATTACAAATATTAAAATATACCATCTCTCAATAAAATCTCAATTTTACACAACTTGGCACGAACCCTTATCAAACATGGCTAATGCGTTTAAATTACAAAAATATTTCTAAAATAAACATTTTTTTTTTAATTATAAAAAAAATAATAAAATGAGATCAAACAATGATAAATTTTAGGCTGCTCTCTTTGGAACATTTCGTGAATAAACGGACAATACCCTTTGTTTTGTTCACAACAAAATCTAGTTGTCGTCCCTAAAACTTACTTCACGTGGTCCGTACAATATTATCTCCAAACATTATTTTTTTAATATACAATATCAAAATGCATTATTTAATGCGAAACAGCTCAGAACTTACATCGTTTTGACCATCGTTCAATAAATAGTATTTAGTTGTTATTGAAATGCAAACATAACTTAGGTACCTTTGATGTTGTATGGGTATTTAAAAAAAAGGCTTACTTAAATAAATTACTCTGTAAAATTGTGTTTAATGTTGATTCATTAAGTGATACGCAACTTTTGATAATATAATATGTCTCATACTAACTATAAATGCGAAAGTATGTTTGTTTGTTACACTTTCCCGATCATCATGAGTATGTAGTCCATGTAGTTAGGGATACAAAAAAGTGCATAGCTTTGATCCAAAAAAAGTAGTGTTCCCGAGGGATTATCTATACTAATATTGTAAAGAGAGAAGATTTGTTTGTAATGAACAAACTCAAAAACTACTGGGCCAATTTTAAAAATTCTTTCACCTATAGAAAGCTATATTATCAGCGAGTAACATAGGCTATATTTTATAAAGTTCCGCGGACGAAGTAACGCTCAACAACTAGTCAAAATAAAAATAAAAATTCAACACCTGACAAAAATATATGTTCAATAATAAATTGAATAAATTTTTGCTCATATATTTTTGTTATGCGCTATATATATTTTTATTTTTCTACAATGTGTTCTGTTTAAAAGGAGGTTAAATAGCATTAAGCAATGACCTGAAAAATAATAATTCAAATTATTATTTTTCTGGCATTGGTGAGTTGTTTTGGTGAGTTCTAAGCTGTATCACTATATTTATGTAAATTTTAAAACTATTGATTATTATTATTATTATAAATATTTTAACGTCGAAAGCGGACTGTGATTAATATGAAATCCAAAATTATTTTTTCCTTAATAGGTAGACAAAAGTGTCAACATTTTTACTAATTCTATTAAATTATTCTATTCTCAAAAAATCTTATTGGATATTTTCGAAACTTTCCCTTGAGAGGGTAAGCTTTTAAAGGGATTCCAAATTATTGAAATGCTGTTGTAAACTGGGTCACTAAGTTGACCAAAATAGATTTAAGTGTAATATCATTTATATATTTTTATTTATTACAGTAAAGTAAAGTTTTTTTGGGAAAATCAATTTTGTTTATTAGATAATGTTAATAAAAACAAACTATTTCGTTTTACATTTAAAAAAATATTTCCTTTTTTTGACAAGTTTTTATATGTGGCATCATTTGCTATCAGATATCGGTTGAATAGGGGTGACTTCTAAATATAGAGAGACGTAATCAAACAATAACTGTTGCACCGATGTTGGTTCGTTTCTTACTTTCTGCACTTGCATGAAAATACAGTTATGCCATTGTAGTGCTCGTATCATATCATATCTTAAACGTCATCATTAGCTTTTGATTCTCATTTCAATGATACAAGATGAAACTAGTTTCACGACTTTTATACGAGTACATACCATCTTTTTATTTTATTATCTAAATATTGTTTCTGTAAATTCTGTCGATATTATTAAATATAGGAGTTTTTATTTATTAAAAAAAAAAAATTACAAAAACCAATATATCATTTAAAATTTCAATAGTAAAAAAAGCATTATTACTTAAATGTAATTCCTTAATACATATAATAATGTGCGTTTTGCGTAAAGGCAGACGGAACGTTATTTTTTTTTTAAGTCTACATACAATATACAAAGTAGATTATTATATATTATATAACTGTAGGTTAACCTACAGATATAATAAAATATTATAAAAAAAGAAGCGTGGCACACAGAATAATATTAAAATTATTCTTAGCACGCTTACAATCATAGCGTCGCATGAGAAAACCCTATTGATCGGTAATGCCTATGTTCACCGTTTTGTGGAGAACAGCTTCCAGCCAAGTACGAAGAGTACCGCAGTGCAAATGGATCCTGACAGCTTGTCGCGAATAATCGATGAAAAAATTGAAGAGTCCGATTCAGACGAAGCAGTGCTCGAAGAGGTCGCATCAGTCTGAAAAAGAAATATTTCCTAGTTAATTGATTATTCATTCATGTGTTTGGGCGAGGATAAGGGTCACCAACACCCTTATCCTGATGAGGAAAAGGGTATGTCTTTTAAGTTTTATCCTACTTATTTTTTATACTTTTCAGGTTGATGTCAGATCAATCCCCTTGTAATGCTAAAGTATAATGTATGCAAGATGTGTGTTATGTCTAAAACAAATATTAAAAAGAAGCTGTGTCTGTGAAGAAGCTAAAATAAATTAAACATCATATTGTTTATGTTGTAGTAATATTCCTATTGTATTGTGTTTATTATGAAATCCAAGCTAAGTAAACATGAGAATTATGTTTAGAGTAGCAATATGACTTAACAATAAACTTAGCATGTCTATAAAGACTGTAAACCAGGAACGCCATAAGAAAACTTCTAGCAAAACGTTATATTTGAAAGCACTTTTTATAGATATTAATAAAACAATGCCCTCGTAAAGTTTAGTGTGAGACACGTATAGAAGTGTCATTTACACCATACGTGATCTTAGCATTTCATTAATAATTCAATAACAAACCTATTCGGTCCATTTTAGGGATATATCTGTTTTTTTATACCAATGTTATTATAAAGGTGGACCAAATTTCAAGAGTCTGCGATTTTCCTAAACTCTTGAAAATATCATACAAAATATCTTTAGAGTTTCTGCAATTGTTTAGCTGACATTACTATTGCACATTCAACTTCCATTCATTCAAGAGCAGGTTCAACTAACTCAAATTTGAAACAAATATCGTTTTGGACTTACTTAGTCTCAAAGTAAACATTATGTATATTAATCGGTCATATTGTATGAAACTTTGGTTCATTGTCATTGGTACAATTGTGTAAGATATTCAAATTATTTCCGCACCTTGTTTTTAACTAAGCTGTTGAAAACCAATGTTAGTACATTGAGATACACGCTTAGTTGCTAAACAGTGGAACCTACATAAACCTCTGAGTTTTAAAAATTAGGTATATTTATGGGGTAGAAATAATATCGATAAAAAAACTTCTTTAAACAAAACCGCTCTTGATCGAGAAACTTAGAACTTGAACTTGAACTTGATAACTTTGAAGAGAGAGATGACATAAACATAAAATTTGGCAGACTAATTGCAAAGAATACTGGGAATATTTTTTTTGTCGGTTTACTGTATCTACACGACATCGCTACGATTTCAGAATCGTTTGGTGTAAAAGTCCTTCGGTGGTAATTCAAGTGAGTGATATACTTGCCAGTTTTATTGTGAGGATAATTTGAATGGTGTTTTTATTATAGCGGGGTGGAAACAATGCGTGTTATTGCAGTATTAAACTGAATTCCGATCCGTCAATTTTATTCCTCTGTAATATCTATTCAGATTAATAATTACAAGTAAGGTGGAAAGCTACTGCGATATCAGTGTACTATGTGTATGCATCTTTTCTTATAGTAAATCTCTCAAATGACATCCTTCGTCTGGCAGACCTGCGGTAGATGGTTCATGTTGCCTATAAGCAATAGGTAGCCTATATTTGACGATCCCGTTGGATGAGTGGTAAGGGTGCTTGCATAACGTCACAGGGGCCCCGAGTTCGATTCCCGGTGGGGTGAATTTTGGAATAGAACTTTTCAATGTTGGCTCTAGTCTAGATTTGGAAAGTAGTGGCAGGGCACACTGCGTTTGGCAGTCATTTGGGCAGCCCGTCTGGCGGCAGTAACCATCCCTTTACATAATACCACCACCCTTACTTTTTATATATTTATACTTGAATTTATAATTAGAGAGTTAGGAGCCTATTTTGGTTATTTAACATTTTGTGATCATTTCTTATACAACAAATCTTTTTCAATTATCAGGTGTAAAAATATACCAAGTAATGTTTTAAGAAATGTGTTTATTATAAGTCTGTCTTACATAATTTATATCAGGTATCAGTAATGGAATTGTAATATAATTACAGCACTATTGATTATAGTATCGTGTATAAAATTATAAAAAAAAAAATTATAATTATGGAGTATTTAAGCATTTGGTTGACAGTGTTAATAAAATTAATCTTCTCTTATTATATTATTACGAAAACAGTGACATGTGTGGTATCATAGTCTAATTTAAAACCACTACAAACCACAGATACAAAGGACCACCCCTCCGAATAAAAGAGAAAAGACAAATCCTCTTAAACAGCACGCTCTTTTTTTATAAACGTTACCGCAAATCTGTATAATTTTATTATGCCTAATTTTACTTTGGCAAATTGAATGTGCGACCGACGAATCGCTTTCATTATTATAACAGGAGAGAAAGAGACGCACACACGTTTTTGTATTGTAAAAGAAGAGTGCAGATATACAGCTACCTGATAATCCAACAACAAAGCATCTATCGCAGGGAATCATTCACATTTGCATACATTTTAAGAGAGCAAATAAAAAAAGAAATTAGAATCGGAGAGCCCCTCGTGTTATACTTCACTCAAATTTGTACTTACAATCAAACGCAGTAAGGTGTAATTTTATTTATTATTTAATCCTGCACATGAGACGTTACAGGATATTCAGTTGTATTTCTTGGATGTAAGATCGCAATCTCAATCAAAGTGATTTCTGAATGTCTCTTTATTTTAAGTATATATTTTCGGGTAAAAGATACGCCGTGTGTTTGTTCATTGATTTTATATGGAGTTTGTTGGGTTCAAAATGTGTCTCTATGACTATGTCTACTTTATTTGTTAAACAAACAAAATAGGTGAAAGGGTTTCGATGTAGTTTTCGTAATAAAGGTAAATAAGCAAATAGAAAATGCCAAGGAAATTCTTTGATGCCAAAGAAAATAGTGAATCGTTTTCAATCGCAGATACAATATAAATATTGGATTTTGTGTAATCAAAATAACCATCGCTTGAAACCCTTACTAATATGAGACTTTGACATTTTTTTATTATTTTAAATTATTACTTACGTATGTAAGTTTTCTTAATAATGGCGGAAATAAATTAAGAATACATTGTTGAAATTATATTTACCTAGTATACATTAACATCACTTTAAGTCTACTGAACTCTATGGTCTATTTTTACTAAATATGGCCATTGTCAATGGTGATGGTTCTGCTAAAGCGTCGTTTTTTATCATTTCTTTGTTTTGATTCTATTAATAGTGTTTGCATTTTATGTGTATTTTATACTTACATGAAAAGGAAAATTGGAATAAGTAATAATTTTAATAATAATTTTATGATTTTTTTTTCAAAGATCTCTTGTAAACGTCAACTTATTTCCAGTCTAATTTCACCTCTACATTGTTGCTTGGTGGGATAATTTGAAAACAAGAATGTACTTATATATATTTTTTTCGCCATTTTAATACTCGTAGAGTACTAAAGTGATTTATGATTTTCAATATAGTGAGAGCCATATTTATATGCTCATATTAAGTGTAAATTTTTTATCCTCACTCAGATAGAGTCAAACAGTTACATCAATTAAAAACTACACTTAGGGCCTCTTTCACAATCTCAGAGTAAAGTGTCAAGTAGGCTAATTGCCATTTAAAGTCACCGGTCACCGAGAATGATGGAGCTGATATACCATTGTTTGTACGGTAAAAGTCCTAAACATTAAAAATAAAATAATATAACATAAAATTTACTTAAGTAACTAATCAACACTTTACTTGTAGTTGGTGAAAGAGACCCTCAATAATACTTTTATATGATAAATTGCAACCTGTCTACTCTACTCTAATATTTAAACATGAAAATAACAATCGCATCACGATTCGCATCCGTCCATAGAAGCGGAATAATAAAGCAAAAAATACCTTTTGAAGTTGAACAAAAGGTTTCCCAACATCGCACGACAAATCGGTTCAAAGGGATTGGAAAGCGAAGGATAATTTTCACTGCTACTTTAAAATACATTTCCTGTTCACACAAAAATGTCATCTAAATCTGAGACAGTAGAGTTCAAATTCCAATAAGCAGATTACATTCAGGTTATTTACATTGGTGCTCTAAGAAAAGAGGTTGTATGAAAGGAATCGTGAAATGAGTTTTATTTAATTTGAGATTTTTTTCTTTTCGCAAATGCAGCGGATCATTGGTTCTTTATGTGATATAATATAAATATTAAACGAAGAGATGTAATGAAGTTATTACATATCTATCTAAATCTATATATGTATATATATCTATACATATAATAAAAAAAGTTACGTACGCTAACTTCTGTAAACCACAGAGGATTTTGATACGGTTTTCACTAAATGGAAAAAGCGAAAGGTTTGAATATATAACTTTCAAAAAAAAACTGCACGAAGCCGGATAATAAAATTTAAAAATAAAACAATTGTAAATATGTAATTTGTGTAAGATTACCACTATTGTAGTAAAACTACAAATTTTATTAATGGTAATTCGTTTTTATAGAGCTGATTATAATAAATAATCACATTCTTCTTCACTTTTATAATGTATTCACTTGAATCAGAACTCAGAACAAGATCAAGTGATACATTTCATATTCCCTACTGTAGAACTAATCATTCTAAAAATTCCTTCTTTCATCATTCTAAGTATGACTACAATAAGATTCTGAATGCTATTGACATATTTTCCAACAATTTGAATTCTTATAAAAAGAAAATTGGCGAATTACTTTTGAAAAATTAATTTTATCACTTTTAGAATATTCTCTTCTTTTTCTTTTTTCGTAAGTATATAAATAAATAAAAAAAATAAAAATAAAAATAACATAATAATATATATTTCTTGTTACCTAAGTTAGAATATTTCCACTCAAACAATTTCAGTGTTTGAGCAACAATGTTAGAGTTGTCGTCAAAATAAGATCGCAAACGCGATATGAATGGTATAAAAGTTTCATACGTATTTGGAGACGTTTGATGAAGACATATGTGAATTTTAAAATGTCAACATTCAATATTATGAGTCTCAGTGCAATACGTTTATCACTTATTGAGACTTTACAGTTAGAATAAAATAAATAGTATTTATGTTTTATAATATTTATTCATTCGTTTCAAGCATTATAACAATTAACATACAAGTCCGTTGTATGAGTGGTTAGGGTGCTTGTCTTGACTTTCTGATCCAGGAGTCCCGGGTACGATTCCCGGCAGGTTAAACTATGGAATAGAACTTTTTGAAATTGACTCCGGTCTGGATCTGGAAAGTGGTAAGGCACCTGTGTTTCGCAGTCATTTGGGCAGTCCATCTGGCGGCAGTAACCACCTCCTTACAAAAGACGGTGAGCGAGTAAGAGATGCCAGAACTCATAGCCCTATCCCTATCCAATCACTTTATCCTATCCCACTAACAAGTGCAGCACTTGTGGCGTTGCTTGTGTTATAGGTGACGGTAACCACCTAAAATCAAAGTGGATCGTGAGCCTGTCTGTAAAACTTAAAATTAAAAAATTACAGAACAGTATCACGAAGAAAAAAAATAACTATTATGAAGAGTTTCGATAATAGCTGTTGAAACTATGGACAATAATTTACTCGACGATCTGACCTCTCGCTTTGCAAATAAAATATTTACAATTCCGATTTTCGATATAAGTACTCGATATAGTTATCTCGATTGATATACTTATAAAAGAGATACTCGATATATGTAATTATCTTAAAGTTACATTGTGTTAAGACGACAAAATTTCAAATAAGTCCATAATTAAATTTTGGCGACTTAACCTTATTGGGAAATGTTTCTAAAACAGCTCAACCATACTGAATTTATCATTTTATCTGCGTATGAAGTATAACTTATTTAAGTTCCGAACAATATTCTCCTATCTGTGCAACAATGTGACCGATCGCAACTTTAAAATGCTTAAAATCGAGTTGACACTAAAAGAACTGCGAACTTACCGATTTCCAAGTTTATATCTGGATCATTCGACCTTTTATTGTTGAAATCATAAAGTATAGAAATAAAGATATCCGTCCGTATAAGGGTGGTTTTAATGTTCCAGTAAAATGATACATTTCAAAACTTTTGTAATATAAATTTGTTACCTAAATTCTTTGATTGCGAAATGGATTTCAAAGTGTGTTGAAAAGACTGCCTTATTATCTAACGTTAGACGACAGACAACTTGCGATCGCGTGTGCTGCCATACAAAAATGATGCACTTTAATTTTAGTTATTGTCTGTAAGAGGCCTTATCGCAAACCACAGCTTTTATTATGAGTTACGTGATACCAAAAACACGATTTAGTGTGATATTGCACAAATTGATAGAAAGTTTTCGCCTATCGCAAGTTGGTCGCAAGTCGTCTACTGTTAGATAATAAGGCAGCGGGTATTTTAATTCAAATCGCAAATGTAAGGAAAGAAACTTAACCTAAATTTGTTTATTTACTGTTCCCGAGGGCCAGACTCCTGACAAAATTATATGAGTAATAAAGATTGAATACAAAAAAAAAAAAATGCGGAAAATACTAGTCTATATTATAAAGAGATATAAAGAAGAGAATCTAAGAAGTGAATCTAATAATAAGTAGTCTCTAATGTTATAAAGAGAGAAAATTTGTATTTTTGTATTAACTTAAAAACTACTAGACTGATTTAAAAAATTCTTTCCCTATAGAAAGCTACATTATCAGCGAGTAACGTCCGTACCAATATTATAAATGCGAAAGTATGTTTGGATGTATGGATGTTTGTAACTCTTTCACGTAAAAACTACTGAACCGATCACCATGAAATTTTGCATACACGTTGTCTGGGACACCAGAAAAGACATAGGGTACCTTTCATCGTTCAACGCGGACGAAGTCGCGGGCATCAGCTAGTTAGGTTATATAATGTACTAGCTGTTGCACGCGACTTGGTCCGCATAACTTTATAAAATATAGCCTATATTTATATTATAAAATTAATTTGTGCGACATTACCGGTGACGAAATAGTTCATCGGATTGCTACAGTTCCCTATAGCCTATATTTTATAAAGTTACACGGACGAAGTCGCGTGCAACAGCCAGTTATATTATAAAATTAATTTGTGCGACATTAGCGGTGACGAAATAGTCCATCTTGATTGCAACAGTTCCCTATAAGCAATAACATAATGTACTTAACAAAAACACGCTTTCTACACAAACATAGAAGACTAACAACAATCTTGTAAGAGCGGTTAAAAAATCGCTTGCACAACAAATAATATTAAATGAACACTTGCGAGCATCGATACTCAAAAATGACATTTACGACGACACAAATAAATTAAATCGATCATAAAAACATATCGAACCGTATCGCAGCGCGTGTCCCATCACTAAAAACTGTCTGGCATAAATGCGTGACAATAAAAAGTTGAGTTATTCTTTTTTTTTTTCGAGGTATATTTTATATGTATTATTTACGGTCAAGTCGTAAGGATTTTGGCTAATCGCTCGCTCGTAATAAACTCAAATCTCATTCGTCATAAACGTACCGCGTCTGTATAGTGTTGTACGATACCATAAACTGTTTATAGATTGGAATATATTTCAGGTTATGTCCTCGGATCAGTGACGTGTGGTTTAACATGATACGCCATTGAATGCGCGACAATGATTTTGTATTCTTCGTTTAAAATACAATTATTATATTATTATTGAATTTGCAGAGAGAAATTGTTATTTCACTCTTGGTAGCTAAAAGCAGGTAATTTGAAATAATTGATTTTATTATTATTGAATTAGTTGAACCCAGCCATGCTTCGCTGTGGCTCATTTTTTTTATTCGTTTTCGTTGGAACTTTTGAATAAAAAGTATTTAAAAACACTCTTATATTAAAATGCAATTTCGTGTAAAAAATTTAAGACAATCTATTGCCTAGTTTTCGAGTTTTGTGGACATTAACATACGGAAGCTAAAATTCTATATGTAAAGATTTCTGGTGATATTAGAACAGACAAATTGTTAATAGAAAAAATATTAAAAAATTAATTTTAATTAATTTAAAATATAAATATTTTAATTAATAAAAAATATTAATTTTAGCTCTTGGTAGCTAAAAGCAGGGAGTGACTACGTCCGTGTGAAATAACAGCATAATATGTGCTGTTATGTTTAGGTGAATAGGTAAGAGACGCCAAAGCCTAACCTCTTGTCCTCTTCTTATTTCTTATCCTTTATTCTATAAAGGCGAGAATCGCAATTGCAATACCATAATACTATGGCGTTGCTGTGCTTATTCGTAAAGGTAACCAGTATTAAGTTATCATTAAGTTAACCTGCATGTCGACCTTTTAAAGCACCATTGATTTTCTTGGCGTCTTAAATAGTCATTCATTTGAGAATTTGCATATTCCCTTATTCTTAGGCTAATCAGAATTACGTGAAGTTTGTTTACAAAGACAATTAATCTTTTAATGTATCGTATATCCTAATTTTAATTGAACTTGGTTTGAAGTCGTAGTAGAATTGCACCTTAATTATAAATTAAAAACTACATAACCCTTTTTTTAAGAAGTCCACAATGAGATCAATAAAAACCGTCTTAAAACCGTCTTGTATAAAGGGTTCAATAGTCTATTTTGGTTTAGTTTGTAACAAGAACATTGTATTTGAAGACAATTATTTTTTGTGAATTTAGCGAAGTTTGAAAACCAATTTCGAGTTTTGAATCCATATAAATACTCGAATTTTCAGGGAGACCCACAAAAGACAATGATTTTATAGAAAAATTTTTCAAGAGTGCATCAAAGAGTTTGATTTATTAATCAAGTTGATCAAAGAGACCAATCTTTTAAAAGAGTTTTCCTTTTACGATTTCTTTAAAAAGAAAGGCGAAACATCCAAATTGCTGTCGGAATCGGAATATTGATTATAAATGACAATGTTTCAAATGGAATAAATAGCCTCAATTTTTTGGTATTTTGATTTTTTGGTTTTTTTTTTGGTATTTTTTAGTAGGGATTTTGTTCAAAACATAAAAAAATAAAATCTTATCGATGCTCACTTCAACCTGTGATGCGAACACTATGTAATTATGTATGCATAAATTTATCAGTAAAATAAAAATAAAAAATTTTAGATATTTTTTCTTTCATTTTAGTTTCAATTCAGATTTGGACCAATTATGTTTTTTTGAAATATACTTTGAAGATTTCCCAGAAATTGTATCCGTGCGAAGCTGGAATGGGTCACTAACAAAACATATAATTTCCAAAACCACTGCATACCATAATATTTCTTAGTATTGCATTTTTAAATACTAAGAAAGAAAGAAGTGTCGCGATCGCCTCGAGGTTGTGAACATAACAAAAACTTTAATAATCTCGTTTGTCGACTATAAAACACGTCAATTAGCACTAAATACCCGATAATGGTCGCAGCACCCTTTATCACTACAATAGCAGGCGGCCATAAACGAGTAACAACCTGAATAAATATAAATGGTGCAACGTCATTAACATGTGCGCACGCGTCTCACAAATAAAACATCAAATAAAATTTAAGCTTCTCCTCAAGTAATGTAATCCAAAAGTTTTACTACCAATTTTTTTTCATTCTCCGTTAATGATTCTCGTTAAATTAATTTTATTGACTGAGAGCGATGCGAGTGTTATTTTAGTTTTTGAATTTTCGCCCGTTAACCACTCATGTGTCATTTTTACCAAGTGTACCGAACTGTGTGCTAAAATTTATTATTCGTAGATCATTTTCGGAAAGCGACGTTTTCGGAAATTGTCTATTTCGGAATAGACGTTTTAGGAAGTTGTCGTTGTGTAGTGACTTCCAAACGGTGTTGGCTGAAAATAAGCGCTTTACCTGTTTATTAATTTCTGTTTTGTGGATTTTATAATTATCTTTCTGTCTTTGTGTTGCGTGAATAAAATTTTTTCTTTCTTTCTTTTCGGAAGTTGTCATTTTAGGAAGTGGTCGTGTCACCCTGAGGGGACATATTATGTCTATAATATTATCTCTATCCTTGCATAATATATAAATTGAAGTCGCTCTCCGTCTGTCTGTCTTTATATACTCTAAGTTCTCCTAAAGCATGCAACGGATTTGTTGCGGTTTTCACTAACGAAAAGAGCGATAAACGAGAAAGGTTTTTGTATATAATTCGCTGAAAAAATTTGATAAGTGCATAGCCGGGGGCGGCCGCTAGTATCTATACTAGTTAGGTATTTGTTTGTTTGGTTGGTTGAACGCGTTCATCTCAGGAACTACTGGATCGAATTGAAAAATTCTTTTTGTATCGGATAGTCCATTTATCGAGAAAGGCTATATAACATTTTGCACGCGGACGAAGTCGCGTGCACCAGTTAGTATATATTATAAAATGAAGTCGTTATCCGCCTCTATCTGTCTCTCCGCTAATTTCGTCAAAACCACCCAAAAATAAGCTTACAGAATAAATCTAATAATAAATTAAAAAAAAAAATTCATTGAAATTTTAAATTTCAAATAAAATTATAAGACAAAAAGCACATCTTGAGATACGGCCACCTTAAAAACTCAATAAAAATTAGGTATTACTTCCAACGATTTGAAGAGGGGTTTGAGTTTAATTTTTATAACAAATCTTTTATTTCTCAAGCTTTATTGTATAGTAAAGCTACAACATAAAAAGCGAGGCATAAAATCGTTTATATTCGTAAGGAATAATATTGATAAATAAGGTTTGCTAACGTAGCAAAATTATGCCTGCTTGTGCATTGCTATTATTCTACGAGCTTTTATAACTATGTAGTATTAACGGCTAATGTACCTAACTTTATTTTTATTTGTATTATAGGCTTTTTGGTTTGTAAAAAATACAAAAGACATATACTATTATATTTTCTTAGAAAAAGTCCAGTTTGTTTTGTTAATAAAAATTAGGCTTTTTCATCTCCTCCCCTGTTTTACATGGTCCTTCGAGCGTCTTATCATATAGAGTCGTCTTCTTCATTGCTGAAGGTCGTTCTGAAATGTCTTGGTGGCATCGACCACCTGTTGTCCTCAGCCTCTCTCAAATGGTTAACTATTTTATTTTAAACTCGGTCATTGCTTATTTTCAACAAACTTATTCCTGAAGAGTACCTATTTTATTTAATAGGTACGTCAACCCTTATTTTACTCTATGTCATAACTAAAGCACACGTGACTCCACAACGTCTAAATCCATCACATTATTTTAACAACTGATATGAAATACGCATTTTCCATCTTCCGTTGTAAAAATAAAGTAAGAGACTTAAATTTCATATCGTTTTTATTACTGAGATTACAATAATGCTTTACTTGGGGTGCGGGAGCGATGTATAAACTTTTTAATTCTCGTTATATTCGAATGTTCTTTGTAATGTTACAAAGAAAGTATTGATGTAATTAAAAATATTGGCTGGGAGAGGGGATCCTCTTTCCGCTGCCTTTCAGCCGCACTTGTACACGCACGCACGCACACACACACACACACACACACACACACACACACACACACACACACACACACACACACACACACACACACACACACACACACACACACACACACGCGCGCTGTTATTTGAGTAATGTAAAAGTGCTAACCTAATTAGTAAATATTTAGGATAGCTGCTTGAAAAAATGAAACTGTGCGTAGACCAAGAGACGACTACTAAACCAAACAAAGTCGCAGTTACAGTGTTTTTTATTTCTAACTCGGCAACTTGATCCGTGTATTGATTTGATAAGAGCAGGGTTAAGGCACGTTTTATACATTCGCCGTATGCAATTTATTGTGATAATAACTCTCCCTTTTTTACGCTACGCCATTCGTTATGAAAATAATATTTTTCTCACTTGTCTGTTTTCAAAATTTTACGCATATCCATATATACGTTACTTTTACTTTGATTTAAAATCAATAGGATAACACGGATATATGACAAGACGCAGTCTTCCATAAATAGAAAAAATGTGATTGATTTTTAAAACCTTTTTTTTTCAAAAATATTAGGTAATAGTTTCATCTATGCATATAGCGATTAACAAAAACACGTATACTAAAAACATAATATAACAGCTATGTGGTCTAGTAACATGAGGAGAATTATTGTAATGATCGTCTAATATTCTAAAGATCGCGGCTATAATCGTGGCCAGTCGCCTATAACACAACATATAAAGAATAAGTTATTAGGAAGGGATACGGAAGAATAAAGTTAACCAGCTCTTCGGGAAGCGTTCGGGAAGTTCCGAGACATCTTCTCGTCCAAAACTCCTTAGTGTCTCAAAGTCTAAAGTTTTGGACTAACGTGTATTGCTAGTGATGACATATGGCGCTGAAACGTGGTCTCTAACGATGGGCCTCATAAGAAAGCTCAAAGTCTCACAACGAGCTAAGGAGTGGGCTATGCTAAACTACAAGATCGAATCAGAAATGAGGAGATTCGTGGACGTACGAAAATTACAGACTATGGAGAGTAGAGGAGAGTAGGGGGACCAACTTACATATTGGTGTTAAACTGAAAAAGTGGGAGCTAAAAGCATTAACTAGTGGTTCATAAATTGAATAGAATGGCGCTAGTGTAGCATTATTGTTTGATATGATTGGTTGGTTACGTAGTTCATGAAATAACCGTAAATAAAATGGTGTGTGTCACATCCAAATGCTACTACAGCGCCGCCTTATTGAGCGTATTCGATGGACACTTTCTCATGTATAGAGTTGGGCCTCTATACATGAGAAGTGGCGGCAGTGGCCAGGATTACATAGTACGGAGAGCCTTGGGCCGCCGGGGGTAGGAAGGTTAAGTAAAAAAAGAAAACCAGATTTTAATGTTAGACTTCGAAATAAAAAAAATTAAATATTACAAAGAAATATTGGAAAATTTGGCAACATTTCCCACGTATAATTAGTTTGAATAAAATTCATAGAATCTTCGTCCCCGCGTCACTTACTTATCTGATGGGAAAGACATCTAAGTAATAAAAACACTGAATGCACAGGGGAAATCTGTACGACCGACGCCTTTTTTTTTATTTATCTTTATTCCCTTTTCAAACTCCAAATTATGACGTCTCACTCGTACATTTTGAGGATTTGAATTTTTGCTTATGTTCTCTCACTGTCAAGGTGTGTCATTAAGGAGAAGTATTTTTAAAGTTTTTATTTTTACTTTTGTCAAGAGTTCATTTTCACTTGACGTTTATAAAATAAAGAAAACACAAACTACCTAGACCACAATTATTTTTACTCCTTTTTTTTTACTATGTATAATTATTACACGACTATTTTTATATAAGTATATTAGCAACAATATAAAATTGTTGTTACTTTTTTTATTATAAATTTGATGCTATTTATAGCGAACTGTAAATTAATAGTTGATACCTAAATCTTATAAATAAATAAATAAATATTTTTTTTATTTATGATACGTGGAATAACTAACTTAATATTTACATTTGACTAAAACTTAAATTAATAACAAAAAATTGTTAAGTATCTTGGTAGAAGTAGTCTATAATTTATCTGTATCCAAACACATTTTCAAAAAAAAAATAATCTCTCAAGATATGCATGTCTGACCGGGTTTTGAACCTGCGTCTATTATATTTACAGCCATGCGTACAAACCACTCGGCTATCACCACTACACATTTCGTGAAATATTTACAAAAAACTTTAATAAAATCAAAAGTATTGCGAACAGATAACAAGTCTTGATATGTTTAAATTAAGAAACGCTCATAAAATCTGTATAAATTTCTATTCATGCATTTCTAAAAAATGTAATTTTCAAAAAGTATTACAAAAAAAAAAAGATGAGGATCTGTTCAATGGTGGCTTTCCTTTAAATTTCCTTTGCGCTCCAGATCTCATTACGATGATAACATTGCAAAGAATGCTATGATTTATATTTGCTCTTTCCCTTTTGTGAGTTTATTTGTCGTCTGCCGCCAATATTAGATCGTATCGTACCTACTATACTCTTATTAGAATTATTGGAATCAAGTTTATGAGTTTCTTTGATAAATTCCTGTATTATTAACTTCATTTCATGCACGATGTATATTAATTTGATTTCATATACAGTGTAGTTAAGTATGTACCTACTAACTGTCGCCACTTGGTATAGATAATATTTAATAATAGATTTTGCATGCATTAAATATTATAAAATATAGCCAATGTGACTCGCTAATAATGTTTTATGTTGTATAGGTGAAAGTGTTTTAAAAATAGATCAAGTAGTTTTTGATTTTATTCATTATAAACAAAAATACAAATATTTTCTCTTTATAATAAACTTTTATCTCACGGAAATACATGACTAAGATAAAAGTATATTGTGTATAAATCATGAATAATGATTATCTGTTTTTTCAACCGTTTTCGTTGTACGGATAATAATTAAATGTTATAACAAACTTGGAGGGTTGAGAAATAATCATAATAGGAAAAATCCCTTTAAGGGAATTATGAATTATTCTTTCAGGGTCAGCATCGCATAGTATACACTCTTATTTTTTATTTTATACTTTATTTAACTTAAATTGGAGTTAAATTACTTAATTTATAAACCGTCAAATGGACTGTAAGCCGATTAAAAATAAATCTAGAATTTTCATATTTTTTCCTTTTAGTTATTAAAACCAAAACAGTTTCTTTTTCTGCCAAGACTTTTACACAAGTCTATGGGTAGCTTATACTCAAAGGGTGTACAACTTTGCACATCCAGTATATAAGACGTAGGTCGTAGGTACGTCAGAAATGTATGCCTTAAATAGTACTGATTATTTTTTTGAATGAAATGAACTATAGCACAAGATGCGTGGTATTATAGTAATAAAATATTTTTGATGACGTTGAACACGACAAAATATTATTTAGAAACTTATTAAAATACAGTAGTTAATGTTTAAAATACTGTTAATTTTGTAGTATTAATATTATGGATCTGATAAGTATATTATTATTTAGTTATCAACAAGTACTTAACAAAAAAAAGTCGTTAAGAGTATTCACGTGTGAAGTCAATAGGTAATTATTATATAATAACCATGCTCTATCATGTGTTTTAATACAAAGCCTATTCCAACCTATTAATGATGTTTAGACAAGCATGATAATCGCATTGCATTGTCCGTTTGTTCCCATGACACCGATATAATTCGACATCTAACAGGTGCAAAGGGGTTGTTGAATACCCTCACTGTCTTAGGTTTATATTTCTTTATTCTCATTAAAACTTAAAGCTTACATGAGAAAATTAACAAAAGACTTAATTAAGAAACGAAACATCAAACAGGCAGACAAATATCACCAAAATTATACAATATTTGTTCCTGATTTTTAACAAAAACACGTCAAAACATTTAACATAAAATGTTTCAACAGCTTGGATCTATATTCTCCAAAAGATTTTGCCTGTTTTATATGCAACGGTAATTCGTTAAAAAGTTGTGCTTCAAGTATACGAGTTAGTCAGTTTCATCAATATTGTACTTACTTAGATTACTTAAATTTTAATTATGATCAGTGCATGACTAAATAAATGTGGAAGTGGCCATGCACTTTTACCGGAACGAAACGAACACCTCTCTAACAAATAGTGGTTAATAATTTTCAAAATTTTAACGGATTAAAATATGATTTGATAATAACTGTATAAGAAAAATATTATCCCACATCGTTCTAGTACTGATATGTTGTATTTTATATAACCATAGTAACAGGTGTAATGAAAAAGTAACTCGTGTAATCATCCGCAGTCATTTGGGCAGAAGACTACCGTGAAATAACAGCATGTGTGCTATTGTGTTTCGGTAAGTGAGTAAGGATGCCAGAGTCCATTTCCTTATCACTTCCTATCCTTAATTCCACTATGATCGGCAGCGTGCATGCAACACCTGTGGCGTCGCTTGTGTTATGGGCGACGGTAGCCACTCACCATCAAGTGAAACGCCTGTATGTCGAGTTTGACATAAAATAAATCTTTTAACTTATACTTACGTAAAGAACTAGCCCTAGTTTATAAATGGTGATAAATCCGTTATATATATGAAATAATGGAACTAAAATTCTTCAAAAGTTAAAATGTAAAAAAAAATTAGAGAAATCAAATAGATTTAAATAAAATAGGTATATTTATAAAATGACATAATAACTAGTAACTATAAGTTCATTCAGCACTATTTATAAATTTCTGTAAAAAATAAATATTAGATTTGTTAAAACAAACGTAAACAAAATGGCAATAGAAATACAATTTTTGCGTTAAGTATTTAACAGAAAATTTTCAGCAAAAATGTGTTGGTAAAGTTTGTCACTTCAGCGCACTAATTACCACATTGCACCATCAGCTACTATTGAAATCTATTCAAGCCGCCACGTCTCTTCAATCTCAAAGATCAGTGACACCACTCCTGCTTTTTCATAAATAAAAAAGGGATTAACGTTAAAAAGTCGAAAAAATCTCTCATCCACTCCGAGTTAATGATACGGCACGGTGAGTGGTAAGAAACAAAGGTTTCGGACGCATTTACACCGAACCGTAACAGCTAAAGTAATTTTCATTTACAGTGTACAATAAATAAATTTCTTTACAGTATATATGTAATAACAAAATTGGTCACTAAATTACTTAAAAGTTAACAATAATCTGATAACAAGTAATGACATGTATTTATGTTAAAGTATATTTTTGGGGAATACTAAACGTTTTTAAAGCTCTTTAGAAAGTTTCATTGAATGTAATCTCAGTTTCGTTTTTTTAAATACAGATATAAATACAAACTTTAGTTTTCTTTTAGTTCAGACATACACATTTTTATTAAATTTACATAATTATTAAAGAAAGATAATATTTTTTAATATTTTGAGATATAAATCTAAAGCAATATGTAGATAAGATTCTTATATTTTATTAATTAATAAGGGTCTAAATCTAAATAAAACAAAAATGTAATTGCAAAAGAAATTATAAAATTGTCTTGTAATAAAGATGTGATTGAATAAATTAAATATTCAAATGTAAATTTAAAATAAACGATACTAATATTCGCTTCGGTGTCACTTAAGTCTACACGTAAAGGTTCGAGGCTCGAGACCAGTCGCTTCTAGAGATGTCTCGATGTTTTTCATCTTTATTTTCGATCCGTTTCCCCGAGATTTTCCCGTTTTCCGTCTGGCTCAGCTTCCTCGAACACTTCAAGACTTAAGATCGGGTCCACGCTTAAGTATTTCGTGCTGGCGTTTGTTTTTGTCCTTTCCTTAGGTATATCTTTTTCGCTTTACATGGCTTCGTTTCGAAAACGGTTGGTAGGTGTTGAAGAAGACAAAAAATATTTGACATAATATTTGAAAAAATCACTTAAAATGATAACGAATGTTACTACTACGTCGATGGTAGGCAATGTTAAAACAATTCAATAACTTTTTTTCGTTTGTTTGTGAACTACAGAAGACCACCGTAAAATAACAGCACATGTGCTGTTGTGTTTCAATGAGTGAGTAAAAAGGGGATGCCAGAGCCACTGTCCCTATCCCTTCTTAATTCTTTATCCTTAGTCTTACTTGGTCTTAGTCTACTATGGTCGATAGCCCACTTGCAGCAACTGTGGCGTTGCTTGTGTTATAGGTTACGGTGGCCACCCCACCATCAAGTGGGCCGTCAGCCTGTCTGTTGAGCTTTACATTAAAAAAAAAAAAAAAAAACCAAAGAAAATACGTTAATGGTTCCAATCGTCCAATCTTAATAACCATATTTGTGATGTGCATTTTTTACATAAAAACGATATTTTTTTCTTGTCTTCATCTGGGACCACTTTCCCTATCCCTTCTTAATTCTTTATCCTTAAACCTACTATATTAGACAGAGCAGTTGCATCATTTGTGGCGTTGCTTATGTTACGGTAGTCACCTACCATAAAGCCTATTTCAAGGAACTCAATTTCATTGTAATTGATATAGAAGCTACTGTCGATATTTAGTGTCATGAATAAAATAAATTGAAATATTTTTTTTCTAAATTATTATGGTCGAATTTCGACCCTTGGACGAACACTATAAATAATTTTATTTAATCTATTGTTTAGTTAGACACAGTGGTATTGTATACTAAATAATAATAATAATAATAAAACATTAAATTTAAACCAATGTTATACTCGTAACTAATTATGTTATAAAATTTAAGGTTTTCATTTCGTTAATGTGAAATGTGAAATAAAAAAACCTAGTTTTTGAGCTACGACAGTAACCTTTGCCTAAGTGTCGAAAGTGTCATTTACTTGAAATTTAAAAAAATGAATCGAAAATTAAATCTCGCCTAATAAATAATGTTAATTAATTTTTCTATACCCTAATATTTTTTAATATTTTATGTTATATTAAAACGTCTGCGTTAATTTTATTAAATTTAAATTTTATCTTAAAAACAAGTATAATAATACTTGTGTTTGAAACGGAGCGAATCTAAGTAACAAATTTAACATTTTCATGCACACCGACTCCATTACACTCAACCTCACTCGACGATTTTTAACATCTCCACTTTTCTTTTTCTCTCATTTTTTTTTTTACCCCTGTTTCATGTCTTTTTCTGTCGGCAACCGTCTCAGGTGATTGCTCCGCATAAGTGGGTGTATCCACAATGAGATGACATCTTCTTTTTAATCCTTATCTTGGAGTTGAGCGCGTTCCCCCTTTTCCCCTTTTGCGTGTGGGGAGACGTTGAAGGAATATTTACATAATTTCACTCCAACAAGGTAGGTGTTCCAAATATACCTACTCTATTGACTTTATTTAAAA
The DNA here is from genome assembly GCA_944738685.1 of Synanthedon myopaeformis. NCBI lineage: Eukaryota > Metazoa > Arthropoda > Insecta > Lepidoptera > Sesiidae > Synanthedon > Synanthedon myopaeformis. The sequence goes on along the minus strand of OX122932.1, from coordinate 7,394,907 downwards.
ACATGCAGTTTTATAGCTACTTGCAATAAAACTGCAAGTTACTTAAAACTTGCAGTTTCAGAAATTTATAGAATTAGATGTTTTTCTGGAGGTGCGTTAGTCTTTTTATAATATAAATTTTCTTTTTTTGTATAATATAATATAAATAAATGACCTTATTTGTTTGAAGCAGTTAAAATGTGAATTCTACTAAATTTACATACTTATAAGCCAAAGTTTTTTAGGAAGTTTACGCAAAAACTATATAGGTACTTACTTACTTACATCAGAATAATATATAGGCTATCTATACTAATAATATAAAGAGAAAAGATTTGTATTTTTGTTTGTAATGAATAAACTCAATTTAAAAAATTCTTTCACTATATAAAGCTATATTAACAGCAGTACAGTAACATAGGCTATATTTTATAAAGTTACGCAGACAAAGTCGCATGAAACAGCTAGGAACAAAGTCTCCAGATGAAGCTACCCATTTTATAAATATACATACATTTTCATACCGTTAACTTTGAGTATGAAAAGCTTATTTGATTGTTAAGAAAAATACTCTCAATAAACATGACATCGATGGCCTCCCCGTCATTTCAATGATATCATCCAGGCAACGCACTTATGAATATTAATAGCAGTACGAAGACGAATTGGGGGAAAGCGAAAGAAAAAAGTCCAAGAAACACGGACACCAGCGACAAAAACCTCCCTCCGCGCCTGATCCTTGAAAATGCGAAAATACATTTGACGGATGACAAAACATAAAAGATTATTTACCCCGGTGAAGTATCGCGCTCGTAATTTTCTGCACATTTAATATTTCAGAGTGTTCGTAGCGTATTAATATTTTGTTACGATATGATTCTTTAATGCGGGAACGGTTTCGTTGAGCCTCTAAAAGTTTTAACACATTTGTTGAATAGAAAATGTTCTTTATCGGATTTTTTTTAAATTAGAGATGGGTTTACTCTTGGCTGTGTGTCAACAACTGTGTAGCGAGGGATAAGAGCTCACCCAGAAGATGCCTATTCACTCGAACTTTGAAAAGATTTGGGTTATATGAGCTCGGAAATACGCTGTCTGTATTTGGCAGGGAGTTCCGAACTTGTGTATTTGAGAAGTGAAAGATCACGATACGTTCTTCTGTTGTAAACTTTGCCTGTATATCTGGCGCCAAATACTAACCCTTGCAGAAGACCTTAATTTAGGAATGCCACAGAATATTTCAAGGTCCCTAGTTGCAGACAGCTAGGCCATCAGCTCATACCCTATTTTCATCTTGTCTCTTATAGTAGTCTATATATTTCTATACTAATATTACAAAGAGAAAAGATTTGCATGTTTGTAATGAATAAACTCAAAAACTACTGGACCAATTTTGAAAATTCTTTCAGCTATAGAAGGCTACATTATCAGCGAATAACATAGGTTATATTTTATAAAAGTCACTCGGACAAAGTCGCATACAACAGCTAGTCAATATAAAGAGAGAAGATTTGTATTTTTGTATGCTTGTAACGAATATCTCAAAAACCACTAGACCGATATTGAAAATTTTTTCAGCTGTAGATAGCTACATCATCAGCGAGTAACATAGGCTATATTTTATAAAAGTCACTCGGACAAAGTCGCGTGCAACAGCTAGTATCTAAAAAACAGGTCTATGACACAATATCATAAAAAATACTTCATCTTTTAACAATTCTATAATGTAACTTTAATGTATTCGTATAGTCAAAAATAACTTATACTATGTTATGTTAAGTACCACAAAAGTTATATTGAAACTTCAGATTAGTAATCATGTTTTAATAATCTGAAATTGAAACATATTATACGCATTTTTTTATTACTTCATTTAAGTGCGCGCTGATTCTTCCTTTTGTGTATTATATTTGGATTCTCTCCCGCTGTGATTCAGTACATCAAGAATAGAGTTCTTGCTGAGGTATGTTTACGTACAGAAGCGGTGTTAATATCTACAGCTTGGTGTGATGCAATCACTTATTTACAAGGTTCATCTGACCTATTTTAGAGTAGAGAATTAATATTCTCAATCCTTGTTGAGTCATTTAGTTTATGTAATTCGTGAGGGTAATGCTATATTTTGAATTTTATATGTAACCGAGGAAATCAATTTTGATGTAGAGTCATCAGAGAAATTTGCGTGTGAAGATTTTTTTAACTACCATTATTCTTTTAATAGTGATAATCTATAAATATATATATGAAATTCTCGTGTCACAGTGTTTGTAACCAACACTGTGAACTAAACTAAACTTTTTATGATTTTTTTTGTTTATATTCGGTAGGTCTGAGAATAGGTAATAAACTATTTTTTTATAGCCCTAAGTGATAGGTAAGGGTAGCCCACACCAAAAAAATTTTTTTTGGCAAAACTACGTTTGCCTGGTCAGCTAGTAATCAGTACTAATCCCTACTAATATTATAAATGCGAAAGTATGTTTGGATGTATGGATGTTTGTAACTCTTTCACGCAAAAACTTCTGAACCGATCATCATGAAATTTTGCATACACGTTGTCTGGGACACCAGAAAAGACATAGGGTACCTTTCATCGTTCAACGCGGACGAAGTCGCGGGCACCAGTTAGTAGATAAAAATTTCACATTTTTTTTACATTCCAATATAGTCCGCTCTTGATGAAATAAATACTTAATAAAGTTAATATATAACTGTAATACACAGTTTAGAGTTTAAAGTAATAATTTTATTAAGTTATATTATAATTCTAGTTTTACTTTCATATTTAACTAGAGATCCGCCCCCGGATACATATGGTTTATTGTATTTTTTCATCTTCATATACCTTCATAGTTTTTACGTGTATTATTCCCATTATGTCCCACAATAAAATTGCTTAAAATAGAAACAGACAGAAGCGGACAGCGACATTATGTTATAGTATGTATGTGTAGGTATAGAATATCTTCTCAATATGATTATTAAGAATTTTTTTATTTTGTTATAATTCTGTTCTTCATATTTGTTGTAAATATAATCATAATAATGCTACACAAATATGATTAATAACAATGTAATCAGTTTTTTTGTATATAAACTTAAAATAAAATTATAATACACTGGACTGCAAAGAAAAAGGGTCGGTTAGAAAATCTTCAATATTTTCAAATAAATTTTATTTTTATTTAAGCACATCAAAATATTCTTTAATTTAGTCTTTATTTCATTTATTTCTAATCGACCCTTTTTCTTTGCGGTCCAGTGTAGGTATTTAATCCAAGTACATTAATTCTAATTTATCATTTCTTTAATTAAAAAAGTAGATTCCACATTGTTTCATCCTAAGAGTCCCTTTATACCCGATTTAACGTTTGACATAAAAATAAGAATCATTTTAGTATTCAGTACTAAATTAATTGCCCCACAAAACACCAGAACGAGGGGCCGTCGAAAGGCGGATTTACGCCTTATTGGACGGATCCGATGAAGGTGCTTAGGATTTAAAACCTATGACTCACTTTGATTCTTACAATAAAATTTATTGCTTTAGTAAGAATCGACGCAATCAAATGTATTTCATCGTTAATTTGTTCTGAAAATTATTAATTTTATGTGTGCCTGAAATTGTATGTATTATTTTTTATACTTATTATACTATAAAAGGTGGTAGACAGGTTGACTGTTTACATATTTATGAATTCAATTAAAATTTATGAAGAAGAACGTGCTCTGTTTTGATTTCAGTGAATACATATTACCTACATAATATTAAGATATACTGTGTCAAAATAAACTAACTAATATATTATCATCATAAAGGGATGACATGTTCTCCTGTTTGACCTGCAAACGTCAACAAAATAACTAATGTAACACTTCATCCTCACATTAAAAATAACTTTGTACTAAATGTCCATTAGATGTTATATTTGGAATACAAAAATTTGTGGGTTTTAATTTATGTCTTTACATCAATTATTAACTCGGCTATAGAAGTTATAAAGATGTTAAAACTGCCAGATGTAGACAAAAATATCGTTTTTATGTAAAAAATGCACATCACAAATATGGTTATTAAGATTGGACGATTGGAACCATTAACGAATTTTCGTTGGTTCAGAGTTTTTTTTTTTAATGTAAAGGTCGACAGACAGGCTGACGGCCCACTTGATGGTAGGGTGGCTACCGTAACCTATAACACAAACAACGCCACAGTTGCTGCAAGTGGGCTATCGACCATAGTAAGACTAAGGATAAGGGATTAGGAAGGTTAGGGAAATGGGCTCTGGCATCCCTTACTCGCTCACCGCTGTTAATTCTACTGTAACCAGCTCGATACCCAGCTTATCTGGTGGTTACTGCCGCCAGATAGGCTGAAAGACAGCGAAACGCAGTGTGCCCTGACACTATGCTATGCTATGCGTGCTATGGAAACAGCAACTACGAGTATGCGCTGGTTTTCTCTGCGAGGCAGAATCCGTAATATGGAAGTCTGTAGAAATATCTTAAGTTAGCTAGCTTAAGTGACAATAAGCAGGCAGTATATCTCTTAGAACCAACTATATATATTTTTATGTAATGGTCGTCAGATAGGCGACGGTCCACTTGATGGTAGTCTGTGGTAGACTTGATGATAGATGGCTATATTGGCCTATTTATATAAGTAATGTCACAGGAGAAGCAAGTGTGACGCCGCGACCTGACAATGATGACGAGAGTTTTATTTGATGACCCAGAATTGAAATAACTGATTTCATTAGTACAGAGCTTTCTAATCTGTACACATATTGCGATTGAATAAATTTGAACTCAAGTTATTTAGTCACCAAACGTGGTAACTGAGTTCGTTCATAGTTTGACAAATGTTTGCGGTTACACGTAGTTTTGGCGAGAGGCCAAGTCGCGTACGCATCTAAGTAGTAAATTATAATATGAAATACGGAGTCACCGACTAAAATACCATACGAATTAACACTGTTTGTTATGAACGCCTTTAATTGGCAGTTTATTACTGTACGCATCTCTAATATTGTACCACAGGTATACTATCCATATATGTATATAAAATCGTATGTCCTGAGTGATTCATTAATGGCAGATCTGTATTTTATGATGGGAACGTCCACTAAGGAAGGATTTTTGGAAATTGCACGTCTAAAGAGGTAATATAAGAGATGAACGATTGTATGGAAACTCGTCATTTTCAAAGTTAGAAGCGTGAAATCTCAATTATACAAACTTATAGTTAGAAATAAATGACACGCCTTTTCCACTTAATTCAATCTCTAAACATTTATAGCAGTCATAGAGGATTTTATTCGAACATAAACCGGTATCTATTGGAGAGATTTAATTTTGTTTCCGTCAGCACTTTTTATTTTATTACTTACATTAACAACACTGAGAGTCTTTAAATTAGTATTACTGCAAACGCCTGACGATTTTCTAATAGCAATAAGTTGTCGAAACAATTTATTGCTATAATTTAAATTAAGGATAATATTTTTATTTAAGTTATGGGCTTATGGTATTTCTATTAATATTGTAAATTGTGATATGTTTGTAAAAATTGGTTTATTATTAATTGTATATATTGAAAAAATGATTGAATTAGGTTTGTAACTCCACATAGTCCCGTCCTGGTTGACAATGTAAGTATCCTCAGTAACTGTATATGATAATAATTCAGTATAAGTCTGCAGTATTATACTGCAATGTATATTTATTATAATATATTCGAATTCGAAGTCCTCTTTATAATATTAGTATAGATAAATAAATTTAAAAATATATACAAATAATATCTTTTTGTACCGATGTATCTTTGTTTAGTAGCTATTGATGACCTTTTTTCCCATTTTTCAATTAATTAGGTACTATTAGGTTAGATATTCCCTTAACAATAGTTAAGGTGCTATAAATATTGCCTATTCAATGCTACCGTGAAATTAAGCCGTCAATTTTAAAAGGTTATTTTTAATATATAAGTAATTGTTAGTTTGCCTTCAGTGATAGTTGGCGGTTTAGAATTACACTGATTTTTGTATGATGCTAGATGGGAAGAAAATAATCCCATTCGCCCCCAGCGTAACAAATAATAGGTAGGGGATGAATACAAATTATCCCTTTGTCAATCAATCATGAGATAGCAATGGAGTGTTTTAACTCGCGTCTACTCGGCTTTAAAAATATTATATATTTTTTATATTTTTTATTTATTTATTTAAATTACATACAGCCATAAATTTAAAAAATATATAATATAGATTATATACAAATAGGCCTAAAGAATCATAAAAAATATGTTTTTACATTTATTTATTATTAAAAAAAAAACACCAAAAAAGAAAAAGAAGACAATATTATATAAGTGATAAAATTAATTTTTCAAAAGTAATTCGCCAATTTACTTTTTATAAGAATTCAAATTGTTGGAAAATATGTCAATATCATTCAGAATCTTTATAAATGGAAAATCTTTAATAACTTAATTAATATTATATAATTTAATTTAATTTTACATAATATTAATTAAGTTATAGTGTTTATTGTGCAATTAAACTAATAAACGGCATTTTAGATACGGGCGATGTATTGACAATAATAAAGTTTGCGGTCAAACGTCAAAATGGCGCAACAATTATAATGAGCTTGGTAAACATTTAAAAAAAACAACAGATCTGTTTTTATCTAAAAACTTGCACGTGTGCTCGTGCTTCGACGAACCTTTGTTTGACCGAGACATGATTCATTTGTTGAGTCAATGAACGTATTCCTATCCTATACAAGTGTATAATAATACTTATTTATGTATCGGCAAGCCACAATTAATAGGTATATTGTCCTATCTTCAATATTAGTCGGCCACGGTCAACGGACACTTTGCATACAAAATCTTCCTGTAACCGATCTGATCTGATGATGTAAAGCACACAGTAGTTACTCTGCAACCCTAACTATTTTCAGTTCTATTCCTACTAGTTAATAGTAGGTATTTATAAAACTGAGGGAATTTCAACTCTTAAGTTATAGGTATATAACTTATTGGGTGATAAAGGTGATTTACAGTTGATTAAATTAAAATTTATTATAAAATCTCAAATTAGAATCTCAAGTTTGAAATTATATTAAATTGTTACCTAGTTGTAGTCAAAAGTTTCAAGCACCAAGTAGACCAAGTATTAGGTAAAAAATAAAATAGTTAAAAAAAAAACTTACAACATCAGAATCCGTAACACCATCAGCCACATCCGTTCCACCCTTGTCCTTCCAATGTTTTTCATTTGTTATAGAAAAAGTGAAAGTCCTTTCCCGTCTTGGACTCAAAAGTATACCGGCCGGTGTCCTGGGGCTGCCACATCCGAAAATCTCAACGTTTCTGGTGGAAAACATATCATTTCCGTTATCGCTTCGTGGGCTGATGAACACGTCGTCTTCTAGATCGGAATCGAGTGTCAAAGTTAGAGGTGGCGAGGAAGCTGATCTTCGGCATTGTTGGGTTGGTGGAGCTGGTCTCTCGATGTCGGATTCAGAATATGGACGATCTGGGAAAAAGAAATACTATTAAACTATTTATATCAACCACTTATATTTATCTTTTTAAATGTTCAAGTCGGCAGACGGTTTACTTTGTGGTACGTAGTAACACCAAAAAAAACTCCGCCGAACAAAGGATACGGGACAGTGGAAGGGGGATAGGGGAAGGGTCTCCTTATTCACACCGCGTCTGTCTGGAATAGTCTGGATGTACCTATGTATTATGTTCGCGAAAATCTCAGAAAATGCAGAACGGATTTTCATGCGGTTGTCATCTATAAACAGAGTGATTCCGGAGGAAGGTTTTCGTCAAGGTTTTATCCTGTAAAAATGTTAGATTCCCGAGGGTTGCAAATTGGAGCATACTATGCACAGGTGTATCACCAAGCAGTTCTATCCAAATCCGATAGATGTCACCGCTTCAACTTATTGTAGTGTATAGATGGCGCCATCAGTAGTGTTATATTATTTATTTTTCAACGCAGACGAAGTCTCGGGCACCAGCTAGTTAATTATAAAATTCTGTTTTAAAGGTTTTTCGAATATCGTTATATCCAAATTAGAATAAAATACATTAAACCCCATAAAGGTAAAGTATGATTCTTATACTCTATGGTTCGTCTTTGGTCTTAAGCCGAAAATATCCCTGAGACTCGTCCGACTGATCGGAATAAGGCTCTATTTGATATGATTCATATTTACATGAACTCTGACACGGTTTATTTTGCTTAAACTTAGTAAACTATTAAAAACCGTATTTATATTAGAGCTGATGTTCTCAAACACGTGTACAACCATTAATCTCAGTAATAAATCATAATCTTTATTAGACGTTATTTCGCCTACATACGATTGTGCTACGATGCAGTGTGCGTAGGCAGAAAAGATAAATTTTTTAATCGTCTTCTCTATCCATGAGGCCTTGCAAATTGAAAAATGATCTTTAATTTTATTACTTAAAATTGCTTAACAATTGCACAAGGTAACAAAGTTTGTAAGGCTTATCTATGGGCTTCTGGCATCCCTACACACTAATCGAAACACAACAGCATACGAGCAGAGAGCAGCAGAGAGGCAGACATAGGCGGTCTGCCTCTCTGCTAATTTCTTTTAAACCACTCAACGGATTTTGATACGGTTTTCACTAATATAAAGAGCGATAAGAGCGGAAGGTTTTTTTAGGTATAATTTGCAGAAAAAAATTGCATCCGTACGAAGCCGGTATAGCTAATATTATTTCGAACTAACTTAACGTAATATTACGTAATAAAACTCCGCCTATAGAAAAGTCGGTAACAGAAATTGTATCAACGAGGAATTCATTGTTTGTCTGGTGTTCGAAGTATGATAGAATTGCTATTATTATGATTCTGTTACCGCACTCGGTAGCTGCGGTCGTGGACCACGTAATCAGAGATAATTTAAAAAAAGTAATATTCGGTTGAATTCTGGCTGATTCTGTGGAACATAATCTAATAAACATGAACATCACATGAAGTGGTCATAGCAATCTGTACTCCTAAAACTAAAATATGTACCTAGGTATATAAAAATTAAGAAAAAAGTGATAATAATGTGATAATTAGTCAAATTTTTTATCCTATGCAATACTTACTAGGAACTAACATTTGTCAAATAATATAAAAGTAATAGAAATCTGACCTCATAACTCATAACATAATTGAGATTTGATCACAGAAATGATATTCTGTTAACACTTTTCATCTAATATACAATTTATTTAAATTTTATGTTATTTGCAATGTAAAGTGACTTCACTGGTCTTTGACTACCTGACATTATACGTATTGTCTCGATCAATCGTCAGCCGCTACGTGATGCTCATATTCAATGAGAATATCTCTATTTGCAAAAAAAAACACCGACATTATGTTGTTTAAAAGCCTTGGACAGAACAAAGAGAAGCCAATTTGTTATCGAATAAAATCGGTGGATCGAGTGTAAGGGTGTCCAGGGTAACAGGAGTCTCGAAGAGGTAAAAATACAAAATGTATAAGAAACACAAATTAATAAAATCTTGGGCCGTCCGCAGGCGAACGAAACCCGTTTTCATGACACACGTGCATCGGTCGACCGCTGACGGAGTGAGACGGGTGATTCGCTGTCTCACTCTTTAAATGAATCCGTAAGAGTAATAGGGACATGCTTGGTTAACTTTTCTATTGCCCTTGCAAAAACAGACTAATCAAAGGATTTTAAATGCGAATTTCATATGAATTTAAAGAATTGTAAACGAAGTATTATACTAAAAAAAAAGGTTGCTTCCTGTTTAAAACAATACACTATGAAGATATAAATATACAGGTGCAGAAAAACGATTGAATGAACATTTTTAAATTGTTCATTCAATAGTTTTTTGGTTGTCATCAATTAGTCTGTATCTTGTGGTAAAATAGTAAGTAATGTACTAATATTTTACATTATGAAAAAAGTAAAAGTTTTATTTTTAATTATTAAAGTTTAATGATATACATGTTAAATATCACATTATGTGAGCTTATTTTAACATTAGTTTTTTAGAGTCGTTTAAAAAAAGAATTTCAATGAAATTAAGAGTTTTTTATCTTTAACGTTAAAAATCTGTCTTATCTATACTATTCTTTCTCAATGCACAGCGATACGCATACAGTTTTTTTGTGCGCTTTGGATGCGTAACACAGGTGTTCCTAGCTTACGACTATTACGATATACTGTACGCATATATACAATATGGGTATATATACATACACAATGTATTTATTATATACTTATTTTGTACGTACACAATCCGACTTCAATGTGTAAAACCTTTTTGCAATGAGGCGCAATAATTGAAAATGGAATCGAACGATTGAGGTCAAAGACTTGTCAAAGGCATGCTTAATGCACTTTATTTTTTGTCGTGTAACTTAGTGCACTTTGGATAAAGTGTTTCCACAAATATAATATAATATAATAGGTATTTTAATAGATTGTAAAGTTGAAATTTTGTTGCATAATTTAATGTCTACGACTTAGCAACAAAATTAGTGAGTAGGTAATTTTCTGCAATTCATAAGAACTTACTTTACGAGTAAGAATTTAATTAGACCCTTCACTTTAATTAGACCCTTCACTTTAATTAGACAATAATGGTTCGTGATCTCAAATACTAAAAGGATTTTCATGTGATTTTCACAATTGGAAAGAGCGTTAAACAAGGAAGTTTGTATATATAATTTGCAGAAGATATTGCACCTGTTGAAAGCCGGGAGCTGATCACTAGTCTAATAATATTAATACTATAAAGAGAGAGAGGGAGAGAAAGTTGACTTTTTAAGTTCGTTCATACTGGAAGTTTATCTCCTTAACTCTATTACTATTAAAAGATAATAATTACATCCGGTCGAAGCCTAAATGCCTAGTAAATTTACAATTAGATATTATATTTTTGATAATCTTAATTTTATCCTATCCTAATTTAAATTTAAATGAATATAAAATAATATACCTACACTATATTATTTACAAAATAAAAATGCAAAATGTATTTTATATACGAATACAAATTTAAATTGAAAATTGTAATCTAATATTAAAGTGACCTTCATTAACTATAAACACAGGCAATAACTTAAAGTATTATTCGTAGCTTATTGTAGGTAGGTACGTACATATAAATTTATAACCTACTTTTGTGGTCGCATTGAATAAAACGTACCATTATTGTCAAAGTATTTTGATTTATCCTTCGCATAATATGGAAATTTAGATTGAATATAATGTCAACTGTTCGTTTTATAGTCCAGAAGTCCAGTCTTTATTTCAATTTGTTTCCGTATTTGTGAGGTTTTGATTTTCGGGTCAAGAAAATAAATAGTATTTTATGTGAATTTCTACATGAATTGCACAGCTTTATACTAGCCTAATTTTTGTTTTGAATTATACCTACTTACAGTACCTACAGTAGTAGTCATATTTTGATAATGATGATATAAGTAATCTCTACAAACTCACTGTCACTGTAACCATAGAGTAAATAGTACTTCTAGTTAAGTACTATTTACTCTATGCTGTAGATTAGATCTCAAAGGTTTAGCTGTCTATTTAAGACTATGTTTTTAAAATAATATTGTTATATATTTATAGATATAGTACTCGTATATTGTAGCCCAGGGCTCGCAAAAAACATAACCCCTTGGAAAACTGCTGGATCTTATCGGCAGGAGACAATTATCAAGAATTAGTGGTAAACTGGTAACATTGATTGACCAGTCGAGAGATACCATGGAAGTTGTCAAACCTTAAGTAAAGTTGTTACGTTGTCCAGCATTTATTCTATTCGAAACAGTCCGATTTCATCACCTAACATCTCGTCTTGCGGTACCTTAATTCGCTAATTCGTATGTAATTCCCACATTAATGACACAGTACCGCGTTCACTTGAAACAGATAATGTTAGGTTTGTGCAAGACCTAGAGTGGTTCAGTGTAATTTATCTATTTTTTATTGGCGTGACTTGGCGACGTAAGTGTGTTAGGTCGCATTCAAAACATCTTATCACAAAGTAGGTATCTACATATATTTAAACTTTGTAACCGTTTGTATTATAGTATGTATTTCATTAAATTATGGATTGTACATAAACATAATAATTTATAAAATATACCTACTTACATTAAATAAGACAGCAAGAAATCTTACTAATAACACATCATATATATTTTATAAAACTGAATGTTTAAATGCTATAAATAAAATATTCACAGTTAACCGTACCATAACAAAATCGCCACACGAACTTTCACTAACCAAGATCCTCCACTTTACGAGTATTATGTTTACTAATAAAATGTAACCAAAAACCGAAAACTTAAATAAACTATTTAATACTTTGTACAAAAGTATACTCCGAGGTGTGTAACAAGTAGCACATCAAACACTCAGAAGCTATAAAACGGTCAGTTTTACGAGTGCCATAAATCAAGAATTGACGGCCGATCTAACTCGTCAACTGTCGAAGACGATCATTGAAAGCCAGGGCGTTTCTGTTCAATAAAAACGTAGAATCTCTTAACTATTTCTTTAGCTATTTACTGTGGTACTGTTAAAACTATTTACTGTCCACATTTAAACAGTTCATTGCATGTTCAGTAAAACTGCAAAACAGCATCATATTTATATAATATTTACACTATAGATACTTATAGAACTGATAACCTAATTAACGAAAGTGTCTTTGTTTGTTTATGACACTTACACGCCTCAATTACTTAACCGATCATCGTGAAATTTTACATACACATTGTGTGGGGTGCAGAAAAGTACATAGGATACTTTTCGTTTCGTTTTGGTTTCCGAGGAGATTTAAAAATATAAATAAAAATTTTACGCTTGAAAAAATATATCAGTAAAAAGACTGAATAAAGTGTCACGCCTGGGAAGTCTCATATGAATAATTGTTTAATTTCCTATATAAATAAAAAAATATTATTGAGCAATACTTGTCTTAAAAATTAAGATGCTTTTGTAGGTAGTCAAGAAGAAATTCCCACAAAATATGTTTTGACCAGTCATTCACACACCACTGACCACCGTGGCTCGCTCACCCCATAATGCCTTCACAATAACTAAATGATTTGTCACAACAAACTGTTTACCACGATTTTAGTTTAATCATTCAAAAGTGATTATTCCAAAAGGACGAGCCGATGACTTTACACAAAAATGAAGCAGCCAACGCATGATAAATCGATTGTTGCTTCGTGATCGTGTACTGTACAAATTTCTCAGGATTCTAATAGAGATGTAGGACTGCTACTAGAACCAGTTGTCAAGCGACTAGTTCGTCTGACATTAACGCATCTTTTAATTTATGCTGATTGATATTGTTTTTGTGCAATAGATAAATTATTGGTACTAGTAGTCTTATTAATTATAACGAATATTATAAATGCGAAAGTGATTTTGTTTCACGCCTTAACTATTCAACCGATCATCCCCCAGCTTCACATGGAATTGAAATTAAATTTACAAAATTTCTTCTTATCTATAGTCAAAGTACATAGTCAGCTCTCCGTACTGTATGTCTTGGCCCACTGCAGCTTCAACTTACTGATTTGGTGGCTTATGTCGGTAACTTTCGTATAAGCCACCAAATCAGTCCTTTCTCCTCATTTTTGATTCGATCTCCAGCCAGAGCATAGTCCTCTCCATAGCTCGTTGAACGACGTTGAGCTTTCTTACGAGGCTCAACGTCGTTAACAGTTAGAGACCAAGCTTTAAGATGAATTAAATCCAATAAAACTGCAGTTCATAAAAAACGTACAATATCGTAATGATTCACAATTTCACACCTACCTAATTTATCATCTACAAGATTAATTTGACAATAAAATTATTGTCTCTATTATTTAAAGATGAATCTCAATACATCTTCGGATTTAATAAACAATTTGTATAACTGGTACATGAACTGGTACGACATAATAGCTTTCAAAATTCGAATGATATCACGAACACCAATTACAATTGTCCAATGATGATTGAACAGATTCGAAAATCAAAAACTGCTTTTTAAAACGTGTTGAAGGCATGGATGGTTAACTTTTAGCTTTGTGATCAATGTAATTATTTGAGCAGGAGTCGTATAACAGGTTTATATGTAGTTTACAGTTACACGGCAGTTAGAAGATAGGATTAAGTATTTATACAATAATTATGAGTATAAAATGTAATGGTGGCCCTTAATAGGGATGATGGATATTCTTTTTTTAAAAAAAATATTTATAGTTATTATAGACTCATAGAATGCTTAAAGGAGACGATTATTATGTTTTTGTGGCGGATTTGAAAACTGGAAATGGAGGTATACTGGTCTTGAATTCTAAACACTCATTATAATCTTTAGGACTTGTGTTAAATATTGCGTCTACAAATAAAAGAATATGCATATTGAAAGAGATATGCTTGGTTTTTCTCTTGCTTGGTTGGTTTGGTTGCTTGGCTCGGGGACAGGAATTCAAAGAGAACTAAAATATTTGACACAGTTCATTATGAAACTGACGTGACATTGAATATAAGCCGTAAAATCGCAAGCTTTAGAAAGAAAGGTTTTAGTGGCGAGACGCTACACTGGCTACGCTGGTGATACAAATATACATATAGTAAACATAGCAAGAAAATTGTGTTTGCAGGCTGCGGCTGATAGTGTGTATCGGTAATGTATTAGGGAGGCCTTTGTCCAACAGTGGGCGTCTGTCTACTGTTAGTGATTAATTAATAATAATAAAGCCGGAGTATCAATTTGTAAACCAAGACAATTTAACTCTCCTCCGTCTTTTATTCTCATTCCGTTCCATTTGCTCCATTTTTCAGTAATTTTTAAGATTTGACTTTTTTAATTTTTGATTTTTGTTTTTTGACTAGATTTTTTTTTTTACTTTTGTATATAGATATTTTTTTTAACATTTGACATATTTTTTGTTTTTGTTTGTTTGTATTAATTGTATTTAGATTCTATTTTATTTATGTTTTATTGTTTCGAAATTAAATTTATTTGTTGGAGTTTTTGTACCAAAGTTAATTATGTGTTCAGCTTTAATTGGATTGCACACTGGACCTAGATGTTGAGCGATAGGGTTAGAATGATAAGTGTGCTAAGCTGTTGCTGTTTTGATTAAATAAATAAATAAATTTTAACCACATTGTGGTAGCAGCATATGACGTAATAAGTAGGTATAGACGCTACTCTTTCTAAGACCGTTTGCCTAGTAATTTGTATGGGTAAGTAAAGGTAGTTCCAAACATATTGATGGTTAATACGAGGGGATCAAAACGCTGTATTCACCATGAAACAATTTTTTATGCTCATTTAAAGGGTTCTAACAGGAGTTTTCTGAGTTTATTAACAAACACCAGAGTTAATATGTGTAAAAACAATAAAAACCTATTGTCCAATCGGACGACAAGTATGGCTGTCATGCAAAATGATACCCATGTATTGTCAAATAGGCTTGATCGTGTATGGCTTGCATTAAACATTGGAACTTTAAATGTATGTAATAATTTATATAGTAAAACAAAAGGTTACATCGCCACGATTTGTGCCTTTAGGCTAACGATCGTTTCCATACAATTATCTATTATTACACTTAATTGTTGATCCCATCACACTAAAAATACAAAATCATAGACAACTCATCGTTAAACGCGATCAAACGGTCACTTTTACCATAGACATTCGACATTGATTCTTTATTTAATGACTTTTGTGAGAACAATAATTTTAACTACTGAACCGGCGTCAATCATAAACATTTATCCGACAAATCCATATTAACCGAAGGAACCGTGAAATTAATTTGTTTTACTTCTCTTGGAGTGATTATTAAAAGGTTTTTATTCCTTGGCAGATGATTTATTTAGATGACAGGTTTGGAGCAGGCAGAGATTCGTCTTTGGCAATCATCGTATGATGGAAGTAGGGATTTGTTTAATAATATAGGTATAATAATTATTAAATAATTATAATATGTTAAGAGGATAATTTACGGAAATGATTAATTAGTTAAATTTCACGCCTTAACTCTCAACTCCGATCACTATGAAATTTTGCATATCTACCTATTCTATGCCAGGGATATAGATAAGGACATAGAGTACCTTTCATCCAGAAAAAAGTTCCGAGGGATCATCTAAAAAATAAAAACAATAAATTCAACGTCTGACAAAAATAATGATATAATATGAGCAATAAAGATTGAATAAATGTTTTAACAAAAAAATATTTAGCCATTTCTTCATGAACGAGTCATTTTTATTGAATAACTCATTCGTTCGTTCGTTCAGCGCGGTTGATGTCTTGGGCAAAAGCTAGTAGGCAAATAAATAAACTCACAGGCTCTAAGGGAATTCGTCTGTTTTTGCCGATTCTACTAAATAACAAAAGAACACTAGAATAGAATTAATTTAATTATATTTTGTTTTATTTGTGACAGTATTGATGTCAGTGGCCGCAGTTGCCAGCAAATATCACTGACTGGGTAACATACTGCAACTGAATGTCTAATCTGTGTTTATTTCCGAACGCGTCCACTCAGACGTTGTTTCATTGTATGCAAATACGCCCCAAGCTTCAATCTTATTAATTATTGTGACTGCATACGGTTATGAATAATAATTGGTTTTCTAGTAGGTCATTAGTAAGTTAGGTTGTAGACATACTACTTGACAAATGTGAATAATGATTATAGAGTTGTTTAGGTGAAGTGGCGCCATTGGAAAAATCTCATTGACACTACCATATTTCCGATATGTGGAGTGGGTCCACATATTATTATAAACTAACTCACATAATCCGTGCTCTCATTCTAATGTTGACGACACGTTTTTGGTCTAGTGGCTAATAACCCTACCTGTTAACCGAACGGTCGCTGGTTCGAATCCCGCTAGGGCAAATGTTTATGTATTAACATTTTACTTTTGTACCTGAGTCATGGATGGTTTCTATTTATAATATGTATGTATTTAAAAAAGTAATCTATGTAGTATATCAACTGTCTGGTATCCATAATACAAGCATCAGTTGCTTACTGTGGTACTAGATGGTGCTGTGTGGAATGTGTGAAGATATTTATTATTATTATTAATGTCAGTAGTAATAAGTAGATATGGGTTGACACTTCGAAAACAGCAAAGATAATGACCTATACTTAATTCAAATTCATCTCGAATTTGAATTGTAGGTCATATACATCTATGTAGTGTCTTAATATAGACTGATATAGTATCGTAAATATACAAACGCTTAGGCGGAGTTGTATTTCAGTACCATTATCATCTTATTGCATCCTGAGTGTCATTACTGGTATCATTTATATGAAGATAAATTTGCCTAAATTTGGAAGTTCCTAGCCAGATAATATTTTATTATTTTTTGAAATATTGAGCCAGTTAGTAAACAGTCTTTTAAATCAATTACTTATTATTTAGCCAATTATTAAATGTGAAATGTGAACTAAATAAAAATATAAAAAAAAATCGTTTCAAAATCGCATAAAGTTGTCAGTGTGTCTCCGTACAAGAAAGCTCAAAAAGCTAACGGCTACCGCACTACGCGTTCTTTCAAATGCTAATTAGTTTTAAGCCCATTGTTACCCATGAAAATGATGGATGATGGAGCCTTTCTTCATGTTTTAAACTTATCGCTCGCCTTATTATCTTAAACTTAAACTTCACTAAATAAAGCGGAGATGAAATATGCAAGGCTCATTAAGATAAAGATGCGCAGGATGTTGTTAATGGGTATCGATTAGTAAAAACTAGGACTTTGCCATCTAAAGCTTATTGCCAATTAATATCTGACTATCAGATAAGAATTTATGGAAAAAACACTTGTAATTGGCTATTAGCAATTAAAAAAATATTTACACTAATATTTAGGTACTTATTAAATCTTTACTTATAAATACAAAAATAATTTTGTTTGTCGCGTTTTATTCACTTCAAAAAATTTGTAAGAAATTTCTATGGTTACAAAAATTTACACAAAAATTCCCACTGTATTAAAGAAAATGTAAAATAAAAATAAAATACCGCAAATGCTTTTGTATACATTAGATATTACCTACTCTGATTTATATAAAAATTTATGAAATTTTCATTTTTTTTTTTACTTTTTAGCCATTGTAAAGAACATTCATTAAATATTTATACTTATATTTAAACAATTTTGATAAAATTTAGTATGGAAATTTAGCTTAAACCCTCTATAACATTTGATGATTGGTTGCTTTTAAACTCTTTACGCGAACGAAGGCTACAGCTGACAAAACTTTGTTCATTGTGATAGATTTCACAATTATGTATTTTAAAATTAAGACAGTACAGTCTATAATTATGTGTAAAAATAAATAAAGAATTTAATACCTATAAATTTCATTACGCCACTAATAAACTATGTAAAATAAAGAAAACCACAACATGTTTTTACGAAGTCAAATAGGAATTAAAACCATCAAATAACTCAGCGAAAAGGACTGATTTTATTAGCTAGTTATTTGCGGTGGTGTTCTTAAATTTCGGCTTCAAGATAAAACCTTCCAGCCCGTATCGACGAATAAAATTTATGTGCGGCCAGCCGCATGCAACGCATAATTCGGTAGCCGAAAATTTTTGCATCATTTCATTACTGACAAAATATTTTTGGCCCGTATTCTGAGCATCGATTTATCTGCGGTTTAGCTTGATTTCGAAAAATCGTGTTACTGTTATAGATTTTAAGGTCCAAATGGATTGTATCGTGCGCAACCCGTCGCGGTTCGGTTTTACGATGGTTATAAAATTCAAAAGCGAGAGTCTATGCCGTGATTTGTGACGTGTGTCGATCCGAGAGATTGTGTAGGCGTCGCGCTGCTACTGTGCTGAGATAATAAATAGTGTTGTGCTAGACTATGATGCTGGCTATCGATTATTTTTTAAAAATAAATATTTTTATTTGCTACATGTGCAAAGTGTATATCAGATACATACGTAACATAATTAAATAACTATAAAATATTAAAAAATATGGTGCATATTTATATGCAAACAAAACTTGTTACACAATATAATGCATTATTATATAAACAATATAATTATAAAAATCTCCAGATGAACACGAATTGAATGGCTTTTGCTTAAATTAATACTACACAAGCTTAATACTACATGTATTGTCACAAAATATGTTAGTGGATAAATCAAGTAAAAGCAGACCAATTCTAACACTGTTAACTTTTGTTAACAAAAGTTGAAATTTTAAGATCGTTTCACAAGGCTTGAAATTTTAAGATCACTGCATCAATGGGTGTATCAGTCCTTTTAGTTCGGTACTTGATATCAATATAAAGTAAAATCAACGATAAAGTATGGCTAGCCTAATATGTCTGACAAACAGTTATAAATTTATTTCTAATTGATTTCATATTTTATAGTTTTATATAGAACTAAAAATTTGAACCGTTATTTATTGCTATAATTAAAGATTAGACTCAATATAATTAAGAGTTTTTTAATTGAATGATTGGTGATGAAGTTTGTAATCTAATTTAGTAGGTACAATAATGCGTTGAAAATACACAAAAGCTATTTTTAACTCTAAACCCACATTAAAAGATCTTTCGAATGGATGATAAATAATACGTAGGTACTAAACAAATTTTATTTGTATAATAAAAAAATTAAACAATCACTTTTATAATTAAAATTCACACAACATCAGGCGACAAACAATTGCAAGTTGCATTCAAATCACATAACTTTTAAAAAGAATCAATACCTACGACACTATGTATTTTATGACTGAGAAAAAAAAACCATCGACAAGACAATCGCGAGTTACGGCGCACATCACTTCGGGTCGACGACCCAAAAAAAGGCTTGAAAAAAGGTAATATTTTATTTTCGAGATACAAGTACCTACTATCGTGGCATAAATTAAAGGGTTTATTATTTTTTTCTCTTTCGTGTACCACGTGTTATTTGAGTGTGAGCGAGTTGTGTATAGTTTGCAAAAAAGTTACTTATATTATGTATATAAATAATATATAATATATTAATAAGTTAGATTAAGAAAAACACACTTAAAACTCACTGAATTTTATGCGAAACCTATTTGATGAGCAAATTAATGACTTGAAAGATGAAATTAAATCCACTTCATCCATTGAACAATTTTGCCTTAAATATAATAACATATATTATTCCTTACATATGTAACTAATACATTATCCATTAAAATAGTAATAAAATTTCATAGAGTGTATACGATAATATATTAAGCTATGGGCTGAGTTTCAAGGAGGTGAAGAGTATACTAATAGCCCAAGAGCCTCTATTCTTCGCTTACCTAGTTATTCAAAACCACATAAGTTATTTCAATAGGGTTTTCACTAAAGGAAAGAGGAATAAACGACCGATGAATGTGTATACTACTTTATCATAGAGGTTTGTGTGTATATTCTTGATAGTAAGTGACACCTAAACACCTGAGAAGAGTGATTCTACTCATCCGGACTTATCCAAGAAATGCGAATGAACTTCAAATTCGAGTGCAGTACGGTGGTAAAATTCGGGGTAGGCTTTAATTGAAAAAACTCATCTGAGCACTCACATATAATAATATGTCGAATTATATTACAAGCGAAGCTATTGTATATTATTTAGATTGTTACTAAAACTCGCGATGCCCCTGTCAAATGTGAAGTTACATTTTGTATAATTTTTAAATAAATAATTAAGCAAAAGTTACTTTTTCAAATAGAATAAAGGAGACAGCACTATATCGTGCTGTCTCTACCAAACAATATCACAATTATTACCGTTCAGTTACGTATAAAACTGGCTTACTACTGGGTTTACGCGTTGCCCAAGTGTGCGAGAGTTTACCGTCACCAACACTGCGCTTGCGGATGTGTGTAGCTTCAAGTTTGCTTGTGTTTGTGTAACAAGCTTTACAGATGTATGTGTGATTTGTGATATACATGTGTATATATGTACAAGAAATTTATAAGCTACATAAACGCTAGTAATTTATCTTGCGGTGCGCTGCAATGCGTCGATTTCTTAGTTTAATTGCTCGCTGCTTACAGGTAATTTTGCTACGGATTTTTATTAGCAATTTGTTTTTAAAGGAATTATAATGAGTTTTTTTTAAATACCCGTATTTTGATATGTATTTTTACCTAAACTAGATCTTGATATCAGGTAACTAATCTAGATAGATAGGCATTTTATTATATGTGTAGGATGTGTATTTTATTATATATTTAAAATGTAGGAAAAGTAATCGTACAAATTTTGAAACAATTAGAGTATATTTTGGTTAACTTAAAATATTCTTAAAATGATTACATTTTAAGTAGATTTCATGTAATAATTTATATTTCTTTTTAAATAATTTCATTTTAAGGTAAAATTAATAAACAGTGTTAAGTGAAGATATTTTAGTTACAGATTATATTTATTTTTATATATACATTTTGAATAATTTCAAATTTGTTAAGCCTTCCCCACCCTTCTCCATAAACCTATAAGGTTAACTGGGTCATTGCAAGTGTAGGAATAACACGGATTAATAACAACACAATAATGTTTTGATATTAAAAAACTCACTGATCAAAATATCTTTTAAGGTACAATAATACATAAGGGTAAAAGATTTGAGCATGGATCATGATGTTGAATTTTGTCTTGCAATTCAATCATAGAAAACTAGATAGAATATTCGTGACTTACGGTTTCTAGGATGGATGAGTAACATATTTAGTTCAAAAGAACTCGCTAATTGCAAATCTGATTAGCTTTCATGTTTATTGTTACAAAATTAAATTAAACTTTGAAGAAAGATAAGTCTTAATACTCATTATATGTATCTATATTTGGCGTTAATACGACCCCGTTAGGTGGAGTCGACGTTGCAAGATAATCGTTGAGATGGAGAAAAGCCTCTACAAAGATTTCCCTAAACCTATGATATGAGAAATAACTCTTCAATGAGTATTTTAAAATTTTCGTCCAAGTAGGAAAAGAATACTTTGAAATGCAAATTATGGTTCAAGGCAGAAACCTTGAACGTGAAAGTTCTCTCGCAATAAAGTCACATCTGACAAAAGACAAATAAATACAATTCTAATTTTGAATGAAAACACAATCTGAAAGATGTCTCCGATGGGCGATGAAATCAATGCATATCCGTAACAAACAAACCGTGTACATTTACATGCGACCGAGTACCGTTAGCAAAAAAAGAAACTAACAATATTAACAGTTCACTCACTATTTTTTGTCGAAGCAAAATCGATCTTTATTTCATTGCATTAGGAGTTATTTGTAGCAATCTCGTTCGGTGCTAATGTGGTTTTCCTGTAATCTTAGACGCGGGTGTAGTAATACAAAAATAATAATACCAATGATACACACAGGTCGGATAATTACGTTCTGTTGCGCTTATAATAAAGTTCGTGTATTATACTTTTGTATAGGTATTAAGTTGAATATGATTGTTTCAAAATGGAGCTAATTTTGAAGAAAACATTGTCTAGTTGATTTAATAAGCATCGTCTCACTTTGCCTTTTATAGGTACTGTATAGATTTTATGGTATAGCTAAACCAAGTTTTGTTTTGAATGAATGTTTTGTTCATTATTTTTATAATATACTATACTATACGCTAGGTAAGCTTCGAATCTGTGTATTAAATTTTTATCAACATAGCATATGTAAGCATATAAACGGGGTAACTGTTGGCCTGATGAGAAGCAATAAGGTTGCCCAGCGACTTAGCTATATACAGAACTAAAACCCGTGACATAGCTTATAGAATTGGCAAGTTACTAACCGAAACACAACAACACACATGCTATTCAAGGTGGTCTTCTGTGAGAGGGTGGTTACTGTCGCCAGACGGGCTGCACAAAATACTGCAAAATGCAGCGTCACTGTTACTACTTTACTAGTACGTTTATTTTATAAAAAAAAAAAGGTTTTGGAGGCTCGCTAGTCACATATATAAAATTAATGTAAATAAGTAATAGAATAAAAATAAGATTAATATTGGATGAAAATATAAAAATAAATTGTTTTTCTTTTTACAGACATAAAAAAAAATTACAAAAACAATACTTTGTGCGTTTGTAATTTAAATAAAATGAGAATACATTGACGAAGGGTTCTATAAAAATGTTTCATAAAAAAAAAATAAGATCCGTTATTGTGCAAGAGCAAGATTCGTATCTCCAACACCCAATTAAAGTAACTCTAAAATATAGTTAAAAGCAACAAAAATAATCCAAAAAAAGCTCGCCAAGAGCAACAAAACGAAATACAAAATAAAAAAAAAGGATCCGTCACGAACATAGGCGAGGGAGAGCAAAGAGAAAAAAAAAAGCACTGAACACAAGCTCAACGTTTATTTTCGTTGCGTCTCTTTCCCACTCGAACGTCTTTCTTAGTAACTATCTCGCTCTATCAGGCCGAACGCTGGACACCTGTGCTTTAGTTTCCCCTGAGTACCAACGACCTCTTCTCGCATCGATAACAAAAGGTCTTATGTCAATAAAATTAAATAAGTAATAATGCACTTTACATTATACACGTCCATTGAGTACATTTTCTGTTGCAATTGTAAAACAGATGGGATAGTTTTAGTTTGAACGCGATCATTGTCGTATACCGATTTGATTCGTAGTTCGAAAGCTTAGTTTTTTTTAGTTAATGCGTAAACTAATGTTCAGTAATAATAATAAGAGTGGAACACCTGTTCCTTAGAATAATCCTATTGTTAAAATCGCTGACAGTGAAGTAAATTGGGGAGCAATTTTTTTTTGGGAAAAATTACCTATATTTTTTCCGGTTATTTAATATAAAGAGAGGACCATTTCAAATACAGCTTTTGTTTGGGTTGCAAATGTAGGCACATGTATCTTATAGCATAGATAAAATAGTACCTGGTAAGTACATTTTCATCTGTGCTTATAGGTGGTTAGTTAATTATGATTTGAGGCCACAATAAAACAATAGATATGAATTCAATATATTATATTAAAAACATTCCTTGCTAATTTCTAATCTAAAAATCTAAAAATTTTATATTTATGTAGGTATGTATATAATACACGATTTAATATACATCATGCAGGTAGGTACATATTAAATAAAGACATATGAGACTTTTTAATATATAGTAATAACATGGTATTAATACTATAAAAGTACATAATAATTTATACATATTGTAGTTTATTAAAAGGCCTACGCTGGGCATAGCGTGGTGCGTCGTTAATATACGAAAGATTAATGTGGACACTATTGACTATCAACTCTATTATTCGCACACACAAACACAAAAATGCAGTAGGTAATAAAACTATAATTAACAAAAATGTTAAACAAAATTACGTTACTGACGTTTAATAGAGAAACAATCGTCATAGTTCATTTACTGTTGAAATAAAATTTATAATCATGACTATATTATTTTAAGTGTTCTCTATGCATTTGTGTATCTTTATTTTAATAACGAGAGATAATTTAGATGTCTCGCTAATCCGTTCTGAGTGGCCTTTGATTTTTAAATTTATTATTTTTGAAAATTTTATTCATTTTCAATTTTTTTTTTTCAATTATTTCATATATATAAATAAGAATTTACAAAAATACTACTTGAATACCTACTACCTACAAATATTTATTTATTTATTTATTAGCTAACCTTACAGCGTGTAACATTTTACAAATACATTATAAAAAATTAATTAAATCTTTATATAGCCTATTACAAGGTTAGACATTTTAAAATTTATAAGTACAAAATAATATAATTAATTTATCTACACATTGCACAGTGACATGACATGACATACAAAACAAAATTATATTTATATGCACCCAAGTACACAATAACTAATAATAGATTTTATTAATTAATGACAGTGCTAATTATTAATAAAATTAATTAAACGGACTTGTCAAAGTTTCACCGACTTATAATTTTAAATAAGTCAAAAACATCAAACAAGCTCGAAGCGCTTTCAGTACACAGAGTATATTCGCCAACATTGATTACTGCTATTCTTTATATTAGGTGTCGCGCGAGTAAAGGTCGCGTGCAATATGAATAAATCGTTGAAATATAATACACTTGCTGGTGCGTCTGCACATTAAATTAATTCATTGTAATTTTATGTTTATTACTTGACTCACGTGCAGGTAGGCAGTGAACTTAGCATTTAGAAACATTATAAAGAAATTAAAATGTTACAACACTTTAAAAAATTATAGTTGAAAAGTTTAATGTTTTGGGTTCCTATGTTAATTAAATGACTTTTAATGTGATTTAATTTTTAATAGAAATTGATTCTACAGTTCTTCCAATTCTTTGGATATTTTTTCCATTATTAGCGGACCACCCCGGCCTCCCACAGATGTATTTTTTTTGCAAATTATATACACAAACCTTCCTCGTTTACAGCTCTTTCCATGAAACCGTATCTAAATACAATTTGTTTTTGATTTAACAGAAAAACAGAAAGAGGCGGACAGCGACTGTTGGAGAACTTTATATATTACAAAACTGTGCAGGCAAATATTTGGAAAATAGTTAATTATTATATTAAGTATAACTAATTCTAAAATTCAGCTAAATATTTTATCTTTTATAAACGAGGAGATTTTTTTTTTTTTCAATTTTTAATAAAACAATCATCTTATGCGTCGGTTGTCGGCTTTAAAAAAAATAGAGTTTTTAATACCTTACTTAATTTTTATATATTTTAATATAATATTCCAACAAACATTTTACGATGTAACAACACACGCCATATAAAGTTTAGTTTGTGTTTATGACATTAATGGGCGGTCGTTACTTTTTTAAGAAATTGCAACGAAAACATAGATATATAACTTATACTTTAAGAAACATTTTTGTTTATTGTTAAAAATAATGGTATTGTTATTAAAAATTTCCACCTCATTCTCACCGTAACTAGAATACGATAAACTATAAAAAAATAACCCGATATATTTGTTTGATCGGGCTAATCTCCAAAATGGCTAAACCGATTGCGATTAGACTTTCACTGGAAGATAGAAAAAAATATCACTAATTACTATTAATAATATTTTTATTATTCAAACAAAAGCTTATAAAATTGAAGATGTTTTTGTTTTTATGTTTTCGAAGATACTTTTATCGCAGTAATGACTCAATCAATACTAATAATAAATCTGTAAGGGTTGGTCATGGAGTAAGTTACTTTGTTTTCAGATATATAGTGTTTATAGGGTCTATACATGATACTGAAATTAAATTGCACACCGGGCGAAGCCGGGAGGCGGGTCGTTAGTTAGAAATCATTATACTCGTAAGTCTATTGCACAAATGTGAGAAAGATGTCAGTTTATGAACAAAAGAATCATGTCCACGTTATGCCTCTTGTGTTATAGTAGGGTCTTGATATCGTATTCAATCGCCACGTAATGTACACCGCGTGGCATTACAAACACAATGACTATTGATGGGCTCCCATTTTACATTTACGATTGGTATAACGTTACACTAAACACACCAAGTGCGTTCCGTTCTACCGGCGACTAAATACAATCTTACATTTCTTTGTAAAAGGTGAACAGAACACGTATTTTGAACTTAAGATTCGTTTCTCATATTTAAAAGTTATTACATTGCTCTTAAATAAGACTGTATTTTAGTACAAAATACATATGCTAATCCTACTGATATTATAAATGTGAAAGTTTGTGAGGATGGATGTTTATTATTCTTTTACGCAAAAACGGCTGAACAGATTTGGATAAAATTTGACATACATATAGTTTATTACATGAATTAACATATTGGATACTTTTCATCCTAAAAAAATGTTACGTTCCCGTGAGATCGATTAAAATGTAAAAAATTGAGGGCCACTGTCGTTGTCGCGGCACCACCGTCGATAAGGCGATAAAGATGTCGAAAATTTTCTCAGGTGTTTTCAGGTGTTCGAATATTATTCATTTTCGACGTGTTACTTAACCAAAAACTCGAGTACGGTTGGACCAATTCGATTTTGTTTTTAATATTCGTCCGGGGAAGTCCGGAGAAGCCAGGGACACTCATATTACAATTTCAATTGCTTAGAGCTCATATTACAAACTCATATTATAGACATTTTTAATTTTTAATTTTTAAAACCTTCATATTGTAATTTAATATATTGCCATCTTTTTAATACAGTTTCAGTAGTGACACAGTA
This sequence comes from Synanthedon myopaeformis, assembly GCA_944738685.1. Classification (NCBI taxonomy): domain Eukaryota; kingdom Metazoa; phylum Arthropoda; class Insecta; order Lepidoptera; family Sesiidae; genus Synanthedon; species Synanthedon myopaeformis. The sequence goes on along the minus strand of OX122932.1, from coordinate 7,367,623 downwards.
AATCTTCCAACAATGCATTGTTATTGACGTAACAAATTTCTTTTTATAGATACATTATATATAAATAGAAACTAGATTAGGTTCATTAAAACAATGTTTACAATTTGCATAGTTCTAAACCTGGTCTTGAATTTACTGTATTGTTATAATTTTTAAACAAATTCTGATTGCTTGTTATATGGGCAAAAAGAGTTAATGTAAATGACTCGAATTAATGCAAATAAACATTACATCTTGACAGTGCACAATTTAACGCATTGACCGCTTGTCTCGCTAAATGTGATTGTTAGTTTACCGCCTCGGCCGAGAATAGAAGCTGAGAGCAGAGATGCGATGTGTGATACATTGACATCTAATATAGCTCGACCACTTCAACGTCTTCACTAACTGCTAAATACTTATCAATACTATTTGCGATGGATCCGCTTCCACAATAGCCTTCAATTCTTTATTATCAACTTTGGTCTCCGGCCGTCCACAGGGCTTGTTCTGCAGGTCGAAATTTCCAAAACGAAAACGTTGGAATCAAAAACGCACTGTGTTTTCTTTTGCAACACCGCCGCCATACACATCATTAATCCTTCGAGCCGTTTCTGCAGCACTGGTGCCACGATGGAACTCGTACTCGTAAGTAACGCGATATTTCAAGTTTTCATTTTGAAAACTGAGTGACGCAAAGAAAAAACCAAAAGAGGAAAAAACAAATGAATTACGGTTTTCCAAACACAAAAGCATGAGTAAATAGCTGTATAAATTTGAAATTGGAATTCCTAACCAAAGAGGAGATATTTGAGATCAAAGTGGCCAGTACGACAAAACGCCAATGTCATATGTAAGGACCTAATATTAGTAGTTAGGACGCTCGCAAAAGTTAAACCATTCAACGTTCTTTTCGGGTAAAACTTTAAAATCCTCAGGGTGAAACCCCAAGTTCGACAAGCCCGTTAGATGAGTGGTTGGGATGCTTGTCTTAATGCTCTGACTCAAATTCCCGCTAGCGTCAACTTTGGTAATAAAATTTTCAAAGTTGGCTCTGGTTTGGATTTGGAAAGTAAGTGCCCTGCCAATACTGCGTTTCGCAGTCATTTGGGCAACCCGTCTGGCGGCAGTAACCACCCCTCTTATAAAAGACCATTGTGAAATAATAGCATGTGAGTCCATTTCCATCATATTTGCATACAGTATTAACGAATTCATTAATTAAAACAAATCAGATCGTCCATGTCAGATTTAAACTTGTAGTAAGTAGTATGTGCATTAGGATTATGAATGCGTCGCGGTATACTAACTGAAGTGAGCGCTAACAAAGTGTAGCTTCAACTCGATGACTGAAGTCGCTTGCTAATGCGTTCTCGGTTTTGACACACGCCTGGAAACTGATTTATTGTTATAACTTCGTACTTTGATATTGTACGGACAGTATTATTAACAGACATTTGTAATTATTTTGGGCAAGTTGAAAGAGAAATTAATTATCTAAATACATAAGAACTATAAATGTTTACCCTTTTAAAGTTTTTTTTTTTTTTCGATTAACCGGATAAGGTATATTAACTTATCCTGTATTTTCATCCTACACTATCCATCCTACACAAATCTAGTATTACAAAAGACCTGTAAACGATATTCATATCAATTAAGTTCTGTTTTTTTTTTATGTTAAGGTCGACAGGCAGGCTTTTTTTTTATGTCAACGCCACAGGTGCTGCAAGTGGGCTGCCGACCATAGACCGGCCATAAATCATAGTTTTGTGCTCTGGCATCCCTCACTCACTCACCGAAATACAATACAGTTATTTCACGGTAGTTTGTAAAAGGGTGGTTACTGCCTCCAGACGGTCTGCCAAAATGACTGCGAAGCCACTACTTTCCAGATCCAGACCAGAGCAAACTTTGAAAAGCATTTCCAAAGTTGACCGTGCCGCGAATCAAACCCGAGACCCTGAGGCACAAGCAAAAACCCTAACCTGAGTGTTAAAGCAAGCACCCCATAATCACTCATCCATCGATCACAAACACTTTTATCTTTTCGTATTTGGGAATAATACTGTCTAGTCTAGACATTAATAAAATTTCAAGTCAATAATAGATTGAGTCACTGTTTTTGACTTATTTTTCATTCCTATAAATAGGTCTATATAAATATATACAATCTTATCTTTTTATCTTCTATATTTTTCAAACAATAAATATGTTTGTTCCGGGATAGCCGCGACAGACAATACAGGTAGTTGTTTTTGTATGTCAAAGTCGGCAGACAGGCTGACAGTCCACTTGATGTTTAGGTGGCTACAGTCGCCTATAACACAAGCAACGCCACAGGTTCTCCAATTGCGCTGCCAACTACAGTAACATTAAGGGTAAGGGATTGTAAAGGGATAGGGAAATGGGCTCTGACATCCCTTACTCACTCACCGAAACACAACAGCACACAAACTGTTATTTTACATTGGTCTTCTGTAAGGGGATGGTTATAGTCGCCAGATGGGTTGCCCAAATGTTATTTCAGGGTGGTCTTTTAGAAGGGGATGGATTTTTACAAGATCTAGAACAATCTAGAAAAGAAGAATTAAGGAAACTAACTATAACTATAAACTAACTATAAATAAACAAACTATAAACGTTTAAGGGTTATAGCTTGTTTATATAATATATAAACATGTGTATAAACGTGTATATTTCACGATGGGCTTCTGTAAGGGGGTGGTATACCTATACCTACATATTATATATATTATATATAACTTTATATAACTATATATTACTTTAGTTATTATACCGACATACCTATATGTCAAATATGTGTAAAGTATATAAAAAATATATTTATTATTTAACATATATTAATGTTTTACACACACACTTACTACTCATTACACAGATTCTCTCACTATAATTTATAATTTTTTTTTTTTTAATAAATTTATATATCTACAAGTGAAACCCTGTAATTTATAGAATAAAATTGTCTTTCGATAACTTTAAAGAAAATACGGAAACCTAACACAATAAAAGATTAAATTTCATAATATTATAAATACATTTAACCCTCCAAATGTCCCTTAAATATGTAAAATGTTCCTTCATTCCCGTTGAATATATTATCAATACGATACTATGATTATAGTGTTAATGATAAATGATAATCTTCAATATCGTTGACAAGCGAAGTGTAAAGTCTAATTGATTGATATTTAAAGTGATTTTTTTTCGTCGACGCTTCGAATAAATTTGAATATGAAATTTTCTGTTACTTGATACCAGAAAGCTTTTTTTTAGAGTTTGGACGAATCTGATTTTTTTCTAATTTGTATTAAGCGTTTATTTTTCTTTGCCTACTTAAGAAAATTTATAGTGTAATTATAGTTCCATCTTTTTAAATTAAATTTCCTTTTTTGTACTGCCAATTGCAAAATTAAAATATGTTAATAAAAAAATTGACTTAATTTTGAAAGCAAGAATATAGGCTAATAAAAATAGTTTTATTGATATAAAACCAAATTATTAACTATTAGATGCACTCGGCTACGACCAAGTGTAGCGACCAAGTGTGTGTAAAAATTTATAAATTTTCTACCTATTTCCCTGTGCCTTAATAGAACCTTTTATTAGAATGCCTTTCATAATTATCCACTCTACTACATTGAAGAAATAAATACTCTAATAACACGTGTCCTCAGTGGAGTGTAATTTAAAACCATATTCCTATTTATCAACGCCCAATGTAAAACGAAGCTACTAATTCAACGCGTGTATTTGCTTTTCAATCAATTCCTAACACCTCCACCTACAGTCATGGTGGAAATTAAATTCGGTCTCTCCTATACCTATACATTCAAAGAGCAAATTAAAGATTGGACGCGATAACTCTTATTATTTATATTGAGTATTAAAAAGGTAGCACTACCGGTGCGGGTGATCGACCTCGCACGGTCACTCGTTGCGCGCGCGCGTCTTCTTCGACCTTTTTTTTTGTTTACGTATTGTTTTGGAGCCTCAAATTTGAGCTACTTTTCATATATTATATGTTATATACATTACGAAGTATCAAGAACAAGGGATTATTATTATATAATTTAAAAATTAATATTGAAATTGTGAATTAAAATTTGTTTTATTTAAGTTTTTAATTATTTATTAACGCGTGGACAGTTATTTTTTTCTTAGATGCACTTTTCTATAGCCCTGATAACGTGTATACAAAATTTCATGATGATAGGTCGAGTAGTAAAGGTTTGAAAGCGTAACAAACAAACAATCACATTCACTTTTTTTTAAGTTATAGAATATTATAATATTACATTAGAAGACACATTTTATTTAATATACAGTATGTGAGTCCGTTTCCCTATCCCCCCTCCTTAATCCTAATATTCTGCTAAGTCTGGATTTTTCTGGCAACATCGTCAGTGGCACGGTCAATACGAGTGTATATTTTTAGGAAAATAATGTCAAATAACTTTATTTAAGTGCCGAGTGTTGCTGAAGAAGCAAATACGTATTTCCTTTATGTTAATTAAGATTATTATAACGTTGTGTAAACCCCTTCGTCCACATTCATAACCATTTTTCATGGCTATATAAAGAGATCGATTTTTACCTATTCATTGTTTTAAACTTTACATATATTATTCATACCAGCAACAGTTTTGAAAATGGCAACTAAATAATCTCCGACTCGTTCAAAATATACTTAATCATAAGATTAGGATATTTTTTTGGAAATATTCCGAATTGTAATATAGGTAGTTTATTTATTTGTTTGTTTGTCCTTAATGCAAGATTTTTACGTTTTAAAAGTACAAAAACAAACCATAAACAAGCCTCCTGATAAGTAGAGAGTGTTGTACAGAATTTGTGTATTATGTCATAAGCGGTAGCGGGGTTAATTTTATTTCTTACCCGTGTTTTATTGTTGCAAACTAAGAATTTGGCTTTTTGACAGTGTTATACGGTCCAAATACACCATAGAATGTCATACATGGATCTTTGGCTGTTAAGACCGGATATTGAGATTACAAATGTACCTAGTAGGTACTACCTATATTTTTACTTAAAGTAACTAGGTACAGTAGGTACTTAAAGTAATAAGGCAGGCTTAGCCTACTGTGGCTGCTGTGGCTAAGCCGTCTGGATACTGTAAACACGTGTTTCATAATATAATAAAATATTAAATAAATAAATGTGAAATGTTAAATTTTGGTGTGACAAATAAATAAAAATAATACAAAATAAATAAATAATATTTAAAATTAATTAATTAATATTATGACTATTTGGTCTATTGAAATAAATACATTATTTTATTTGTGAATTCTCAACCTTTCAATTTCCATTGGAATCACATTAAATTTTTATTATAAACCTAATATAATTAATTAGCCAAAATTTTCTTATCAAATAGACCGCGGTAAAGTTGTTCAGAAGCAAGAACCGGTAGGCACCAATTTGCAATCAATTTAAAAGAAAAATGGGAAGTTTTAGCACTCGCAAAACATTAATTAACATTGTCTGGATACTTTACATGATAAATGGATGGCCGGTGAGTAATTATACGGAAATTATTTTCAAGATATTTTTGTAAGAAAATGAACAAGTATTTAATTTATTTAAAAAAAAAACTAATTAATGAAAAAAGTTTTTTTAACACTGTAATTCGATAAACTAAAGGTATCATGAAAATCTATTATAACTGTCAATAATGAGTTTGACACGGAAACTGACATTCTACTAACACAAACAACACTATAGTGGTTGCAAATTCGTTGTCAATAAATAATAATAGATACTTAATTAATCCAATATTTAATCTCTTATCTATACGTTATCATACTAAGGTCAGGTCTCTAACCTACCTAGTTAGAGACCTGATGGTAGGTTAGCAGTGACTTAACATCAAGCATGCTTACCGACCTTAACATAAAAAATAGTATATAGTTTGAAAACACAAGACCAAAATGAACCATTTGCTTAAGAGTCGGTTAATGTCGAAACAGGGTACAGACGTCAAAAACATTCGGCACATTAAAAAACTTCACACGAAAATATCGTAAACTACAAAACTGAAACAGATGTTCGCGACCTACCTCAACGGGCACGTCCCGCTCATAACCGTCGAATAAACATTCTCGCTACTAGAAAAAGTTTACACACGAGATAGCAAACAGTAGGTGTTATAGTTAGGAAATGTATTAAGCCTGAGCGTTACAATGATTGTACTTAAAGTTCATTGTTATCCTACTGCGTGAAATTTCCTTTTTTTTTAATTATAGCAACGAATCTGATAATCTGTATTAGCTTTTGTATATGGTATAATATTAAGTCCTACTTTTGAGCTGTCTTTTGAGCGAGGATGTAAGAGCACTGTAATCCACTTGCTTGCTGGCTTGGTGTTTTATAACACACAAGTTTTCTTACAGGTTACATGTCAGACCAAGTGATTATTAATTTCAATACACACGTGCAAACCCAAACCGAGATCAATATCTGACTACTGTGTGATAAGAATGTCTTTTCTTTATAAAGGCTACTCAACTACACTAGTTCAGGTTAAACGTGCAATCACTAGTATGAAGTCCTACTTTTTCGCGTCTGCTACCTAAACCTTTTGGAGTAATTTGAAACAATGTATGATATCCTCGGTATATATATGATAAAGGCCAAACAGGACGCTTTCGTTATTAGTAATATCATTAAATAGGTTGATGATTCCTTAACAAGTAGATCATTTTCTTATGACTTTTTTTAATAATCATTGATTTAAAAGGTTTCAAGTTTTGAGTTCATATTATTTTACATATATTTTACTTTTTTAAATAATAGAGAAATCTAAAAAATAGTCAAACGTTCAATTTGACCTTCTGTTCCCTCTTCCCACTGTGGTTGCTCGTCTATTATTCCTGAATACGGTAAACAAATTGTGTTTACCAGTTATTTCCAGTTTGATAAATAGACGTCGGAAATTTCTCCGAGTTCGGTGGCGCTTTATTGTTTATCCTTCGCCTTTGGTGAGCGGCACTTTGATTTGCCGCCGTTTTAAATTATTTTCTTCTTATTAAAAAAAAATTTTTCACGATAATATAGGTATAGGTATGGATTAGTAGGCCTCTTTTTTAATTTTAATAGACAACTAACACTCATAGTTTAGTAGTGACTACGATCCTTATAGTCATAAATTAAGCAGTCCACCTGGTGGCAGTAACAATTCCCTTACAGAAGACCACCGATAAATAACAGCGTGTACGCTTACCTCAATGTATAGCAAGGCTAATATTTATCTGGATTGTCGACCAAGCGTTTTGACAAAATATTAAAATTAATTAAACCCAGACTGTTTTAATATGATGGGATGTAAAAAAAAATTGATAAAATTATATTTTTTTTAATATTATATATCTATAGGAATTCTTATAAGCGCTTTTATGAAATACCTACAAATATATTGTTAATTAATTAATTTCTCGTAAATATGTATAAATCATGTAGGTTTAAAGTTAAAAACAAAAAGAAAGACAAATCGATATGTATTGCTTTTTACATTATACATATTTTCTAAGGCTTTGATTAGAGCGGAAATGATTGAATTATATAAACCGTTCAACACAATTTCTGTTTGCTAATAGTACCTACAGTAGATCGGAGAGTTAAGGAGATATTGGTATATTTATTATTTGATTCACGTATCGGTCAATCGCCCACGGTGCATAGATGGCGATGAACGTGCTAGCGCATTTATATTAGGCATGATAAAAGTTATGAGAAAGTCCATCAACGTTTTGTTTTGACGTAAGTACCAATAGGTGTGTGAAAATTGTGTTGTAAGAACATAAGGTATTATTTCACACATCATAACATTTTTTGTATTAACTAATATGTACTGCATAAATGAAGTACGTGCATTTAAAATCGATTAAATAGTTGATAATATAAATTTGTGTTAAACCCTTTCAACACTGAATGCAAGTATATTGCTGTGATTTTATTTAAGACCTAACAAGTAAAGTGAATTTAAGACCTTATTAAACTACACTAACTTACACAATGTTAGGTATTAAACCTTAGATTGTGTAAGACCATTCAATTAAATTATAAACTTCGGAGAATATTAAAAAAATTGCCAGAGAACTAAAACTAACACTTTACCTCATACAAGCCAAGAACTTCGTCAATAGTATATCTGCTTACCTGTAATTAGATAAATTTATATTAAATTACCTAATATAATACATTGAAGTAATCGTGTACCTAATAAATTATATATTATATATAAATAAAATTTTATTCTACCATATTTCACACAAGGTATAACTAAAAATAAAATGTAAACAAACATTTAGTTTGCGAACCACAAAAACCAGTTTTAATACTCGTTATTTGTAACTGTTTAAGTTATAAGCGAAAGCGATTTATGTAAGACTTAATAGCGTTTATAATAATGTTATTAAATAAAAGTACAAAGTATAAGCACAATAAAAAGTAAACAAGTCATTAAAACAGTATTCAAATATTATTAGCATTAAATTTCACAGTGAAGGAAGGATTCGACAAAACATCTCTATAAAATATTTCCCAATCACAGCCATCTGGCGTATCCCTATTTCCATGTACACCCTGTAATCTTAGTGTACACATATACCTATTTGTGTTTATCGCCCAAACTGTTTAAGTAATTACTGTTAGAGTTCATGATAGCACGTTTGCTACTTAGTTATTTAAGACGTTGCGCTTCTGTATAAGTACAGTTTGCATGTCGAATATACTACTTTTACCTGAGTGACTATAAATGCTTGCTTACAAAATTATGGTAAAAAGGTTGGTAATACCATTTGGAACAACGTTTGTTCAGCCTATTATTTAGTTTGAGTTTTGTAAAATTTCAATATCATTAAAATCAAATCATTGTAAAAGGTTTTCTATAAAAAAAAAATGTAAATAATTGAAAAAAAATTCTAATTCTAATATACTTGTTAATATTAATTTCTAATACCCACTAAGCTTATAACTTGTACCAAGCGCACAGTTCGAACCAAGCTTGTGTATGTCCCGTTAATTTTACCATCCCTACACAAATAATGCATTACCATGCAAAGCTGGCCGTCGAATTTGATCGTTGACTTTCCTTAAATGGTGCCACCGATTTAAATGCAACTATAAGAATGAATATATAGACGAGTACCGAATAAGAGTCTTGTTAGACATTCATCTGATTTATATTAATTTTATGCATTAAGGTGAGCACCAAGTAAAACTTTTTCTATAAGCTCTATGTGTACTTTTTTATGCTAAGATAAGCAGACACTCTGATGGTCCACTTGATGGTAGGTGGCTACCGTCGCCTATAGCATCGCATATGTGCTGCAAATGCACTGCTGACCTTAGTAGAATTTACATTGGTCTTCTGTAAAGGGGTGGTTACAGCCGCCAGACGGGCTGCCCAAATATTATTTCACAGTGATATTCTAGAAGCGGGTGAATTTTTACATTTATATACTATTTTTTACAAGATCTAGAACAATTTAGAAAAGAAGAATTAGGGAATATTATATAAACAACCTATAAACGTGTAGTATTTAAAACTCAACTCACTAAGAGCCACTATACAAATATAAACAAAAGGTTGACATTCAACTTGTAAAGAACTTGTAGGCCTTGATTTCTAGTCTTACACCTTCGATAGTAACTAACCCTTGACTTTGCTGACCTAAACGGAACCTTTAGCGGCTTAACGCTAGGTTTATATTTCCTTAAGATAAGAAAGTACATAATACATTATAGTGTGTGTACTATACACTCATACACGAGAGTTGAAGCCATCGGAACATGTTTTTACTGAAAATGGAAACTGGAAAATGATTATTTCAATATGACTGCCCTTGGCATTATGTGACACGGGGTCGCAACTGTTATAAATACCATAAGTCTCACATTTTATTAACTCGACTCTGTCACAGAAATCAGAAAATAATAATGAAAATTTAAATACTTTTGTTGAGACATGTTTATCGGATCGGACTATTTTTGAACCAAACGTAAAGTGATCGATTTAATTTGAATAAACGTTTTTTTTTACCATTAAATTTATACTTGTGATTATCAGACATCATCAATTTATCAGAACCTTAACACAGAAGTTATTCTACTGTTTCAGAATACTGTTCTACTTGTTCGTTTATATTTTGATATTTTACCCTCTGTTTCTGTGTTTTTCTACGAAAATATGCGACGGACAGACAGACAACAAATTGGATGGGACCTGCGTAACACCAGGGTTATCAGGAATTAAAACGATGTCGAAAGGACTGTTCTGTTGATGGCAGTTGAATACCGTCACCTATTAAAACAAGCAAAATAGGTGTTGCAAATTTGTGCCTACCTTAGTATGTTAAACCTTAGTACGAAATAGGGAAATGGGCTCTGGCGTTTCCAGCAATTGTGGTGTTATAGGCTTGTGTCATAGCATAGGCGATGGTAACCACCTACTATCAAATAGACCGTTAGCCTGTCTGTCACCCTAAAAAGAAAACTAACGCCCTCAAACTAAAGAGCACAAATGCTATCAAGTTAATGCTGTGGTAGTTGACAGTTTAGTTACTGCTAAGACGTTCAGAACAAAGCAAGCACTGCAATTGCCAAATAATTTTTGATACAGTTCCAATTAGAGTTTTAAATTTGAGAATTTAATTGATTTTGATAATAGGCGTAGGTACTACATGTGACAAAAAAATTGCCGCATATCTACAACAAAGCAAAATATGAAGTTCAATAAGTCTTAAGAAAGTGTTGTCCAATGTCAGCGGTCCAATTGTTGTTAGTCTTAGAGGTACCTGCTCACTTGTTATCTATTTTCAACAACAAAAGAATTAACTATAATCGATGGAACAAAATATACGTTTGCGCACACCTTTCTTCCTTAGACACATTCAAAAGTTGCAACAAACGGATTTTTTTTTCGAGCATCAACAATAGTACAAAGAGATAAGTAAATGCCATACTTTCAATATGAAATCAGTCAGGACTACGTGCGGTCCAGACAGCATGGCGTCGGAAACAAGATCCTTTGTTTGGTTGTACCTCACGTCTTGTTCCCGCTGGTGTAATATAAAGGTGTATACGGACTGACGACATTTTGTTATACTAATGAAAAAAGTCAAGTCCATCATCGTCTGATTCCACTTAAGTTAGATTCAGTTTTCATTGGAAATATTTACCTACTTATACAAATTATATCAATAATTTATTTCATATAAATGCTTAAATTTTAGTGTCTGAGGCATTGTTTTTTTATTATTTTAGCTACAATTCTAACTAATGTTATAAATGTTAAAGTGAGTTTGTTTGTTTGTTACGCTTTCACGCCTTAACTAGTCAACCGGTCATCATGAAATTTTCAATACACGATGTTAAGAATACAAAAAAGAATATATGACACTGACGTCTTAAACCAGAAAAAAAAACTGTTACCGAGGAATCATCTAAACATAAATCATCAATGTCTGACATAAATATATGAGCAATAAATGTTTTACAACCAAAAGAAAATCGTGGGCAAAAACTATAACAGTTTTCACTATAAATGGACTCACTGGCGACAAACTTTCTTTTTTTACATAAAGGTTGGCTGACAGGCTATCGGTCCACTCAATGCTAGGTGCCTACCGTCACCAATTAACAGAAACCACGCCATAAGGGTTTCAAGTTAGCTGCCATCATTGACATAATAAATAATAAGGATAAGATGTGAATGAACCAGGGCATTTTTTAACATCTCTTACTTAATTACTGAAATACCACAGCACACGTACTGTTTTATATCACAATGGTCTTCCTCTGTAAGAACTTATTAACTTTTGTCTTGTTGGTGCCTCGATATGTCCCGATCAATCGATGAATACCAATATTAGATGAAGGAAAATTAAATAAAAATTGTTAAAATGTTTAAATTCATGGTATAGAGGTCAGCTAATATAACATCTAGACTTGCCCTAACACTTTGTTACTCAAGGACTTAAACAAGGCTTTGCAAATATTATTGTAAGGCCAAAGTGTTTATTTTACTTGCAGTTTGCGTTTCTGAGTCGATACTTGTATGGTGATATGTTTCTCAATGCCTACTACCTACACAAAAATTTCAAGTCAGTTATGTATACAAAACTGCTTATACTTTAAAACCTACGATTAGGACATCGAAAATAACCTTTAGCTGCAAAATCAACGAGGACAGCAATTACAATAATAATAACTTGTAGATCAAGAATTATGACTTATTTCATTTCCTTTCTCAGTGGTTTTATTTTATTAAATAAAATCCATTTGTATCAAAATATATGGAAATCCAAAAGTCCATTAAACATTATCACAGTCTACAGTCAATAGAATCAAAATTATTACAATTAGATTGAATAATACAATTAAATGTCAATAATCATCAATATCATAATTATGTACTATTTAGTTTTATACCAAGCTTTAATGAAGATTTAACTAATAATAGTCAGCCATATAGATAATATTATTGCATACTATAATGAACACTACAAATCATAAATTATGATAATAATAATTGGAACCACAAAAGTTAAATATGACGCCCGTGTAAATGAAATTTTTATTTTGAAATTATAATTTATTTATTTATTTAGTAATCAACAATTTAACATAATTATTATCAAAATTATACTTATATAGTCTTTGATCTTAAATAAGAAATATATAGCTATCACTAAACGATGAAAAATATCTTTGATTTTTATTACAAACGCATATAATTTTATTTAATATAGATTTCAGTTTTCCAGAAAATTAAATAAAATTTTATAATGAAGTCTAGTTTTTATAGTTTAAAAAATAAAAGAATTGCATTAAAAAAACTATTTTAAAATAATTATTATATCTAACCACAAGTATTAAATATACATTTTCCCATACGATAAACAAAGAAAATCATTATAGGTCAGAACAGCCATTAATCTTATAACCATAAGTGAAACTTTAAATAGATAAACCATTAGTAGCAAATGCCTTTGTAACAGATCACGACCACCAGCTGCGTAAACGCATGTGTCACTACTGCTTCAGAAATAACTGGACCAATCTCGCTAGACTTTACGGCGACATCGACTAAAATGGTCAGTTTAATAGAATAACTAACAATTACATTTTATACCTTAAACAATATCAGATAAAGGTCAAATCCACTTGAAGGTTGACTTTTGAATTCCTTTGAGTAACGAGGCAAAGTCAACTCTATAGTGTAAGACAGAATTAGTATTTCTGGACGAAGGAAGTATTGCAGTACGCATTGCTAATATTGAAGCAAACAAAACTATACTAATTTGCCAGTTCACTCAACTGTAAAGTATTTATACACTTTAAGTGAAAACATATTTGATATTTGATTTTTTTAGTGGCCACTTGGCATTAGATGGCTTCCAGCTGATAAAAACAGAAGCAACTTTGGAGATAAAGCATCTCTTATTCTCCTGCATCAGTCCACAATAGTATACATGCTGATATTTCATGGTATTCATGGGCTGCTGTTGTTAGCTATCAAGTATTAATATTTTTTTCTTTCTTTAATCATCAGCAATACTCGAATTATTTGAATCATTGACGCATAGTTAAAGAAATAAATGGTGAAAAACCACAGATCACTGATCCGAAGATATATGTAACTCCAAAAATATATAAGGAAGAGGTCATTTGTAAGGAGGTGGTTAAACCATCAGATAAGCTACAACTTTCAGACCACAGAAATCAGCGTACTCCGTTTCTTCATAGATCTTTGGAATAAATTCAGAATTAAGTAGTCAGATTATGAGCGTGTAATTCTGCAGGTGCAGATACTTTCTTTAATAATATTGTTGAAGGAATCGCAGATGGATTTGTTGCAACACGTGATTCATGACATTTAGTGCTCGGGTTTCCAGCGAATCCAAATTTAGAAGGTTCCAGTTGGTTCTGTTTCAAGTAAATGTCAAGTATATTTGATGTAGCTTGCTGATGAATATACGCGATTGCGGTACAGACTTCCAAATTATACGATTAATTACAATCGAATTTCCACGTCACCTGATTCTTACATAATTTATTTAGTTAGTTAGGATTCTTAACTAAAAAATGTGGGTTTTGCATTTAAATTATCTGATGTCTTTTCTAAGCAAATGTTGACAAATTCATTAGTCAAGTAGTTAAGTTAACTCAAAGTAAACTTAATCTTATGACTCAAAGTTCCGTGTAAATTATGGAATTTCCAAAATTACTCATATTCTATATTATATTATTTGGATGCAGCCTTTAATTCTGGTTTATCTATTTGAATTTAATTTGGTACTATACGATTGGTGACATAAACATGAACACTGTTGAAACATCTTGTTCAAAAATTACATGTCACGCAGCAAGGTATAAGAAGGGCAATTGGTATTGGTATATATCTGAAAGATATGAAAGACATTACCAGCAATATGGAGATCCCAAAGAAATGGTTCAAAAAATCAGACAAAAAATCAGTCAGTTCAGCTGTTGTACAACAGCGTTGGGGTAGACGATGAGTCTCGGAGTGGAGACCAAGACCAATGCCAAGTAGGTTGACCACCTACTTGCTGGACAGATATGACTTAAATAGAGAATAGTGGTATGCAGAAAAATGGAGTACTAAGTATGGTTACTGAAATTGAGATCACAAAATTCACTTAAATAACTTAGCAAGTACACATAAATTACATATCTAAGAATAGACGTTCTTAGTTCCTTTGAACACGTATCTGTCATGTTAGATGTCAGTAAAGCATTCTTTGCATTTCCCAACTAAAAACAAAACTTAAAAGCAATTTCGGATTCAAGTTAAACGAAAATACTTTGGGGGATGGTTTGTCATTTAACCTGTAATTAAAATGTCTAAAATCAATGCCCTTGTCATTCTGTCACGCACAAGACCATTTGTCATGTTGGCAAGTCACATTTTTTTCGAATTCTTCTGTCTTTGTACCAAAAATAGTTTCGCCGTATTTTGGAGACAAAAACAATTTATGTTTTGCTTATTTTTGAAAACTTAATAGTAATTTAATATCGAAAGAAGTTGTCTGCGAATAATTAATTACTTTTCCAAAAAAAAAAATCAGTAAATCAATACATATATTGTTATCATGGTTGTTCAGGACAAGGTCATGACTACTCAAGACATAAAAGAAAGGGCTGTGGCTGTTTCCTAAATACTTCTTTATATTACTGTGTAGGTATGTCAAAATTACAAATCGTTTGTAATTAATAAACTCCCTGTCAAGCAATTAAAATATTTGCTCCCAAAATACTCTTCAACAACAATGAAATTAACTGCAAACCATATTTCAATGACACTCCAACCACAAATGTTTCTATGACAAATAACTCTAATAGTTTGAGGAGTCCCGAAATAGTACACAATGGAACTACTTAAAAAATAATCTCGAGAAATCTTTCCACATAAATGAATATTAATAAAGTGGGAACAAAAAGCCACCCCAATTTGGTGTAGTCAAACTAAATTCAAATAAGTCAGAAGACAAAATGCTTCTTAAACACGACGCCACGACTGGAAATTAATGTTTCTTTTTTAACTTCACTTTTTTTTTGTTAAGATGGCTCTTGCTGGTGAGACAGACAATAAATTTAAGAGTAATTATAGTTACAGCCGTTTTGTTGAAAGGCAATTTGAGTTAGGAACTGATCTTGTCGTTAAATTTATTGGTTAATCAATAACGTGAACTTGTAATGTTTTCTTGCAACTGCTTTTTATATTTACTAGAAGTGCACACTGTTTTAATCAGGTTACATTTAAAGTTTATCTATATAAATACTAGTATATACTAATGTTATAAAGAGAGAAGATTTGTATTTTTGTATGTTTGTAATGAATAAACTCAAACCGATTTTGCTGGACCGATTTTAAAAACTCTTTCACCTAAAGTTAACATAGACTATATTTTATAAAGTTACGCGGACGAAGTCGTGTGCAACAGCTAGTAGACAATAAATTGGATAATACACAACATACTTTTATTTCACAGCTTCGCTTTGAAAATTATAGATAGATGGCGCTAACAGAGTCGCGAGCAACAGATCGTACATTAAATATATCTTTATCTACGTTTAGAAACGATAATATAGTCTATTAAAATTCTCTAGCAAGAGACATAAACGTTTATCGACATCACCAGCCATTTTACGAACCTTTAAACAGGACTGTTATTAACAATTTCAAAAATTAATGGCGCCTTGAAAGGAATTTTAAGTTTTCTGATAGAGTTTTAAGTCTTATAGACTTTTGTTGGCTTTAACCAAGTGACAATCTTGCAAAGTTCTCTCATATAGATGTCAATTTTGCTCAATGATGTTGCACCGTAAAATATAACGAGCGGCTTTAGGCTTGGTGCAGACAGACGCTTGTTCAATCGACTTAAAAGCGAGGCGTTTAATATTGGATATTTCACGATTAACGTTCACTTTTATTACTCTGATAGTATTATTTAATGTTTACATTCTCAGTATGCAAATGGTCGGAAAAGTATCTACAATATTTGAAAAGAATTTTGAATTTACCTGATTAAACTATAATTCAAATTATAAACTATTCACCGAATTTCTATTGAGGCCAATTATCTGCTAGAAGTTGCTGAGGAGTTGGGTGTCCCGCCGAGTACTTGATTTTTTTTTTATTAGAGACGGGTTTACTCTTGGCCAACAATCAGCTGTGTAGCAAGGATGAGGCCTATGATGGAGCGAGCTCACCCAGAAGATGCCTATTCAATCAAATTTTGAAAATTTTGGGTTATATGAGCTCGGAAATACAGACGCTGGCAGGGAGTTCCAAACCTTGGCAGTGCGCATTATAAATAAAGGATGTTTTAAAGCGCTTGGTCCGAAAAAGAGGGATTTCAACAAGATGAGGATGGTAACCAGCCTTACGTCTTTATGTCCGATGGAAGAAAGGGGAAGGAGGTATGAGCTCATGCAGCTCTTGATCACACTCTCTGTGCTGATGCTGCAGCATTAGATCAATGTCACCGTGTCATGGAAATACCACCAAAGTAAAACAAAGTTAACAAGAACCTGTTTAAGTAAATGAAATCCGTCGTGACCGTCAGTCAAGAAAAGTACCAATGAGTGGAACTCACCTTTACAACAATTGTCCAATAAGTTAACGTGTAAAGTTAACTTTGTTTATCCATTGTCTGATGCTTAGAAGCAATGTTGTGTGACAAAGACGGCATATACTCGTATTTTATCGTTTATCGTTTCAGCAATACCGTTAGGTTGTTTAAAGTGCAGACATAGTATGAAAATGTTGTCCACCATGATATTCCATAAAATTTTATAGGGTTCTTTTTAAAATTTATCTTAGATTTAAAATAAAATTATATCTTGGTATCGATAAAATTATTTGTTTATTATTTAATTATTAAATAATTGATACATTATTTTTCTCTGTACAATTCAACACACACACACACACACACACACACACACACACACACACACACACACACAAGCAGCAGTGAGAGAGAGATCATAAAAATCAAAGAGAGGATACCTTAAAACTTAAGGCCGAAGGGTAGTTTGAAAGTTGTAAAATTCTTAAATACCCTCAGTTAATCGCTAGTGATCAGAGAAAGTCATTAATATGTTTTACAAGGTGCTTCGTTTGAATTGTGCGGTGGGGTGTGGGTTTAAATCTCAAAAGCCGCAGTAATGAGACAGGAAAGGCCCTTTGTTAATGTCTTAGAAAAGTTATTTTAGAAAACAAGTAATAACGAAACGTAGTTTTTCTAATACGTATTCTTATTTATTTAATTTACTCTAACATTTGATTACTACACTATTTGGTTAGTTAGATCATAGCAGTACACCCTGAATAAAACAGAATGCGTAAAGACTATATTATCTCGTTTCGGTAAATTACAGTTCAGTCAAAATTATATCAGTAAAGTATAACCTACCATCGACCAAGGTGTGAAAAAATAACAGACAGGCAGTTATTTTTACATTTAATATAGAATATTAATATATGATTAATAATTATGGATTTAAAAAAACTTATTTTTATTTGTTTCGAAACGGTTATAATATATACATACATACTATAAAATAAATTAGCTGCCCTCTTCTACCTGTTTGTTCGTAGATTTCATCTAAACCATTCAACGGATATTGATACGATTTTCACTAATGCAAAGAGCGATAATCGAGGAATATATGTGTAGATATAAAAGTTAAAAAAAACTAGGAGTAGGTGGCTAGTTTGGAATAAATAAATGTTTATGTTATACTATGCTGATAAAATCTCGTTAGATCCGACTAATATTGATTCTATTTTGGGTTGCATGGGAACTAGCGTGTACTAACGCTCTTGACTCGGTACTATTGACACTTATAACAATATTGACTACTTATAACACTAAAAGAACACGTCTTAAAGTAGCCAAGACATACAATAAGGTTCGAGTGTTGTATTATTAATAAAATGTTTACCATGCGTTTGTAATTGATTTATTTTAGTGCGGTGGGAATGCGTCGGGAATGGGACTGCCGAATAAGATTTTTAGATTGGTAGTGTTTTATAAAGATTATTAGTATTATTAAAAATTGGGAGTGATTGCGACAGTTGTGGATTTTTACACTAGTTCTTAGCATAATTAATACTGAGAGAAAAGTCACAAATAAACTAATGCAAAAAACAGACTGACCATTTCAAATATATTTTTGGGCAAAAAATCTACAGTGTTGTCAATTAGTCCAGTAACTTTGTCGTTTGAAAGTATGGGGTAGTATGCGTTAAATCCGGTAGTTCTGATTTTTTGCAGACTTGTTTATAATGTTGGCCTAATGAATAATCCAAGTTTGTGACCTCGAGCGTCGAACGCAACTTTGTCAAAAATCGAAAAAACCGCGAAAAAATCGTAATTTTTTCAAATTTTGGCAATTATAACCCTAAAGGACTAGTTTTTGAAAAAACTTTCTTAGGACGTTTTTAAAGTAGACTAAATTTGCTACAAAATGATACTAGAATTGTCTCTGTAGACCGAACAGTTTCCGAGATTAAGCCTTTCAAAGTTTATCATTTTTTTCGAAGTTCGCAATTTTTTTGCAATATTCTAATCCTGCCTTCATGCAGCTGCACGCGTTCCCACAACCCTTCGTGCAGCCGCAAGAAATCATAGAAATCATCCGCAAGAGGTGTTGTGGGGCTGCATCTCTGGTCATCATTTTGGGGTTGAGGCCTTGTGGCGTGGATATCCACTCTCAGGAGAGAGGGTTCAGAGTGACTCCCAACCACGTACCTGTAAGAAGATTGTACATGAGAATAGAAAATGATGAATGATATGTAACTGATGCAAGGACAAATTTTTACCTGATGGTATGTCCGTAAGGAGTGAAATCGAGCAGAGTCTCGTGTAGGAGGTAACCTGGCTAGATTGAAGCTGGTTTTCGTCGCAGCCCTGGCGAATAGTTGGTACCGCAGCTCGTCAAGGTCATGGGTGTTGGGGTTGCCTCCGTATAGAGCAATTATGACTCGCTCTCCTGCTGCTGCTATCTCGTCAGGTGTAGAGTTGGTGTCGAGAAAAATCGCAGCTTGCTTTTCAACGTCCGAATTTTTTTCGACTATGGACATCATTTGCATCTTCCCTAAGCCAAAGACTAGCACACTCCGTCAGAGGTATTTGGAACTTCATCCCGCTAGAGTTATTCGAGTGACGTCTAAAATATTGCAAAAAATTGCGAACTTCGAAAAAAATGATAAACTTTGAAAGGCTTAATCTCGGAAACTGTTCGGTCTACAGAGACAATTCTAGTATCATTTTGTAGCTAATTTAGTCTACTTTAAAAACGTCCTAAGAAAGTTTTTTCAAAAACTAGTCCTTTAGGGTTATAATCGCCAAAATTTGAAAAAATTACGATTTTTTCGCGGTTTTTTCGATTTTTGACAAAGTTGCGTTCGACGCTCGAGGTCACAAACTTGGATTATTCATTAGGCCAACATTATAAACAAGTCTGCAAAAAATCAGAACTACCGGATTTGACGCATACTGTGATGTATAAAGTTACTGGACTAAATAGTTAGAAAAAAATAACAGCAACTTAGACTAACGACCCGCTCCTAGTTTTGCAAGGATCAATTGTCACTGACTTATTTTATAAATTGTGTAAAGAAGAGAAGATAACAAATTGCACTATCAAAACTAAAATTAAATTTACCTAGACGAAACAAGTTTGTCTTTGAAAAATTTTAAAATGGTATAATTCTATTTAAAAATATGTAGCAGAAAAATTAAAATTAATTATAGAAAATATTAATAAATTAAAAAGTGTAAAACAAAGTTCACTATTATTTTATTAAAACGACCCTGGTTGTACACTTATGTGTTTATGTACCATAACTAGGTCGTTTTAATATTTCCCTTCAGTTTATAATAGCAATATTATATTCAAAGATAGTAATGACATTAACTAAGTGGAATTGTACTGGAATAGTAATTATATAATTACATTAATGGTTAGCATTATAATTAAACGTACATTTATTTTAAATAATAAATATTTTCTTAATAAGTAGTTTCTCTTAAGATTGCGTACATAGTTACTAGCGCCACTCCTTTAAAAAAATATTATCTCGTGAATCCGTCTATAGAATTGTCTAATACCTTTTATAAAATTTCATATTGTCATCATCGAAGTACTACAACTATGGAATTGGCGTCACAAATGCCAAAGCGGCACATAAAAAGTACGCCTAAAACGGAATCATGGCGGAGTCTTGCCTTCGAGCGTCAATGGTAAAAGGTATTAACGACCAAGTTCTTCCATTGATTTTAAGCACCAATGTGTTGACGTTAAGTCACATTTTATTTAAATGACAGATGTTTGGTTGGTTTTAACGCAAATGTCACTTTTAAATGTTCCATAAAGTTCGAATCCATAGTTGTAGTGCATTGATGATTGACACGAAGCAACAAAATTCGATCTAAAGAAAAGCGGCCACATACCTCCAGTAATTTATATTATAAACCACACATGTTTTAAATAATTCAATTATTTTTGCTTAACAAGACCTTCCTCTCTATTTTATACGTAAAATACTTATTAGCCCGCATTACATCGTATTATGTGGACATTACGGTGCAATCTTACGAATTGCAATCGCAAAAATTACAATAAATTATGCAATAATCACTTCTAAGCGTTTGTAATACGGTTGAAACAAACCGAGAACGCCTAGACGGTTAAGATAATGAGGGTAGATTAAATGTTTGTAATGTACAGCATTTCTTGTAAATAATTCCTGATTATAAAGCTTATCCTTGTGAACGGATGTGTTATATTTTTTTAAGTTTTGTTGTAGATAATTAAGTTTTAATTTGCACGATTAAATGAAGTATTGTTTAAGTATAAATTTCTTTTATGAGTAGTTTTGTTCTTTTGTGAATATCGACCTTCCTGCCAATAAGTTTCTTCCAATTGTCAGTTAATAGGACTTATTAAATTGCAGTTTAAGTTTTTTGATTTAACATTTTTCATGAATTGTGAATTGTAATTATTTTTATGTCTTTCGTACACGTTTTAGTTCGTTTTTTGAAAATCCCACTGGAATTTAGTTTCGAAGATTACCGCCTACATACAAACAAACAAATATAAGTACTAGCTTTTTCTCTTTATAAATAACATTTGCCAATACTTACGACAAAACCAATAATATCAATTTTAAAAAAGTTACAACAAAACCGAAGAAAACCTCTAGTTAAAACTTTACAGACAAAGCGTCTCTATATTTTTTCAATTTCAACGTAGACATGTGTATAATAAACTGGTTCTATACTTAATTAAACATGCATTATTATTAATTATAATTAATTATTATACAATAATACATACAACACATGCTAGAATTCTCACGACGATGCTAAGAAATGTAAACAGTGACACGTGACCTTAGTGTCCATATCTTTGCGTTCACGTGTCTTTACATAACGCATTTACGCATACTATACTAGTATTTAATAGGCGTTAGTAATAAAGTTCAATGTTGATTACCATAATATCGTACCTTATGTTATGAAAGTTTTAGTAATCTTATAACCTATAGATAATATTAATATATACTACGAGTATTATTATAAAGAGAGAAGATTTGTATGTTTGTAATGAATAAACTCAAAAACTAGTGGACCGATTTTGAAAATTCTTTCACATATAGAAAGCTACGTTATCAGCGAGTAACACAGGCTAGATTATATAAAGTTACGCGGGCGGAGTCGCGTGCAACAGCTAGCAACAGTCGCGTTCATGGTTAAATTATATTCTACACAACACATATATATCTTCTGTATACATTGTATATCTATTTATTGTACATCTATACATTTTTATGTTAAGATCGGTAGATAAACTGACGGTCCACTTGATGGTAGGTGGTTACCGTCGCCTATAATACAAGCCACAGGTGTTCCAAGTGTGCTGCTGACCATAGTAGGATTAAGGATAAAGATATGATAAAAAGATAAGGATAGTAGGACTAAGATTAAGTATAAGGGATTAAGGATAAGGGTAATGTTCTCTGGCATCCCTTGCTCACTCACCGAAACACAACAGCACACGTGCTGTTATTTCAGGGTGATTACTGCCGCCAAATGACTGTGAAACGCAATGTACCGAGCCACTATTTTGAAAAGTTAATTTTCGAAGTTGACCCTGCCGGGAATCGAACCCATCAACAACACTTGTAAAGTGGACACTTGTAAGGTGATGATGATGACGAAAAATGAAACAATTAGAGTTTATTTCCAACTTTAATTGCAAACTTCGTAATTGTGTAATTACATGAATGATTATTGCTTGTAATTTGTTACAATCACAGTTATTTATTATAGTTGACGTGATTTAGGCCTAAGTTTAAATGTAAATGAAGCATTTTGTCGTGTTGTTCGTTTTGAAATTGCTTGTTTTGTTTAAATGTTTATCGCTCTACCGTAACGTAAATTATTAAATAATTATATTCATTACTTCAAATATTGCTTTACCGTAGGCTCTTTAAATATAATTTTGAAATAATGCTAGGTCTTTTCTACGCAATAGTTATACTATACTATATAACATTTTGTACGCAGACGAAGTCGCGGGCACGAGCTAGTTAAAAATGAAACAAAATAACTAAAATTAAGAATCTTGCTTAGGTTTTGTTTTAAGTTTTTTTTCTTCCTAATATAAATAAAGAATACTAATAAAGAAGGTGTATACTATACACTGGTCAGAGAATACTTTAAATATTACTATAGTATAATAAGTAGTTTCGTAGTAGAATCCTCCCAATACAAACCTACAGACATTACGTTCTCATGATTTAAGAAAATATTGAGATTTAACTGACTCTAGTACGAATTAGTACTTATAGTATCTTTTAACACCACACGTTACACTTTTATTAACAAATCTGCCTCAAACTTATTTTCTATGATAAGATACCGCAGATAGGCTGACTACCAATTTGATTCCTGTCACAATCACAAGTTAGTCCTCAATAAAACTAAAACATTAGGGGCAGGGGTGGCGAACCTTTATGGATCAATGTGCCAATTTTTTTCTAGAGAAATGTTCAGAGGGCATAGACGTGCCATCAAATATTTTTTGGGCAAATAATATAAAACCTGGTAAGTTTAAATTTATAATGACGAGACATGAGAGTTTCTTTGAGAAACCTAATTGATAAATAAATATTTTTATTTTGAAAACTAAAATCCTATCGACTCCAAACTCTTCATTTACTGCAAATATATATATATATATATATTGCCTTGCATAGATTACATAAATTAAATGAAATTAGACGATTTCTAAAATTTGCATGAATGAAGGTATAATATATTTGGTAATTGCTGACTGTACAATTTTTCCAAAATCTTTGAATTGTGATGGAAATAACTATTAAAATGATAGATAGTCCCCTAAAGTGAATTTTGTTCTAGCTATATTGGTTTAGTTAGGTAATAGCCCTTACTGACTCGTCTTACCACCTGTATAATAACCATGATATTTGAGTGAATGGAGTGTTATTTTTTAATTAAAATGTTAACTGTTTTGATCGGTGGCGTGTCCAAAAAACTGTTGTGCGTGCCACCAAGGGCACGCGTGCCACTGCATTAGAGGAATACTAGTAATCCCGATAGAATTAGAATATTCCATCACTGTTTTAAACTTAACCACATAACAACAAAAGGGTGTAAGAAAAAGTAGGCACGTGTTGTGTTTTTTTCCGCGATCTAGTCCTAAAACTAAACAACCATGTGGTAGGTAAGGCTTGAAAAAAAACAATACTGTTCACAAAATAACCCTAGAGAAGGGTGTGTTTACACTATCCACGCGAGCCAACTCCACCTAACGCGATATTTATTTACATTCAAAATAATGCATGCACTGGAAGGCACGTGTTTCGACATGTCGTAAAAAAATGGAATTTCTCTGCATCTGGTTGAGCCGATGTATAGTCGGCTCGAATAAGTCATAATCTAAATAATTTTATCAAAAAACTATTTATTGGGAACATATTATTGTTGGGTTAGCAAGGTTCTAAGTGACGAAAATTTTTGATAGTTTTGATAGATGATAGAATTTGGCATACGTTTAAGTAGGTTTATTACCATGTACAATTTTTAAATGTTAATTATTGAAAACGCCATATATCAGATTTATTTTATTAAGTATATATATATATATAAAATAATTAATAAATTTATAAACATTTAATAATTGCGTAAGTAATAATTGCTATAAACAACGACGATTATAAAAAAGCTATTGATGTTTTAGTAAATTTATGTTGAAAGTATTATGTAACATAAATAATTTATCAATCACACCTAAGTATAAGTATAAATAAAAATTAATTTCTAAATTATGTTGCTAAGTGCAAAACTCGAGATCAATTCGGGATTCTTTTTTTTTTTTTCAAATATTTGTTGAAGTCCGAGATAGGTTTTAATGAAGAGAAACATTAGAAAAAAATGCTCTGTAAAACGCATCCCTTTGAAACAGGGAGTCGAGTCTCTAATTAATAATAATGTCGCCAACTAATACTTAATTAAAAATTATAAATTGCAGCAACAAATGTTGGTCTTTGTCTGTGCGTATAGATTACTTGTAGTAAAGTATGTTTCAAACTCATCTGATTCAAATAATTACAAAATTAATTCTTAATTTATTCTAATTATTTTTAAAAAATTAAAACAGGACGTTCAAAATTGAAGCTGACTGTACTTCAGGTCTGAACATGGTGGTAAAATACAGTGATAATGAAAATAGCTGTCATAAGCTGTTTTATGGTTGTTTGTGACATTAATAATTCTCTTTAAAGACGGACACATACCAGCCATTAATTCCTGATGAACTGTTCTTTATAATGTCTCGATAATAAATAGAGTTCGTAAGTATACAATTTTCATTGTAGAAAGTAACACAAAATTTTTTTTTTTTTTTGTATACCTAGATTTGATTGTTTTAACATGTTAACCGTAGTAATGAAGTAATCATACGTCACTATTTTTTTTATCCTGATTTGTTTATTTTATTTTATATGATTTAATATTTTTATGATTACTAAAAGTCATAACTTTTGGCAATAGATGGCGCCGTTGAACTTTAGTACCGCATTATTATTATTATTTTGATATCTATTAATTAGAAGAAAAAAATATTCACAAGAAGGAATTTATCATTTACCAAAAGCTAGTCGATTAGAATAATTTTTTTTTTTGGATTTGTTTCCAGATTTGCTCAATATTTATATTGCTCAAGATTGCACAACTAAGTTCATTCTTTTGCATAATATTTGAGAAAGGTTAAATGTTGTTACCGTTTACAATTTCTTCCAATATATTTCTTCACCACTAACAGTGAGTGAGTAGCAGGCAACATCTTTTAAAACAAAATAGATAGAATCGGTTACTAGAGAAATAACCTTCGTCGAACGCAGGTGTTCAAGAAGCAATTATGGTCTATTACTCCTCGCGTGTCAAGGGCCAGTAAAGGACTACATTATTACTAGTTTAGTGTTATGTTACAAGCGCATATACCCTTATTTGTTGAAAATTATAAACGCTCTGTCCTTGTTTAGGTAATGAAGACGCAGTCAACGATGAGTTTCAGATCGGATTTTTTTTTTTCAAGACACATAATATGCAAATGTTAAAATAAAGTGTTAATAATAAAATATATTTAATAAATTACCCCATCTCCTTGTTATCCCTCATCTTATAAAAGTCAGCGTACTATAGCAAACCTCTATATAGTTGCTTGTGTAACTAGGCGACGGTAGTCATTTACCATCAAAAGGACAGTCAAATCTGTAAATTTTTATCTACTCTGGGTTAGCCTGGTAACTATACTAATACTTATATTATATAAATCACATCTTCTCACATTGGGCAAAGTCACGTGCCCAGCGTTAGGGTTTCATATATCTATACTATAATATTATAAAGAAAGATTTTGTGTGTTTGTAATGAATAAACTCAAAAACTATTGGACCGATTTTGAAAATTTTTTCATACATAGAAAGCTATATCATCAGCGAGTAACATAGGCTATATATAATAAAGTTATGCGGACAAAGTCGCGTGCAACAGTTGGTGTTATACATATGGATTTACAGATACAGATAGATACAGATGTTTAGCAATTTTATATGTTGATTTGAGTAGAAAATGTATTTACTATTTTTATATTACTATCTAATAAAATATATCAAGTTGCTAAATACACTCAACATCGCAAGTTCAGACACCTCACGAAATGGTGTCGAGTTTCAAGGGCTACCATCAAAGAAACCGTCTGTTTAGCCAGCCAATATGCCAATAGCCAGCCAGTATAAGTCATGAGATTAACGCGTTTTACGTAATAATATATAAGTGCATTTGCAATCATACAATTAACTCAGAATTTATTCAAAGTTTGTACTTATGAGTATTTAGTCAGAGTTTGTATATTTGTTTCGCAATAACGCAAAAACGACTGAACAAATTTGGATGAAATTTGGCATACGAATAGATTACCTGTATTAAGATTATATGACACTTTTTAAAATAGAAAAAAATGTTAGGTTCCCGAGGGATAGTCTAGAAATATAAAAAATATCGCTTGTCACAGCGATATTTTAGAAGAAAAAAGACGACAGGCGTTATATATTATTATTATTTTTCAACTCGTACGAAGTCGCGGGCACAGCTAGTTGTTCATATATTAATATAGTTACTAATTATTAAATGTCATAATATTGCACAACTGTATATTATTTAAGCGTGGCGTTATATTCTTTATTTTGCGCCTCACATGTTGAAGTATTGGCCGTGAAGTTTTAATTCGTCGGTAATTAAAAATAAAGATTCAGTTTTGTTGGTGCACTGTTGTGAGATGATACCGTAGTAACAAGATATTATGGTAAATCGATCGTAGTGAAAGTGTTAGCAATTAAAATCGTAATATATTCCACTTAAATTAATTAAATTATAAAACCCACTGCAGAGGATGGAGTTGAAACTAAAAATAGAATTATAATTAGAAGCGAAGGTTCATCTTAACTTTGAACAGCACATTTTTATTATATATTTTTTTTATAAAAGTTAGCTTTAGTAGTGGCAGAGTATACTGAGTTATACAGTCATAAACTAGGCAACGCGTTTGGTGACAGAAACCAGTATTAAAAAAACAGTATTAAGAATTAAGAAGCTAAAGATGAATTTATAGAAGGAACTACTTCTATAAATTTATCTTTGATTTTTTAAAATGTTGTTTTCTATCTGTTGATATGTAATCTATAAATAAATTAAAATATAAGTAAGTAGGTATATTAAAACATTTACAAGAATGTATTAACAACAACAAGAGTGTTGTGCACACGTTCACTATTGGAGATCGTTCGTCTGACTCGTGACTGGCTTTTGAACTCGAACGGTAGCTCCCGGACAGATTAGGGTTGGCACACATTTTTTTAATATTTTCTGAACATATATTAAAAAAAAAAATTATAGAAACGGAAAAGATTTATACGGTAAAATTTGGTAAGGTAGGTGGTCTGTCAACCTCGCTTAGGTAATCATGAGACGATAAAATGGAATGCAAATTCATCACCAATTCTGATGAGGCTCGTTTGCATCGTTTGCTCACGTAATGAAACATAACATAAAATATATGCTTATAACTGTTATTGATAAATTTGAGTAGCAAACAATAGGCAATAATCATCTGATATCTGATATCTGAGAATTAGCAGGACTTCACATGTCTATAGCTTAGTCCGCTTTAAAATTTGAGAGCATAAAATCTTCCTCCATGGAAAAATACATACTTGCCACGTAACCAAACACACAGACGCATACACACACATATATATAGCTTAAAATTAATATAGTTATTATTTATTATAAGTATATAATTCATTTGTGGTAGCTCTATTAAATGTTTAATGTTGCCATATATGACTGGGTATATTTATATATTGACGTAAATAACAAGAATATCTTCTGTTGTTCACAGTCAGTTCAAAGTGCACTCTTATATGACTGGGTATAATAAATAAATACTAAATTTGGGAATTATGGAAGAAATAAGTGCGATTGTTTAATGAACATGTAACGAAAATCAAAAAGCCCTATTGGATAGGAAATAATATTCCTAGATTATTATTACGTAAATTTTTCGAAGAAAACTCTCTAATAGAACAAAATTCAAAAAATCAAAATGGGCCCCGTGTTTTATAAGAACTAGTTATAGTTTATACTATTTACTCTTTTATACTAGTTTTATATAAATAATGATTAATGAAGGAGCATGTTCAACCCTAATAGCAGACACAACTCCGTCAGTTTTTGCCTCCGATGTCTAATGACAAAGGCATCATTATCTAATCACAGCTAGTCGGTTTTTTACGGGCCCTACCTACCGCTACATAGATACAAAAATAATAAAAACTAGTAATGGTGCCATAGAGTTTGTTATAAGTTTAAAATAACGTTTTATAAAGTGGTTTTTGTGGCCGCGGCTCCTTAAAAGGGCGTTAGCGTTGGATAGTGTCGGTAACCGATTTTATCGGTTCCACTATTCAATTCGTTTATTATATTAGTTTATGTTGTATTTGTTTTCTTGTTTTAGAATTTTTATAATCTATATATTATATAAAAAATCAATTGCCGTACGTTATCGCAAAACTCAAGAAAAGCTAGGACAGATTTTAATTCAGTTTTCACTTACGGAAAGAGGGATAAACGGGGAAGGTTTGTGTATATAAAAATTGCACCCCGGGCGAAGCCGGGAGCGGACCACTAGTAAACAATATTTCGTCTTAGCCAAATAGGGTAACAATAAACAATTATAGTGTAAGGAAAATTTGAATTTGAAAAAGCGCTTGTGTTTTGTTTGATATAGAGAATAATTTGAATATTCACTAAATCTGACTTTTACTGTCCAAATAGAAAAACAAGGAAAGTCTGTAGAAAGAACGAAATCTTTCTTTGGTAACCAGTGGTAAATCAAGTAGAAATAAATAGGTATGTATTTACCACATTTTCAATTACCAGTGCCATGTAATAAATATTAATAGAAAAATAAATAAAAAACACTACTTTATGACCCAAAACTGAGGATTTTTTTAAATACAAATGAATTAAATTATTACTGAGTCTTTTACGAACTAAAATACGTTAGCGAAATGTAGGACACTTCCAGAAGTTGAATCCAGTACTTCTCAGTCTGATTGATGAATGATTTGTTTGACGTATATAGGTAATAAAATAAATACATTATTATCTTATCATAAGTTAATACTTATAAGTTGTATTCTATACGTTAAACCATAGTACAAGATAGATGCATCCATGAATTACAATTATTTATCAATTTGACGTAATGATACGTGAACATAGGCACGATTCATTCGTAATGGTTGCAATTACAAAAAAAAAAAAATAGTTTGTAATAATTGAATATGCTTACAGACTTATAAGTTTCATATTATTTATTATACATATGTGTATAATGTTTATAAGTTTCACTCAATATATAAAATAGAATATTTAAACATTTTATAAAAAACGAATGATATTATTCGTTGCAATAACGTATTATTATTTTATTGAGTCTAATTGATTCTAATTCAACGCCCGACGAAAAATCGGGGTGTCATAAGTTTGACGTGTGTATCTGTCTGCGGAATCGTAGCTCCGGTTTTTTTTAAATTTCGCAGCTCAACAACCATTGTGTTTTAAACATTAATTTCTGCCTTTATAACGTGAACTAGTTAGTATAATAACTACTTAGCAATTCGTGACATAATCAAGTATTCCTAGGGCATTGTAGGCAACCTAGACACGTAAACAGTGTTCTAGGCCTTAGCTTGTGTTGGATAGAATGTCAATAATAGTAAAACAGTTAGAAGTCGTGATGGAAACGCTGTGGGGGAATTCAATACTTACTATTGAATATTGCAAAAGACAAGTCAGACTGAGAATCCAATATTAATTTTGTAGAGAAATTTGAACTATACTTTTACTGCATAAATTGTGGCAGGTAAAGTGCATAAGTTCTTGTTTTTCTGCCTTAATAAAATAACAAAACAATTGTTATACAAAGTTGTGAAATATCTTTTTATTTTAGTGATACTAGAGTAACTAATACGTTTTTTGAATATAAAGTTTGTGATATTATTATTATTTATTTAGAGATTTGTTAATTTATTTTACCAAACGAGAGAAGCCTTTTGAGGTTTACATATTTTTTAATATGCACTACAATTTTTTTTAATATTTTTCTTATAATATTATTTTATTGATACTTTTATTTTGGCTTTTATATTAAATAAATTTTAATTCGTAAGCATTTGAAGGCATTCGCGTTCCTATATCGCTTGCTATTAAAATACGACAACCAAAATGTTCAACAAACATTCAAAAAACGTATGAATCTTGAAAGATATTTTCTTCGTTTTCAATGTGGTGTTGTCGTATTAAAAATAATAGATGATTATGTTAACTTATACAATTAAAACGCTGAAGCGTTATGGTCTCACTGACAGCGGAGCATAAAGTTAGTATCATTTATTTAGTATCCAAAACACTTGATTTTTTCATTAAATAAATTATTAAACCCATAGAACCACAGTGTATTCTATATTTAGGGGAGTGTTTTACATGGGTTTCTTTTAGGTTCCTACATCGCTAACCACATACTAGATTAGCATTCTAACTATGTATAACTAAGAATTTCAAAAATGCCTACTCTAAGGAATTGTAAATGTGTGAAAAAAGTTTAAAATTTCCTAAAAAAATGTATACCTAACCTAACCTATTGTACATTATAATATAACAAGCTGTTTTCCACTCCGTTGTCTAATTAAAATAAAAAGAAAATAAATAAATTTTGTCGCTATCACTGAGACCACACCCTCGAGAACAGGAAAACGTGATTGCATCGTTGCAACGATTTCCTTCTGCGCATGCGTGAGTGAAAACAGGTCAAGATCGCGGACGATTTGTGATTCATTTTTAAGATCATCTTTAGATTTGTGCAATTGCAATTAAAATGCACTTAGCTGTATTTCCTATAACGTGTCTTACGTGTAGAATTATAAATTTACTGTTATCTATCTAAACTATATAGGTACACTCATGTTTATTGACATACCTAGTTTGAGTAATTTTTATATAATACTAGCTGGTGCCCGCGACTTCGTCCGCGTTAAAAAAGAAAATGTATGAGTAATAACGCCTGACATCGTTATCGCCGCTACGCGACAGTGGCGCCCAATCCGTAGTAATCAATACTAATATTATAAATGCGAAAGTATGTTTGGATGTATGGATGTTAGTAACTCTTTCATGCAAAATCGTTCAACGCGGACGAAGTCGCGGATACCAGCTACTTTATATTTTTACACGATCACTCGGGAACAGTACTTTTTTCTGGATGAAAGGTACCCTATGTCCTTTCTTGTATTCCTGACAACGTGTATCCAAATTTCATGATGATCCGTTGAGTATTAACTACTCAACCGATCATCATGAAATTTGATGGCGTGAAAAGGTAGCAGACAGACAGACAGACAGAGTTACTTTCGCATTTATAATATTAATATGGATTTCCTAAGATAAGTTTACGATTCATGTACGATTTTTAGTCAATTAAAATAGGATAAAGAGTAAAAGGGAGATGAGAAAGATACAAGAATAGGCTTTGGCATCTCTATCTTGCGTACTGAAAAATTATTCTAAATATATATGATGTAAATGACAGGAGGTGTAGATCAAATATACCTATTTTTTGTAAAGTTTGACAGGCAGGATGAAGTTGCATTAGATAGAGTAATCTACTGCCGTCGTTTATAACGCCATGGGGATTGCACCTATAATGCTAAATATCTTAGGAAAACGGATAAGAGGATAAAGAATGGGAATGGGATAGAATTATGTAGTAGATGATTTATCTCTTTTACTTTTGTAATGTGGAGCTACTGAGAATTTGATTAGTATCTATATTTTATGATTAATTACCTATTCGAAATCACAATTACTTGCTACTCAATTTATTGAATGTATTCTTCTAGTAATAAACAGTTTGGCTCAGGCTCATCGTCATACAATTCACTACTTGGAGAGACACACAAATAAAATGTAGATTTTTTGGATATTGTAACACCTAATCTTAACTTTTACAAGTTCCTGAGAATAAACTCACTTAATAGACCGTCAGCTCTAGTAAATGTAGGTACTACTGGAAACAACGGATTTCTTAGCTATTAATATGAATACGGTATTTGTTTGTATGTAGGTACTAGGTTTTGAAACCTGCTAAACAGGACGTCGAATCTGCAACCTGCGCGGACTAGTCTGCCCACGCGCATGTGGGCGGGACACCTTGCCACGAGGAATGATCAAACAACGTATCATTGTCTCCTTAATTTGAATATTTATTATTATTACTTTCGCATTTATCTAAAGAGTAATCTTTACTAAAATATGTAGCTCTGAAATGTGAGATGTAAAATTAGGGGCATGACTGAGTTTTTGACCAAGATTTGAGTTCAAAGTTTTTGTTTTGTTTATGCAATGTTAAACAATAAATAGAATTTGACAATATATATATATATGTATGCGTGTAAAATGGCTTACATGGTATTTTATGTAAATAAAATAATGCTTAAAAACTCCTTCTATAATGTATAATTTAATAATGTATAATATTTACGATGATAGTTGAGCTGGAATATGATAATTTATGTCTGCACATGAATCTCTAAGGTTGACTTAAAATCATCAATGTTGTCAAAAAAATTCAAAAATTTTTCTTATTACATATTATATTTATAATATAATAATATAATAATTCTATATCTAAATTTGTTAAGAATAAATTAAAGCAATTTAAGGTATATTAAAATGAATACAAATGGTGAATTTTAAGTATAAAATAATTTGATTTCGAACTCAGTCGGCTAGATTTATAGCGTAATTATAGTATTATTGTAATGAACGCAAAGTTGACACTTTCCTACGCATGAGCTGCCATTGATTGGTTTTGCGAAATCTTTAGCACCTGCCGCTTGCTGTTAGCTGTTACACAAGGCTCTAACGGTCATATAAACTTGTGTACAGTATCATGTCAATTTGGTTATTAACAGAATAACATAGGTATACCTAATTATTTATGTGAACTAGTTATTATACGTCTCTATACGTAAGGTTAAATGGACTTCTTTACTCGTACTTAATGTTTTGAATGTTAAAAACAAGCGACCCGCACGGTCTTCGCATGGATACAATTTTTTTTTTTTGCAAATTAACAAACCTTCTTATTGTCCAACTTTTATAATACATGTTTAAAAAAATGGCATTTCAATTATTTTATAGATTACTCTCAAGGATTCAGGAAAGAACAGAAAGAGAGTATCATTCATCTAGAAAAAAGTACTGATCCCGTGGGATCATCATGATTAAAAAATACTAACGCCTGGCAAAATAGTTTAATCAGTAATGCAGATGTCAGGCGTTATATTGCCTATATATTTTTTATTTTCTAACGCTTACAAAGTCGCGGGCACCAGCTAGTAGTAATATATATATAGAGTCTATGCTAGTACTATTGATTATTCTGTGCTATTGGCGTGTTACATGTGCTATTTGTCAACATAAAATTTAATAGGTACAATGGCAACATAAAATGTTGGCAAGCCACGGTGGCAAGTGGGTCGCACTTGATGGATAGTCAGTTTTGTCCAGAGTTAATTAGTGACGATTACCATCTGGAGCCTTCGCGGATATTTAAATTGGAACATTTGAATAAACTGCAAGTGTTATTGATAGTGCCGATCAATAATTATTGGTCAATATATTGCCAGCAAATGAAAGACTGCATATTCCTACTGTAATAGGTGCAATAAATAATTTAATTTAATCTATACTATCTATGTTAATATATTAAAGAGGTAAAGTTTCTTTGTTTGTATGTGGGAGGTAATCTTTGAAACTACTCATCCGATTTAAAAAAATCTTTCACCACTATTTAGAATAGAATCTCAGGTTGGACATAGACTAAATGCTCCGCGTGTGAGTAGACGTGGTCATCAGTTATCTAAAAATAAATATCAAAAGGCTTGGCTAAAATCAGATTTTATATATTTTATAATATCTATATTTGTAAGTATAGTAAAAAAAAACTTATTATAATAGTTAGTCGATTTAAAACTAATATAACAAATAAATAATAAACCTACATAGTAAAGATAAATAACTTCTACAATTGAATATTCACCATAGACTAAAAAAAGGACCACTAACTAATATTAACCACAGGCAAAATATCAATAAAAACAGCAGTAAGGAGTCATATTATAACATTGAATATTACAGTCGACAGATATAAAGAAAAGTTATCGATCTAAAATGACACTTAGTGCTTCTGTAATAAGAACTACTATTGTGATAGAGCATGCGATGATTGTACGAAGTTGACTTGTGCTACAATTGCGCAAACTAAAACCCTAAATAGCAAACTTATGAACTTCTCCAATTATATCCTAAATAGTACTTATTGCGTAGAGAATAAAGTTGATATTGACGGTAAATGTAATTTTGTTGTATGTAAAGTAGCTTTATGTCACTGCAATCGCTTCAGAACTGATATTTAACGATTGCCCTATAATTTATGTATTCGAGATTTAAATTATAATGTTTGTAGGCAGTGACGAAAGATTGTGGTTTGAACGTACGTAAACAGACGAACTGTCTGGACAGTGTCCAGATAGTGGAG
The DNA here is from genome assembly GCA_944738685.1 of Synanthedon myopaeformis. NCBI lineage: Eukaryota > Metazoa > Arthropoda > Insecta > Lepidoptera > Sesiidae > Synanthedon > Synanthedon myopaeformis. The sequence continues at coordinate 7,332,310 of OX122932.1, read as the reverse complement.
AATTGGAATAAAAACATATCAAAGATATCAAAGAAATATTATTAATTGGATGTTTTGTATTTATAATATGTATGTATTTACAAAAAAAAAGTAATCAATGTAGTATATCAACTGTCTGGTAACCATAATACAAGCATTAGTTGCTTACTGTGGAACTAGATGGTGCTGTGTGGAATGTGTGAAAATATTTATTTATTTAATTAATTAATTAATTTAAAAAAATGTCAATCGTAGCACTGCACGTCAGAAGTGAAAACTTCACAAATATTTTGAAATCATCATTAAATGGGCCATTTTTTTAAAAATAAAAACTTACCAAGGAGGTTTAATAGTACCTTGGCTGAAAAAAGATTTTTTAACTGTAACTGACTTAAATTTTATTTTTTATACACAAGTTACAGAATCAATTATTGAATTTATGACTTCAATCCGCCGATAGATCAAGAGCATATAGTTATTCAAAATAAATTTTGAAATTTGTGATAATACCAAAAATTTCGTTCAGGAAAACGGTGCCTTGACTCAATTAAAAAAAAAACTCTATTAATTTATAAAACAATTTAACTGGATTTTATTCTTACTTTAATTTTTCCCAGAGCTGATATAAACTAGCCTATCGCGAATAAAGATAACGAATTAGAAAGAGATGTAACTTCATTTATTATTTAATTATTTTTGATTAATGGAAGATTTATTTGAAAGGGCAGTTAGTGTCTTGAGACTTATAAACTTAATAAAAGTTTTTGTAGATATATTATAAGTAAATAAACATGTAAGTTTTATAACAATCATTGTTATAAAACTTTGTAAGAAAAGACATAAAAGTTAATATTATATTTTATTATGGATATTCCCAATGTACAAAAGTTGAGGTAAAGTTTGTCGATGAGTACAATAGAAGCGGCGACGTGACCTAACAAAAATCTATAGAAGAACACTAACAAAGTAAGCAGTAATGTTTATTTGAAACAGGAAACAAAATGGCACACAATATAGTTATAGTAAGTGATTGTAGGTACTAGCGTGAGCGAGAGATACTATCTAAGGACAAGAAGTAATAAAGACGCCTCACAGCAAAATCTAGTGTCCGGAACAAGGAAGGTATTGAGTCGTATTGTGTTGATAGTTCGTCTCCTTTACTTCGCAACGCGCATTTAATAATTTTGTATTTCCAAAAACAATAAAAGTTTGTTTTTTATTATAGATCGGTTTTTTCTTGGCCAGCATTCAGCTGTGTAGCGAAGATGAGGCCTATGATGGAGCGAGCTCATCCAGAAGGTGCCTTTTCACTCGAACTTTGAAAAGATTTGGGTTATATGAGCTCGGAAACACGGACGCCAAAAGGACAAAAGGACAAGGATATAGTCGGCCTCACCGAAGTGTTGTGCAAATTAAAATGTGTTGTCTAAAAATGTTTTTACTAAACTAAATTATATATCAAAGTATAAAAAAAAAACAATTTTGAAGAATTTTGTTTGGTTGTCGGTTTTCCGGATAATTTTTCCAAAGCAACTGCACCGATATTGACGAGACGTTTACTGGCAGATAGGTTATGTTACAAGGAGAAATTTAGGCTACTTTTATTTTAGATTTTTTTTTAAATTATAATAATATATATTATATGCAGCGGCTGGGCGAGTTAGTCATCAATAAGAAGCGCAAACAAATGGCATGACGTCAATTATGAAATTTTTGAAACTATTTAATTTTTGGAACTATTAATAAAGTCTCTAGAACTACAAAGTAATATACGATATAATTGTGTAAGGTAAATACAAAAAGAATATCGACTCCACGCCTTTGTTCTCGGAGTCAACGTGCAGTATTCTAAAAACCGGTTCTAGAACCGCTTCTGCTGTACCCTGACTGCAAAAGTTCATACGAGCTATACCTCCATGTAATATACTATGTAATAGTACAGATTTTGTTTGGTCCAAATACAAAACAATCATTTTTAATTTCTGTTCACAATAAGCAAGACACTGGAACGCTCATTATAATTCTAAATTTATAAGGGTACATTTTTTTTAATTTTATCAAATTAGTCTGACTGTCCACTTGATGATAGACTGGCTATTGTCACACAGATATGCAACTAGGCACGCAAATGTGCTGCCGACTCCAGTTGGACTAAAGGACAAGGGTTTTGGAAGGGACAGGGAAATGGGCTCTGGCATCCCTTACTTATTTACCGAAACACTATATACATATGCTTTTATTGAACAGAGTCCTTCTGTGAGGGTGTGGTTACTGCCGGCAGACGGGCGCACCAATTTATGACTGTAGTGCAGTGTGCCCTGCCACAACATGATTTATATAGGATTAAAATAAAAAATAAAATATCATTTTAACAGAAATTTTTACTGCAGTAGCTCTGTAAAGCAATACACTGAGCCTCTCAACATAAGAGCTCAGTATTTTTTCTTAGCTAGCATGAGATGAAAAATATATTTCCATAAGGCAAATTTTTATCAGAAATATTTTACAATGTCCTGCTCAATATAAGTAAATGTTTCAAGCAGAATCAATTTATTTTAAGGAAATAACCCTTGCTTTAAAATTTACTGTACAATGTAAGTATCTATTTGCATACCTATGTAAAAAATTATATAAATTATCATAAATCGCAACACCCTCTATTGTGAAAACGCTCCACGCGCCGCTATCAGTCTATGACTCGAGTCAAAGCGTTAGACAGTAGCTGTTACCCTCGAGCCACCTATTTCTTAAGTTTCCTGACGAGGTTACAATTATCTTTATTTGTGTACGCTTAACGCGGTTTCGTTTATGTCCTAAGTTAGGTACATTTATTATTAAGGTTCTATTACGGTACGATTAATAGATGGCTATAAAGAGTAATAAAAAATTAATAATTCCTATGACTTCAACACTTTCAATGTAATACAAAATTATCTACAAAAGTGGGGTAGGATTCAATTTTAAATTGATAAATCCACTTTATAAATGTTTATAATCCACTCGTGCGGTGCACATAACGATTTTCAGATAACCAATGCAAACATAATAGTAATCAAATATGGTGTGGGAAATATAGTATTTATTTACTTTATATCTTATGCTGACTTAAGTAATAGCGAGTTTAATTTATCAATAAAAATAAAAAGTTTTTTTACGATATTATAATCGACTTGAATCACGAGCTAAGAAAATTGAGCTGGCTCATAGGGAGATAATCGCAAACCTTTGATGACTGCTCATATACCTGTATGGTCTATGGTCTGCTAAAACGTATCGGGTTCTGCTAAAAACTGAAACGTGGAAATATGGCAACGGTACGAGAATAACATACTAAAATGCCAATAATATGAATAACATTAAGAGATAAGATTTGTATTTTTGTTTGTAATCAATAAAATCAAAAACTACTCAACCGATTTAAAATAATATTTCACTTATAAATAGCTACATTATCAGCGAGTAATGATTTTATAAAATTAGGAAGACGAATTCGCGTGCAACAGCTAGGTTATATTATAACCATTTGTGCAGTGGTCTTTGTTAGTAGAATAAACAAATATTGAATTTATATTTAATTGGGAAGTTTGTTATTGTTGTAAAATCTTACTTTCTATAGGTATAAAATAAAGAGTTGCCATAAAAGAGTTGCAAAGTTTGTGGTCCCTTGTTTAGTACTTAAATGTTAACTTATGTTTATTTCTGGTGTTCACTTTGTAAGCTTTACAGTTCTATTTGACTATAATATAGTCCAAAAGAACTGTAAATTATGTTCTATTTAGAATTCAAGATTCAAGATTTTCGAAGTTTTTAGAATATTCTAATTTAATTTAATTTTCAATTTCGTTGTTTATTCTTTTCTGTTCACCGTCTAATCCATGACCCTGGTCATCATCTCGCCGATTTTTACTTCAAAAAAGACTATGTTAAAGCAAGAACGTGTATGAAAAAATTCACGATGATCGGTAGAGTAGTTAAGGCGTGAAAGCGTAACAAACAAACATATTAGCAATGTCATATTTAAAAATATTTTTATTAAGTAGGTATCTTTTTACTTGGTGTAGTGCAAAGTGTGACAAAAACACTTTGACTTTTCATATTGTATGAGTTATTTTTTATGCGCTGAAGATTTCAAACGAGCGAAAAATATTCAGTTTAAATAAATAACTTATCTTAGTTTATTGACTTACAAATAAAATAAAAAAATTCTACGATATAATTTGTGTGTATAAAATGTGAATATTTATCACGAGTGCCACGTTCATTTCCTCTGATAAACATTATAAAAAAATATATAACTATTATTGTGTTCAAAATAAATAATAAATTTAAGATGAAAACTATGAAAAACCGTGTCATAAGTATGAGAGATTTACTATAACGAAATACCTTATCTGTTCGTTGTTTCTTAAGAAGATATCAATCATCAATACTTATTATCATAAATATAACATCTCTATTTACCTAAAATATTCTGCTCAAATGAATAAAATTACTTTGAATAATTTTTTTGTGGAAATTGTGAAAATAAATAAAAGCATTTTTTATGTGGAATACGTCAAATGTGACGTTCTTTATATTACAGCATAAAAATATAATTTAATTGTAGTTTTCTCTAAATAAAATAATATTATAGATAATAAATTATAATAAACACTGAAAATTATTTTTTTATTATTATTTATTTATTTAAATTAGATACAGATATAAATTTAAAAAATATATATTATAGATTATATACAAATAGGCCTAAAGAATCATAAAAAAAAAAATTTTTACATAAATTAATAAATGTTTATTAAAATAAAAATACCAATATGAATTATAGATAATGTAGAAATCATTAACATATACTTCTAGGAAATTCATGCAACTGTTGAAACGACTAGCACAAGTTATTTTACAAACAATATTATATATCTACATAATGTACCTACATAAACACTGTACATAACAAAATTCAATTTACTAACTCGTAAAATAAATTGGCATGAAATTTTGTGTACCTTGTTTATAGGGTTCAATCAAATAAATAATAAACAAGATGACAGATAGACGGCTTTATGTAGATAAGTGAAAAATAATTTGGTTTTTTTATACTGTACAATAAGTTAATCTGTTATAAAATTTAATGATAACGTAATAAATTGGTTACAAAATGTTTAACTTTTAAAAAGAAACACAACAGAGTAATTTTAATAATTTTGCAGTTAATTTGTATAACAGTTGGAGTGAATTATTCCTTGTATAACTTTTATAATATCACATTTAAATTTGATCGTGTAAATAGATTTGCTAAGATTGATGATAACCTAAGATTTATAAATATTTATTTTCAAAAACCTTTACTTAACTAACCATCACCAATGGACATTAAATGTTATTGTAAACATAATTCAGTCAGAAGACTTCCAAGTAACGATAAGGAAGACCTTTGTTTGAATTATATTAAATGAACTTACTAATCATAACAATTTATTATGAGCGCACTTGGCCTTAACTGCTCTTTAAAATATAATAATATTTAACTATATACCGTATATACTCTTATCTAAACTGCAATTACTACGTAGTGGCCAGTTGTAAATTTATCTTTGCTTATATTACAATATTAACAACACTCGCGTCTATTGAGTGATATCAACAGACTAATAGTACCTATATTTTGCCTTAACAGGGGTTTTTATATTCCCCTGGTCTTTCCTGTGGTTTAAAAAAAAGGTTATGATGACGTTTGACATACCTATTGGTCCAGTGATTAAGGTGCTTGCTTTAATGCTCTGCCTCAGGGGTCCTGGGTTTGACTACCGGCAGGGCCATCTTTATAAATGAACACAAATAGTGGCAGAGAACTCGCTGGTCTTCTGTAAAGGGGTGGCCCTTACAGAAGACAGAAGAGTTAGTAAGGAATGCCAGAATCCACTTCAATATCCTTCTTCCTAATCCCTTATATTAATTCTACTGTGGACGTCGTCGTAAGGATAAAATAGATAATATGAGGATAGAAAAAAGAACTTGGACATTTCATACTTGTGATACAAAATATATAACAAAACATGTATATATAATTTTTTAGAAGACCTGACTGTTAGTCCACTGGTCTACTCCTGTACTAGTTACTTACTGTCTATTTACATAGAAGTTCTGAAAACAAGTATTTTCAATATAAAAAAAACTGCAATAATTTCTTCAAACTCAATGTTACATTCAGGAATAAACATTGGATGGAAGCAAATAACCTGTTTACTTCAGTACTACAATATTACGTTACAACCAGTATTACTACAGCGAGATACTTCGGCGCGTGCGCAGATCAAATCTGTCTAACTTCGTTTGCGCTGTGACACGGCCATTATCGACATCGATAAGAAAATAATTTATGTTCAAGCGACAATAGTTCGAAGGTTACACATGTCGTTATCTACGATTTACACATGCGTTTGTTTTGAGCTAATTAATAAAAGGAAAACACAGACATTTGTTATTACGCTTTTAATAAAACTAACTCTTATGTAATTTTAGATAAATATATTTCTCTAGATTTTACATAAATGTAGCGCGAGGCTTTGGTTGGTTAAACACTATACCTATTCGAATTCCAATTTCGAATTTTAAAAATGCCAATATAACTATTATAACCAAAGATTTAAATCGATTTAAATCTTTGATTATAACTATGTTCAAAATGATTAATGATAAATATTTTTTCTCAAAAACATTTACATAACTTCTAACCTCTTTTAGAAAAAGGTTTAGCAGATGCCCCGGGTGTTTCACAAAGAAATTGTAGTCGATATTACCGTTCCTGCTTTTGCTAAACTCATAACAGACATAACAAGAAATATTAAAATTTGATATTGTTGCAACAATTGGTTAGCAATAAGTATCTAACAGAAAAAACAATTTTGTTTATTTATAGGTACAGACGCAAAAAAAAAACTTAAGTATCGATATATTTAATTCGTTAAGGTACATCGCTATTCAACTCTCGGTTTGTCGTATCGGGCAAACGGTATTGTGGTGTAGAGAAAATATAATATTATGTGGTCTCTAAATGAAAAGATAATGTAATAGGATAGCTGGAGTGCTGAGTTAAAGTGGTAATGACAATTTTATCTTTTATTATTTTAACAAAGAAACCGCTATTGAATATCTAAAAAAGACAATAATTATTTTATAAATATGTAGTAAGTGCTCAAGTTGTGAATATTTTTAAAACCTAATTAACAGTTTGGGACAATTGTATCGGTCTGTTTATGCTTTTGCCGACGACTTCGCCCACGCTAATTTTTTTTTTGATGGTAAAACAATTATTCAATCTTTATTGCTCATATTATATTTTTGTTAGGCGTGGAATTTTTATTTTTAGACATGCTTTTGACGGGTCATATTGAAAAATTATGGACAATATCCAGCAGTGGACGTCCTGCGGCTGAAATGAGAATAATGGTGAATCTATATTAACATTATAAGGAGAGAAGATTTGTGTCTTTGTTTTGTAATGAATAAACTCAAAAACTACTGGACCGATTTTAAAAATTCTTTCACCTGTAGAAAGCTACATTATCAGCGAGTAACTAATATACATGTATAATAATAATAATGTATAAAGCTGAAGAGTTTGTTTGTTTGGTTGAACGCGCTAATCTCATGAACTACTGGTTCGAATTTAAAAATTATTTTTCTATTAGATAGTCCATTTATGGAGGAAGGCTTTAGGCTATATAACACCATGCTTATATATATATATATATCTATAATTATACTTAATTTCGATTTGCGCCAACTCTAGCGCCATCTGTCAGTGAATAGTGACATTAAATATAATACTGGCAGACTGCAGTGACAAAAAGTTTTATTTTCATCGTATCAGATGGCGCAAATAGCTGATTTTTTAAATTTGTTTTTGCGATCTCATCGTATAATAATAACTCATATTTTTTTATATAAAAAATATATATATTTATATATTTTCTTTTTCAAAGCGGACGAAGTCGCGGGCACCAGATCGTATTTTATAAAGATACGCGACGAATTCGAGTGCTGAAGTTAATAATTAATAATTTCATTATTACGTTGCAACTGGTCTAAATCTCTCAACGCACAACACTTTCGGGTCCATTATCACTGCAATTCCCGTGTTAACTGTTGTTAGTATTAACGCGGTATGTTTCTGTAACCGCTTAGATAAATCAAAAGTTAAATGCCGCGTTCTAACATTATGTGACTACTTCTGACACATATTTATTGCACTGTGGCTTACGAGACTCTTCATGTGAATTTAAGTACTACCTAGAAAAGGTCAAGAAAAATTGCATTTTAAAAAGAACATTTAATTAACCTTAATTTTTATTGCAAACCTAAACCAATTTTACTGTAGTAAAACAAGTATAAGGGAGTTTGTTTATTTATATCTTTATTTTATTTCAGATATTTCAAGTCCATACCTAATTATAGGCCAAGACCACAAAAAGTATTTTTTTACGTCAATTAACAAGTAATCCAAGCTATTTCAGAAATAATAATTAAAGTTTGATATGATAAAAAAGTGTTTATGATAAAAACATGTTATTCAAATTATCATAATTTCATACTGTATTCTCTGTAACATAAAAATTACATAAGTGCATAAAATAATGAAGTAATAAAATGTTACTTCTATTTGAGTATTAATACATTAATTTCCATAGTTTTTGTGAGAATCTACTGGTTGTGGGAATGTTAACATTTATATTAAATTTTTAAAATGATATTTTAAATATATAAAAACTTCAATTTATCTATTACTCGATTAGAAATAACAGAAAAAAAATTAGAAGAAAAATTATCATTTGATTTCAGTTAGTGATTTCAGTTATCGCCTAGCTTGCACTTTAAAACACACCTTATAATAAGGTGTTAAGCTACCTTGATTCTTTTATTAATTCAGCAATTTAACTGTTGAAGATATTGAAGATTTTCTAATCGACCCTTTTTCTTTGCGATCCAGTGTATTAACCTCTAGAACTTCTGTCATACAGAGTTACTTTGTCTAAGGTAATTCAGCAATTTTGTTATGCTCAAACCTCTATGTTTAGAGTTATGATTTATTGCAAGATGTTACTATGCAAAGTAGCATCTTGAAAATACTAAACTGCTTGTGTTTAAGCCACATTAAAATTTATGCTTACAGATCGCTCTATTACTACAAAAAGATACAAAAATTACTACAAAATACACACATATATAACAACTTTGATGTCCAAAATGCATATTTTAGACAGTTGCTACAATTACTTAAAAAAAAAGAATAGTATCAATTTAACTAGGTTATTTATTAAAAGTCATTGACTTTTCAAAGAATCTTTGTAGAGATATTAGTGGTGGTCATTACAAACGATCAAAATAAACTAAACAGTCTCTGAGGTCTGGCCGTTCGTCATCAACATCATGCAATAGTGTATATCACGCTACTAGCGATAATGTGTATACTTATGGCATAGTTATGGGTTTGTGACATACAGTCGCAGCGTTTAGTAACTTTTCGTTAATGTTAAAATTTTTAAATTAATATTATATGGTATTAAATCCACTGTTCCCTTTATTTGTAAGTATGAATCTAAGTACGTGAAGAATAGCGGTAATATTTTTAGAAAAACGTTTTTTGACTAAGTTATATTATTACGTTGGCGGGGCACCGATGTCATGCCATATATAACGTCCCTGCGACCTCGCCCATCTACGGCAACGCCAGGAAGTCGTTAGGTCTTTAGCAAAAAGGTATATTATATTATTATGTAATGTGTGTTGCCAGTGATGACATATGGCATTCAAACGTAGTCTCTAACTATTTGGTCTCGTAAGAAAACTCAACGTCACTCAATGAGCTATGGAAAAGGCTATGCTCGGAATTACATTGCGATATCGAATCAGGGACCGTAGCAAGCACACTTGGCTAGGCCCTCAGTAGGGGCCTTGTCAAAGTCACATTTTAAAAACGATAACGAAGTTCGAAAGAATAAAATGTATGGGATGTATCACGTGATTTAGCCACGGCATATGTCAATCCCATACATTTTATTGTTTTCGGACTTCGTTATCGTTTTAAATTGTTACTTTGACTAGGGCCCCTGGAATAAGGAGATCGGTAGACAAATAAAAGTTACCGACATTATTACTCGTATACTCGTTTTCCCTGCCTGACTATCACGCACAGCCAAAACTACCTACTAAAAAGTCTTGAATTAAAAATTAAAAACGTTCGCTTTTCATACTGCACGGCTGTATGTCTCTTATGTGGGTCCATTAACTGGATATAAAAATTATTTCTTATTTTACAATCAACTGCCATCGCCTCCATTATTGCTCTCTGTCACGATGACGATGCGCAGGCGTCTTCGGTCGCGTGTGGTTTACGTTCGTCATTTTCAAGTGTCAAACACTTCCCTCGAGTAAGGAGAGAGGTGACACTGTGCTACACAGTGTCATCATTGCATACATTAATTATTAACTTTGACCTTTAAGTAATAAGTTTATTATAGAATCTAAACAATTGCGCGTGTCCATTTATAGATTCTAACAAATTATCTATATAAATATAAATAAATATATTAAAATATTAAGTTAGTTGTATAGCTACCCTTCAAAAACTCGAAAAGTTCTGCACCGAATTTCACCGGATAAAAGAAGAAGGTTTGTATATAAATGTATTCCGGGCGAAGCCGGGAACGGGTCACTAGTATAAATATTTATTTCAGTTTATGTAGACACTTTCTAACCGGCGTGAGTTGTTGGAAAACAAATACGGCGTGGACACGTGCTGCTTGGTGTTATGGTTTTAAGTCGTACAAAAAGTATTAATGATTAACAAATGTTAAGTTTTTTCTTAATGGGTGCAGTAATGAGACTGTAATGCATGAAACTGTATTATCATTATCAAAGTACTTACTTTGTATTCAATGCACCTATTGTTATGTTAAGATCGTCAGACAGACTGACCACTCGATTTTAGGTGGTTATATTATACAAGGCTTCCAACGATAATTAATAAATTAAATAATTAATATATAATTAATAAATTATATAATTAATAAATTATATAATTAATAAATTATATAATTAATATATAATTAATAAATTATATAATTAATATATAATTAATAAATTATATAATTAATATATAACTATTTATTATTATATAATTAATGTCAATTATAGGGGAGTTTATGCATAAATAGTTAATAAAAGCATGATAGATAAAACTAGTATTAACATAATGTCTATAAAAATTAAAATGGCATAGTACCATGTACATACACAATTATAGACAACCAGTGAATGATGTCAAATGTATTAGCAAGTATTTATACAAAACCAAAATGCATTTCCATAATGCAAACAAAAGCGTTATGACAGAGATGCTTGCATTAATTCCGATACAAACTGTCGATAATATGAATGCCACTAAAACATTTGTAAAAGTCGTGACTATTGTAAATGTCCCATCCATTAATTCTGCATAATAAGTGCATCCACAAGATAAACGTTGAAACAAAGCAATAGATGTTTTAAAATTTACCGTTTCACAACTTTATACGAATGTAAAAAAAGTTTTAGTGATACACGATTCAGATAAGCAGGTACGGAGTCAAATAGCTGATGAGTCAATTAGCTTTATAGTTAAGTATAAGTTAAGTAAGTTGAAATATGAGTGGATGAGGTAACGAGTGACTCAAGCCATTTCAAATAGATAATTCAGCACAATTCCTGTTGATTCGTGAATTTATAACAGTTGTTATTAAAGTGTTAAATCAACGAATTTAATTTATTAAAAACGTAACCAGCTTATTATTTGATTGAGTCATAATATATAAAAATATACATTTATTTAAGTAGGTATATCCATTATTTACAGCAATAGACTAACCATATTGATACAATGTCAATTAGTAATTTTTTGAGTAAATTCAGACTAAAAAGACCAACCAATCAATCAATTGATTTTGTCAAAAAATTCTTGATGTTGATGTAATATTTTTTGAAGGTTTCTTTTTCTTTTCAATATACGCCTTCGCCAAAACTAAGTATCCAATCAGCCAGTCTAACGATCTACACAAAAAAATAAATTAAAAATAAATAATGTTTTTTTTTTACACCTAAATCTAAAACACCAGTAGACTAAGTCCAAAGCAATATTTCTAAATAAAAACTGTCACAGTCAAATTGGAAATGAGTCTCTTTTTCTTGACTCTGAATTACTCTATTTTCTAATGTACATTATAAATAATGTTTAGCAAAAACTTGAGTGCCAATTTATCAGGGCAACTACAAAGTGCCATCAAGTACTCGCGAAGTGCTGCCATTATGTCTTGGAACAAAATATTAAGTAAAAACACACTGGAAACGACACACTATCCAGATGAATTCGATATAGCTTTGCTAAATGAAGCGTAACGCCCATAGGTCTTAGTTGAGTTGCTTTCTTATTTTACTTCTGTACGTACTTCTTGGTCTCCAACTAAATATGTGTCAACCAATAATAGACCTTCCCACATGGAGATAAGATTCCCGGTATTGGATCTTAGTGGTTTTCCAACTGCAACTGTATATTGGTTTAATGTAACATCAGATTGTCTATTGAAGCTTAGTTGGGTTTGTTTGCAAATGATTTATGGTTTCGTTCCGGTCGCTTTTAAGTTTTATTGTAATACGTTATCAGGTTTTATGTTCGTGGATGTTTGCTATTAATGACCGTAGTGATATTTTATAAACTCTTTTTATTTTGTGTAACACAAAGAAAATATGAAATTTATATTTTACAACACAATACTCGTACATAATTTACTAGAGTTACGAAATTCCTCAAAGTTAAGTCAAGTCAGATTCCTAATCAAAGCATTATTAAGTAATAATTGTACAGAGACTGCAAGGATGAACCCACCAGAAACCCACCAGAGAGTGTAGTACACAATGGTAGTACCTATTACAGATTTACAGTCTAACTAACTAACAAGGATAACTACGCAAAAAGAGTTAGTTAGTTAATATTTGGTTCGTTTATAGTTATTTATACTCGTATGTAGTTTAAGATTAGTAGGACACAGCATTCCGCAGTCAAACTATTTGGAAGCCGTTCTGGTGTTAGTAATCAAACCGTTTACAGCCACAGTGAAATAAAAGCATTTGTGCTGCTGTGTTTCGGTGTGCGAGCAAGAGATAAAAAATAATCAAATAAGTACAGTGTAATCGCTTCTAAAATTGGTACCAGATTTAAGTATTTTTTGAATGGAATAAACATTAAATTGCGCATTTCTTATATCAATGTTGGCATGGGTTAGTCCAAGTACTTCTACTATTAGTTCTGCGATAGAATAGTTTAGACAAAAAAATATCCAACATCGCACTTATTGCTTGTATCAATAGACGACGTAGCGTACCATCTATACTAATATTATAAATACTAATATTATAAAGCTGAAGAGTTTGTTTGTTTGGTTGAATGCGTTAATCTCAGGAACTACTGGTTCGAATTAAAAAATATTTTTGTGTTGCATAGTCCATTTATCGAGAAAGGCTTAAGGCCATATAACATTTTGAACGCGGACGAAGTCGCGCTCATCAGCTAGTTATGAATATGAATTAAAATTAATTATATAGGAAAATGCTATTAAAGATTTCTCAATTACTTTGGACACATGGCCCGCAGTGAACCAGAAAACTTGGAGAAACTGGTGGTGGTTAAAAGAGTGGATGGCAAGAAGTCCCGAGGCGGTTTCCTAGCCCATGGACAGACCAAGTTGTGGCTCTTACAGGCCTTACAGTTTCGAAGGCTATTTTGTATCAAAATTTTCAAAGGAAATTTACCTTTGCCCTAAATATCTCTAGTGATATTAAAATAGAATTCTAGATAAAATCAAAGTTACATCATTTATTGTTCCAGCCATCGGATAAGGGTCGTGTCACATTACACCTCTAACTTCAAATCGAAAGTTAATCTGACGGTTAATAACCTTTATAATATGATTGATCGAACTAATAGACAAATTTCCTATTTCTGTTCCACAATCTAAGTATTGGAATTGTGCACTTAATGGAGATACAAATACGGTTTATTTTCTATAAAGTGAAGCTTTAGAGGATTTTTTGGTTATTGGTTACTTTAAATAATTTTGTTTTGGGGTTACAGCAAGTGAGAGATTAAGTATAGGCATAAGTGATTGAACTTTATGGTCGAATTAATTTGATGTTTTCGAACGAGCTTGGGTGATTGTCGAAATGACAACTTGCCATCGGGCGAAAGCAGTTTGTTATTTTATTTTATAGTGGATAGAATTAATTATTATTATCTTTTTGTTGGATTGAAAGAATTTGAAATACTTTTTATTCAACATGAGCACATTTTTTTCTAAAGATTACATACAAAAATTAAATAAAAAAATATAAAAAGTAAACTTACTACATAAAGTAGGAAGGTAATATCTCCACTATTAATAACTGGACTCGCACTTACCTGAAAATAAATAAATAACATAATGAAAAATAATAATATAATATACATAGTTTCAAATAATCTAAGCTTATTTTTAATCGGAATGTTAGTTTGTATGCTCAAACATTTTTGTAAATTAATTACAGCTTGTATCGAAATATAAGTACAAAGGACATTCTAATATTGTTTTTAAATATTATAGTAATAGTCACATAATTAATTGAAAAATAAAATAAAAATAGAATTTTTTAAACCTTTGTAGGTTGAATTGCGTTGATTACTTTAATAAGCCTTTAATGAAATACAAATATAATTATTTCAATAACAAATATTGTAATAATTGTGCAGGTATGTAAGTTTAATATTAACAAAGAATTTATCTTGGTTCGCCTTATTCAAAATAAAACCGCAAAATGTTATTGTTTCTGCGAAGAGTAACGCAATGTCTAGAATTCGAACAGGAAAATATATCGTTTTTAAAGTTTTCTTCGAACCTTTAATACATCGATACCCAGTAATTTTATCCAACCGTTTTATTAAATATGAAATAAAATAAGATTTCATTAGTTTGTGACATTGCATCAAGAAAATATTAAAGTATATTATATAATAATAATAGCCTTTTATTCAGATCAACTTAACCATTAGGTTAACTTAACAATATTTTATTATAAATACAAAAAAACTTATGCTTGTATTTGTCGCTTGCTTGTTTTCTGAAGATCTGTTTGCCAATCGGCAAAAGCCTCCTCCAACCTTTTCCATTCTGATCTTTCCTGAACCACTCTGTTCCAAATCACTCGTGCCACTTCTCTGATGTCATCATTCCACCTTTCTGAGGTCTACCTCTCTTCCTTTTACCTTCTCTGGGATACCATCTTGTCACTTTCTTACTCCATTTGTCATGTAAAGTATATTACAAGTGAAAAAAAAAAACCCCTCTGGTATTTCACAACGTGATAGTGACATTACAAATTGAATGGACCTTAAACATGTTATAAGTTACACTCTGTAACAATATTATCAAGATTGAAAAGGAGACGCACAAAAACAAACTATTTCCACCATCAATTTGATATGGCGATCTAGATCTATCCTCGAGGCGATCGCTGTATTCAAGATAGTCACACACTGATAAATTAACTGATGGTCGGCTCACTTAAACCCGGTAGCTTAATGTGGTGATTCAAACTATTAAAGTTTTTATTTTCTATAGACCAAGGGAATAATAGCTTCATTGTGGATTTCTAAAGAAATGAGCAATTCAGCTCTTCTGTAACTACCCCCTTACAGAAGAGAACCGTAAAATAATATTGTTGTGTGTTATATTTCGGTAAGTGAGTTAAGGATGCCAGAACCTATTTCTCTCTCCCATTCTAATTTCTATCCTTAGTAATTGTACTATTAGGTACCTATTCTGTGCCTTAGGTAAGATAGGAATTATTATTTAAATAAAATTACGGGAAATACGTTAATAATTGGTACATGAACCTAAACAAAAATCTATTTTAATTTTCGATTTCATCAACGCTACAACTGCTAGCGTCTCAGTAACTTTAAATACCAAAACTCACCGCAACCATGGTATGTGAAAAATATTATAAAGCTATATCTGCTGTTGATTATAATAGAAATATACTCAGTTGCAATATTTTATTAGAGACAGCTAGATATTATATAGCTTCGGCAATCTAAATGGTAAGATATAATGCTAAGCAGTGAAGAAGACAATGATGATTAACAAAGAGTGTCACAATGTTCAGACTAAATTACGATTAACCTAATGCGAGAATTGAAAAAGTTATAAGGATTCTGTAGTACCGAAACCCTAAAAATCAGATAAGAAACGAAACAAAAAACATACCTATCTATAGACAGATTGGTATAATCCAGTTTACTGCGTCGATTTATAACAGAACTGGTTTTATGATTGCCCAAAATCTGGAGTTAACTCCTAATGAGTGGTTCGGTCCCAGCTACATTCGTGTGCATTGTAATTTTTATAACTTAGTACAAGTCACGTTTTTATAATAGACGTGTTTCTTGAAACTTAACTGCCAACTTGCCTCAATTACACTTAAACTCTTTTAAGTAGGTACCATTTACTATTATGTCAAAAACAAGATATTTTTTAGATTAAGGATTTAGATTTCCTAAATATTTCATTTTGCCTAATATTACAATTTAACTAATAATTTAGGGGCCTGTTACATGCACCCTTACAAATGTGAGGTCTGGCTGTATGCAGTTGATCAGCGCTGGTGAGAATGTGGCTTAGTTATCTTTTATTAATTTTTAATTTAATTTAATTATTAGTAGTCATCTCACACATCGATATAAAAAACAAATTACTATTTGGAAATAGGCTCAGGCATCTCCTAATTACATACAGAAACAACAGAACTCGAACTGTTATAAACTGGTCATCTGTTATAATGACTCCATATGAGCTGCAGTAATTACTGCAAAATTTAGCTATAACTGATTATAATGTCATTTACATGAGATAAAATTTTATTTTTCACATAAAAATTTATAATATGATAGACTAGGTTTTTGCTCGAGGCCTCTTCCAAGCCATTAGGTGTTAAAACATTTATTCAATCTTAATTGCTGATTATATTTCTGTCAGGCGTTGAATTTTTAATTGTTATTTTTAAATGATCTCTCAGGAATAGTACTGTTTTTCTATATTAATGGTACCCTATGTCCTTTTTCGTATTCTTGACAACGTGTACGCAAAATTTCATGATGATAGGTTGAGTAGTTAAGACGTGAAAGCGTAACAAACAAACAAACTCACCTTTGCATTAAATAATATTAAGGATTTTTCTTTAATATGTCTTTAAAAACAACTTACTTCATACTTAGAAGTTGTAACACGAACGTTTTAAGCACCACTTTGTTTCAACTTAATAGACTAATAATACAAACGATCCACTATAAAGCAGTGGCCTCTGTTTATTATATATAAGACAATACCTCTTTCTCAGGCAATGAAGCGTGTAATTTTGTAGAAATTACTATGATGTCCGCTATGAGAATGTTTATTATGTAAAATATTGAAGTCTTCGTAATTTAAAGAGATTTCATTTATGAGTTATAAAGTTTATTCCCTGTGCTCAGAGTAATAGATGATATAATAATTTTTTTTTTAGAATATTATTAATAGGTTTAGTATGATATTTTAGAAATAAAGTGTGTATAATTTTTAGAATTCAATAAAATATTCCGAAATAAAAAAATTAAAAAAAAAGTAATTGTTTTTGGAGGTGTCAAAAATATTGAATTCTTTTTAGATTTATTTTAAGGCGATTTAAGATGCGAAATATTGTTTTTTTTTTTCTATTTATGTAAAAACTTAATTAGGTATTATTATATGAGTATTGTATAATAAAACTTCCGTGAAAAATTATCTAACTGATGGTAAAAACCGCATCAAAATCTGTTGTGTGGTTTAGAAGAAAGGCAGACACGGAAAGCGACTTTAAATTATTTAAACTATTTAATGCGAAAGTTTGTATGTTTGTTACTCAATCATGCAAAAGCGACTGAACTGATTTGCATAAAATTTAGCACAAATTTTTTGTGTCCTATGAGATTTAAAAAAAAAAAAAAAAACGAACTACAGCGTGTAAAGTTGCGGACGCATCTATAAATGTCTACTAAATGCAATCTCTATATTTGTAAATGCTCTGTAAAATGTGTTGACTGGAGACAATGGGCCAGGCCGAGTGCTTTGTCTTACAATAATTGGTCACACGTGGTTTCTGCAATAGTGTTTTAACATCTGTTCTAGACACGATTCAATGGCTCGTTCGTTTCAAACGCTGCCTTCAAACACTACGAGTATGCAAGTATATTCGTCACGGTGCAAATGATTTTATTAACTTATCAAGTTATCTTGAAATCTATACTATATTTATAAATATTGTAGATACCCAAGAGTATTAACATTCATAATCGCACATATTAAGAATTAAATAAATATAGTAGTAACAGATAATATTGTGTTATCAAACTGTTTGATAATTATTTTCAATACAATACGCACTCATTAATTTACTTGTGGCATCTATAATTTATATGAATTTGTATATAGAAGATGTCTTTCTGTAGGCATAACCGCTGACTCCTGAACCAACAGATTTTGATTATATATTATGTACCTAGGTAAGTTTTTATTTAAATAGAAAAAACTTTTTAGTGAGATATTTTCATATAAATGAGATATTTAATATTTATGTGTATAAATATAAATAATTTGATACATTAAGTTATTTAGTATGTGCTTTAAGCATAGATTTTTTTATAGTGTAGAATTAGCATACAACAAATGTACCATTCAGCATTTAACCGTTATTATAGTGATTGTGTATATAATAATATATGTAATAACCGACAGTAGGTACATACAATGTACAAAGAGAATAGCTTATGTTGTAAAAGAACAGAAAATAGACAGAGACTGTTACTTAGGTCATACTTCTATGGTTTTCTGAAATATTATCTATAAAGCAAAAACATTATTATAAAATTGTATATAATTTTACATAATAAAGTTTGACTCTAAACTCGTCTACAGTTCAGACAACAAAAGGGAATAAAAATAAATTAGAGACCTTAACAAAAAAGTAATAAAATCCGATACAGGTAATCCTATCAAAAAGCTATAAAATGTTTTTACTTTGAAAGAGGTAGCGATGAATCTAAGGTTAAAAAGGTTTAAAGATACAAGCGATTACAATACACAGATTTACAATTCAAGCCAATAAATATTTTGGAGTACAAAGTTTTAGTTTTAATATAAAAAAAAATTACTCAGTGCAAAAATATTTATTTGTTTATTTTTTTTTACTCGAGCTGGTGCCCGCGACTTCGTTCTTGAAAAATGAAAAATATATCACTTGAGATATTTTTGTTTTTATTTAGATGATCCCTCGGGAACCTAAGAGAGTGTTAGTTTCCAAAGTACGATTTAGGCTTTTTAAAGCGTACTGTAAATCTTCCTGCAGGGTTGGAAGCACACCTGTACTCACCCTGGTGCTGCTTGTGTCCTTAGGCGACGGTAACCACTAGCCCTCAAGACCGCGTCTAAGCTGCCACCCTTTATTATAATAATAAATATAATATGTGACAACTGTAGGTAGTTTTTGATTTTTCTTTAATTTTTCATACATCTTTTTCTCGCTTTAAATATTCTTGCCAACAGATTCTCACATTAATTTATTAAAAGCTATGAAAAATGTAATAAATATCTCAATGTTTCTTGTTTACCAACCATTAAACTGACCTTTAGTGACTTACTTCATCTTTTTCAATGGACCTTTTTCAAAGGTGTGAATTAATTAAAGTTAACTTATACAAATTTTGTCCGCAGGGTTATGAAGATATTTCGTATACAATACAAAGTTTATGGACCGCGAAATTGGTAATGTAAAGTCAGGTCAACATGAATTAAAAACTGGTCCAAATTTTGATTCAGTGTTAATTGTCGATGTCTAAAAGTGAAATGAACTTGAGTTATTGCTCATTGTGTCCCATGCTAATATAAAAAATTTCTTATAACTTGTTTTTAATGATGACCCCGATCTGTAAAGTACAAAATTTCTGTGGTCACAATATCCAAATTTAACTATAGGTTCAGTCCCTTCCACTAGTAATAGTCCGATTTCTCTCAGGAAAGTGCTTATATAGGCCATACGTTTAACTTATATTGACTGGTTCTATTTCGTTCAAGTGATATTATAAATCTCAAAGTATTTCCTATCACCATCTTTATGATTCGAACCATGTACGTTTACCTAGTTTTTAACAGTAATTTTGTATAGACAACTCTTAATTAAGTCTCTAGCCAGATTTACCGTTACACAAAACATTTATGAACACATTTAAAAGCGCCACTGACGCTACTGTCTTTAATATCCCGAAAATATACATGAAGGACGAATTCGAATTTCAATAAACATAAAACACCCAAGCTCTTTTAAATTCTAAACTCGTTGCAATAAATTATCATTCGTTCCACAGCCTTCGACGTTGGATCGGAGAGAGAAAAAAAATATCGAATCGGGGCTAGGAGTGAGCCCAGACAAAGCTCTATTGAACATGTCTGGACATGTATAAGAAAAGAAAATAAAAACAGGCACCTGTTTTGTACAACACCTGTGGAATATGTAAACCTTCTCAACGTATCATACTACGAGTTGGAATCGTGGATTTTCATAAAAAAAGTAAAACAACTGAATCCAAACCCATATACTTATGTATATCTGTAAAGGATGGTGTAGACCTAGGCAAAGAAAATCTTTGGGTGTAGGTATCTTTGCATTTCACGAGTGCGCTTGAGTTTGATTGTTTTGACGTCTTATTTGTATATGTATTGTATACAAAATTCCAATGTTCACTTGCTTTTTATTTTTTACTAGCTGGTGCCCGCGACTTCGTCCGCGTTAAACGATGTAAGGTATCCTATCCTATGTCCTTTCTGGTGTCCCAGACAACGTGTATGCAAAATTTCATGGTGATCGGTTTAGTAGTTTTTGCGTGAAAGAGTTACAAACATCCATACATCCAAACATACTTTCGAATTTATAATATTAGTACGGATTATTTATATGTCAGTGCTATCCCTTGTATGTACATATTATAACACGTAGGTATGTACAAAAAAATACGTCAACGCAATCAAACTCACGCGCACGTGAATTGCAAGAACTATATTTATTATTCTTATGCAAATAAAACCTAAATTATTATTGTCATTATCTGTAATATCTAAATGGGTACTGGTTTTTTTATCGCACACATATTTAAATTCTGATGATTAAATTTGAAAACAATTTAAGTACTACAGATCTCCGATTAGAGCAGATAAGATAATTTGGGTTTGTTTTTTCATTTCTGTATTTTATGTACTGAGACTGAGTTATCATATCTCTTTTTCCAACCCTCTAATGTTTCCCTATTAATCTGAGCTACTATTTCTTAGCGAAATTCAACTAACAAGCTTTCAACAATAGAGAACCAGTTACAAAATATCTAGTCCCTATCTTTTGCTCGCTCTAATTGACCCTATTCTAGATAACTTGATTCCGATTAGAATTACAGATTCCTATTTATCAAAGTTAATCTCGGCCGTATTGCAATCAGATCCAATTGAATACTGACTTGAAATACAACTTCAAGTTTTAGATCTTGACTCTGCAAATAAACGGAAATAGTTCAGTTTGTATTTATTTTACTTGCCCACGCGATAACTAGATTTAGACAAGAGGAATTAGATTATTTATTAACGAAGACACGTGCATATATTTTTTTAAAATAATTTTTAATACACAGATAAACTATCTAACAAGCTATAATTAACAATTATAAACTAACCACCGATACCACCGTTTTTGTTTCCATCAAAACCTTCATTTATTTTTATCTTAATTTTTTTAAATTTAGTTACTTAGTATTAAAGTATTAACAGAAACAAATATTTAAAAATCTTAATTTAGTAAGATTGTCACTTGAGTTGATAAGCGACTTGATCCATTCACCTAGCAAAAAATTCTAAATAGCGAATAGGTGTACGCTTTTACAATTAACAATCAATAGTCACTCTAGGAATCATAATATTATTTCTCCATAATAAAGCCACACACACCTCCAAATGGTCTACCGCGAATCTCGCCGACTGATGTGTAAAACAGATGTATAAAAAACAGTTTACGACCCATATTCAGACCTCAGAATATACACAAAAAAAATTCATAAAAATCGGTCGAACCGTATAGGAAGAGTTTGGTTACAAACACTGTGACACTAGAATTTTATATATATATAGATTAGTAATGTCATATATATTTTTTTATGTATCGCTACGACCAATAACTAATGAGCAAATATGGAATTACATAGTAATTGATAAATAACTCCCGTTGGCAAGTGATCTCTTAAATTTAGCATTGTATTTTTGTAACTCAAAGAGTAACTCAAATGTATTTTTGTAACTCAATAAACTCAAAGAGTAAATCAAATGTAATGTAACTCAAAGAGAACACATTCTTTATAGTATATGTGACAGTAATAATATCTGTCCACATATCTATTTACATATTAGAGGACTTGTTTACATTAAATGTTAAAATTATTCACCACAGTAACAAGTGTGGTGTATTCGGTACGCATTTGTTACAAGTAACAACCGTTGCAAACCACAAACTTTACGCATAAATAAAACTCAAATTTGCATACTGACCGAATAATAACAGTATGCACTTGTCGATAGAGTGAATTAAATGGTTTGGAAATAACCACTTTGATTCATATATATAGTATGATATTAACATTAAATATTTCATTTCATTTTAGTAAATGAAATGAAATATTTTAATGGAATAAAATATTATTATTAAAAGAAAATCTAATTGATGGAACGTTGCTAAAGAGTTATAGAAGCGGAGTTGCTTAATAGAAACAATAACATTCTAAAATTAGATTATAGTACAAGCGGCTACCGTAAAAAAAAAATGGTGATCCAGAATAAGTAAAAAAAAAAAATGGACTTTATAACTTTTGGGATATTAGACAAATAAGGACCAACGGTCTGGCGACCTGTAACTTGACCAATTTTTTTTTTAATAATATTTTTTCCAAACTTTTTTATATTCACAAACCTTCCTCGATTATCGCTGTTTCCATTAGTGAAAACCTTATCAAAATTAGTTGGGTGGTTTAGAAGAAGTTAGCGGAAAAACAGAACGAGGGAAAAGAGACCTTTTTTTTTATAATATAATAGATAGATGGATTAGTTATTTGTTGTTTAAAAGTACAGTCTTGTTTTAAAAAATGTCACGCCATTGATGAAAAATTGACAGTAAAAACGTATAGATAGTCCTTAAGGCTTCACCGGGAATGAATTAAAACAATGAGAAACAAAAGTCACTATATTTAAAAAAAACATTATGATCTTTGAAATCGTTGAAGCATCTCTTTCCACTTCAATCGTCAACGGAATAGGTTTGAACTAAGTATATTCAAAAAGCATGACACCGATCAACCAATTCTTACTAATCTTTTTTTGACCAATTTTAATTCTGTATCGATAGTTTTTCTTTAGTATCATCGTTTTCTACGGTTTATTGTCGTATTTTGTCATTACATAAAGAACTACGACGATACTTTTCTATTCTAGAATTTATTAAAGAATTATTTTTGTTACTTAACCTGTATATTAACTACGTGTCCGAATTAACTCTGTTTGTCTTCTTAAAGTATCCCTACATTATTGGTCAAATATTCAAACGGTCAAATCATGTTAAGGTTAAACAGACTGTTACTGTCGTTTAATATGCATTTATGTATCAGATCATAAGTCACTTGTTATGAAATGTGATTCAAGAAGAGATCGGTTTACGTCGTAATTAGTATAACGGAGAATAAAAATTAAAGGAGAAATATTTTGTAGAATGATATTATACTATTCTTCTTAAAGTGCTATTCTCTATTACTGGAGATTGGCCGTCAGTCCTGAGACAGACGGGACACTTTCACGCGGACGAAGCCGAATGCACCAGCTAGTAATATTTATTGTAATCAAAATATTGAAGTAATGGAATTACGTTTACTTGATACTTTACTGACTTCTTCAAGCAAGAGTAAACTTATGTACAAAGAATGCGTAATAAATAGTTTACAATGGCCGATTTCGATTTCTTCGTTCACGATCCTACGATCTAGATCGATTTTCGCTTTCGAATGTCGAGTTGTTCGAGTCCACTGCCAATGTTAGCCTTTGGTTTAAGTCATATGTTACCAGCGTTAATGTAAGTACCTACTATTTTTTGTCGTGAATCTATTCTATACTAACTATTATATAAAGCTGAAGAGTTTGTTTGGTTGAACGCGCTAATCTCAGGAACTACTGGTTCGAATTTAAAAATTCTTTTTGTGTTGGATAGTCCATTTATCGATAACATCACGCCTATATATTTGGTATTTATTTTTAGTAAAATTTCAATTTGGGTCAACTCTAGCGCCATCTGTCAATGAAAAGTGACATTAAATAACTGGCAGACTGCAGTGACCTAAAGTCTTATTTTCATCCCATCAAATGACACAAATAGCATCTGATTTTTTAAATTTGTTTTTGCGATATCGTATAATAATTACTCCTATATTTTCTTTTTCAACGCGGGCGAAGTCGCGGGCACCAGCTTGTACATGATAAGTATCTTAATATTTAGAAGTACTACCTACCTAGTGCTACTATTGTTGCAGAGCAGTCAAGCGGTGAAGGAAGTCTTTAAATTTGCTTCCATAGTGGGAGAAAATTTAAGTGATGATAACAAAATCGGGGGAAACAGTTTGATGCTGTAGCTTCATTACTAATAATCTATATCCAAAATATAATAATACCACTCGATAGTTAAAGGAACAAATTTTTTTTTTTGTAAAAATAGTATATTCGAATTCGTTTGATATATACATATATAATACGCTTACAGACGTCAAATACAAACGTGTCCACGACAAAGTCACGCCCAATTATATTTTTCTTAATTAATGTCCACAACAAAACTGAAGCTCGGTAATATAAACTTTGTTGATATAGATATAGATATCAATAAAGTTTAATAGAAACAAAAATAATTATTTTAATTTTGACATCACTAATAAATAATTAGTCATTACCTACTTGATTATTTTGTGTCTGTGTCTTATTATCAGAATTATTATCTTATTACTTATCCTGTTATCAGAATTTCTTGTCACATTCTGTGTTAAAATTTATCAATATATTTCAATAAAAAATATCAACTAACGCGTCATTATTTTAATTAGATGTCATTATTTTAATAAGTGTTTTTGATAAGATTTAAATTGCAAACATTCGCTGGTAATATATTGTAATTTTTTGAACTTAAACTTATGTAATATCTGAAATAAATTATTATTATTATTATTATTATTAAATAATTGATTAATTCTATAATACTAGTCACAGTGATTTCTTTTTACAAGTTACTTAAATGTTTATTTTTTCAAATAGTAATGGGTAAATCTTGTTCGTCCTGCACCATACAAGTTCGTGACTGTAACAGCGATTTAAAGCGTGTCAAGATTACGTTTCCTCTAGTTTCTTGTTTGAACTAGTTCATGTGTATGTGTATACCTCTAAAGGCCCGGTTTTCTGGAGTATTTTTTACAATGTGTCCCAGGATGGTCCCAGGTATGGACAAAAGTGATGGGTCACTTTTACACATACAAATATAAAGTATAGGATACTTTTGTCGACATAATAAACCTTTTCAAGGCGTATTCATTTTGTGGTTTGCTTTTGTTGTTTTGTGTTAGTTTATTGCATTTTGCCTTTTTTTTTTCCTTTACTAACAAAAAATAGTCATATAATGAGCCGATTAAGTGTAGAATTATGTTGTTTCTTTATTTTGTCTCTTTCAGAACATTCGATATGAAAATATAATTTTAACATTAGCATTTAGAAATTAGCAAAAAATAAAAGTGGTTTGTTATTTATTTATTTTCAAACGTATTGCAAGATTTTTGCATTACTTGGATGCATAAACATGTGTCTACATATAATTTGTGATATTTCATGCTTTAGTAGTACCTACTAGTAGTATACCCATTACTAAACCATATTTTTGTTACGTGTTCACTCCTTAAATCTGCTAAACGAATTTTGACACCCGTATGCTTATGAGTCAAGCTATCGCCTTGATACATAAATTGATAATTCAACTTCCCAAATCCGTTCCTTCTCTATACGAGATCAATATATGTAAGTAGGAATAAAGCTTTCTTGTAAGGCATTGGAGTAGGAGTAAAAAAAAGAAATATCAAGGGTTCTTTCCATTTAGATCTATATACTTAAGGGTAAAGTAAAATTTGTACGAAGGAAGTAATCTCCGATACTACTCGACTCGCAAGATTTCAAAAAATCAGCAATATTTAAAACGATTTTAGAATAATTTCAGTGTGGATTTAGGCTTTAACTTTTCATACAGTAAAGCCACAAGAAAAATGTGGTTATTATTATTAGAAATAAAGCACATATTGATGTCAAGTATATTTTTTTATCTCTTACCAGTAATTGGTTTTTATTATTTTAAATAATTTGAATTATGTTGTTAAAAACTAAATATTCTTTGGAAGTAATTGTTTTTTGTTGGCTATAAAATTTTTTTAAACAATTTTCTTTAGCTAAGGTTCTTATGAGAATTATTCACAATTAATTCAAAAATTCTTCATAATTTCCTTTATACTTAATGGTCCCCGCAATTGTTAGTAACAGTTCTCGATGTAAACGGGCGCATGTAAACCCTGACATTAGGGAATGTAAACACAGTTATTTTTGGCATGATTGACGAGCACACAAGCTGACGATGTTTATGAGTTTTAGCAGCAAACGCAATATACACAAACATATTTAAACATACTGTAGTTATTACAGCACAGTTTTGCTTGATATGTCTAACTGATCTGTATTTTTTTTTATACTATTAATTTATTAGACTTCTATTAAGACTTTTCTGAGTAGTCAAAATATAGAATGAAAATAATATAGGTATTCTAACTAGCTTTTCCCGCGACTTCATCGAATAACATAAATATATTTAAACATACTTACTGTAGTTATTATAGCAAAGTTTTGTTTGATATACCTAACTGATTTGTATTTTTTTTAATCCTATAAAAATATTAGACTTCTATATAACTTTTCTGAATTGTCAAAATTCAGAATGAAAATAATATATTCTAACTAGCTTTTCCCGCGGCTTCAACGCCCTATACTTTGGTAGCAGTAAATTTTTTTTGGATAAAATGAACCCTACTCATTTTTTTATACCCGTGACAACATGTATGCAAAATTTAATGATGATCTTTTAAGTAGGTTAAGGCGTGAAAACGTAACAAATAAACAAACTCACTGTCGCACAATTTATAAAGTTATTTATTTAAAAAAAAAAAAACCACTTATTCCAGTAAGTTAGGTATTAATTGAATATTATTTATGATAATAAATTTTCCTAAGAATTTTCATAAAGGTTATGTAGGTAGGTACATACTACAACAACTTTATGATATATACTAGCTGACCCGGCGAACTTCGTACTGCCTCAGTATAAAAAGCCGTTTCATACAAAATGTAAGAGAAAATGAATTTTATTCACAATTTTTCTGGTAATATACCTATCACAGGTTTAAATATAACTAACTAAGCATTCCAGGTATTAGAAATGTAAATAAAATTTTTTAGGCGCGGAGACAAATTCAGCAAATCAAAGGTCATAAAAATCGGTCCAGCCGTTCAAGAGTTGTAAATGGTGTAACTAATACGACTTTCTTTTATAATAGAGATTTTAATTTTTATTAATATACTTTTTATATGTGTATTAATACTATAAACTAAAAAAAAAGTATGATATATTCAAGGATTCGTTGTGACAGATTAAAAACTCAAGTGAAATATTTTATAAAATAATATTTATTTTCACATTCCCCAGTAATTGTAGTTATTGGGTAATAAACACAATCCAGGTTATGAAATAAGTGATTACATGCGGTACTTATTATAGGATATAAAAGGTAGTCGATAATAACTAATAAATTTATATTTTAGACTTATTAAGAGAAATCACAAACGTTTAAATGCAATATTTACAATTAAAAAAAAAAAGAATCACAAATCTATACCAGTATAAAAAATTGTACTTCACTTTATACACAGCAATATCTAATTAATTATTTTTTTCTTTATCATTTTCATGTTTTAGAAAAACACAACATAGAGTCTCAGAAACAAATGTTCAATGACAACAAAAATTATAATCACTGCATTGAAATTAAAAAAATGTATATTTACAGTCACTTATACTAGAAAATATATTTAAGGACAATTTCGAAATAATCGAATGAAACACTCAAATAATAAGTAATTATTAATTATTCAGTGGGCAGAATAAAACTAAAGATACGTCCCAAGTTAGAGACGTAAATATTAAGCTTACGAACTTTTTTTGCATAATTTATCTAATATTTGGCGTCTAATTAAATAATGACAATAAAAAAAGCACTAAAACAAAATTATGACTATCGATTATTTGGAACTAAAATAAAATTTGAGATCGAAATACGTAATAGGTAGGTAAATAATGATTAAACCACTAACTAAACTAACTCATGGAAATAATTCCAAAAATAAATTAAGCTAGTATTTATTCGTGTGAATAAAATTGTTAAAACAAAATAGGAGATCAAATGGAAAGTCCTTTTAAACTTAACAATGCTAAATTATTTTAAAACTTAAGTCCTGCCGACATAGTACCTAACCACTGGTAAAAGTGTTGCCCAATTACCAAGATATTCTTTAACTATAGTTAATAGTTAGTTATAGAATATCGTTGCCTATTACGCAAAAGCATAAATCTTAATACGTTCGTCCAAAAATATTTTACAATAGAAACACTTTTGGTAAATGCATATTATATCATATGAAAATATTATCTGGAGAATTATATTTAAAAAAAAAAAACATAATTTTACAAAAAAAGCGAGGCGTTTTGTCGAACTTCACTCAAATAGAGATTTATTTTTTTAAAGAAGCAGAGATTTAGAGCAGTAAAAATATTAACAAATTCAAATTTCAATGAAACTATTGTATTTATTAAATTAAATAAACAAATAGTTTCACTCAAACTTGACACGTTATTAAACCACCGTTAAAAATTTAAGTGCAGTTGGACACAACATCTCATCAGAGTCAATTTATTTAAAAAAATAAACAGTTTTACAAAAAACCGGTTGGACTTAAAATTATGTAACAAGAGTCCAGATCTGCTTTGCAGAATCACTGTCAACAATACCTTATCTACAACAATCTTCATTTTATCTGATGGTGTTGAAGAGTGACGACGCGAGAGACACTTTAATGATAGCGACAACCATGACTAAGTTGACGATGTAGGTCGAATTGCATCTTAGGTGGTAAGGTGGTGTTATAGGCTCTCGGGGGCACTCACCTCGCCGATTCTCCTGGACTTCTTGGCCAGGTTGGCGTGACACCAAGATGTGGCATAGTACCTCGTACAGTTCGGCAAGGAGACGGTTCAATCGTGAAAAGTTCTCCTCAGTCGCCTCTCTCTCACCTGGTAAGTTGAATGCTATAGCCATCTTTGTCTATCGCAAAGTCCTTTTCTACGGAAGAAGCGTGGACTTATCTGTTGTTTTGTATGCATAAATGCTGTGTGCCCGATTAAAGCGTCGCCTCCACCTTCTATCCAGGACTATTTGCCAATTTTTCCCTCGGACCTCTAATTTTTGGTGATTTTTTTGTCAGTGAAAAATTTCCCAAAAAAAAAAATTCACTGCAGAAATTTTTTGTCTGTCGCAAAAAAATTAAGACGTACAAGCACTTCAACTGAATGGCACTCAAAAGTTTTTATGATAAAAATTTCACAGTTCAATTTGGCGCTAATGAGATCACAAGTCGTACGCGACCTCAAAAGTTCACGGGTGCACAAAAAGTTCAACGCGAAACTACGCGAGCATTGTCCTTAATTCACTCGTAATTTAGCGATAACCGGCTGTTACGGCCAATGACACAATAGCGTTAACTAACGCACTATGCATAGCTCCGACTTATTTGATGTAAACAAACTTAGGCTTCGCTCACCGCTCGACAAAAGAGGTCGGCTGACAACTATTGAACGTGCGGCCGGCGCGGAAGCGGATCGTGTAATAAGGGATAATACTTCGTGCACATCATTGCCTCGACTCGACGCGTTCTGTCCATGTACTTGTGCGGTGCATAATGCAACCATACACGCACACAAGCGAAACCTATTTGATTATAAATAGTGGAACGCACGGTAGCACGTTCCCTTCACACTCCACCAGCACAATCAACATCGACACCGTTATCTCCGTCCCTGTCTCACAAACGCACCGCTGTATATGCCCCTCTCTTTTCAAACTGGTTACATCATGTAACAATACCAGTTGACATGAGTTTTATTTCTCTCTCTCACTTAGACTTACAACCCCTATGAGAAAGGGAAAGAAATAAATGTGTAGGTTTTGATTGAGAATGCGAGAAAGCGCGCCAAATGGATTCGGCTAATCTGATTGGTTGTTTCATATGGGGTGAGGTGACGTAAGAATGGTGGTTTCGAGACCACGGGGTTGTTAAACGGAGAGCGTTCACTCGGCTACGGACTCGCAACCGAAGCCTTTATAAGACTTTAGATGCTTTGCTGAAACGCGGCTTTAACTTTGCGTATTTAACTACTTGTTAAGATATACCGTACTGAAGCTGGTTTTAATTCGAGTATAGGATCGAGTTGCACCCGTATTGTTACTGTGACAGATCTCGCGTGTGTTTCATTTCGACGCCGATTCTTACGATTTGTATATTTACGCGTTTAAAACGGTTTTATGGTCGCGGTTTTGCCATACGCATTTTGTTTGTGCAACCGAAGGTGTTTTTAGGTTTATTGGCGTTTAGGTCAAGTGAAAACTTTTGTTTAAAGATTTACTCAATAGTAGTAATAAAATTGATTTACGCTCGTGGCGACCAATGATCAATCAAAGAAACCACAGCGGTTTTAATGTGCCTGAGATTGTAAAAAATGTTATAATTATCATCAAAAGACACCAGCTACTCGCTCGCGGCTTCGCCCGGGATGCAATTTTTTTATATACATAAACCTTCTTCGTTTATCCCTCTTTCAGTAAGTGAAAACCGAATTAAAATCGAATTAAATTAATTAACTAAAGTAGTTAGTGGAGAAACAGACAGACGTGGCCAGTTTCGGCGACTTGGTTGCAAAATATATTGGTTTTTCTACTTAGGTGTATAAATCTTCCGTGAAAATTTTCATAATTTATGGTGAAAACCGCATCAAAGTCCATTGCGTGGTTTAGGAGGAATTTGCGAATATAGAACGCGTATAGCAACTTCACTTTATACTACGCAAAATTGTTTAAATTAAAAGTTACAAAAATTTAAATGACGCAATTTTTATTTCATTTAAAACTGCAAAAAAAAAAGTAAAAAAGTATGGATCAAGCAAAGTCAAAGTCTATGTGAATGTATGTATGTTTTTTCATGTATTTCAGCAATATTAAACCAGGAGCACAGTAAGTAAACTAAGAGAGAAAAAAAAATTAAGGGACAATAAAATTATTCCAAAGAACAAATTTCCACTTATATTAGGCTATTTTATTTAATTTAAAATAATTTAATTAGAATATTTGCAATTTAGTAAGTATTTATTACACGAGAATCAAAACACATACCTATAAAATAATTATTTAATTTCAAAATTTTTATTAGCTCAATCTCAAAACACAACAAAAAAATATCATTCAATAAACTAATCGTTGGAATTTATTATTTAAAAAAATAAATATATTATACTTTGTCTTATCAGTCAATATAAGGCGAAATTACTATTATCGCAATAATCATTTACCAAATAAATAATTACCCACATACTGTTAAGTTGAAGTTAAGTAATTGACAGATTAACTAATGGTTAACGAAAAAATTTTCATTTAACATTTTCAAGTTCATACTAAAATGAATATTATATTCTTTTGCATAAAATAATCACGAAATTAACAAATAAAGTCAAGATTTATTCCTGTGGAGCAATAATTAATATTGGAATTTTATGCCAAGGTCATTAGTTTTATCAAAATATTAATACTTTATTTTTGTTATTTCCGTATTATAATATTTTAATCAGATAATATACATACTTGACATTGTTATGATACCATTGGTGATTCAACGCATTATACGATGGATATCTTATTATTTAGAAGTACTAAGTACCTGTCTAGTGCTATTATAGTTGCAGAGCAAGTCTTTATACTTGAATACCTACGTCTTTAAATTTGCTTCCATACTTAGTGGAAGGCAATTCAGAAAACTGATTTAAAAACATTTCATATCCTCAGGTATCCTCAGGTCATATCCTCAGGTCCTCGTAACCTCAGGTGTACGGTACAAACTTAATTAAGTTTATAGTGCATCTAAACTGTGTACCACCAATTGTTTTTTTGTATGTAAATAAATTTAAAAAAAATATATATAAAAAAAAAAAATCGACCGATACAGGTTTGATGTATCTATCATCTATACATCCAAAATTTAACTAAACCACTCGATATCTGAATGATCAAAGATTTTTTTATATGTATTACCATAGAGTAAATAGTACTTAACCAGTATAAGTAATATTTGCTGTATGGTATTACTTACTTATAATATTATAGATAAGTAATAGAAGGAAAATATTACTTGTAACGTACACATTTTCATGTAAAAAACATCAATGCGTAAAACACACGACACAGCCATACCCCATTTTATTATGAAACTAGCTGGTGCTCGCGACTTCGTCCGGGTTGAAAATTAAAAAAAAGCAATATAACGTGTTGCTATAACACTTTGAACAGGCGTTAGTTTTTTATTTTTTAAGACTATCCCTCGGGACTAGTCTTTTTTTCTGGATGAAAGGTACCCTATGTCTTTTCTGGTGTCCCAGACAACGTGTATGCAAAATTTCATGGTGATCGGTTCAGTAGTTTTTGCGTGAAAGAGTTACAAACATCCATACAACCATACATCCACACATCCCAACATACTTTCGCATTTATAATATTAGTAGGGAAGTCAATTTTGTTTAGCTAGTTGTGGAAACAACCCAAAGTTGGCACGTCTGCGGGATGTAGAGTTACAAACATCCATACATCCATACATACTTCGTACACCATCTAGTGTACTCTCAAACAACGCCATAGGATATTCAAGTTCGCTGCCGGCCCAGAACATGGAAAAGTATAGGTAGAAGAAATTAAGTGGTCACACCCACCAAAATACAAAAGCACCATGTTATTTTACGGTGGTCTTCAGGTCTTAAGAGCGTGGTTACTGTAACCAGTCGCTTTCCAGTACATAAGACTACGGAATTTATACTTTGTCTATTTTATAAGTGCCTATATTGTTTAACTTATTGATATAATTAGGTATTTTGGAATGTTATCTCTATATATATAAAAATTTCGTGTTGCATGTTTGTCGCCGATGAACTCCTAAACTACTGAACCGATTTTGATAAAACTTCGTAACTATGTGTAATTTGGTCCAACTTAAAAGATAGGATAGTTTTTATTTTGAACCCGGGCGAAGCCGGGAGCGTGTAGCTAGTAATTTATAAAATGTAGGTGCGTATTAGGTATTCAAGTTCAAACATGTTCAGATCCATCGTATCGTATGAGAATCGAAAGTAGGTTATTGTCCTACTATAGATGACGAATCCACGCGAAAATATTTGCCTTATCCAATATTGAAGTAAGATTGCGTCATTTTTATTATCTTTATTTCTAAAGTGATTTCTTGTTAAACATATTTTACGCGTGGAATTTAATACTAAAGCGATATCCCCTACTACTCTTTTATATAGCTAAATTTTATTCGCTTTTTCAACGGCAGATGGCGTTAGTTGTATGAAAAGCAAGTGTTTAAGAGTGGATTAATCTTTATTTGCATATAATTATAAAAAGCAATAAAATTATTACTAGTCAGTTGCACGTGACTTTGTCCGCGTAACTTTATAAAATATAGCCTCGCTGATAATATAGCTTCCCAACAGTGAAGAAATTTTTCAAATCGGTCCAGTAGTTATTGAATTTGGCAGTGCACTTGCAGCACCCTAGGCGACGGTAACCGTCAGCCTGTCTGCCGATCTGTCGGCAAGGGATAGGGAAATATTTTAGTATAATAAATAACAAGTGAATATATGAGGAAAAAGAAAAATTGGCCGTGACTTCAATACTCAAACCGTTTAGTTTCGGCGAGTGAAATTGGCAATAGTTTATACGGTTCTACATTACGGATTATTTCAAAATAGTTGAAATTATTTCAAACTATTAGCTGTTGCACGCGACTATGTTTGCGTAATTTTATAAAATATAGCCCATGTTACTCGCTGATAATGTAGCTTTCTGTATGTGATTTTGAAGTAGTTTTTAAGTTTATTCATTACAAACAAAAATACAAATCTTCTCTCTTTATAATATATTACTATAGATAAGTAGTGCTTTGCTTTTGGGTAGTTCTTCAAAGACAAAATTTTCGATTTCTATGGGTATATTTCCGTAACTAACTAACAAAACGGCACTTTAATTTTTTTTTGTACAGTTTAGCTTTATTCCTAACTGGGACAAATGATATTTTTTAAATAATTGCTGTCTAAGCAAAAAATAAAAATATTTGAAGTTTGTTCTTCTGATTCATATAGCGCGTCCGTTTGCCATTTTCCGGAACAAAATGGTTGATGTCGCATTTTCCCTTTAATACATCAATATTAATTATAATTTAATCGAAAGGAAATGAATTGTCCTCTTACAAAAAAAATGTGTATTAGTTATAATTACATTAGTGTGTTTATAAATGAATAAATAAGAAGTGTCCGGCGTATAATACTGATTAATATGGCGTAAGCTGCACTTGGCCGTACTTGGTCGGGTTAATAATGTGAGAGTCTGGTTTCCCGCTCGGGGGGAAGCCAGTCGTCCAACAGACGAACTAGAAGACGAACGTGCGGCTGATTGGCTTAGATCCCGCTGTTACGAAGGTAACTATCTGATTTATCTGTGCTTGGTTCAGGTGGCATTCTGATTACAATGCCTACTGTATAAAATTTATTTTATTGTTTTAAAACTTTAATCTGATTTTCTTGTGATGCTTTTGGGTTATAGATTCGTGTAGAAAAATGACAATACTGAAATCTGTATGTATGATGAGTTATGCATGATTGTAGGCAAAATCCTGATTCTTCTGTGCCTGATTCATATAGTCAAAACCTCATATGAATCATAAAATAAATTTGTTTTTCCCCTCTCCAGCAAAAAAGGAGTGCCTGCCAATTTTTGACCGTGCCGAAGCCAGTCTTATTTATATTTACTTAGCTATAACCTTTTGAATAATTCAAAAATCACAGGAGTATAAACTTATTCTACATAATGACACTTTTGATATGTCTTAGTTAAGAATTAATTATTATTATAAAAATAATAATGAAAGGGGGGAGTTAAACAATGCCACAAACTACAGATAAAAGGAAGGCGAAAAAGAGACTCGCAGAACGTAGAAGGATGGAAAATATAAGAAAAGATCTAGACAAGTATGCTCTGTGGAAATTGAAAATGAAAGAAATATATTTGAAAAGAAAGAGCGAAGGTAAAATCGTATCAGTTCAGAATTTGACACCCAAACAACAAAAATTAGCTAAGAAGAAAAGCAGGGAAAGTACTCGAAGATGGTATGCTAAAAAGAAATTAAAAGAACGTGATATTTATTCAGAAGAGGAAATAATCGACTAATGGATCACATTCATCGATTATTTCCTTTCACCGATTATCGATGATTTAGCAGAAAGGTGACATGGAAGGACAGAAATATCTGCTACCAAAATTCAGACCGGAAAAGATTCAGATACAACAAGACCTCGACTTTCCCGATGACGACAGCTTTTGGGTGGAGACTTCGTCAATCGATGAAAATCTAATAACTCCAAAATTCACCAGAGATGGCCTATCGACGCTTCATCAGAAAAACGTGGATGATCGCTCAAATTCTGACGATGAGGACATTTTTGGTTTAAAAAGTCTCAATATGATAAACGGACAAAAGAGTCTCACGCCATTGGTGAAGAAATGATTGTTCCATCTTCCTCCAAAAATTCAAGATCTCGTCAACTAGAAAAAGACTTTAAGGATGATACTGAAAGCAGCTCGGTCCCTTGCAAAAAGCCAAGGAAATATTTCTTTTAGTACCTTCTTAACTTTGACTTCATAACTTATTAGTTAACCATACTAATAAATGTTTCTTTGAAAGTTAATAAGACAGTAATGTCTAAAATGCCATTAATTTAAAGTTGATCTCATTTTTGTTACTTTATTGCTAGTAATAAATACACTAACGTGATTTTTTATTCTAATTAATAATTAAGACTGCTAATTAAGACTAAGACTGATGTCAAAAGTGCTATTATTAGAATAAGTTTGTAAATTTGTTATTTTTTAATTATGAAAGGTTATAGCTAAGTCAATAAGTATAATAATTTAGATTATTGTTGTTGTTAAAATATGATTATTTTCCTAATACAGAGCCTATCTACATAAAGTTTTTCATTTTTATTTCTGTTTCTGATTCATCTGTAACAAATTCTGATTCATATGGGCACAAAATATTTGAACGTCGATATCTTGAAAACTGCTTTATAAAAACGAGTCCCTCATTCAAATATATGTTTTTGGTATACCTATTTTCATAATGAACATGTATTACAGAGCTGAAAGTGAAATTAAATTTTGGCCATATGAATCAGTCGAAGAATTAAATTTCAAAGAACTACCCTTTTGCATTATTACAAATTTGTTGATTTGGGATATAAAGATTTAGTGATTAATGACTTGGTGAGAATATTATTGTGATCTTGTATCTCTAAAGAAGCACTAAATCACAATTAACAACACCACGCATGCTGTCATATCACTGTGGTTTTCTGTAAAAAATCACTTAAAATTGTTGATAATTTTTTTTTTGGTTGGACTGCAGAGTTCCAACCATCCTCCTCACAATAGGTACCTACATTATTATTTCATGTTTTTATTTTAATGAAAAAAATAAGCTATTGAGAGTAAATAATCCTCGTTATTAATCCGTTCAATAACATGACATTTCAATTCATTTGCATATGGATACCATTAATTTTAATGGCAGTATAGTTCTGCATGTAATTCACTCAAACCAACCACCTGATGTCAACCAATAGGTGATATATTTATAATGTAAAGCTTAGTACATAATGTGAAATTTATATGCCAACTTTAAACAATTTTTATAGGATTTTTTATTCTTATGTGTTGTTTCTCTTCTTGTGATATGTCTCAGATTAGTAGTGATATATAGATATGTTCCTAATATATGTAGGCACAGAAAATTTCCTTATTAGGTTGACAGAAAAGTCGGAGGCGCAACTGCAACTACTCTAGAGTTAATTAAATTTGTTGAATACGAATTATCATCAATAGACGAAATATTGAAACGTTGAAAATAATTGAAGTAAGATAACGTTATCGGCTATGAAATTAAAATAAAAGAAAAAACTAAAAAATTGGGCGATAGCTAACTAAAGAAATGAAAAAAATCATATGTTAGCACTTAAAATATATTTAAACAACAAAAAAAAACACAGGGGGTGGTCCTTAAGCCCGTACGTTATTATATATATATATATATGAAATTTAAAATTTGATTCAGTAAATCCGGCTAATAAAAATTAAAAACTTAGCTGGATGTGAATAAATGGCTGGATGTAATAATATAGTTTTCCTTCTCGGCAAAATAAAAACACGCTGCTCATCAGTGTCACCAAAGAAAAATGAAGAAGGCTCATCAGAATGTAAAATGCGGATAAAACCCAGGCTTCATTATATATTATTTATGTGTATCTAATTAAATCCATGAATGACAAAAAACCAAAACAAAAAAACCATAACAAAAAAAAAAATATGTGTGCCTGACCGTGGGAATCTAAAATTTAGATATAAGATCCCTAAATGTTAATA
The DNA here is from genome assembly GCA_944738685.1 of Synanthedon myopaeformis. Lineage (NCBI taxonomy): Eukaryota > Metazoa > Arthropoda > Insecta > Lepidoptera > Sesiidae > Synanthedon > Synanthedon myopaeformis. The sequence goes on along the minus strand of OX122932.1, from coordinate 7,294,212 downwards.
ATTTATTCAATAAATGGTCAGGCAAAAATAAACAAGAGAAAAATAAAAAAATACAATTGCATAAGGATTAAAAATAAACTGCAAAAGATAATAGAATTAAATGAGTAAATTAACAATAAATTTAAAATGAACTAAAACACAAATTATAATAAAAAAACATTAATCAACAATCTATCATCAGAAATAAGATGAAATACTACCCATTTATAAACCGGGGTTTTTTACATAAATATTTAAAACTGAATAATTAAAATTTTAAAAGAAAATGAACTGGCAAATACAGGCTATTATCAGCATAAAAACTGTACCGCTCTCTGCGAGCGACAGAGAAACAAAAAACGCTCTCTGACTGAAAATTTTGAATATTGAACGTCAATGCAATTCTATATATTTAAAAAAAATAATAAGTTTTTAAATACTTAAATAAATAAATAAACAAATAAGGTAATATAACTAATAAAATAAATAAAATAAGTAACGCTACGTTACAATATTATTGCAATAAATAAGACTTAAAAATAAGTAAACTTAAATAAATTAATAGAATAAGGTACTTAAACGTTACCCTACGTCGCTAAGTAACCATGCACTTGGTACTTAAATGAAAAACAATTTACATACTAAGAAGTTAGTTATTTTAAAATTTCCAAGTAATTTTGGTGCCTCACCTATTACTACAACAACTGCCGAAACTAATGAAATTTTCAGCGGACACAAAATAATGCATACTAATACGAAATCACTTCAGTCAACATCATCGTCAAATATTTGCCAAATAGTTTGCCGCAATTTTCCGCAAGTGTGAACACGCCTCTGCAATCAACGCGCACTCAATCTATTAACTTGCACTGTCGACAATGGACTACGCTTTATAATTAACAGAAGATACTTTATTGCACTAGCAATTAGTTTATTGTAGATATATTATACCTGATTAAAGCCATTTTATGTGTGTATTAGAAATAATAATGACTTGCCAAAGATAAGATTAGCAAGTATGAGAAGGCAAGCAGTCCTTTGAGGGAAGTGAAGATCTCTTACCAATCTAGAGAGGGCTCGTGTTCGATTAGACCTAGTTCAGTTCAGTTAGTTCCGATTCTTGTGTGTATATTATGCCTTTATATTATATATATATATATATATATTAGTGTGTCCCAGGCTATAAGGGCAAATTTTTTTTTTGCGAATGGAGTTACGCATACCCCTTATTTTTTTTCCATTTGACCCTAATGACTTAAATAATAAATATTATGGCGATCGGATAATGATAACCCGTGCCGACTTGATGTCAAACTTTGAATGAAAAGTTAGTATGGAAGCCATAGAGAGGTTGTAGAACTTAATACGTATTTCAGTAAATGAAACACTGTTTTACCCGTATATAATATTTATTAAGTATTAATCGTTAAAAGAACATTATTTACTAAATTTTCTTTTTAAGGTTTGCTTTTTGCAATCCGGATATACCTGTCTGTGTTCTTGTACGCAACGTAATAAAAATTGCTTTTGTTCCTCTTCCACAGTAATTAAGCCATGGAAGTCTTGCATTAACTTAACCGCTCTTTCAGCCGTATTGTTAACTGCTCTCAGTGCCAGCACCTTTTTCTTAGCATGTTGAAACGAGGTATTATTCGACCATGAAGCAGGACACTCGTTGAGGAAACTGTCATCAATTTTGAGTCGATTGAATACAGCCTTACTTTTGATTGACACAAAATCATCAATGCTTTTCTCTGAAATTGAAAAAGATAGAAATAAGTTATCTAAGCAAAGTGATAAAAGAAAACAAATATTTTTACTAGTTCTACTAACCGAAAAGTGGGCCACATAGTTCTTCCTTCGATGGGATGTAGCGTTTACCGTAGGCTGATGAGTTTTCTTTGGCTAAGTTAGCAACAATTTTTACTTTTGTTTCCTGGTCTACATTATCATCAAATATAGACAAGACAGATACTTCATCTACTAAATACCATAAATGCTGGCAGAACTTCTGTAAAGCTGCTTTTGAGATGCTTTTGTCGATTCTTTCGTAAGCCTTCATGGTCTTCAAAAAGCATAAATCTTGGTATGGTGCCTGTACCGCTAAAGTGCATTGCAACCAAGGCTTCACGTAGGATGTCACGATGAACAGGCACACGTCTAATAGAGCTACCTTGTCCTTGTTCGAAATTTTAAATTGAGAGCTAAGTAAAGTTATTTTCAGTGAATAAATCGCTCTCGCCATCCATCGAGCTTGGTGCATGGCACCTGGAGGCCGAATCTTAAATCTCTTCTCTCTATCTCCGCCGAGAAATATTATTGATAGCTCTATTAATTCACGATAGTCATCTCTAGCAATTTTTTTAGTTAATTCAGATTGGTAAAAGTCTAGCAGTTCGTTAATTTCTGAAACATTTAGGCATGCTAGCTTTTCTGAATAACTCTGTATCCTTTCGGGATCAACATTTTTCCAGTTTTCTCGGAACTTTTTAAACAGTGGAATGTCAGGGCTCGTAGTGACTTGGCTAATTTTGGCTTCAAACACACCTTTTAATACCAACTCGTAGACGTGATGGCGGCAAGCAAAAACGAGCATTTCTCTATTCATTTTCTGTTCGAGAAGCACACAGGCACCATTAATACGACCTGTATTGGAAGCAGTGGTATCACAACAGAGAATCTGCACTTTATCTTCAAGATTCCAATCAATCATAGCGTTCCAAACTGCCTGTGCCTGTTCGTTTCCTGAAGAGTTCTCTAATTTTGGCACAGCGATGAGTTGTTCTTTATGATCGTACGAAATAACTATCGGTAAACGTTCTTCTTTAGATTTTCGTGCATCTAAAGCTGGTAAGAGTTTGCCATCCCAGTGGACAGTTACAGTATCCGGTACCTCGTTTTGAAAATCAACTTTTATAGCTTCTGCGCGCTCTTTTCGCTTTTCTGTACGAATTCTTTGAATTGAGGACTTACTTATAGGATATTCGTCAGTGTTATGTCCAAGCGCTTCAATAGTTGCTTCAATAATAAATACAGAATTTCGCATACTTAACTGACACCTATCTAAAGCTGCCACTAATTTCGGAGTTATGAAATTTTTCCTTATATAAGTGTTAGACTGTGTGCTCTCGGTAAAGGTGGGCAAGTTTTCTTGCAAATCCATTATTTCAGATTCAAAAGACGAATTTTCTTGTAGTGGTTCATAAGAAGGTGATGAAGGAGTTAAGGATGACAGATATTTATCACGTCGCTTTTGCTCGTCAATGTTTCTAACGTAGGCTTTTTCCTCCTTTTCGGCCAGTTTTTTATCCACTCCAGCTAAGTGACCAGGCCGACCTGGCTCCCTCTGGCGCTGCAGGAAGATCTTATCTTCATTAATCCTCATTAAATTAAGGGCATCGGCGTGTGCAAGATCAAACAAATCATTTAAGTTTGAAATAAATTCTCGCCGACGCTGCACAAACACGCCTTGAGTTTTATTTGCATTTTTTTGCAAATCTCTCCAAACTTGGTACAAGCTAACTAGTTTTTTAACACAGTTTGGTATAGACTTAGTTGGTATACGTGCCTTTTCCCAGTAAATAATGCACTCACGAATAGTAAGATTGGCGCTTTCATTGACACTTAAATTACCTGTCCATTAGAGGGAAGTTTTGAACCAGTAATTTGATGTTTTACGTCCCCTATTAAAAATATCCCCTTTTTAGAACTGCGTAACTCCATTGACATGTTGACAGAATGAAAACAATGCGTTTACTAATCAACAAACAAGCAACAACAAGCACATCAATACGTTGGCTCCCGCGCGCCTTAGTAAACAAGTACCGACATGTTTCGATGCAAGTCGGCACGGGTTGCCGTGGTTCTAAATACGTGAAACTTTATTTATAATACCTTTGACATCATTGAAACAAAATAAGAGGGTATGCGTTGGAAAAAAAATACTTTTATTTTTTTGGGACACCCTAATATATATATATATTATGTTACTTATATTACCACTCCTCTGTGTGAGGAATATAATAGAAAATCCATCATTTAAAAAAAATGTTTTAAAATGTCATCATCAACATTATCAGCCTGTCTCTTCACTGCTCAATGTAGGCATCATTAAAGGATCACCACAACGTACGGTCTTTCAGGTTGTCTGTCTACCTGTCTTGTCTTTGCTTTCCAATTCGCGGCCTCCATTCAAGCACTCTTCTACACCATCGGTTATCCGCTCTACGGTAGATGTGACCGGCCAATTGCCACTTCAATTTGCTAATTCTCTTGTAGCTATGTAGACAACCTTGGTTCTTCTATGAATTTTAGAATTTCTAATCTTATCCACCAAATGAACTCTTAGTTGAGCGACTTTAAACTTGTGGATCAGTAGGTACTGCCGTGAGAGGTTACGTTTCGGCATGTAAGTGTCTACAATACAATAATGTTCTAAACATGTAAATACAGGAAAATTTTCACTGTGCAAATAAGAAGTTAATAAAAATGGTCTCAAATTGGAAATGTTTCCCGGACACATGTCCACGGACACCGTTAATAAATTGCAATCCGGCTGATGTGCACAGATTAGTGCGCCCGCAGCCCGTGAAGAGTTCATTGCACGCTCCACGCGGATATCATATAGAGCTGACACTACTTGCAGCCTCTCACTTGACTAAGCACTGCGCAGTGATAGTCAAATGAAACAAATTTGAGGCTGAAGTCATAGTAGTTGCGGTTTTATAACTCTGTATCTTCAGAGGTGTATATCTAAAGTCTTGAGAAGATGTAAATGTAAAATATTAATTTGTAAAATATTAACGGCAGAATAAACTGTAGCATAATCTGCCAATCTGCTAATATGTTAATACTGCAACAGTAAAACTGGAATAGTTTATTTTTAATAATTTTTCTAGTAATTAATAGTAGTGTTGAACTTTTGAGAAAAAACGCTTGATTTTGATTTCCTCGTTTTGTCCCAAAAATATTATTTAACCAAACCCCAATTAGCCATAAAAATGAAAAAGTAGTTGACAGTCAATTTAATATTATCAAATTAAATGATTTTTTAGTTTCTAGGTATAGATAATAAGATATTTGAAACAGCAATTTTTATTATTTTCAATAAACTGCTTCACGTGAAAATTTATTTCAAGGATGTTATGCTTAGATTTAGAACTTATTTAGAACATTTAAATAATAGGATTAGTTGTTCAATGTAATAGCTCTTAATAAATATTTATTCTTAATCCAACGCGTATTAGAGTTATGATGGGAGATTGTGGAGTCCATACAGCACCTGTTATTTCACGAATCCATATTATTTACCGGACTCTTGTTTGCGAGGGAATTCATTAAAAACTTTTACTGGTCACAGTGAGTGGGCTTAATAGTGAAATCTGTGAGAACTAGCTGTGAAAACATATCTTCATTTATGTGAAGATGTGTCCACTTATAAAAATGTTTAAAAACTTATGAAGGTGTTTTCAACATTTTTATAGAGATTTTTGCAATATGCAAAACTTTAGGTTTGATTCATCAACTATACCCAGTAGGCATTTGATAAATATTCTACCTACTTTAAAATAGGTAGGTACACAAAATACAATAAGCACTTGACGGCCTGCACAGAAGCTGCCGGCCTTAATATCAAGGATAATTAAGGGATTAGGAAGGAATATGGTTGGATATGGGCTCAGGCATTCTTTACTCACTTACTGAAACACAACAGCACACATGCTGTTATTTCAGTGGTCTACTGTAAGGGGGCGATTACAGAACTAACTGCAAACATATGACTTGCAGTATGTTCTGGTCTGTCTGACTACGCCCCGAATATATAGTGACTAGTTAAATTCAAATTAAATCTTTCATTGCTTCCTACAACCCAATTAGACTACGTCAGGAGAGGAGGTTAGTTTTTGTTAGATAGCTCCACTTGCGATGACCTTTTTGACGTATATCTTTGTTTATGCCAAAATTATTTATTACCCTGACATTAGAAATACTGATGGAAAAGATACAAAAAATTATTTGGAAAAAAAATATGTAAACACTCACAAAGAAACAAGTTATGGGTAGGTAAGCGTATGGGGTCGACATGGGTCGACAAATAAAAAAAAAATCTCGCAGTAAATTTTTTTTTCTACCTACTAAAGCAGCAAAAACTTTTACTATCCACAGCTGAGAGACACAAAAAATGTAAACAAAACATTTTTTTTCTCGTTTTAGTTCGGACATGTTGTGGACGAGTGATAAGCCTTTAGGGTACACTGGCTCATAGTTGGTCAGCGACTACTACAAATTATTTGGTATTTTTTTTTTCAATATTATTTCTAATCTTAATAAAGCCTTGCATATGTTGTCTACTTCATATGCTTATTATATGGTAAAAAGCTCTGACATCCCTTACTCACTCTCTGAAACACAACAGCACATTATGCTATTATTTCACGGTAGTCTTCTGTATTTTTCATATTGTTTTAGCCATAATTATTTATGTACTACAATTCTGAGTTATTTTATTATGATACTTATTACTGCTCCTGTTGTATATTACTAAATAATTAATTGTATATTCTTGATGATATACAAAATAATTTGTTAATAGAAAATCACAAGCCATCACTTTTACGAAGACTTACCCTAACTGAACTGGAACTACTGCGCAAAAGTACTATCGTAAATAAAAAAATAGACCTTTGCCTGGCGTTGAAGGAAAATAAAAACGTGGTAAGTTGAACAACCATTAGCACAGATAAGGTTAGGCCCATTAACAGAAAGATAAACTAAAATTTAATGTTATTGAAAATGCTGCGCCAAATTAGATATGTTACCTTGTTTGCAATTGGACATTTCTAAACTAAAGTTATGGTAAAAGCATTTCTGTACCAGAAAAATAATTATAATTATCTATCTTTTTTATAAGTCTTTTAATCTAGTGGTAGACGAAAGCAACTTTTATTTTTGACGTATTTAACCAAAAATTAAGAACATTTAAACTGAATCTCTTTTGCTTCATTAAATAATAAATATAAACTTAATTTTGTCAAGATTTTTTTTCTTTTTTTTTTCTATTATACTTAACCATAATCATTATTAAGGAACATCTTATTATCTTCATAATTAAATAACATATAAGGACACATTCAGATTCACTGATATTTAAAAAAATATATATATATTATATAATTTATTTATAAAACACAATTTATGATAAAAATCTGTAGTGAAAATTTTATTCAAATTTGACAAATATTGTTCCTTCGTCTAAGGAAACAAAGAAAACAGCAAGGCAATATGAAATCTAAGTTGATTGAACGAGACAGTTAAATCTTATCCTTAAATCTAGGCCCGATTTAATGCTTGTTTACGTCTAACTGGTACATTGAATGTAGTTCATCAATGTTTATGACCAGATCATTTGGAATAGTTGAACACTTAACAGAACCTATTTTAGGTAAGTATTAGGTACCTGGTGGTAAAATTTATTACAAGATTTGGAAGAATATTTTGTATTTAGATTGATTTGACTTGGAAATCATTCTTATAATTGTACAAGTCTTACACTTTTTCAACTGGTTAGGTAATATCAGTTACGAACATGGATAAAGGGTCTGTTATATTTATGCCACAGGTATGCCACAAATTAGTATAAATTTAAGCATACTACCATAAAAATGTCTGTGGTAGGAAAATCACAATCGAATGGAATCGAAACCTCCATCATCATTGTTGACACCCGAGAATGTGTTCTACTGATATATTACTGCTTGGCTTTTTGGGATGAGAGAAAGACTTTTTGGGGAAATAAGACCTATATACTCTTAGTATCAGCAGTGTACAAGTATTAACCTGACTTCACTCCTTATGATGAAGATATCACTTCATATAGAAGCTGTATCATACAAATAAGTGAACAAAGAAACTCAACCCGCCAACAATTAGCCACTGCGGGTGAATAATTATATCAGGACAAACATTAATATAACAATAATACATTAATATTATCTAAAACAGAACTGGCGTAGATAATTTGCTGACACCAGACATACAGAAACGGAGTCAAGGTCGGGCGATGAATGCGCCTGAGCGTTGGAACTGTTTGTTGCGTTTACGAGTTTGATTACAAATATATGTATAAACTATTGATTTCTATTTATTAAATGAAGACAAAAAGGCTTCAGATTCGTAGTTATTACTAATAATTAATGGAAAAATATACTGAAGTAACGCTCCTAATAATCTTGAAATATTTTTGTGTATAAAATTAGTTAGAATCGATTGAGTTAGTTAAAATCACTAGATCAAGGTTGGCTTATGTCATTTAAAATAATATATGTGTTGTTGTATGTGTTTGTAAATTATTCTTAGTAGTGATAATATACATCATAAATATAAAATATTATAGTAATATTATTATACTTTTCATATAAGTAAATAAGCAAAAATAATATAGAATAAACGGTATGGTTGCAATCACTATAGCTATAACTAAGAGAGCTATAAGTATAAGTACATATAGTATTTATTATACGTAGATTTAATAATTTCCACACTGTTTTTATTATAGAGACCTGGCTAATAAAAAATATATTATATTTATAAATAAAAAATATAAAAATATTGTAGTTTTTGGTTGTTTTTTTTTTGTATGTAAATAAATAAATAATAAAAAAAACGAAAACTATACGAAAACTACAATCAGTACATTTGGTATTACTATCTGGTATAGAGAAAAAAAATTTCAAAACGTCTTGCCTACATCAAACAAATAAATAAATCATCAATATAAACTAACTGCAATCAGACTGGGTTTAAGGAATTATAAAACAATCCCTATATCTACTCAACGTTTTCGGTTTTCCAACCAATGGAAAGTTAAATACCACTTTGATGTAAAAACAATGCACAAGTTTAGTATGCTCCATATACGCTACATGACCGATTATATTTTTTGATTCAATAAAAACACTTCGAAGGCACTCCCACGCGTAGAGGCCTACACAAAAACTGCTAATCCATCCCAACACAAAGGGCTCAGCTGTGTAAACATTGTAGATCTTTACTAAACTATACGATAGATATATAGATAGATAGACGTACACAATAAATGCCAGTATTTAGTACACTTAACTATCTGGACGACCTCGCGGTTTGCCTTAAAATTGCGAAATGTTTGATCCTAGGGCAGCCTGTTGTGGCGTTAGTGATTTAGTGTTTTGTTTAGTATTCGAATTCACTTTCAAGTCTTTGGCTCAGTTTATCCTTAAATGGAATGAGCTCGCGTTTGAAGAACTTTAATAGATTTCGAGAACTATGTAATCAGACTCATTTACAGATACAGCACGTGTGCTGTCTTGTGTTTTGGTAACTATGTGAGTAAGAAATACTACAGCCCACAACATTCTACCTTATATGCCTTATACCTTATACCGTAATGCCTTATAAAAATAATAAAAAACGGCAGATCACACTTTGTTACACTTCCTACTCTCTCTCTCTCTCTCTCTCTCTCTCTCTCTCTCTCTCTCTGTCTCTCTCTCTCACTCTCACTCTCTCGCTCTCTCTCTCATTCTATCTCTCTATCTCCCAGTGCTTTTCAGATCTGAAGGTTGGCCGTCAACACATTGGATCTGTCTTTGTTAAGAGCTAACTGGCAAAGACTATATAAGTATATTGGTAGCTAACTGGATGAAGATACCCTATGTTCTTGTTTATGTCCCTGACAACGTGTATTACATGCAATATTTAATGATGATCGGTTGAGTAGATAAGGCGTGAAACCATAACAAATAAAAAAACCAACTCACTTTCGCATTTATAATATTAGTTAGGATATAAATCCGTACTTAATATTATAAATGCGAAATTATGTTTGGATGTATGGATATATGGATGTATGGATGTTTGTAACTCTTTCACGCAAAAACTACTGAACCGGTCACTATGAAATTTTGCATACACGTTGTCTGGGACACCAGAAAGGACATAGGGCACCAGCTAGTAAATAAATAAAGAATGTGTAAAATGCTCTGTATTTAATTTAGAATGCGACTAGCAAGTGAGATATGGAACCAAACAGCCGATCCAATATTATTATTTTCAACCTGTTACGCATTGTGCTTTCATGTCCTTATAGTCCAATAACCCAAATGGTTACTTAAGCCGGCACACGTGTGGTGTATGATGCCTGTCTTTATAATAGTATTTTTTACAGACTGCAAAAACTTTCTGCAGTTTAAATCTCAGGCAAAAAATACAAGCAAACATTTGTGAATAAGCGAAAATAACCCTTATTAAACTTGCCGTAGAGTGAAAAATGTTTTGAAAGGTAAACAACTACATATTCTACCTGTTATAGTTACGGCAAGGGTGTAAGTTGTAATAATATAAAAATAATATAACATGTCAAATGGCTGTTTTAAAATTGTATCTTCTGCTGTGGATCTTTCTCTAGTTAAGTTTACATTAGCAGTAATACTTATTGTGAAATGAAAACGAGGCAGTGCAAAACAAAAACTGATTTAATTTCATCCACCAATACAAAACACAAAAAAAAATTTGAATGTCTTGTTGGTAGGTGGCTACCGTCGCCTATAACACAAGCAACGCAAGCAACGTGCTGCAAGTGCGCTGCCAACCAAAGAATGTTTAATGATATGGAATAAGAAGATTGTCTGCCTGCTCCGTCATACTTTTACATAAAAAATAACTTAGCTACAATTTCTACAATACAAAACACATCTAGAACAAAAGATAAACAAGTAAGCAACAAGAGAAACCGCTGCAGAAAAATTAAAATCGTAAGACTACTAAGTAATTGACTGCATAAACTATCAAAAGAATACTAAAATGATTTCATTTACTTATTACATTTCAATAGAATTTTTGAAAAATATAATTCAGTATAAGTGTTCAGTTAATCAGCCTATAAGACCCTCTCGAAATATTTCAATTTTTTTTCTTCTTTTTGTTTTAAACTCTTTAATCAATAATCGTACAAATTTATCAAATAATCGTAAAAATCAAATTTCCGAGCAAATACAGCTAAAATCATATTCGTGTCGAAAAATCAATTTATTCGTGATAATTTTGTCTGTTGACCAAATCGCTTCCACTAAATGTGCGTTCACACATAACTAACTCTTTAAAACAATTTGTAAAACATAATATACCTATATGTTACAAAGTATTATATAATTGTAAATATACCATTTTATTTTATTGATTCATTAATTATTATTACCATTATTAACTGGTGGCATTAGTTAGTTAGGTACCTTACAGAAAACCATCGTGAAATAAAAGAACGAGAATAAATAAAGGAGATATCTTTATGTCTTTACATTGCCAAGTTGCAATAGCTAATAATTTATCAGTATCAGATCGTAGCTTGTGGTTACTGCTGAGTAATTGTAAACTCTTAACTTTGCTTCATTACTACGATTAGTAAATATGGACAATTGATTAATTCATTATGATATTAGTGATTCATGCCTACAATCACAACATGGCATATTGCGTCTTCTATTTATTGCCAAAAATTGATTATATACATCTCTTTTTAACGCCAAAAATCGAGGAGTTCACCTCGTGAACTACGAAGATGGTTACGATTTTGTCTAATAAGTTGCTAAATATAAATTTTCACTTAGTATTGTATGTCTGTATGTACACTAATGCAGTTTTCGCGTGTTTAACCGTGTACACAGATAGACGATCGTGCTAAAATAACTGATGATGATTTTACCAAATTTATTGACTCGTTTTCCAACAATGTTTTTCGGTGTCTTTATTCATAATGTTACTTTATTTTATCTATTAGAGAAACATTGAAATACTATATACTAGTAAGGGGAAGATGAATTCAAAATAAAAAGAATGCAAAAAAAATATGATTACATTTGCTATTTTTGCAACACCAGTTTTGTAATCAAAATCTGTAGGTACTAAAATATTTTATTCATAGTTGATCGCAAAGTTAGTTATGATAGGACAAGTCATCTAAAACTTGACGAAAACCAGATGTCACATAAATTCAAATGCGTTTAAATACAATTTAATTGGATCAAGGTAAGGCTTTATTACCCTATACCTACAATAATTTGTTTCATGTTTATTAATGTGCACAGCCCACATTTTACGTATAGAAAAAGTATTAATATATAATACCTAATATATAGACATATAGATTATTATACCTTGTACAAGATTGAAGCTCCAAGAAAGACAGTAGTTTAGAATAAAATAAGTGTTGAGGATAATTTGGTTAAAAATTAACTTGACTAATTTTTGTCACAAAAATTTGCTTATATTTTTTATTAAATTTTTTATTTATATAAAAGGTCGCAGTTTATATAAGTCAGGCTAATGTTACAATTGAGATTGGCAATCTTGTCCGCAGTTGCTCTGAAAAACGATCTTGCTCAGATTTTAAGCCTGGTCGTATGTAGGAACTACTAACAATCTTATCTATGCAATAAATAAAATGTTTAGTGCAATACCTGTGCTTACTTTAGGGATTGATTTATTTTATTATTTTTCAAAAAATGCAATTTCCTTCAAACACCGGACATATTATCTCAATGTCCATATCTATTTCATTTGTTAATTTAACGATGCACTATTAGGAATCATTAGTTAAACGACATGTCATATCCTGTTTTTGTTTAATAGCGTCTGAATGGAAAGTAATGTTTAACGAAACTACTGCGTAAATATATAATTATTATATTTTATTGTACCTGTTTGGAATAGACAATTTTAGCTTTCAATTTCGTTATATATAAATTCTTACATGAGATAAATAATTTGCGTAATATATCCAATTTTGTGCTTAATATATCAGGGTTACTCTGCGAAATAGAATCAGAAGTGAAAAAGATCCGTAAAACAGCTTTACCGACATATGACGTCGAATCAATAAGTTGAAGTCATCTAATTTCTGTATGAAATTTTAAAATAAATATTTTTATTTTGTATAAAAAATAAAAACATTTATTTTTTAAACGCTTATGTAAGTATATAATTAGGAAATTATTACATATTTAATTAATATAATAATTTTATTAATAGTCCTTAATTGACATTTCATTATTCTAAATTTGAAATGTGACACAGGCCACGTAGGCCATGAACATAATTATTTTCTTGTATGAATATTTGCGGATCCGTTTGTAATGCATCAGAAAGTAACATTTTGTTCTACATGAGTTGTGTCACGTAGATATAACGCGAATACAATATTATTTTCTGAAGAAAGCATTTTTCGAACTTAACAGTTAAAATACTGGAATATCTCTCTGAAATTAAATATCTTTGTAATTAATTATCCTACTAATAATCAAAATACGAAAGTTTGTGAAGATATATGGATGTCTTCATGCAAAAACGGCATGCTTAACAGATTTGGATGAACTTTATCACACAGATAATTTATTACCTGGATTAACATATTATACTTCTTATTCTGGAGAAATGTTAGGTTCTCAAGGTATCGTCTGCAAATATAAAATATTGGGCACCATTTTAATGCCTCCGTCGTCACAGCGATTTGAGGTTATATATTTTTCATTTTTCAACGCGGACCAAGTCGCGGGCACCTGCTAGTAAAACATAAGTTTCTCTCTTTCATTGCCTCTTTAATCCTGAAGGTTGGCCGTCAACTCCTTCAACCTGTCTCTATCAAAGCAACTGACACAGTTGCTCGACAGAGACAATACCATTCCTAGATATTTCGCACAGGACGTCTCCACCTAAATATAAATTTAGTATTATGTTAATCGTAATGTAAAACCATCGATTAGGTATACTTAATAAATTCATACAATAAAATGCTTAATACTTCTAGAGTGAGATTTCCATGGCAATTAAGGCACCCTAATGAGTTTAGCGCTACCTAATAATTCGATTGCATGGGACATTCGATTACTGTGACATCGTTAATCTAATGATCTGTACTGGTTTTGGTTATTAGTGCGTTTTCCCATGCAGGTATTGTACAAAAAAATCACCCTTAACATTTATTTAATAAAAACAAAACCACCCCCTTACAAAATACTAATATAGTGAAATAACTATGCTGTTTCGTTAAGTGATTAAGGGATGCCAGAGCACATTGATATAAACCTTTATCTATAAGTCTACTAAGGTTGGCAACGCACTTGTAGCACCTGTTGCGTTGCTCGGGTTATATGCGATGGTGGCTTAAATACCCTTAGGTTATAGGATAACTAATTATCGGGATATTATTATTATATAATATGCCACATGATTTTATTATCAGGATAAAAATAACTTATCTTATAACCTAAGTGTATTTAAGCCAAAGTGTATTGTTTCTTAAAATCATAGTGTAACATTTTTTTTTTCATTCCAAAAACTTTTAGTACTTTAAATATTATTTTGGGATGACTTAGTATAGTCATCCTAAATTAAATTAAATTAGTCGTAATATTAATATATTACGAAAAAAAAAGAACTTTTAGAAGATTGTAATTTAAGTTGTAATATACGAGTAGATACTTCTATATTCTGAGGAAAAAGGATCAGATACACATTTGACATAAAAATTAAACCCAATACCAAAGAAAATTACTAAATTTTTTTTTTCATATATACATCAGGTGACGATAGGTTTTAGTGAGTAAGAATCTCACTAACCTAACCCTTTGCATCTTATGTGAGATTTCATACTCTAAAAAAATCACACATATAATCCGATCAGTTAGTGAATACTTGCAAACACTAAGACTTAAGTACTTATAATAAAATTCTGTGTTAATCTTTGTTAACCGCTTTATTGCGTTATGACCTACCCACTGCCACTTAAACAAGCCTCTATTATCCCTCTTCAATGTAGCGAAAACAAGCGAGACAAAATACTAACAATACTTGCTAGTATTAATAAAACGAGCTACTATAATAACTCACAGTTAAACCACTTCGAACTGCCGTTACGAGGTTTAAATCTGACAATAATACATGGTGTTTCTTTTAAAATTGTTTATTAGGTACGTTTTACGCTTGACGTATAGATGGCGCTTTATTTTAAGATTGCTTTACGATGTTGTTACAACGTGTAATGTGATTTATAGACAGTTTAAGATGTAAAGGAAAGAAAATAATGTTGGTGTAAATGTTATTTTTGTTATTACGTGCAATAATATTAATATAATAAGATGATATTAATATAACATGTATAGATTTTAAATTAATCTAAAATTATTAACGATATTTTATTAATTACATCTATATCTAAACGTTCTACGCTTCTCTTTGTTTCTTAACTTCTGAACCACAGAACACATTTTGATACGATTTGCACTAATGGAAAGAGCGATAAACGAGGAAATTGCACTCGTACGGAACCATTTTTCATTTTATGCATTTTTTCATTTTATATATTACCTCGGATAATATATAAAATGAAAAAATAAATAAATATTAATTTGGCATATGTTCATTGAAAGTTCTGAAACTGCGAAATACATTGCATTGTTGTTAATGACAAAATAATAAATATTGTTATGAAGTAGTTATTATTAAAATGGTTATAAAATCGACAGAAAATTAGAGAGCATTTTCCTATCTTCATATATTGCCTCATTCTTTCAAGTAATCAATGTATGTATAAAGGTTCCCTTGAGGTATTACCAGAGCTTGGTGTTGCTTTTATTTCTAGGCGACAGTAGCCACTTATCATAGAATAGACCATCAAAATGTTAACATTTATTATAAAAAATATAAATGATATATTTTGTTTGAAAGAGGCTAAATTCTTTTCAGTTTAATAAGACCCTAACATAACAATTGTGATTAAAATATTAGAATATTTAAAAAAAAATATATAAAAGAAAAACATCTTAGTCATTCATGCAGTGACTTTGAGAATCAAGTTTCTCTTTTATTGTATCTTATATTTAGCTTAATGTCTCTTTAAAAACAAATGTAAACGCAATACCTACCTGAATATATCCGAGTACTAAACATTTTATAGGCAACGCAGTTATCACCCAACATAATTAAAACCATTGTCTTGAGCCAACAAAAATTACGGTTACCATAAATCGTAATCCAGCGTCGTTTGAGACGCCATATTTAAAGTAGTACCATAAAAACATCCTGTATTATTGCACCAATTTACATTGAGCCACTCCGTCCCTCTAAAATCTAACAAAGTTCTACAACAATTAAGTGCTCACAAACTTTTTGGGAGGGCATCTTAAATTGGATAATGTGGTTCCAAAAAAACTTCATTATCATCGATCTTAGCTACCTCAAGAGTCTTGACGGTGTTAAATATTTTATTGGTATTTAAAGTCAGTTTATTGCGAGACTCTAAGATTAGAATAATAGGCGAAATCATTAGGGCGACAGGGATCACTGACTTTACATAGAATATGTTCTTTCTTGAATTCCAATTAGTTTGTTAAATTTTTGTCTCGTTTTTTAATGTGTACTTTGTGGAATCGTTTATAAATAATTTCATTTTTGATTTTCGTTTGATTTCGTTGATTCCTAAAAGGGAATAAAAAAAGGAAATTAAAAAGGAATAGGATAGGCAAAGTTAGGCAGAATAAATTACCACTACTTAATAATTTGCTAATTTGCTACTCGTAGGTACTGAATTTAGGTTAAAAAAAATCGCAATTGTTTTATTGTCATTTTTGAAAATAATACGACGACACCCTTTAACTAAATCTATTATCGTAAATATTTAATTTTTTAATTAAAAATATATGAAACCATAATGAGAATCTTTAATGTTGTGTTCGAATTATCTTTAATGCAATCATTTTTGTATTTTTATCATAAAGCATATATTCCTTCACATACCATTGTGACGACGACGTAGTAAAACATCAACTTATTATCAACCAGAACACACAATTTAGGAAATCCTTACATGTTTCGTGTCACAAATTTAAACCACAAAGTATTAAAAATTAATATCCCCATAAACCACCAAAATACCTTCGGAATATTGTTTTGTTTAAATGTTCTCGGGGGACATTTGGAGTTACACAATGATCCTTTAATAATTTAAAACTAGTTTAAAACCGATCACAGATCTAAGTGTGAACGAAAGACGGAATTAAATTATCTTATCACCTCCGGAATTGTTTGAAGGACTCCCATGAGACTCGTTCTGAATACATAGTTATTAATAGCTTAGTATTAAAAACATACTAATAGTTATACTTAAATGACACTTAGTTTAGTTAATACCTGTGATGTTGCTTGTATTATAGGCGACGGTAGCCACTTAGGTAGGTACAATCAAGTGTGCCGTTAGTCTGTCTGATGACCTCAACAAATAAAAGAATATTTTCGCATAAAATCGATTTTGATAAAATGATCATAATTTAATATTAAACTAAAATGCTTTAGAATATGTTTGAATATTTTGATGAACCTCAAACCACATTATGGTTTGAGGTTCATCCATGCCTTGGATAAACGAATTAGGTGTTTTTTGTGACCTCGAGGGATTAAAAAATGAAAATTGGTTCTGGAATCTACCTATCGATGGTGCTAGTCTTGCTGCCGGCAACAATTACTTCCTGTAATAACTTTGAAATTCATCAACATTCCGTTTCTGTCTAAAATACTATTCCGTATGTTTTGTTAGTTAAATAAAATAATTTTTAAGTGTTAATACTATATTAAATTTTATTTAGTTACAATAAAGTATATTAATATTTTATTATTACATATAATTATTTATTATACACTAAATTAACTTTACTAAACTAGTTAGCTCAATCTAATATTATAAATTGTATACAATGTATTAATACACTTTTCTGTTCAAACGAAATGTTGTGTAAAAATCTCAAATTAATCCAGCCGCTAGTTCTAGATTTTTGGACGCACAAACATGCAAAAGCTGGTTTTTTTTTTATATAAAGATTATACCTATTTAAGTAATAATCATAATAATTGGTGAAAATGAAACCAGATAATTTCGACCTAAGTAAGATCTATGTAAGAAAGTGAGACAGAATATAATATTTGCAATGTAAGTTATAATAGACTTGAACAAAGACCTTAATTTTAGAAACAAAGAGAATAAACAGTGAACAACAGGTCTTGAACCTTGACAGTGTAATTATAAAGGGCCATTACGTTTAGATCACGAAGCGAAGGGACCATTTTGTTTTGTTAGCAATTTGTCTCTTTGGGTGTGGTCAATATTTCCAATTAGCGGACATAGCGGACATTTTGTGCAAATTTTTATTTCAAAATAACAATTTCAATTTTAATAGTAGTAGTGATTAGCAGTGGTAGGACACACTGCGTTTCTCAGTCATTTGGGCAGCCCGTCTGGAGGCAGTAACCACGCTTTACAGACGACCACCGAAAAATAACAGAACCGATAAGAATTACATAAAACGTAGGGCGTTTCCGAAACATTTAACCTTACACTGAAACCTCCAAGGTATATGTCATTAATTTAATATCTACATTACGTATTCTAGTTCATAAGCTGCAAGGAAGGTTACGAAGTTCATTAAAGTTGAGCAGTTTTGCAAAAATGAAACAAACTTTCGATTTATTTATTTAGTAGTCAAGCTCCGTGTACAAGCTGTAGTTCGCTTTTTTAAATTCCCGCAGCAACTTAACATTTTTTCAAAATTAATTAAGTATAAAATACAGTAGTGATTTGAAAACAATAGCACAAATATATAGTTTGTAAATTAAGGGATGTTTATTAGAAATGTACCTAACTACTTATATATATGTAGCAACAATTATGAAAATAATATAGTAATAATTCTTCCCCAAGCTATTAATATCGTATCACTGGTGCGCGCGATTTCGTCCACGTTAAACAATAAAAAAAATATTACACCTGAGAAAATATTATATCAGTATAAATATGTGACCTATTTCTGTCTTTTCTTGCATCCCATACAACATGTATGCAAAATTGATTTATTCGTCGTATGTCCTCGACATTATGTCCCACATTCCAAAAATTTTCTCGTTTGTCCCATAACAATATTTGATTCTTGGATTGTCCTAAAACTTTAAAAGTTTAAAGTATAGTTAACAAAAATAAACTACAACTACATAATATTTTATTTATTTATTTTGTTCTTCACGACCTATTCATGACACTTTATTACTATACGTTTCACCTTCCACTATGATCGGTTGAGTAGTTAAGGCGTGAAAATACGAAAGTAATACCTTCAGATCAATGTAACAATATAACGATTAAAAAATATTGAATTTAATTTTTTTTTAAATTATAGTTAATTTTATATACTTAGTTAGATTTTAGTAATAATTACAAATGATAACACAAGATTAAACCTCAGTGGTTTTTTGTGTTATCATTTTACATGTATTATATTATTAGCCTTAAATTTTTTAAAATTATAAATTAAAAAAAAAAATAACAGGCAGACAGATTTCATATTTATAATATTAGTAAAGTATTTACATTTCGATATATCATAATATTATAATAAATATTTTAATAATTTTACATAAGTGCATATTAGAGTAATTTTCATCAATATCCTTTGTGCTGTGGACTTAGATTGAGTAAGAAATAATTGCAACTACTTCGCTTAATTCATCATTGTCCAGAGCCTGAGGGCTTAATTTCTCTGTGTCCAATCTACTTACGAGTAACTGCCAATGGAGCTAGGTTTGCAACTGAGTAGCTTGTAACTTATGACTAATGTCACGTTCGAAACGTCTCAAGAAGGTATTACTTAGTTGTTTACGAAACGTATACAAATGTTTGTTTTTAGTGTTGGCCCTTGGTTAATATTTTTACTCGTAAAAATTTAACAACTGAAAATTCATAAGCAAAATTTATTTTTACGATAAAGTTAAGCAGACAGGCTGACAGTTTACGATAGGTGGTAGGTACACTTACCTACCCTTGCTATACAAGTTATAGCATCTGGGATTAAATATAAAGAATAATGGGCTGCCTCAGATTAGTAAAAGTTACTCAGATTAGACTGCATACTAGTGTCACGCACCTAAAGACAAAAACCCAAATTTTTTTATGTTAATGTTCCCAGACAGGCTGACGGTCCACTTGATGGTAGTTGGCAACCGTCGTCTATAATACAAGCAACGCCACAGGTAGGTACTACAAGTGCGCTGCCGATCATAGTAGGATTAAGGTTAAGGAATTGGGAAGGGTTAGGGGAAGGGATGGGCTCTGGCATCCCTTACTCACTCACCGAAACACAACAGCACATATGCTTATGTAAGGCGTGGCTACTACCACCAGACGGGCGTAGCACGTGTTATTATTTCGCGATTGTCTTCCGTATATAACAGTGTATTTACTGTTAGCAGATGAGCTGTTGTCCAGTTTTACGAAGTGTGCAAGCAGTTAATACGATAGATTTCTTGGAACAATAAGTCCATTGTGCATTTATTTATCCATGCGAACAAGTCCTAACATGTATGATATTAATTAACGTTTTGCACTCAACTGTTGCAATATTGCACACGATGCAATGTGAAAAATAAGAGGCTTCTTAACGCTCGAATTACAAGCAAGTCTGAACCTGACCTCACCATCATTAAATGTTAGATTAATATTATGCCTCTTCGTCTTATTAGAAGTTTTATATTAAGTTTTCTATTTATTATTTAAAGACAACAAGAAAGGTTGAATTTTGTATTTTATTTCTTTATTAAGTAAACTAAATTGATGCTAAAAAAAAAAAAAAAAAAACACTTTTTATTCTTAAAAAAATTATAGCAAATATTAAAGTACTTATATTTCATATGATATGCATATATGTATATATAAATTGAATGCGAAAGTGTGTTTGTTTGCAATACTTAAAAAATATATAACACTAGCGACCCGCCCCCGGCTTCGCACAGAGATGAAATTTTCAAAAAATTTTTCTTAGCCTATGCTTACAAAATAAACCTATATTCCCAATTTTAGCTTTCTAGACTTACTTAGTAGTAGTCGATAGTCAGTCAAGACAAACGATTTTATAAATGTAGATTTACTAAGAAACTGTACACATTTCTAAAAAAAAAAAAATGTTATAATTTAATTCTAAATTTTACGTTAGTTTAAACACAATAACTCGTTTCTTTCGTTCACTTGCAAAAATTGCCTACAATAGAACATTTCTTTCTCCACAACAGTTATTTTTCCACGCTCATTGTATTCAATGAAAACCCACTGCAAACGATCGTCGTCACCTTATATGACTGTCATCAGTTAAATATTTTTTGCAACAACTATCAGCCTTATTACTATTACATTAAAGATCTTTTAATATTTCTTCAAAATGCATTCTAGCAAAACTTTGTTTGTTAATTATTGTTTTATTTATATCTTTTAATTATGTGTACAGTATCCGTGTTGAATTTTTTTTCTTGTGATAATGTTCTTATTGTTTCAGTGGCTACATGATTTGTAGAACGTGTCCATTTAAATTTTGAACTTTCATTTTAAATTCCTATTATTGGTCATTCGATACTATTTACTTTTAATATAGAATAAATATTTTTAATATTTTTAAATAGATAGTTTATATATATTGTAGAGTTACAATTACATTTGACGTACGTTCAAATGCAGATATATGAATAATTTAGAAATGCATAAATTAATTATATAAGGAATCCAAAATAAAAATATATATTATATAGCAATATATATACGATGTGAGATTCTAAAATTATAAAATACTATTGTTTTACTAAAATGTCATATCTTAACATATACATATTAAGGTTTTAATGATGAAAATATAAGACATATCTTTTTCAATGCTGCTCAACCCAACGGAAATCATAAGTCATCTCTTTAAATGTAATTGTTTTTGAATATTTGAAGTTATCATATACATTATTAAATTGGAACATTCATACAATTTAATAATGTATATGATAACTTCAAAATATTTCACCAGACCCTCCGTAAAAAGAAATTTTTATCAAATTTAATCTCGTGATAAAATTCATCGCCACAATTACTGAATCTTAACCCTCAAGAGCATATTGCGAGAAATATTTCAAGCAAATCTCCATGTAAATGTCAAACTGTACAGACGAAATTACAAACCGACCGTAAGAATTACAATTATGTTTTCCCTTTATCGCTGAAAGGGATTTTTTTTTGTATTTTTTATTACAGTCGCATTTGAAAAGGGCTTTCCCTTCCACTTTAGAAATGGGGTTTAGGTTTTTGTCATTAAAATTAATGTAGCAATAGATGGGTAATATTTTTGCGTAATATTTTTTTCTGTAAACAGTAGGTAAACATATCCATTGTAAAATATTTCATATGATTTGTAATTATAGCATCCCTAAGGACAATTAGAAGCAATCTCAAGCATAGGTATTACACTCCAAAGCGGAAAAGTTGCTTTTAGTCTGCTTACAATTACCTATTACCTCACATAACTGACAAAATTAATATGGACATTAGTTTTCTAAACTTGTGGAACAAACCGGCAAAAGGCCTATTTTGTGGGATGTTGCCTACCTGGTATATGAAGTCTAACAGGTATATAAAATTCATTATAAAGTCTAAAATAATCAAAAATGTACAGTCACGTAGTATACATTAAATAGGATTTTTTTTTAAATTTCGCCCATTCAACCCTCGCTCGCAGGTTGTCAATTGTGACCCCCATACTTTACCAAATCGGAATCATGTCTCCAAATGACCGAATATAATGACCTAACTATTGTCCTCGCCCTAATGTTGGCGAAGCCTCATTTGTTTTTATAACGCCATGGCTTTTTTAACTGAAAGTAAAAAATGGACGCAAGTGGTTGTGAACAGAATTGATGTGCTTTGTTGTCCCCTTATTATTTATACCTATCTGTACCTTCGTGCTACAGTAACAGAATTCACAATGTTTACTAAATATTAGCTATTTGCTGTGCTTTCGTTTTCTGGACTCAGTTATAGATTTTACTCACTTTCAGCAGAACTACTGGCAACTATTGGGCTTGTACCTATAGTGTTGGTATTGGTATATTATAGTAATGGTATAATCAACTGAGTTATTCCAGTGCAGACAGGCAGAGGTTTACAAAATCTTTGAAGATTCTTTCGGCACATCTAAAGGTAGGGACAGTAAAAAAGTCTTTTTTAGTAAAACTAGTAATTAACTTTTTTCACAGTTACAGCAAGGTGAGAATCTTTCAGCGTGTCAATAAAATAAGGGACATTGAAAATGTCATTTACTTTTACATTTAATTTGGTTATTAATTTAAGTATTAATGTAAATAAATTACATAATTTAATTTACAAAAGTGGCGGCCCCATATTAAATATTTTTTTCTTAATAGAGGATTTTTAAATAACCAAGTTTCACTTAGACTTTCCTTTATTAAAATAAATGTTAAATATTAAAAAGATTATAATTTAAAAAAAATATATCTGGTAATCTGCAACAGGGTTTATTCATTTTCTCCTGAACAATGTTTGCTGTGTTCTTCAAAATATCTGCTACGGACTTGGATGGCCACTTAAATTTTGCATATCCAATTAGTTTTCCCAAACTAAAACAGAGATCTCTTAAGCACGGAGACGAGGGTAGTCATTGAGTTGACGTTATTATTTATGGAACATTAAAATAGGTTGTTGTAAATACTAATTGATAGTTAACCTTTTTTATAAATATACTCTTTTTATATTTTCTTATTTCAAAACATGAAAATAATATATAATTTGATGTATTGTAACTAAGTTGAATATCAATAAAACTATGTACATAGCAACATCTATTTTTCTCTTTAATACTTAATTTTACATAAAACTAAGACTTTTTAAGCATCTTCCAACACGTTATCAGCACGAAGCTCTGATATAAGTAAAGTTTTAATGTAAAAATAAAGAAAAAGTGTTGTTTTAAGTTTTTCTGGTGAAATAGTAAAAGTCATAGAAAAACATGTTAGAACAAGTAAGTGGTGAAGTAAATAAGTATAAGAAATCTTCATCTATACCTACCTTTACTCTAACAAACAGAGATGGATATTCCACATGGAAATTTAAGATGTATCATTATCTTTTACATGAGGATTTATGGGGAGCAATAAAAGGTTATCCACAAGATGACACCACCCCGGCATCTATTAAGGTACGAAATGATAAGAAAGCGTTAGCTAAAATATATCTCACGCTTGATGGTGCAGCCATCACCCATGTACGGTGTGCCAAAACTGCTGCAGAAGCGTGGACGTTATTGCAAAAGGCTTTTGAAGATAAGGGTTTAGGACGGAGACTTGCATTAGAAAGAAAATTATATAGAATGAGTCTTTCAAATTTCGATAACATTGAGGAATACATTAATGCTGTATTGTCAACGGCTCAAGATTTAGCCGACATTGATAAAGTTATCGAAGATTCCTCTATTGCTGCCATTCTACTTGGAGGTCTCACTAAACAATATGAACCCTTAATTATGGCACTTGAAAATTCAAACATTGCCATTACAACTGATTTAGTGAAAACTAAATTATTGAATGAACTGTCAAAAACCATAACAGATACACCAACTGATACAGTCTTAAAAGTAGTGAAATCAAAACCTAAGAAGAAGAAAGCAATCGTGTGTTATGATTGTAATGTGCCTGGACATAAAAGACCAGACTGCCCCGAGAGGTTTAAGAAGAATAAAGTTAAGTATGTAAATAAAACGTTGACATCTTCTACAAGCAAAAATGAAGAAAATACATCGTTTGTTGCACTTAATACTTCGGGTTGTCCATCAAAGGATATTTGGTATGTAGATTCTGGTGCTACAAAACATATGTCTTCTAGGAGAGATTGGTTTCAAAACATTACCACTCTTGATAATGGAAAGGTAACTGTAGCAAATGGTGAGCAGTTAGAATGCTGTGGATTAGGAAATATATCCATTAACACACCCAATAAATTAGTCAATTCAATAAGTGATGTTGTTCTTGTACCAGATTTAAAAGCTAACTTATTATCTGTACAGAAAGCAATAAAAAATGGTTTTGTATGTGTTTTTGATAAAAATGGTTGTAATTTTTATAAAAACAATACTTTTTGTCTTACAGGTGAATCCGTACTACATGCTTCGCCCTGTGGTGGACTGTATACTTTAGACTGTACCACTAACGTCCCCACGAATGTGACTAAGCCTAATGATGCAGCATATGATGTGCACACTGACTGTCTGACTAATAATCAATTATGGCATAAACGGTTAGGGCACTTATGTCGCATAGGGATGAATAAATTAAAAAGACATGAAGTAGGTGTAGATTATACGGATATTGATAAAAATAATTGTATTGCTTGTGTAGAAGGAAAACAGGCTAGAAAACATTTTAAGAAGGTAGCATATAATAAGGCTACTTCGCCTTTGGAATTGATTCACAGTGACCTTTGTGGTCCTATGAGCACAACATCTTTTCAAGGAAACAGGTATGCTTTATTTCTTGTAGATGACTATACCCGAAAAATATTTATTTATTTTATTTCTTCTAAAAGTGATGTTATTAAGAAATTTCGTTTATTTCAAGTACTAGTGGAAAAACAATTAGGTTCTCAAATAAAAGCAATTAGAACCGATGGTGGGAAGGAATTTGTAAATAATGAGTTTAGTGATTATCTGTCTTCGAAAGGAATCCTGCACCAAACATCGACACCATACAGTCCGCAACAAAATGGTGTAGCGGAACGTACCATTCGGTCAATAACCGAAAAGGCTAGGTCGATGATAGCTGAAAGTTCTCTGCCTAAAGTATATTGGGAAGATGCATTTAAAGCAGCGGTATATTTAAAGAACAGGTCACCTCATAGAGCCTTAAATGGTGAAATACCTTATGACAGGTGGTTTGGTCGAAAAAGTGACTTAAGTCATTTAAGAGTATTTGGGTGTAGAGCCCTTGTTCATATACCTGCACATCAGAGAACGAAATTGGATTTAAAGGCAGAGGAAGCAATATTTGTTGGATATTCCGAAAATCCCAACACTTACATTTTTAGAGATCCAGTCAAACCTAGGAGAATTATATATTCGAGAGACGTGACTTTCTTTGAAAATGTTTTTACTAACTTAAAGCGAGAGAAACAATCTCATAGTTCGATTGGGCAACCTTTATTACTGGAAGATGAGATTGATAATGATAAATCTCATAGTTTGACAAAGCAATCTTTATTATTTGATGATGAGATTGATAACGATGGACCTCAGTATTACGATTGTCTTGATAGTACTGTTGAACAGTCTAGTCCTACTGTTGAGCAAAATGAACCTACAAGTTCTGTAAATATGGATATAAATTCAGTAGAAGAAGAAAGAGAACCTGAAATCATTGAAAGAAGGTACCCTTTGCGAAGTAGGAAACAGCCAGAATTTCTAACGTATCAGGTTATCGAGTCGAATGAGCCAACTACTTATGTTGAAGCTATTCAAGCGGAAGATGCTGATAAATGGCAGTTAGCAATGGCTGACGAGTATAAATCGCTGAAGAAACTTCAAACTTGGGAGATGGTCGATAGACCAAGAAATAAAAAAGTTATTCCATGCAAGTGGGTATTTAAAATAAAAAAGGATGCTCACGGAAATATCATTAAATATAAGGCTAGACTCGTTGTGAAAGGGTTTAATCAAACAAAAGGTGTGGATTTCAATGAAACTTTCGCACCTGTCATCCGTCATTCGTCATTGCGAACGTTATTCGCTTTAGCTACGGAAATGGGTCTAAAAATGAGACATATGGATATTGATACAGCTTTTCTACATGGAAATTTAGAAGAGGAAGTATTTATGGAGCAGCCTCTTGGCTTTGCGGTAGAAGGTCAAGAAGATAAAGTATGTCTGCTACATAAATCACTTTATGGCTTAAAACAAGCACCTCGCGCTTGGAATAAAAAGCTTAATGAAATTTTATCGAAAATAGGTTTTAATGGAATACCTTCAGAACCTTGTGTATTTACAAAACTTTTTGGTAATGAACTTGTCATATTAGGTATCTATGTCGATGACATAATAGTTTACTACCAATCTGACGTAACTTTTGAAATTGTCAAAAATGAATTATCAAAATTTTTCGGATTAAAAGATTTAGGAAAATTAAAATATTATTTAGGTTTGCAAATAGAAAGCAATAATAATTATACCAAAGTGAATCAATCGCATTATATTATATCCCTATTAAAAAGATTTAATATGCAAGATTGTAAAACCGTCAGCTGTCCTTTAGCTCAGAAAAAATTAGAGCGCAATATAAATGGTGAGTCGACTTCATATCCTTATCAGAATTTAATAGGATGCTTAATGTATCTAGCCGTGAACTCACGTCCTGATATAGCATATGCAACAAGCTACCTGAGTCAATTTAATACCTGTTACGGAAAGGAACATTGGTGTGCTGCAAAAAGAGTTTTGCAATATCTGAAAGGTACACTTGAATATACCTTATGTTACAGGAAAACCGGACAACCATTAAAAGGTTTTTCGGACGCTGACTGGGCTAATTGTTCTATGGATAGGAAGTCTTATACCGGCTATATTTTCAATTTAGCTGGGGCACCAATATCTTGGGAATCAAAAAAGCAACCTACAGTAGCGCTATCGTCTACAGAGGCTGAATACATGGCACTTACGTCTGCTGCTAAGGAAGCATGCTACTTACGCAGATTCATTTCGGAAGTAACTGTATGTAAACCTTCTTGTGTTGAATTATTATCAGACAGTCAGAGCGCCATCAATTTAGCTAACAATCCTGTGCACCACAATAGGACGAAGCATATAGATACTAGGTTTCATTTTATTAGGGAAAAAGTAGCTGATAATTTGATTAGAATAGAATATTTAAAAAGCAGTGATATGCCTGCAGATGTTTTAACGAAGCCTCTAGGGCCAATCACACATAAGCGATGTATGGCCAGTATGGGTTTAGTTAAATAGTTTAATGTAAATATTCGTTATATATATATTTTTTTTGTTTGTTCATTTTAGGTTAATCTCAATTAAGAGGGCGTGTTGTAAATACTAATTGATAGTTAACCTTTTTTATAAATATACTCTTTTTATATTTTCTTATTTCAAAACATGAAAATAATATATAATTTGATGTATTGTAACTAAGTTGAATATCAATAAAACTATGTACATAGCAACATCTATTTTTCTCTTTAATACTTAATTTTACATAAAACTAAGACTTTTTAAGCATCTTCCAACATAGGTAATGCTTTTTTATTTATTTTTCATAAGTAAATATTTTTACACTGTATTCAAAAAACATAAAAAGCTATATTAGCTATCTGCATACATGCTCTAATAGAATAATAATATCAGGGCTCTTTATATTCTAAATAGAGTTGTCATATCGACAAAATGCCGGATGATATTAAGCTAACAAATTGAACCTAATTTGTAATCCATTTCCTTTACAACAATGCACCATGACAATAAAACAGAAATACAAATCGTCATTTTTATCTTGTAAAAACAACCTTCAAATGCAATAAGACTATAGTTAATAATAAAAGAAAAGAAAGCTTAGAACAAGGTAACATTATCTGTACTTTATTTTAAAATAACTTTTCATCCAGAGATACATATATTAAATGAATTTCTTCTTTACAATTTCTAGCAGATGTGACAGAAGGAATATATATTTTTTTCATATTATTTTTCTAAACAAATTATGTTAAAGCTATTGTCTATATTAATATACACATACGAGTACCTTGAATCCTAGCAATTTTTGTGCAGGTGAAGCCACGGGCTAAAATAAGTTATTACAGAATGCATCGCTTTAATTTCTATTCTAAAGCTATCAAAGAGTGAAACGCATATGTCCTAAGTATTTAAGACTTTACAAGCGATCCCATAAAGTCTGTTTTCTATGGACATGTTAAAATAGATGTAAGGTAATGCCATCGCCAGTGTTTGCATATGCAAAAGGGCGCTTTGAGTGTTTTTCCTATTGATTAAGCGGCGGAGTGGCAGTACACTTTTAAACACAAGTGCTTTAGTTTCACCTCTGTCTAATTAACAGTTCCAAATATTATATTCAAAGAATTATAAAATTAAATAACCATTAGGTACTAATATTTTAGTAATAATGAAATTATTCTAGGATTTTTTAAAATAATTTCTGCATTGAATAAATATTAAAAAAAAGGTTTAAAAACAGCAATTAACCGCAGCCCCAGCACGCGATTCCTCTGAGCTTGCGTGCGAACCCAAGCGACAATTCTTGTACTTGAACTTGATTTAGTAGTAAATATGTATTTTCATATTTGGTTATTATTTAAATTGGTACTAATTTTTATATTGTATATATTATACATATGTATTTTATCTTATAACATAATAAACGATAATAAGGAAAATGTTTTACTTGTATCATAAAAATAACAGTGAAACGCTTTTTGCATCGACTGTACAAATTTCACGGTCCAATATTTAGTTTAACTGCCACTGTTTATTCAAATCGCCAAAACTATAGCCAGTAAATGCCTCGGATTGTCAATTAACCAACTACATCCGAAGGGGGTTATGTGTTGTGACACCCGAAGGATGTTTACATTGTCCAAGTTTGCATTAGATCTAAGGTGTTATTACACTAAACATTGGACTCTGTTATGGTTTGTAATGTTACAATTACATAGACATAAATTAATATACATAAATGTAATTAAATACAGCGCCAGCTATCGGGTCCAATTGTGAATTTAGGGACCAAACACAGGGTTTTTAAAAGGAAAAGGGTTCATTGACATTCACACGTGACACGTAGAGAAGAACTCCTACGTATTAATGTTATAAATGTGAAAATAACTGTGTCTGACTGTTACATTTTCACGCCTTATCTACTCAACCAATCATCATGAATTTTGCATACACATTGTCAGGAATACAGAGAAGGACATAAGGGAACATCTACTAATAAATATCTAACGCCTGACAAAGCTATAACAGAAATAAATATTTTTTACTTTTCAACGCGGACGAATTCACGGGGCAGCTAGTTATACAAAAAAAAAAAAATTCCGAAATTTATCATGGTTCATATATTATCAAAATTTTAACACATACATATCCGCTTCCGAAATATCTTTGATATAATTCACATCCACCTCAATACTAAAACCAATACGTTCTCTCATATTTCAGGAGCATTCCACTTCTAATACCTTAATGCACATATTTACGATATGTTATAAATTTAATTGACTATCAACGTGCGTAAATATGATACGAGAAAACATATAAAACTGACTCATGGATAATAATTTCAATAAAATCACATAAACTCCATAAACAATTCCGTTTGGTTGGTTTAAGTTTAATATGTGAGCGATTTTACAAAGCTGCCGTTGTCACCATGTGTGCTTTACTCAAGGATCGGTTTAGTGTAGGTACTTGTACCGCCAATGGATCATCTCGACTGTAGCCCATCATCATCTCGACTGTAGGATGTCCACTGCTGATCATATCCAGCTATTACTTATTCATAATTTTCCAGTATAGGATAGAAGCAGCCAGGATGACGCCACCACCAGAGGCTTCTATCTGTCTATCTTATGGATGAACGTACTACGCTGTTCTTGTCGGTCCGTGAACTCCACTCTAGAACCTGGAGCCTTTAGCTCTTTGTGCTATATGCCCTGCCAATTGCCACTTCAACTTACATACTAATTAAACTGGCCTCGGCAGCCAGGTTGCCTAGTGTGCGGAGGAAGTTAGCCTTAGTATAGTGAGGTCAAGTCACATGTGCTCAAACTATACGATGATAGTCCACATTCGTTTTATACTTATGACTTGTCCACAGATCGTAAAATTTAAAACCAACTGCCGCCACTATGTAAATGAATCGCCGTGTTTATTGTTAGTAGTTTTAATTGAAGTTCAAACATGGAGGTTTGATGGGCGGCTTGTCAAAACAGTGCCACCTGTCGACGGGGTTTCTAAAACTCGCACAATATGTTTTGCCAAAGAAAAGATTTAGTATATTGTGTAAACTACAATAAATTTAATTTCTTTTTTTAATGGGTGATATTATTTGTAAATGTATTTTAGAACTAAAATAATCCTGTCAGGTATTGAAGCTTCGAATTTTATAGCTTGTAATTTATTTAATAACTGGCCCTGTTCTTTACACATTTCTAATGTGTAATCACTCATAATAAGTGGAAGTTTTAAATTTTTAACCTCCCTCCGATATTCCCTAAAGACATCACTTTTCATCAATTTCAATTTAAACTTTTCAGAACTTCGCTCAAAGAAAAAAGTTTTGTAAGAATAATATACTCGTAATAAGGTAGTATTTAACACATCAATATATAGGTAAGTGAAAGTACACCTCTAATTACCTTACACTGACGATTACAGTTAAACAGGATGAAATTAATAATCGAGATTGGAAATTACTTATATAAATATAAAATATATAACGTTACACAGATAACTTCATCGCCGAGTACTAAGTTATTTATGAAGTGAACTAGGATAAATTTACATACGCCCTATATGAAGTTCTAAAAAATTCTTGATTAGTTACAAAATTGGTAGCACTTCGCAGTCATAATTATGGGTAGCCCGTCTGGCTGCAGTAATTACCCTCTTATAGAATACCACCGTGAAATAACAGCATGTATGCTGTTTTGTTTCGGTTCGTGAATAAGGCATGCTAGAATCCTTACTTAACCCTTTCTAATCTTTTATCCTTAATGCTACTATAGTCGGCAGCACTTGCAACACCTATGGCGTTGTATGTGTTATTGGCTACGGTAGCCACCTAAGTAAGTAAGGCCGTCGGCATTTACATTAAAAGAAACATATAATATAGAAATTGGGCAGGTTAACTAATTTCTAGTATAAAAGTATAAATATGTATGTTGCTTTATGAAGCAGAACTTTATATACAAAAATATATATAAAATAACAAAACAAACTGCTGCATCAAATGAAAAAATAATCAAAACAAGCAGCTATCTGCAAAACTCTGACGCTGTAGCGTTTATTGGCAGAACCAACAATCAGCAAACACATGTTTATCATTAGTTGTAACATAAAATTATTTGTAACGTAACATAATCACAGCGTTAAAATATAACCAGCTAGCTGATAATCTGGCGCCAACCGCTTGTTTTATACTTAGCGTTTATGTAGAAAGTGTATACAAGCATTTCTCCTATACTTTACTTACCAATTTGTTCATTAGGACTAACTGTGTGCGATTTCTGCATAGTAATCGGTTCTGGTCGAGTCTGTATCTGATAATGTGTTTTAGAATAACAAAATAATTTTAATATTAAAATCCTACCTGGGAATAGTCTGCAAAGATTTTATAGTTAGTATTCAACCTATGTATGTGATCACTTATGTGTTTTTTTTAATGTAAAGATCGTCAGACAAGCTGACTATCGTTGCCTATAAAACATTTTAATCCACAGGTGCTGCAAATGCCCTGCCGAGCATAATAGGATTAAGAATAAGGGATTAGGAACACTCTGACATATTTTACTCACTGAAACACAAACGCACATATACAGTTATTTTAAGGGAGGTCTTCTATAAAGGAGTGGTTACTGCCACAAGATTGGCTGCCCGATTGACTGCAAAACGCAGTGTGCTCTGCCACTACTTAAATCATACTAAATACTTAGTTTATCTGTGTATTGCGGATTGTACAAAATATGGCAACGAATTCAGTTATTTTCAGTAACAATCGATGGTTACTCGATGGTTACTCGATGGTAGCCGTCAGGTGAACTTTCAGCCTCAAATGGACTTTCAGTTTTCCTGCAGCCCAAAATTGGGTAGCCAATCTGGTGGCTACAACCACGTGTATAGCTGAAAATTCGACTATATTTTAACATAAGCAAACTTGAGACCAAACGTGTTCATATATAAGTTAGGCTAAATACGAGATTTTCCCAGAACTTAGTAATTATTAAGTTAGCAAAAACGTACAACAAGACAAACATTACAGAGTTTCATTAGTAATGATGCAAAGCATATACATGCAGACATATTTCTACGTATATTTCACTATAGCAATGAACCTAATATCGTAAGTTGCGTACGCGTCGTCGTGTCCGATAGTACGCTTAGATGATTACAAAGGATGTGTTCACATTAGAGTAATTTATGCTATGCTGTGTCAATAGAAAGCAAATTTTCTAAAACTTCCAAACCATTTAGAAAGATTTTGAGATTGTCTTTATTGACAATTGACACAGATAGAGATGGACAGCTACTTCATGTTATAATATGTATAGATAATTAAGTTGAGATATAATAAAATATGTTATAATAGATAAAGTTAGACCCAAAGAATCATTATTACAAACTGGTGGTAACCGACTATAAGAGACTTTTATTCCTGACGAACAAATATTCGATTTTGAACTATAATATTGCGAAATGATTAATTAGGCACAGTAATCTAGCAATGATTGAAACTTATAACGATTTACTTAGTAACATAGATGTTATAAATTATATTCTATCTCTATCAAGTATAAATATATCTCTATAAAGGCGTCGTCGTTGGTATAAATTTTGAATTTAACAACACAGATTACAGCAAACTTTATTTGACACGATCGATAACTTTATAAATGGACTGTCTAGAGTCTAGAGCATAAAGTATTCATAATTAACGTCATAGTATGACATCGTTTGAACTACATGGAAAAGAAAGTTGATTCATATTACCAAGAAAAATATTTTTCATACATATTTCTTTCAATAAATTAGTATTTTATGGTATGATTTATTTCAATGAAGTTTTAGTAGTGTTTATATTATTTTATTTTAGCTGTGATCTTCCTAATAAATAAAATAAAAGCCTAAATATATATTTCGGATTTCGGCTTAGGCTTATGTAATATGTGGTTATCTCGAGCTACCTTAGATTCTAAAAAAGAAAAGTTTATTAAAGACTAGCTGTTTCATGTGACTTCTTCCGCGTAACTATCTAACCTATCTAAAAATACAAATCTTTTCTCTTTATAATATTAGTATACCTAGATATAGAAAAGTTTATTATTAAGTTTAAGAATCATTACCTACGTGTATACGTGGTTAATATGAGTTTATCTTTGGACTTGTAAATTTATAAGCAACTGTCGTACCTAATAGATAAATAAATAAAAATAAAATAATACAAAAAAATCTTATACTCGTATTGAAAATTTAAGTTTATATTTAAAAAAATTTTTTTTTAAGTTTACATTTTAAGTTGGTAAAGACCACTCTCGGGTAAAGGCCTCCCCCAGTATTTTATTTCCTTCAAAGTTAATTAAAAAAAAAAAAACTCGTATGCAAATTTTTGTAGTCTGACTGCATTACTTAGAACTATTTGAAATTTTCTGCCACATGTTGAGCCCATTTTCCTATCCCATCCCTTACCCTTAATCCTTCTATGGTCGACAGCGCACTTGCAACACCTGTGGCATTGCTTGTATTGTTATAGGCGACGGTAGCCACCTACCTGCCATCAAGTGGGCAAAATGTTTTTATAGTACTAAATTATAGATCCCAGTTTCTCTTACTTCTAGATCTCGTGTTAATTTTTTTATTATCTTCTTGTCTATAATCAATATTAATAATACGCTCACGTTTTGTGAAGTGTATAAACGCTACCTAACTCGGCGTATACGCAGCTGCACGATGCGCACTCGCTACCGGTTTTGTGGCTAACGACTCCCCACTCCTATATCACATCACAGTATGAAGAAACAGTGGATACGGTAGGATATTCATGATAAAATATACATTACGTACTATATCTAGCAGTGGACGTCCTTTTTTTTTAACTTTGGGAAATCCTCTTGGATACCCGGCAGTGTAGGGGACACTGCGGGGTTATGTCGGATTCGTACCTACGAATAAAACCCAACGACTTTCTTGCGCGGCCGTTGAAGGGCGGGGTGGAGGGGACGTTATGACACGACTTCGGTTTCAGCAGTGGACGTCCTATGGTCCTATGACTGATATTAAGATGATGACTAAAATAATTTATTTAATCCAAATTTGAAATATATTTTGACAAACGCCAAGCAGAAGGCCACTAATCATTTTTTCTCACTTGTGACCACATACCACTGTGGCCGTTATGAAAGCATTTTTAACTATTGTTTACCAAAGAAGCTTTTAGCACAC
Organism: Synanthedon myopaeformis; assembly: GCA_944738685.1. Lineage (NCBI taxonomy): Eukaryota > Metazoa > Arthropoda > Insecta > Lepidoptera > Sesiidae > Synanthedon > Synanthedon myopaeformis. Next base: position 7,259,122 of record OX122932.1, on the reverse strand, counting down.
TATTGTAGCAAATAAACTGTGATTTTTTCTGGGTTGTCAGCTTTGAGGCTTTGATGTAATATGAGGAGTAGAATGAGGGGGAAAAATGATTACTTTGTCAGTGTCTTCTTAGAGAAAATAAACATCAATTTTGTCTTTCTGAGAAGACTCATTCAAAGTTGTGATGATTTTAGAAAATCTGTTTTAGGCAAGCTTTAGGCTAACCTAGTAGAATAGTATACTTAGCATCTACCTCCAACATAAGTATGAAAAAATTACGCCCCATAGTTTTAGGTAGGTATATTGGCTGACCTATCTATAGACATAATAAACTGGCGACTACATCAGTCATTTATTTCATTTTGAAATTTGCATATCAAATTTCAAAAATCAATAAGTAAAATTTAGCCCATTAATAACGTATGTTTTTAGAAATTCCTCACTGACTATACTGAATACTTGGTACCGATCGATGCCCGACGAAACGGAAAATTTTATACTTATTCTCCTGTTGTTTTATTAGAAAGTGTTGCTTGAAATAATTAATTAATATAACGTTTAGCTTTAAATGCACACCTATGTCCCGTTTGCTTTATGAATCATACAATAATTAGGTAATTATATTGATAGATAAAATTTAAATAAACACATTAAAATATTAATAATACAATTTGTACAATTTTAATGACGAAGCGTCCAATATTATTTGTATACACAATTTTGACAATGTAATGAAAGCTACGATTCGTAAAGAAATAGATTATTTTAAGGTGATTTTATGAATAACATTTTTTTTTTTAATTTATTAAGATACACCAACAGTACACGTGTTAAAGTTATTTATGATATAATGATTCACAGAGTATTTCAGCTGACACGAGCACCAATTACAGGCGTATACAACATTAGCCACAAGAACGGTAACAAAGAACAAAAACATATAATATAATAGTATAATACAAGACATAATTACTAGTACATATAACCTACACCGCATTACATGCAATAGTTACATACAATGCAATCGACTTTTCAGATTTCAAATCAAATCAAATCAAATTAAATGAATTTCAAATCGACTTTTCAGATCTTTTCTAGACCAAGAAGATATTCAGATTTCAATTTTAACAAGTAAGACCAGGTTCAATTCTGTCGATTTCAACAGGCTATGATAAAATGGTACCTAAGGGATATACGATTTTTACCTAACAGTATTTAAATAATATATTATTGCATTTAGAAATAAGTTTAAAAGCTGAATGTAGAAATTTATTTAAATATTTATCAATACTAATATTTAAAAGCGAGAAAATTTGTATTTTTGTTTGTATTGAATAAAATCTGAAACTACTGGACCGATTTTAAAAACCCTGTCACCTATAGAAAGCTACATTATCAGAGAGTAACATTAGGTTATATTTTATATAGTTACGCGGGCGAAGTTGCGTGCAACAGCTAGTAGTTAATATTTTAAATGTCTTCGTAGGATATCAAAAGCGTAATAGTATATCTATTTTAGTTTAGAGTAAACAAGATTCGCTCCACCCATAATTTGCATAAAGGATAATAATATTTCGTGTCTTTATTGAATAAAACAACATCAACACCGCCTAGTTTTTGATTTGAATTATGCATGACTCGTATCAAATGTGTGTAGTGCAAAGAGTATTGTAAAATACAACGCGAATCTATATTTAAATATCGTAAGACAGAGACAGGGCGATGTCCGTGCGCTTGTTAGTCAGTTACTAGGTCTTGTAATATCTGGATTAGTATTTGATTATTATTGAAAATTTATTATTATCAAAAACTAGCTGATGCCCGTGACTTTGTCAGCTTTGAATAATAAAAAATATATAAGCCATATAACGCTTGACCACTTGTTGTTGTAACACTTTGGACATGCGTTTTTTTCAGTACTTAATTATGGATTACAGGTACCCTATGTCCTTTCCGGTATTCCTGACAAAGTGTGTGCAAAATTTCATTATGATCGGTTGAGTATTTAAGGCGTGAAAAGGTAACAGAGAGACAGACAAAGTTACTTTTTTAGTATGGAGTATGGATTAGTATGGATTTAGTGATTTTAGTAAACCTTGTTCTACATTTTATACATAACAAATTTATTATTTAGTGTTACCCAAGATCGGTCTCGGTCTTGCAGTCTTGACTTTTGAAATGAACTTTTCAATATTGACTCTGGTCTGGATTTGGAGAGAGTTTTTCTCAATCTAATTGGTAGTACTTATCTAGTAGTAATTTGTTATGCGTCTAACGTCATGCATTGATTGTTATAAAAATTGTAATCGCGTACAAGTTTAGTTTAATCCTGGTTAATCCAGACGAATATGTGTTCTTGTTGAAAACAGACTTGTCTTGCGCGGGCGCGCCTTGGTCCCTCCGCCCCGCGCGTCTCTACGCTGCCCGCGTGCGTAAACGTGACCCCGCTGGTTGAACTCTACTACGTAGCTTTTTTTATTTATTTTTTTACTTAGGCTACGAGCACTTTAAGATAGCGGGAGCGGGGATGACTCGCGTAATTATAGTGGACCTTGTATCTTGATATTTATGGGATTTGATTTACCTATGTGAATATAAAATGCTCGTGAACTGGTGGCTTCACACGCGTCCAATCGATTAAAAGTTTAATACATTTACAATAAATACACTAGCAAATTCAAGTAACATTAAGTATACAAGTGAATCTATACTCTATTGGCATTGTTTTTATGTTCATTATAAAAACATTTTATTATAAATAGAATTCGGCTGAGTTGGACTGTATTCGGGAAGCTACGTCATCTGTTCTTGTCACAATTGCCGCAATGTCTGAAGTCCTGCCAGTAGGAACAGAAATTCTTGATTCTTCAATCAAGGTTGTCGACAAGCCAAGAGAATTAGCAAGCTAAAGGGGTGGCCAACCAGTGGCAATGGGCTGGTCGAATCTGTTGCAGAGCGGATAACCTATGGGGTAAAAGAGTTCTCGAATGAGGTCACGAATTGGAAAGCGCAGCGTGGGGCGCCCTGCAGCCAGGTAGTAAACAACCTGAAAGGCTTCGCAGGAAGCGGCTGGATGCGAAGGACAGAAGACTAGACTACATCCAGCATTGGAGAGACACAGGCTGACGATGATAACAACATTTTGAATTTTCAATACTTTTCTTAACTTTGAATGACATCATCGAAATACAAATAAAATAATTTTGAACAAAATATTTGAAATCAAGATGGGAGAATGTAGAACTAAACATTATTTGTCATGACTGACAACCGATATAAAGTATTTTTTTTAATTTTTTTTTTCATTGTGTAAAAGTCGACAGGCAAACTGTCCGTCAAATTCATGATAGATGGCTCTAGCGTCGCCTAACATCACAAGCAACGCCATAGTGGTTACAAGAGCGCTGAAGACAAGACAAGGAAGGGAAGTTAGGATTTATCTACTTACTGTTCTTCACTATTTGTATTACACAAATTCTAATTTGTTATTTAACATTGCGTTTCATATTTTTCAAATAAGCTTATATTATTATTTACGGTAGAAATAATTAAGTACAGAATAATTAGGTGACATTGGAAACTGAGGTGGAAATCCGTACTAAAAAACCTTCTCGAATTCATATAAAAATAGGTTAGGTACTTGATTAGTTTTGACGTTTACAAAACACCCAGTTTGACATAATATCTTGACAGCTATGTCAACCATCCCGATTTATTTATAACACAACGAAATTATGAATAAATTAAATAAAATATTTGCAAAATTATAAAATAAGTGAAAAATATGCCTTCATTTTCAAATTTATTTTGGAAAGTAATACTGTTACCAACTGTAAAAGAAAAGTAGAATATTAAGTAAGTTCCTTATATGTTATAACATTTATAATTTCTGAATATTATGATAAAATTACATTGATGCCTTAATTAGAATTCTTGTTATTTATATTAATTTTATTACTTTGCATTAATAGATGTTAATACAGCAACAAATCTCAACTTCTTAAGAATTTTAGTAATGAAGTTGTATATAGTTAATGAGATGCATTCACATGTTCTCGAACGAAAAATCTACATTATGCAAAGGTGTCCTATGGAATTAAGCGATATTTAATAGTATTATAAATTTCGTCATATTCAAATACGTTAATACGTTATGTTTTTGTAATTTGTGTAAGTGATTTGTATAATGTAAATAATTTAAATGATGTCAGGAACTGATACATCGAATTGGGGTTGCTCCTGTATGATGTACTCATGTGTGTTGAAATAAAACAAATAAATAAATAAAAATACTTTACTAAACTAATCAATATAATTTGTGTTCGTGGAAAATACTAAGCCGATGTTATAATTCTTGCAGTGATTTTAACAAAAAAACATATTGTTGTACCGTCAAAAATAGTTGTGATAAAAAACAGTAATTTTTGTATTCGTATCTTATTTATCCATATAAACTGTTAATTTCAGCGATATGGAACAAATATTCATGATTGAGGTGTATGTTAAAAAAATAATACTAAAAATTGAACCACCACAGAAAGATGAATACGAACTTAAACTTGAAGAAGAAGAGAGGAGGAGGGAGGCTGAAGCCTTAGCAGCTGCAGAAGCTGCGAAGAAAGGAAAGAAAGGTGCAAAAGCAGCGAAGCCTAAAAAGAAAGGTAAAAAAGGAAAAGAACCTCCAATGCCATCAGAAGAAGAAATGAAATTTATGCAAACTTGCACTGTACAGATGAATTGTTTACCAATTTTTGATTTCTATGTCGCACACGATAATTTTGTTGCCCCACCACCTCCGCCTCCTCCTGGCAAAAAAGGTAAGAAAAAACCACCGAAACCTAAGAAAGGCAAGAAAAAAGGCGGTGCACCAAAATTAATTCTTCCATCCGAACCTTTACCGCAGCCACCATTTTTTGGCGTCGGCAATTCTGTGATGTTCCTTTCAAGACCATCGAAACTAGAAGAAGTGCTAAAAAAGACGCCAATCTATATAACAGTGTGGAATAGGGATCAAGAAATGAATTGTATTGGATACTCTATTGTTCATTGGCATGAATCTTTCTTTAATTGCCTCCAAAGAGCTGGTGAATTAAATCCAGTGGACATGGACCAGGGAGAGTACCGTACAACAACCAAGCCAGAAATGATAACGAACACAGTTGAACTCACTCGACCGTTGCAATGTGAGGAAGATTTAAAATCATCCGGAGAAGTTGAATTTTTTATAAGGTTAACATGTTTAGGTAATAGAGTGGTTAGTTACTTTGTGGCTTTACCAGAAATGGAGAGATTGCCGGGGAGAAAATATCTCAATGACGACCTAAAATTGAAAGATGTTGAAGTTGTACGACATTGGGAAGGGACAACTATAGACGCTGTACCACCTGTAGCGTATTTCTTCGGTGCACCAGACATAACGAAGGAACCTATTAGGCCTGAAGAAGAGCCTGTAATTTATGAAGATTATGTTGCTCCATACACTAGGAGCGAGTTAGCTATTCTTGCTATGGGCTTTCCTAAAGGTCCATGTGGAGGTACAAATTGTCTGAAGAGAATGGAATACAGAGGAAGTCAACATCAGTTCATTCACGGGGAAACTGTAAAAGGAAAATACCAACATGGACAATTTGTAAACAAAAGAGATGTTCATGGGCCTTGTGGTAGATTAGATTGTCCTTTAGCAAAAAAGGCTCGCTCGTTCCTATGTAATGAAGGCAGCTACAAACCCTGTAAGAAGCCTTGTTGCAAAGAATACTATTAACTCTCGAAAAATCCTAGTACAAAATTTTCATGTTTGAAATTTTATTTGTTGGATTAATTACTAGTAAAAATATATACTTATCTAATTTTAAATATTATTCACCGAATTATTTTAAATGGTTAAGACACATGAGCTGACAAATATCACACTATTTAAAATGAGGCAAATAAATATATCTAATTGCAACAAAAAACAAAATATTTATTCGCTTGCTTCTGCTTAGACCTTTACAAGTAACAGTTACGAAGGAATACATATAAAATTGCTTTGTTCATAATGATTCATACTCCATTTAAGCTCACTTTCACCGACCTTCTAACAACACCCACACATTAAAAAAACAAATTATGAGACTTCAATAAATGACATCATTTTTAAAATATAAAAATGTAACAGGGGTCAATACTCATTTCTCATTTTCTTTGGTGCAGCTTCAGTAGGGCAGTGGTAGGGCATACTGAATTTTGCAGTTATTAGCTCGGCAGTACTTTTGGCAATAAATAAACGCTGACAGAAAACAAGATTTAGTAGCAGTATTTCGATGAGGTAGTAAGCGACAGGCTGATGGTCCATTTGATACCAACTCTAATAAGAGTTAAGCAATGCCATAAGTTCTGCCGGATTGAGGATTGATTTATTGAGGATTGAGGATGGGATAGAGAAATGGGCTTTGGCATATTTACTCACTCACTGAAACAAAACAGTATACAATATGATGTTATTGTCGTTACATATACATATGTAACTAGGTTTTGCCCGCGACTTCATCCGCGTCCATTTTTCTTATCCGATCGCTACCAAACTTCACAGGATGATCCGCTGGATTAATCTGATGATTGTCTGAAAATTTCATCAAAATCGGTTGAGCAGTTTAAGGAACATACATACATACATAAACACATCGTCTTTTTAAAACAATATAAAACAGATATCAGTTAGTAAAGACTAATAGAATTTTAATAGTAGCGATGGTTTTGTTACTATTAAACGCAGAGGGGAAAATCAGTCATAGGTAATCATTTCTCAAACGTTATGACGTACGAAGAACAAGAGGTCATTTTAGAAATATTGCAACCTTATTCTCTTTCCGTTAAGAGCTAGATTAGATTAATTGCGAATGATTTGAACGGCTCATGACTAAAGGAAGAGGTCGTCTTTTTGCCAATAATTACCTTCATAAGTTTCGCATTAACTATAGCTGTTCCGTAAGCCCTAGGCTTAAGGCAATCATTAACAACTCAAGGTCTGGAGTATAATGCAAGTACTAGATCGCTAATGTTATGAACACAGGCCGATGCTGGTAATACCATTTTAATATTCATTACATATATTATTATATCTAACTAATCTGTTTGTATGTTAAGGTGATTATTCGCTTTTACAGCGAACCAGCTAATGTCTATGCCATTAGACACGGAAAATTTTACAATAATAATATATGTATTTATTGTTTACTAGTTGACCCGACAGTCGTTGCCCTGTCAATTTCATATTAAAATATACAATAGAATTTCAGACTTTTCCGAAGAATTTTTCGAAAATTCGAAAACATTTAAGACTACGTGAACAGTGCATATTTGAAGAAGAAGTTTCAATGCATGTGCATCTTGTAGGATTATCCAATCCTGCTTAATTCAGTTTACTATGAAAAGGAAAATCTCTTAGTAGTTATTTTTGTATGTTCACTACCATCTCAATGAAAGACCTACATTTTTTTATATAAAACATTCACACCTGACACAATTTTAAAATAATTACTTGTCACAATTTAAAAAAAATACAGAGAAATCTTTTAAAAAAGATCACTTCGAGATACCCAATTAAACAATGCGTTTGCTTGATCCCTTGGCCCACATAATCATGTCATTTATACAAAAATAATAAATTATACTTCCAATTAACGTTTAATGCAAATTAGACTCTAATGTTCAGTTTATAAGGTGGTCAGTGGATTTTAGATTTGGTAAATATATGGAAAAGTTGAGGGAAATTATGGCAATTATTAGTGCGATTTTGACACCAACGAGCGTTACGCTGCGTTACGCTCGGTGGGTGAGAATAAAAGTGCAATAATTAGGACACTGATGGGCTTTACATGGTTTTTATGTACGCATTGTTCCACAACGATGTTGATTCATAAAATTTATATGCATGACCTAGATTTTTGAGATAAACTTATGAATGCATCCTTATTAATAACGGTTATTACGAAGTTGCATTATATTCTAATTTACAAGGACTCAAAGTAATCATATATGTGGTCTTTATGGTAACCAAGAAAATACAAATATAAATTGTTTAGTCTCAATACAAATAATAAAATAAAATTAATTTCTAAAAAAACAATACAAAAATGTTACTAGTGACGAAACGACAATAAGAAAGAAGAAATGCTTTTGACAATTCCTGGTACAGCCTTAGCCTCCCTCATGACTACACAGAAAGATAGACTATCTAGAATAAAAATGATCTTAAAAACAGGTTCACAAGGGTCCCTGGTTCGATTCCCGGTAAAGCCAACTTTGGATATGAACTTTTTAAAGTTGACTTGTCTATCCCATTGTATGGTTATTCACAATACAACCCTAAAATATAAGTGTCAATTGGAGGGAGGGTAATAAAAATGTTAACTCCTATATTATATAATACATATTATAACCTTATAATAAGTTTACAATACAATTAAAAAAAAAAAAAAAACATAAAAACTATATGAAAGAAAATAACTTTGTTGTAATGGAAATTTCCTAGATTAATGCAGCCAGTGATAAATCAACATACAAGCCTAACGACACACAATGAAACTATGCGGTAACCAACTCATTTGCTAACCATTAGGTACCATAACGCATTCAAATTGATGTAAATAACAATGCACTATTATGCACCATTATAAATGCAACATGATATGTGTTGCAAGGTCTTAAATAATGCGATGACAGTGGTTTTAGGTATATTGACACTTTTTTTTTATTATACTTCTTTAATGTTAGTGTATATTTATCATATTCTTGTATAGCGCTGAATTATGGACGATTCGACTTCTGGAGCGCAAAAAGATTCCATTCAATGGAGGACAAATAGCACGATCCCTCAAACAGCTTGCGATTTGGGACAAGACTATCCGCCAGCTGCTATTAAAGAGTTCTAGATTATTTTGGGCACATATCCCGAAGAGTACCAGAAAACTTGGAGAAGCTGGTGGTGGATGGAAGAGTGGATAGCAAGAGGCTCGTGGCCGGTCTCCTAGCCGATGGGCAGATCAAGTTGTGGCTCTTACAGGCTTAACAGTTGCGAAGGCTATGAGAAAGGCTGAGGACAGGATCTAACGGAAACAGCTAGTGGTCGGACGGCCTTCAACAACGAAGAAGACGACTCTATCTATCTATATTTATCATAAAAGCCTGTCAGGCTGCTGGTAGGTGGCTACCGTCGCCAATAAACACAATCAACACATTATGTGGAATGCAAGATTCCACTTTCCGGTGCCGATTTTGGAGGTCTATTCATGTTTTTTTTATATAAAAATGTTAAGTTGGTTTTTGTATGCTTCAAAAACTCGCGAATGGCTAGACATAAAGTAGACATTTGAGAAAAGATGAAATTTATAAAATAAAATACAACACAACATAACTTTTCATGCTGTCGCATTACTCAATTAAATTTAGAAGCCTTCGCCTTTCAAGAAGGCTGTACCTTTAAGGTAGCTCGTTGCTATGAAAAGGTTATAAGGCGTTAGTAAAACATTATTATTTTATATGGGAAGTAAACTGTAAATTCTAAACTATTTTTTTTAAATTTTGTATTAAATATTAAATTAAATTAAATAATACAATCTCTTTTAAAGGGCCTATAAATAGTAATTTATGTATAACTTCAAATAGGTACAAGTGTGTTTGAGCAGTTATTAATTGTTTTGTTATTACTTATTATAATAATTCCTATCGTTAATATAAAATGAGGCGAAGGAAAAAAATCTAATATGAATTTTACAAATCAGGTTAAAATAAGTTTTAGTTTATTTAATTACTAAAGACTCAAGTCACACAATTTAAGAGCAAATGACTTATCAGAGATCTGACTATACAAATGGTAATATTTATGTAAAAGACATAGATAAAAAAGACAGTTATTAAACAGATTCCAAGATTTGTGTATATATATAGCAATTTTTCAATTGTAAGTATGCTGCGATCTATTGTCAAAACTTCCACTGAGATCTATAATACATTTTTTTTAAATAATTAATCTATTATTTATTTCAGAAGTGAGATAAAAAAAACACTAAGCTTTCTTATAATTAATACACATTTAACTAAAACTTAACTGAAGTAAAATAGCTTAAATATTTGCAAAATAATACCATTCCCTGCTCTAGACTCATATAACATTGTGTAATTAATTACAAAAAATAAGCTCTTTATTGTTGAATGAAAAATAATCCAATGAAAAATAATAATAATAAAAAAAAAATTCAAAGAACGTATGATCTGACGTAATATTACACACTGGTTACTATTTGCCTAGATACTCGTTTAGTGATGACTAAGCTAGTCATCACAGGTTAATGATGTGAAAAGAGAATTCAACATACATACTTGACTATTATTTAACATATTTAAAAACTAAATAGGGATTTATTAAGACATGGAGCCTTTTAAGCGTTATAAAAGTTCCGTTCTAAATATTGGTAGAAAATATATTTTCTTAAAAATATTGAAATGTTTTGTGAATTTTTTGAGTTAAATGCAATAAAGTCATTTTTAAAAACAAAAAGAAAACTTTTAATTAAATTGTATATTATATAACTTCAGTTAAAGTGCAGCTTCTCTACGAAGGTTGGCGACCATCATGGCTATCTTAACCTTGGAAGGTGCTGCACTAAAAAGGGAGCGAGTGCTCATACCAAACCACTTTCTTAAGTTCCTCAACCAGGATATCTTTCTCCTACCTCTAAATTTTCTCGTTTTCCCTGTATTTTTCATTGCATCACTAGTTGAAGTTAAACTTAAACTAACTTTTAAAGCTAACTTTTTCTAACTTTTATAGTTTGGTGATTAAAAGTTAAACTTTGGTGATTGGTTCTTTACCTGTCAGATACAAAATTAAACTTAAGTACTTTATATTTTAAAATTACCCTGTACATACAGGCCTCGAACGTTTTGGAATGACGCATCGCGAACTTGACTTTCCAAAGCAGGCAAATATCATCGAGTAAATTTCGAAATTATTATATAACTCACAGCTCTATACTTTTAATGGTTGATACCCAAACAATGAGTCATACAACAGAAAATGAAACCACACTATTGTTGCTAACGAAAGACTGTTAATTAGTTATTATTAATTAATCGTCCCAACGCTCTTAATTTTATAGAAGAAAAAATTGAAGAAAGTGTTAATGAAATCGAAATCAAAATTAAATTTCGATGTGTAAAGTAAGTTTTAACTCCATAACAGTAGGTACAAACTAGAAAATATATTGGAATCACATTAATGGCAAATCTTACTGTACTTACAACATTGTTTTCTATGAAATTGGTGTAAGGCATAGAAAAAGGAATAATACACAGTAGTAACAGTTTCTAATTCTATGGTGTAAGCTACGGACAGACATGCTCATTACTAGCATGCTTTCGTGCTAGTAATGAGCAAATGTTACTAAGTAACATGTGTGTCACAACGTTGCTAGTAATAAGCATGCTTATTTTTAGCATTTTCGAGCATGCTACCTGAGGCGCTGGTGGAAGGGGGCGTGTTCTGAGCATATCTGAACAGGTTTGCTTATAAGCATGCTATATTTAGGAGCATGCTTAAAACTAGCATATGCTTATTGGTGGCAAATGTAAACAGTTGCATGAGCATGCTAGTTTTAAGCATGCTAGTAATGAGCATATGTCTGTTACTGCTCTAGGCAAAATTCGAGGCCAGATATAAAAGGTACAATATTTATAATTTATATTATACATCCCAAAAAACACTATATGAAATATTAGGAATTGTACATTATGCAAATTAATAATTTCTAATTTTGTAGTAAAGAACTCTTACTTTCTGTTGATTTTTCATCTAGATATTCGTGTTATTCTTTACAATCATTTACTAAGACTATCATTTCAACTACACATGTGTCCAAACATTGTCTCTAATGAGAACTTCCCTTGTTTGAACGCTGTTGGTGATATGTTTGATATGTATAATAATATTATTAACACAAAGGGCAGATTCATTTAACAATGTAATTTAATACTCACTGTTAACATTAAGTGATATATTTTTATCGTGAATATTGTGAACCATTTCAAGTACTTTTTAATTGGTTTTAATTAACAGATGAATATTTTTTTTTTCGTTATTCAATTTGCATCCATGTAATATAACATTACATAGCACATCGCTTAAGTTTCTTGTGGTGAAAGGGCGCACTGCATTCGGTGCCGTGAAATAATAGCACTTGTGCTGTTGTGTTTCATTTAGTGAGCGAGGAATTCTAGAACCCATTTAGTAATTTCTCTTATCCTTGATTTATACATTCCATGCATATCGTAGCCATTGACGATCCTCTTGTTTGGAGTGTGGTTTCTGCGAACTAAATGAACTTACCAGTATATGACTGTGACTGTAATACCACCGTAAATTAACAGCATATATGCTGTTGTGTTTTGATGAGTGAATAAAGGATGCCAGGGCCCATTACCCCATCCCAAGCTTATCCTTTATCCTTAATCCTTCTATGGTCGGCAGCGCACTTGCAACACCTATGGCGTTGCTTGTGTTATAGGCGACGGTAGCCACCTACCATCAAGTTAAGCCTAGGTACAAAAATGTGTAATTTAAAACTTAGGCTAAATTAGAAAAACTATTTCTGTTAATTACTGTTTAATTAACTAATTGTAAACATTAAAATATATTTACAAGTACATGTGTTTAAAACATGAATAGTTTCCTCTTTGACATTTAAAAGAGTAATATTGTCACAAAGGCGAAATATCAATTATGAAATATTTCGGGCGAAATTAATTTTATTCCCTTTGAAACGTCCAAACCGTAATATGAACGAAAAAGGTTGACAAAGTTTTAATGTTTCAATTATTATCTAGCGGACCTCATATACAAGTAATTGTTGGAAATATTTACACGATATTAATTTGTACGGATTCCTGAATGTTTGCGGGTAAAAGTTTGATGAGTGTAGAGTGGACTGTTACGTTTCGAAAATTTGATTACTTCTGTAGTCGGGTTTCGTCATTGTTCCAAAATGTTTTGTGATTGTATATTTAATTAATGATCAGAGATTATCTTAAAATTAATCATGATTTTTAAGTAAAAATAAAATATAAGTAGGTATATATTTTCATATAGTTCATGAATATTTTTCTAATGATTAATTTAATTAAAATAAAATATTATATTTTTTGTTACAGTTTAACTTACAAATTTCATGTATGGGTGCAATGAATTGTTAAATACCAAATTTCATTTTATATTAAACGACAAGTGGTAAAGTTTATACAAAAAAAATTATAACTTTTTATTTATAATATAAATTCTTTTTGCCTACGACTTGGTGCGCGTATCTTCATATATTACTAGCTGGTGCCTTTATGGCTGTGACGACAGTAGCGCCCATTTTTTTAAATTTTTAGACGATCCCTCGGGAACCTAATTTTTTGCCAATATAAAAAGTATCCTATATGTTAATCCATGTCTTAATAAACTATCTGCGTGCCGAATCTGTGAATTTAATTGCGTTAAAGAGTAACAAACATCCATACATCCACCCTCACAAACTTTCGAATTTGTATTATTAGTAAGACATTACCGCAAAATTTCATCAAAATCTGTTCAGTAGTTTTCGTGTGAAAGAGTAACAGTCATTCACACATCCCATTCTAAAAATTATTAACACGATTAATAAGATATTTAAGTAAGTTTAGCATGGATAATATGGACTGCAAAACGAAACACAAAATTCTATTGGAAATGTTAAACTTCATATAAACCAAGTGACCAGAACGAGACCAGAACTAATCAACATTGACCATTCGCATGTGGAGTTTCAGATAACTAAGTTAGTCTAACATTGCACTAATGAAACGGCTGTAGTTCGCCTCTGTCTTCAGTTATTGCAGACTATAGAGTTTAAGTGATCGCTTCTAGCTTGATTGGTTTTGTACAATTTAATGTCTCAAACTGTGGCACACATATTGTTTCATTATCATAAAATATATTTGATGGTATTTTGATGATTGCAGTGAATAATCAACTGTAGTTTAATTGTTATGGTATTATTTTTAAATCTGCGCAAAACTTTTTTACATTTGACAACATCGACAGGCTCACTGAATTCTGGTAGTAACTATAGTGCACTTATTCTGCACAACTTTAGTTATCCTGCACAATATGCTTTACATTTATAATTCACTAGCTGTTGCACGCGACTTCGTCCGAGTAACTTTATAAAATATTATATTACTCCCTGATAGTATATATAGTTTTCTATAGATGAAAGAATTTTTAAAATCGGCCCAGTAGTTTTGAGTTTATTCATTACAAACATACAAAAATACATATCTTCTCTCTTTAAATTATAATATTAGTATAGATTAAGTTCCGCTTGTAGGTAGGTTGTATGGTAGCTGGCTACCGTCGCCTTTTAACACAAGCAACGCCACAGGTGATGCAAGTGCTCTGCCAACCTTAAGTACGATTAAGGATAAGGGTTAAGGAAGGGATGTGGGTGGTTTTCTGTAAGGGTTTGGTTACTATCGCCAGACTGGCTGCTTAATGCTTAATGTGAAACAGCAAATCACAGTGACCGCCACTATTAAAGCAACCAGACCAGTTAATTTCCAAAGTTCTCCCTGCAGGAATTGAACCCGGGAACCGTGAGCTAGAGCGCTAAGGTAAACACTTTGATCACTCGATCAAAGGGCTCGTCAAATGTATTCCATTGAGCTTATTCATAAGAAATTAGAGCAAAAACTCTCTGTAAGATAGACTAAGTAGTATATTTTCCCTAAAGTATGTTTACAATACCGGAATACATTTAGTAAGTAAATACTACGTTACTATGTTAACTTTTAGTTATCGGTTGCGTTCTAAACGTGTTTATTTTTTAATTTCTATTCCTTTGTCGTGAGAGAGTGTTTGACGATAGTGAGTCATCCTCGTCGACATCGCCATACAAGTACGATATAGGATGATATTGTTGTATAATATATGACACATTAGTGCGACCTAATTTTTTTTTTTTTTTCAATTTTTCATACTTTTAAAACAAATGAAATTCAATTTTAATTTTATTGTATACTAGCGATGCGCCTCCGACATCGCTCGTAGTAGAAATTTTCAAATATTATTATAAAATAAAATTTCAAATTTTAGCTTTCTACAATTTTGGCTATGCGTCAGAAATTATAATTTTTTTGAGAAAGAATAGGGGGATAAAATAAGAAAAAATTAACAAAAGGATAACCGCCATAAAATTGTATGACAGCTAGGGGAATTACCTAATTTATTCATATAAGTATATATTTTTTAAAGGAACGAAAATTATAAACAACATTTTAATAAAATTTCCCTTGTGGACACTTTACGATCAATCATCAAACACAATTGACGCCAATGTTGACACAGTTCTAGACAATATGTTCGGTCTAGACAGAATCGCCACCTGATTAGTCTAGCTAAAGCTAGATTCTCAAACAAAAGCTAGTAAATTTGTTCTCAATATTTTTTTTGTGTTTTATTACGTTCGTCTAAATTATTTTCTATTAACTAAGTATACAGAAATTGTAATCGCAGTTTATTTTATTTATTTATTTTGGAGAAACACTTATTGTTCTTGTTCTGAGAAATATCATCATCATCATCATTATAAACAAATGGACGTCCATTGGTGGACATAGGCCTCCTATATCCTATATAACCAAACTGATAGGATGCCTTCCAGCCTTCCTCTTGGTATGTAGCCACCACTAGAGAGCTCTCTTCTCAAACGGTCATTCCATAAATTAAAAAAAATGATTTATTAAAAAAATATTTTTACGATATATGATACATATTATGATAACAACATACCTATTATATTTAAATCATCATAAATATATACTAATTCATTTAGGCTCGAGTTCACCAACAGACGGTTATTTTTAAACAGCCGATTAAAATTTAAACAGCCGTTTAATAATATTTGGTTCATCACCATAGCTAAACTGCGGGTTAAACGCCCTAAACATCAGATTAATCATTAAGTTAACCAGATGTTTAGGGCATTTAACCCGCATTTTAGCGATTTTGATCAAAAAATATTATTAAACGGCTGTTTAAATTTTAAACAGCTGTTTAAAAATAACCGTCTGTTGGTGAAATCGAGCCTTAGGACCTCTTTCGCCATGTGTCAAGTAGGCTAACCGCCATTTAAAATCACCGGTAACCGGGAATGATGGAGATGATATACCTTTGTTTGTACGGTAAAAGTCCCAAACATTAAAAAGAAAATAATTAAAAAAAAAATTCGCCTATCGAAGGATGCAGTAAAACTTCGATGCATAATTTAATAAAACATAAAATTATTTCTTAAAGTAACTAATCAACACTTTACTTGTAATTGATGAAATAATAAATAAAGGTGCCTAGAATTTATTCTTTAAAATTAATTACATATTTAATTGAAGAAAGTAATCACACCGTATATCAATCTGATGCAACAGATAACGCCGGTACAGACCGCTGTTTTTTTTTTCTCTCTCCGTGCCTACCCGTACCACCGTTCTACTTCTGCGAGCGGTGACTCACTGTCGGAGATGGCACAGGAAGCTGTGGAGACGCCTTGTGAATATTAATTGTACAAAAGTAAACCTAGTTTATCGCTTATGGTGACTAATCTTAATATTATTATTTTTTAAATACTATATTGTATACTATGGTTGATGCTTTTTAAATAAATTACATGTTTAGTGACAGTCCATTATATTTTCTATATGTATTTCATATACAATTTCCTCAATATAATTATAATTTGTATAAAACTAGCCCGCCTCCGAATTCGCAAGGATACAATTTTTTTCTGCAAATTGTGTAAATAAACCTTCTTCATTGGTCGCTCTTTCCATTATTAAAAACCGCATCAAAATCCGTTGGGATGGAGACTTCAATTTATAATGTGTAGGAGATTATAGCATTATTGTTAGACAGCCATTGCTTCGTCATTGAACTATTCTGTACCATCATAACTGCCAAGTGATCTGATTGCCGCTCTATAGAAATCTTGGCATGGAGACTCTACTAGACTCATAATTGTTCATAGTATAGGTATAGCTCACTCAACGATATACTAATCAAATTTTCTATTACGAATGACTTAAAAATAGAGAGAAAACTAAACTATTACAAAGGAAAGTAATTTGGAAAGCTCATGATGCTACTTGTTAGAAAATCTATTAATATCCTCATTTACACCTAAGTAATTAACAAAATTTTTATGAATATATAATAAACTAACCTATATTACTTGCCAATAATGTAGCCTTTTATAGATGAAAAAAATTTCAAATTCGATATAGTGGTTTTTGAGTTTATTCATTACAATCATACAAATCTACTTTCTTTATAATATTAGTATATATGAAAAATAATATCATTTAAAGTTCACTATTTTTATTAAAAAAAAAAACCACCATAAATATGGAGATACTAATTTGAAAGTAAGCTCCATGGAGTTTCATTTCTTCCGCTCTGTTGACCAAACTCAAGACGATGTCTTCAAACATTTTTTCATGTCTGCTTGACGCCGAAAATATTTAACTCCTAAACGATTCAGATTATAATTAGACTCTTTTGAATAGTGGGAACGAGCACAGCTATTTTGTTGTCAATAAAACAAAATTTCAATTCAAAAATAACCTTTATATTTGATGTTGATAAGATAGACGAGAGCAGTTTTAAGTGAAATGAATATTTTGGTGATATTGGTGAAGGTTTAACTAACAACGCTAATGCTATCCAGATGACCAATATTAATCTTGAAATGTCAACTATTGTTAGTGGATGATTGCATTATATTACACTATGATTATGTTTATTAACAGGGTTGAAAAGGTTCGTCAAGGCTTGGAATGACTTTCGGAATAGTGTGACAATGATGAATTAGGATCAATTATCTTTTTATAGAAAAAAAATAGTTTTGTGACGGTCAAGTTATCTCGCTTCGCTGTAGGTCTTTTACTTTTTTATATAGTTTCATACGTATATAATATAATAAATTTTTGTTTATTCCTAATCTAATTTATATAAAGATTTATGAATAAAAAGTTGTAATTTAATTTTTAACTTATTCAATTTTTAGTGTTTCGTTAGCATTTGTATTTAAGCAGGCTTAAGTAATTAATAATAAATACTTCTCTTCCTACTTACTTATGAATAGCTGTTGCACGCGACTTAGTCCGCGTAACTTTATAAAATATAACCTATATTACTCGCTGATAATATAGCTTTCTATAGGTTAAATAATTTTTAAAATCGGCCCAGTAGTTTTTGAGTTTAATCATTACAAATATACAAAAATACAAATCTTTTTTCTCTCTTTATAATAATACTAGCTATCCCGCTTCCGGCTTCGCTCGGGGTGCATTTTTTTGACGTAAAAGCCTTCTCTGATTATCCCTCTATACATTGGTGAAAGCCGTATGAAAATCGATGCAGTAGTTTTTGAGTTAACAGACAGACAGACAGACGCGGCGGAGGACTTTGTTTTATAATATGTAAGGATTAATATAGATAAAAGGTGTAGATCTATTTAATATGAAGACGGGCACAGGAGTGATGATGATGTGCTCTGGCGCTTACATAAGGTTTTAAAAAATAACTTTTTTCACATGAGACAAGAATTTTTATATCTTAGTTTTAATACAATCTCAGACTATTTTCGAGACAACATTGTATTTTATTAATACTGTTAGAAAATATTACCAAAAAATTATGACCTAATACATCATTTCGATCATTTGGCACTTTTATTTGAAATAACGGTTTCTTAGTTCGTGACGTTTAGATTATTGCCCTATTTAACGATTTAAAACGTCAACGGACAATGGTGTTGCAATTTTATTACTCTTCGTAAATCAAATGTAGCATAAATTTGTTTTTGACTGATTCTTATTCGTGTTTTATGATGGGAGAATGTTAAAAAACGTTTAAGATTTAAAAAAATAATCCGTCCCAAAAATAACAACTTATTAGGTAGGTATATTATATTTAGTTATCAAACCAAGAGTTAAAATACTACTAGCTGACCCCATAGACATTAAAAGCTATTAGTCTATGACTGCTGATGTGTATTGAAAAAAATAACGGGCAATTTTTCCAATTTTTCTCTTTATAAGATCCTTCGTCGGACTTAACGGAATATTTGAAAAAAGAAATTGTCGATTTGGTCCAACCGTTGCCGACTGGTGCCCGCGACTTCGTCCGCGTTGTAAAATGAAAAATATTATTACACCTGAATAACGCCTAACAACTTTATCGGTATGATGCCGGTGGCGCCACGATTGTTGATGACAGTTGTGCCGAATTTTTATATTTTTAGACGGTTCCTGGGGAACCTAACATTTTATTAGGATAAACAGTGTTAATCTATAGATTAAAGATATATCTTTGTGCCAAATTTCGTAAAAATCTTAAACGGTTTAACCGATTTGAATGCGGTTTTCACTTATGTATCTGTTGATGATTATCTGAATTAACATTAATGGGGTACTTTTTATGCTAGAAAAATTTTACGTTCCTGTGGGATTTTCAAAAAACGAACTCCAACGCGTTCGCAGTTGCGGGCACAAGCTAGTAACAAATATTAATTAAATAAAAACTCTGTGGCTAAGCAACCAATAAGCAACTAGTGTAAATCTCTAACATCTTATGGGGTCTCATAAATCAACTAGGAAAAAGACATGTTTTATTGTCACTTAAAAATACATTGTCACGTAAGTATATTCAGTATTTAAAACGTATTGAGTAATGAACGCCTTTATAGACCGTTTACTGTTCAGCTAACTACATTGTAATGTAATGTTGGAATCATTATTATTAGTTGAAAGTGCTGGAAATAATTAAAAAGGTAGAAATTTTGAAATCAAGTTAGTTGTGCTAATTGAACTTAATTTATTTATTAATTAAGTAGGAGTTAAGTTAGTGTTAATAGTACTATTTCTGAGTTTAGCAATAATACGAGTAAAGTAACCAGCCTATCTGATGGCAGTATTTATAATATTAGGAGATGAAATGTTTTTATTAAGAACACTTTACTTGACGACATATTATTCAATTTACTACTGTCTAATAGAAAAGCTGCCAGCGGTTGTGTAATATGACAATTACTATCGACGATGACGAAATTTATGAAGTGTTCACGACACGAGTGAGTTAAAACATAAACTGTTTGTTTGAGATAACATGACTCTGGTCAGTGTGGCCTAAGTCAAAAGCAGAACGAGGAATTATTTTTGAATAACCTTTACATGATAATGACTCTACTATGTATCTTCAAAAATCAAATTAAAAAATCTACTCTACACAGACATAGGGTCGCTAATCAAAAGTATGTGAACATCGACAGCTTGATAAACAAAAGGTTTTCCTTTTTTTTTCAACAGAAACTCTGAAATGGAATCCTTTGAATAAGTTTTCTTTGATCTAGCTAATGAGCCTTTCCAGTTTATCAAAACATTTAGAAAATAAATTAATATTACAGAAAAAAATTATTAATATAACAGAAAAAATGTCGTTCGACCGTCTATCATAATCGCTTCAATCTCAGACTTAAGCCACATACAGAACTATAGATAAAAAATTGTATGAGCTGTCAAAATTTAATAATAACCTCTTTGTTTGAAGCGATTATATTTTTATGGCGTTTAAGTCAATGGTTAATAATGCTGTAAAATATTAGTCTGATAAGAGAAGCTTCGTTTAGGCCTTTGTTCTAAAAAGTTTATTGACTTGTGCACGAGCGACTTCCTATTCTACTCTTCGTTATAAATTCCATATGTTTCGTAAGCTATATTATTGTCAATGTAAAATTACTATGTATTATGTCTACTAGTAGTTATTAATTGATTTAACGTGAAAAGGAATTGTCTAAGGCTAAAAAATTTAGTAAATATTAAAATATTTATTAAAATTTGTTAAGTTACCAAGACTTTGATGAATAGCTTTGCTTACACAGTGTTAGTGACCAAATAAGGCGACGGCGTTCTAAAGGCTATATTTTGGATGACTCCTTTATTTTTTTCGAAGGCTTACTTGTGACTGACTCATAACTTCCTAGTTTAAACATATAATTAGCATAATTTATATATACGTTATCTAAATAGTTTTAAAGCACTTTCGCAAATTTACCTAATGGTGAGGTGTGGCAAATAAACTTGTAATGATTATTCATGAAAAATGTAAAAACACATGTTAAAAAAAATTAATGACGAAATAATTTAAAATTTCCATTTAGCTAAACCATATTTTGTATGCTAGTAGAACTTAACAGAATTTATGGTTTAGATGGAATTTATTTGGTCAAAAGTGTTAAATAATATGAACAGCAGACTTGCTTTATTTCTCATTTTAGTAAAGCGTTAAGTTTTTCGATGATCCCTCGGGAACAGTGTTTTTTTCTGGATGAAAGGTATCCTATGTCCTTTCTTGAATCCCTGACAACGTGTATGCGAAATTTTATAATGAACGGTCCAGTAGATAAGGCGTGAAAGCGTTACAAACAAATAAACTTACTTTCGCATTTATAATATTAGTTAGGATTACGACTTTTGATGGACAGTGAAGACTGTGTGATTCCTCTAGAGATAAATTCACACATGAAATGGAAAGGGTTGGCCCGGGATTTGATATTCCATCTATAATATCTGCAGCAGCTCATATGCAAGTCTATAGTTCTCACAGACACTGCTATATAGAAATAGCAAGCAGTATTAACTATACACTAACTAACTATGTAATTATAATTATATAAGAAATATAACTCTTAAAAATATTATCTCAATTCCCTAGATATTAAAGGAGTTAAATGGAAGTGGAAAATTATAATTTTCCACGTTTCCCGGTGCCCGCATTATGTATGACTCAACTGAAACAAAGGCGGCCTTCAATACGCGATGCAACGACACCGATATTATGAGTTATGTCCTCGTAATAACAAATACACGATGGTTATGGACTTTTAGATACCATTTTATATGGCTGTTTAAATTTTATATACTTAGTTCCATTTCAATTCGATTTTTATTTTTATTTGTATATATTTTTCATACATTTAGTCGTTTATCACGACAGCGACTAAGATCACCACCGCTCACTTTGTTGATAAGTTTTCAAAGTAAATCTAATATTATAAAGAGAATATAATAAGATATGTATGTTTGTAATGAATAAACTCAAAAACTACTGAACCGATTTTGAAAATTCTTTCACCTATAGAAAGCTACATTATCAGCGAGTAACAACTGGTTAAATTTTATAAAGTTACGCGGGCGAAGTCGCGTGCAATACCTAGTATTTTATATTACTAAAAGTTTGGTAGAGAGGCTGAATGCTCATTTGATAGTAGTTAGTTTCCGTCGCCTATAATGCCACAGGGATTCCAACTTTGATACGATAAAAGAGAGATGGGTTTGCTCTTAGCCAGCAGCCTTGTAACGAAGATGAGACTTATGATGGAGCGAGCTCACCCAGAAGATGCCTATTCACTCGAACTTTGAAAAGATTTGGGTTATATGAGCTCGGAAACACAGACGCCGGCAGGGAGTTCCAAACCTTGGCAGTATTAAACTAATAGGTAATGCTGACAGTGATTTCATTTCATTATGAAAGATTCCCTTTTTTTTTTCATACGATTAATTACTAATTCACACTACAGATACATGATTAATGGATAACCTATTTTCTCTGTGGATTGAATGGCGAAAATTTCATCAGCGAATTTCGACGTCAAAAAGTCATTACTCTGCATAAAATCATTAATAAATGATAGTGCACGATTTATGCACACGCATACAGCGCACATTAATTTCATTACCTCACCTCACATTTTAATTGAAAGCGAAACTTGATTTACTCATTTGGCTTCTGTGCGGAACCCTTTAAAAATTAACTAGAAAAAAACTTTTTTTACTAGAACACAGCAAATTGAGTTCAAAGTTCAAATGCATAAAACACAAATTGAGTTACCTGCAAGACCAATCGATCAATAAAATCGATGCATTCAAATATTTCGCAGGTGTTCCGATGATTTAGCGTTTTTTTCTTTTTGCCATTGTGCGATGACATCGTATTGTCATCGGGTTGGGCGAATGAAAGTTGTACGATTGTTACTTGTGTTAGTAAAATTTCGATTAGTATAGCTTTTATTTTTTAAATAATTATATGAATACATAATTTTATATACTACATTGTAGTATTCAGACATGCACCGAGCACGTCCGATTGCAGCACGAAATTTCTCAACAATTTCATTTTTGGACGTAGTTTCGACTGGATGGCAGCCGAAACCGAAACTAAACCGAAACCCGTTTTTTTGCCATAACTAAGCTTCCGACCGAAAATTCGGCCGAATTTTATATAAAAAATACTACATATTTTTATATAAAAAATTTACAAAGCAACGTGAAACAGAAATTATATTCCTAAAACTATATTCCTTCCTAGTATATAAATTATTTATTTACTATATAAGTTATAGTCTTTAACCAAACTCGTAAGCGGGCATCATATTTCTCCAGAAGTCGTTGCAGAGTGACATGCAAATGCAACAACAATAGTTGGCTTCGTAAACAATAGCGATCCAGTGGGTACAATGGCGAAGAAAAGTCATTAAGAGATATTTACAACGAACTACGAAAGAAAATTCAACTAAATATTATTAAATTTTTTTTTCATTTGAGGAATTCTTGAGAAAGATAATGGGCTATTTATATTTAAATTAAACGACCTGAGAAACCGTGCGACAAGCTATTTAAGTAATAATAGTTCTTACCTTAACATTGATAAACGAGAAAGGTATGTAAATAATTTGCAGAATAATATTGCACCTGTGGAAAGTCGGGAGATATTCGCTAGTCTTAAAATACGTGCATCTTTCAAATGCAACTATCAGCTGCATTTCCTCTTACCGCCATCATACAAAGTGTCAATTTATTTTGCACGACACTGTACTATTTTGTAAATGGAACGAACGCTGTAACAATGAATTAATTTTCACACCAGCACTACACAGGCAGTCAATATAAATGTAACACAACTGAGCCGACATATCAGTCACCTTGCATTTGGTTGCAATATTCATTAAACGTGGCTTACTAGTCACTGGTGACACAATAGAAAGAGGTATAGTAATGAATCGTGATATTAAAAAGCAGTAGTGGTATTTACTGACTGTTACTAACTGGTACTATTAACTGGTTACCAATGTCACCATGTTTATCGGTTCTTTGTCGTCTATAGTGTTTTATAGTAAAATTAGCTTTTGCCCTCGACTTCATCCGCGTCTCTTTTTATTAATTGTTAAAAGATTTATTCAAATCTTATTGTTCATTTATATTTTGGTGATTGACTTAAATTTTTATTTTTAGATAATCCTGAAAATGTACTTTTTTTAAGATTAAAAGTACCCTATGTTCTTTTCTGTAACTATCTCATTTAAATTATTAATTAATATTAGATGTTTAAAAATTCCAAAAACTGTGAACTGGTTGGTGTTTCTCTACTGTTTCGTTTGCTGTTATTAATTCCCCGCAACGCTTGTGTGCTCCATTGTACTAAGGTTTCGTTGCATTATGGTTCCGAAATTTCAGGGTTGGTACAATTAACCATATAGAAAGAAAGAAGAAAGAAACTGCGACAATGTTGTTAGTTGTTTTGTATATGAACAAATGTTATTATTTACTTCCTTGCCAACACCTAGTCTTGGAGCATTTTTGGCTTAAGTCTTAAAATAATTGTTTTATAAATAAGATCTAACACTTATGCAATGTCTATGCAATGAGATATACAGACTATTGTTAAATTTCTTAACAGGGGCTGTTAAAATTCTTTTTTTTTTTAGATGTAAAAACACACCAACTATGTATATGAAATTTACAATATACTAAATGTTGTAATTATTTTACTAAATTAGGTAAGAGTCTAAATTAATATAGCAAATAATATACAAGTATGATGACTTTAATATATGTATTACTATATTTTTGTTTTATACAAAAATATATAGTTTATTGAGCCTCTTTACAATAGCCACGTCTCCATACCACACTATTGAGTGTATTTGTCGTGGCCAGATCATAGAATTGATCACTTCATGAAATGGCCAGCTAAAACTGGCCATATCATTGAATAACCTATAGAAAAAATATAAACACTGGTTATTCAATGATATTGTCATGGCCAGTAAAACTACTGGCCATTTTATGAAGTGATCAATTCTATGATCTGGCCACGACATGTACACCTTGATATGAAACTTTTCCTAATTTTATTTGTGCCACGAAGTAACAATTCATCAGATTCTACTCATATCGTAATGTAAACCCGCTGTTGCTAAACGACATTCTAGCCGTATGAAAAATGGAAAAGGAATGCAAAGGTGACCTCCATCTCTTAGATCAAGGTTTGGCCATAATGGCGGATTTAGTTATATAACATATGAATGATTCATCACTATCACGTGTGATCTTGACACTGTTAACGGCAACTGTTTGTCTACATGTATCATCGGATCAATTTTCCTATTAATCTTTATCTGGTTATCTTTTCCTATTTCTTCTTCCTATTATCTTATTGTTATTATTTTCCTATTATTTGTTGTTATTTATGTAGCTGCTTCTGAACTAATTTTAATTTTGAAACTTAAAAACATTTTATTTAGTTGTTTATTGAATAAATTCAATTTACTATTTTATTTCTATTTTCGAAAATATTCTTAAAAAGATTCTTTAAGAAATTATAAAATGAAATGATTACTTTGAATATTCTTAATTCAATTGTTTTCCTTTATTTCAAATAAATGTTTTACTTACAGATATATTATGAAATGAAAAACAATCTTGTCACATAGACAATAATTAAAAAAAACTCTAATAATAGCACAAATGTATGGATAATGTTTCTTTGGAGACAATGGGAATATTTACTTATTATTAGCAACATTAAGGCATCAATCTTTATAAATAATACTAGTTTTTGCACGAGACTTCGCCCGCGTAACTTTATAAAATATAGCCTATGTTACTCGCTGATAATATAGCTTTCTACAGATAAATTCAAAATCGGTCCAGTAGTTTTGTAGTTTATTCACTACAAACATACAAATCTTCACTTTTTATAATATTAGTATAGATAATTATATTTTTTTATAATTATAAAATTATATATATATAATATATAATTCCTCTTAAACTAGTTATGTTCAACCCTATTGAATGCATCAGGAGCTTTTGTTCAACCCTGTCACTAGTGAGCAATGATTAATTGCGTCCATGAAGCCCGCGTAATTTCAGTCGACACCGCCGATTGTATCGCATGAAAAACTATCTGCAAAACTCGCCTCTGAAACTGTAAGTTTAATTAAATTATACGTCAAAACGACAGGGCCAGGTACCGCCTCTTTGTTGTTTTTGAAAGCGCCGCTTCAATTTTTAGCCTGTTTAATAGTTGCATCTAAAATTCGCACGGATGTAAACAAATTACACTAATTTAACTCTTATTCACATAGAATACATATTCAATAGTGGTTAGCTCTAGTAGTTATTTCTGGCCTGAACTTAACCATCGATGTTTGAATATTCGGCCTTGTACCTTACCTTGTAATCGGAAAGCACACTGCGTTTCGCAATTATAAACTATGGAGTTGGTCTAAGTGCAGGTTGTAGATACCTCTTCCTTACAGAAGACCATCGTGAAATAACAGCTCGTATGTGGTTTTATTTCCGTGACTAAATAAAAAAAAGTATATGGTGATAGAGTTCATTCCCACACCTACCCAACCCTTATCCATTATCCTATCAAAGTCATCAAAGCCCACATGGAACCCTTAGGATTTTTCTAGTATTAACAGAAACCATATACGATCAAATGGACCCTCAGTCTGCCTAACGGATTTTCATTTCAATTATTTATTTCAATAAATCTTAAATCTTTCAAGATTTATTTCAATATATATTTCCTGCTTTAGGTATATTATCAGGGTCGATAGAGTTCATAGGCGACGCTAACCACCTACCATCAAATGATCTGTAAGCTCTTCTTTCCAAATATTTAGTGACATATTTGCAATTTTCCCATTGAATCCGCCGTATAATAATAAAATACTTCTTACAAAAAACGTTATTAATGATAAAATTATGAACTCCCAAATACGAAATTTGCAATAATTTAAAATTTCCTTGTGAACAACTCAGAAAGTCTATTCACACACTTGTCTCCAAAAATCAATGATCAACACCTTGCTACTTACCATCAAGCAAATTGAATAAATAAATGGCAACTTTGTTCATTAAAATTTACATACAAAACGCTTCCACATTTCTTCCTAAATGTGACCATAGATTTCAAACAAATTGAAATTGTATGCAAACAAAGAATAATTCTCACGGTCAATTAGATATTTCTTCGGGCGAAAAAAAAAAATTACAATATTCTAATGACATTACATTTGTCATGAGAGAATTATTTAAATTGTTCTGCAGAGGTATGCAAATCCGCAAAGCGGCTGCAATCTCACTTGATCAGGGGTCTAGATGTGAATTTTATACAAAAACGCATACGCCCGAGGATTTCTTGCACTGAGCTCGATGGTAGCAAAGCGCTGATTTTGTTGCCGGATCTTCTGCATTTGACGGCAAGGATGCTCGGACTTTTTGTACTTGCATTTGAAATTCTGAGTTGCATTCAAGGGTTGGAAGACAAGTCGTATTAAACTTGAAGACCTTTTTCATTTATAAATTTGAATTAAAATTAGATATTTTATGATTAGTATAATATTAAAAATTACAAACGGTAATATGAAGAAAAGAGACAAGACAAAAATATATCTAGATTCAATATTATTTAAGGTATATTTTTCTATTCCCTTGTTATCGCTAATAAAGTAATTGTATTTTAGTAGTGTTAGCTTATGAATCCTTGGTCTTTCCGATCTTTCTTTACGAGGCTGAAACCTGATTTGACTGATTGCAGAAATGCAGAACCGTCGCAAGATTAACGCAGCAAGATGTGGTACTGGAGATGCTTCCTCAATACTGACTGTATGGACAGACTATGGACAGAGTTTTTGCACCAGTAAGTAAATAAATTTTATGGACCTTAAAGTTAAGTCTAGGCTTTCGTCGGTTATGCTTTTTCGAATACTAAGGTATTCGAATACTAAGGTCTGGGACTAAAATTTCAATAGAACGGCTTGTGATTCAAGATCAGGTAGAAGCAGATAGCCTATCCGCTGCACAGACTAATTTATAGACTTATGAACTATTCGTTGAGACGAAACTTCTTAGATTTTTTCAATGATTCTTTATGTTGTCTTGTCACCTTAGGATTTCACATCGCTTGTAGGAAAATGAAAATTGGAAGCGATAAAGAGGAAATAAAGAAGTGGGATAAGTAATGGACAATCTAAACTAAAAAAAAAAAAAACTATTGATCACTCAAAAAAAAAAGGTAAGGGAATTGTATAAAATGATAATAAACACTTGTTAAAATCTTAACTTGTTATGCTAACTACGAGAAAAACAAACTGTCAAAATTCACAGAAAGGGTGCATCGATTTATTCGAAGGTAATAATCGATCATAATTTGCATACTTCATGGTCAATTTGATGGGTAACCACAGTTACCGAGTACAAAGCGAAATAACTATTAGATGCTGATAAATCGATAGTTTATTCAAATCAGTTGCTTATTTGCAAATTGTTTGCTAGATTGTTAGCGAAAATTATTGTTCAAATGTATTTGCACTAGATATGAGCATCAAACGCAATAACAAGAATGATGATCCATGTTCTTTTATAACAGTATTATAAAATTTTCACATTATCAGAGATTAATTAGTAGCAGAAGTCGTGTAAGTATTTAGTAAGGAAAATATTTTTATACCTACTAAGTAGGTATGTGTGCCATGTACTTATCTAAAGTACGATGTACTGTACAAGTCCATTTTTGAAACCGATAAGATGTATAAAAGTGTATGAACGGGATAGGGATGGGTCGCGGTGTGGTAGCCTCTATGACAATCTGCAAATCCCGCTTTTCTATCCCTCACAGTTGCCGACATCCCGTCGCCAACTTTTTACTAGCTTCAGATATGTTGTAGCGAGCGTCTCATATATGCCAGGAACTCATGACATCATCCACTATCCGATAGGACAGGATAGACCACTCCATTTTGACTCCTTCCTGGAGAAAATAGTATCCCTAATTTTATTTCCAATTCTAAGAAAAAACCTTGAACATTAAACCTTGAATGTATTATTTTCAAGCAGATAGCAACTATGAAAGATTTTATATAAAATTTATATACAATTGGAAGTAAATATATTTTATAAATATTCTGTTAAAGGTTAT
The DNA here is from genome assembly GCA_944738685.1 of Synanthedon myopaeformis. NCBI lineage: Eukaryota > Metazoa > Arthropoda > Insecta > Lepidoptera > Sesiidae > Synanthedon > Synanthedon myopaeformis. The sequence continues at coordinate 7,229,769 of OX122932.1, read as the reverse complement.
TCCGAAGAACGGAAGCTATTAGCATTCTTTTGATGTGCGTTCCATTGGTATTTGTATACTTATAGTAATTTTAAGTTTTCAATTTTAACTGTTCATTAAATTTTTTTATTGAATACATTCAAAACTTTGCATACATTAACGAAAAGGTGAGTTTTCATTACTTTAAATAAATGAAAACAATAAATAAAGAATAAGTAGGGCGGATCACTGGTTGACTAATAGATGTTACTGATGTAGATTAGATACTAGAAGATAATGATATATTTTGAATAACCTATATACATACCAATTCATACCTTATCAACGACATTTCAACTACATAAACAAGTAACCGCAGAGATTCCTACACAGTTACAACATTTCAACATTACAATAATTATGAAGAAAAAATAACGCTACACTGACCATATGACACAGGCACACACAGGTAACAATGCTAGTTTAGTTCACCAATTTCTGAAGTTGGACAGAGGATATATTTATAAAACTATTCTCTGAAACTGCGTCTTTAATATCATAATAGGAAAAATAATAATATTCAAGATAATGGGATTGCTACCTAATGCTTTTGAAAGTTTGCATTTAAAAGTTTATTCTGATATAACGAACCACTGATTTCGCACGGAGTTGAAATTTTCAAAAATTATTTCTTAGCAGCTAAGAATCACATAATCACTCCGCAGATAGTCACTGGCTATACCTAGATCTCAGATAAAGAAAGTTTACAAACTTTTTCAGAAAGTTGATATATAACAACAGATGTTACTAAAGTTAAAAAACCCTTTAAATTTAAAGATTTACTCGTAAATGTCGATGGCCAATTGGAACAACTCCAGCCGCAAAGTTTTTCCTCAATCCCCAAACTGGTTCCTATCGCAAAATTATACGTTAATTTTATTCTTACTCTTTTATTTTAGTGAAGCATCAAGTTGTTCAGGGTCAGTTATGTTTTGGTTTTTTGTTATCAACATTCGGGTCTGTTGGTAATAAATTACATCTTTCTTTTGAGATGACTCATCGTTAGTGATGCAATTTTTTATTGGCTTTTAAACTTTGCTCTAGCTTTTAATTAATTAGCGTTTTACTGCTGGTAGTTTGGAAAAAATTACCTACAAAATCAGAGTAAACTGTATCCTTAGGTGCTACCACAAAAGATTACAAAGTGAAATTGACTTATCAAAAAGTTCCTCAATAAAAGCTGACAGCGTACTCTCGCCTCTCCAGTTACTTTTCAGATGACTATTCATCTAAGTTAAAATTCATCTAAGGGCTGGCGCTGACTAAGGATTTTTTCCTAAACATTTTGAACTATATGTTATTCTAAATCATTGACATTAACCTTATTAATCTTATTGCAATGTCTTTAGAACTAGCATCCACAAAATCATAAATTATTAGATACACTCATTGAATTATAATAAATAATATAACCAGTATACGGTTTAAGCCTCGTGATTATATTATATCCGGCTATTGTGTACTTGAATATACTTTGGTTTCTTTCTTATTTATCGTCCACACAAAATAGGTCTTTATAAAGAAAACGCTAATAATTAAATGTGTCAATGTTATATTTTTGTCATATTTTAAAACATGTTTTTTTTGAAAATTAAGTAAACGTTTTGTTTTGTTATAAAAAAATTATTCTAATGCAAAATAAGAAATGCGTAACCCACAATAATTTGCCGTTTATTCTACAATTATAAAGTTTTACTTAACATCTTATATACTACCCTATAACAAGTTAAAAGGATTCAATTTTAAAACATAACTCGTTTGTAACTTAAGACATTTTCAAGTCTGTATGTTTATAAAGGGCACCCAAAGCTGAATGATGCAGGTGTACTACGAACAAAAGGGTTTGGGTTCGATCCCCGACTTGTGTACAGCGATTTGTAGAAAAAAAAATCTACAAGAGCAATATCGAGCACGACTTTATAATGGGATGGTGTTTTGTTTGAAATCTGAGGTTCCGTATGACAGCACTTCAGGGGAAAAAAAATACAGTCTTTATGATTATAAAGATAGCACATTTTCAATGATATTCATTAAACATTATTTTAACATACGACTGTATATTATTATTATTATTAAATATTATTTTCAATAAAATATATATATTTTTGTCACTGTAGATTACGACGATAACCACCTACCGTCCCTATATCTATAAGCAGACTGTCAGCCTGTCTGCCGATCTTAGCGCCTTACATATTTTTCGCTGTGACGACGGTGGCGTTGGCGACGCCATTGTTGACGACATTGCATAAAAGAATATGGGTTACCTTTCATTTAGCAATTAGTACTGTTAATGAGGGATCGTCTAAAAAATAAAAATAAATTTACTCGTGACACCTTCTTAGGTGTCAAAAGTCGCAGGCAAAATATAGTATTTACACATATACTTAATCTATAAAGGAAAAATACTTTTGTATTTTTAACATTACAAAATAATGATACTATTACAAGTAAAAAACATGCAACAGTACCCTAAAAACACAAAAAAAGTTGGCACATCGACAGTCGGGTAAAAACGATAGTCACTGTCATCAATCAGACACAGTTAAATGGAAATGTTATACGTGCATACTTTTAGGGTAAAACTCGCACATGCTTTTTTTATATCGATAGTTTTTGCCAGATGTATATACTGAATTCGTATAGAATTAGAATGCGTCGACCTGGAATGTCAATAAAATACATTTGATGCTTTTTTAGATATGCATTTGAAATTTTTATATAAATAGTGGCAAAAGTTGAAGGTCTGCTTAATAGAAAGTTGCTAACTATGGTCTCCTAAGGACACATAATATATTAATCTAGATTAATATTGGTAGGTACTTTTATTAAACATTAGAGGAGTGATCTTGAAAAAAAAGAAACATACAAATTAAATATTTTTATATATGTTAGCAGAGATCTGCATAATATATTATGTTTACACTGAGAGAAACTGAGGACCGGACGGAGTGAAGGCGTATAGTTCAAACAGCCACGAAGGATACTATTTATATTCTAAAAATATAAAAAAAATTATCGCCACTGTCTTCAACAATGGCGACGCCACCGTCGTCACAGCGATATAGATGTCAGGCGCTATAACTTTTTAATTTTTTTTTTATGCTAAGATCGGCAGACAGGCTGACTGTCCACTTAAGGTAGGTGGTTACCGTCCTCTATAACACAAGCAACGCCACAGGTGCTGCAAGTGCCTACTATAGTGCTATACTATAGCTACTATATATACTATATATGCTGACTATAGTAGGAGCCGTGGCGTGGCACCGAAGTCGTGTCATAACGTCCCCACGACCCCGCCCATCAAGGGCTGCACTAGAAAGAAAGTGGTTGGGTTTTAGCCGGTATGAATCCGGCATAACTCCGCAGTGTCCTCTACACTGCTGGATATCCAAGAGGATTTCCCAACGTTAAAAAAAAAGGATAAGGAATTGGGAAAGGGATAGGGAAATGGGCTCTGGCATCCCTTACTCACTCACCGAAACACAACAACACACATGCTGTTATTTCACGGTGGTTTTGTGTAAGGGGGTGGTTACTGCCGCCAGACGGGCTGCTCAAATGACGCCAATACTTAAAATTCATACATTTTCATTTTTCAACGCATACTAAGTCGCAGGAACAGCTAGTACCACTATATAAAACAAGAATAGTTTGGTCGCATTAAATAAAATAAAATAAATAACTTATGATTGCGTATTTATTTTTAATTTTCATTAATTCATAATGAAAACAGCAATGTTGAATTAATTTCAATTGAAAGTGTTGAAACAAAGCAAAAAAAGTGACGTACCTCGAAACCGCAGCATTTTTATTACGTTTTAATCATCTCGAGGTGCAATTTACATACAGACAGACGGGTCGACCTTAATTTGAAAATAATAACGTCTGGCAAAAAGCGATTCGTCATACTACGCGATTGTTTATCAATATCGAATGTTTGTGTGAAATACCAAGAAGTCTGTGGTTTTGGTGACAGACAACATTAGACACGTTTGCCCTGAAGGAAATTTCTGGAATTCGAAAATTAAACTACTGTATTCGAATCGATTTTGTTCAACTTTTTCCTGGGATTCGCTGGCTTAGTCTTTTCTCTGAAAACTTAAAGTTCCACTTAACAACTTGAATTTATGCATAACTATGTCAAATGTTATGTATATGATGTCATACTTATATCATCAACATTATAAAAATATTATAAACTAAAAACACTATAGCCGATAAATTCTTCAATGGCCTACCATAACTTAAGTATAAATTGTAATCACACATGAATTATTATCGTTATTATTAGATTAGATGACAAAAGAATAGTATCCTGAGTTTCTTTCGGGGTTTCATCTTTTTTTTTCTTGTAGAAGAGTTTCTTGTAGAAACCTAATTGATAAATAAATATTTTGATTTTGATTTTGATTAGACTACTTTGTAATCGTTAAACTATAAGTGGAATTTTTTTATTAGGTGTAAGCTATCTATTCAAATTGTTATCATCTACTCTATTCGTAGGTTATCATGTAATAATACCTGTAACTCTCCCTAAAATAAAATAAATAAATAAACATAATATTAATCACAAGGTGAAGAAGGCGTCCATTGATAAGCAAATTAAATTAATAGGATTTTTTTGGCAATTAAGTATAATATTATTTACTTAATTACTGTAAATACATTTATTATTATTGCCTTGTATATTGCTAGTTTCAGTAGCAGAAACAAAAGTTGTTTACAGAAAGCCGAACAATAAACAGCCGGTATAAACATAAACAATTACACCCGGGCGTCTGCGAGACTTTCCAACATCGGTGTAGTGCCAGTGAAAGCGGTGCATTTTATAATAATATAATTATGAAATTCATTTTCAAATTATAAGTTTTATATTTACTACATTTTACATTGTAAATGTTAATTCAAATTAAAATGAAAATTAAATAATAACTGAATTTTATGAATAATGTTACTTTATATGTATGGAATGATTAGCGGGAAAAACACTTTGATGAAAGTGTTTACAAACATTACATAAACAGGTAGCAACGCTGTCAACGATTATGAAATACTAACGACTAACAAAACACGAAATTATTATATATTTTTTAAATTATTCTGCTATTGTAGCCATTTTGAAATTGTAATAAATTTCACAGTGGATATGAATATCAAATTAGATAAAATACGTCAAGTAGCGAATCTGTCCAGTTGCTATGGAGGCTTTTTGATGACAATATTATTTGTTTAGTGGCATGACGAGAGACCCACAAATGTTGTTTTAAAATTAGCTAACGAACTATATAACCTTGAATGGTCAACCATAATGAGTGTACAGTGTTTTATGATTGCGCAACGCTGTTACTGTGACCATACCCTGTTGCAAGTAACTGAGCTCTAATTGAAGTTTATTCGACTTCTCCAGTTTAAATTAACACCTATTGTGACTTTTGTTGCTGTTATATTGCAAAATTACTGCGAAGAAAATAATTTTGCCCATAAACAATAGTGTATTGGTCAAAGAAGAGAATAATTATATGAGCACATTTTAGTGTTTTGCGACGTACTCCTACGAGAACCACGCCTGACTCCGATTTCGAAATCTTTGAGTCATGTCGAACTTCTTGTTTATGCACAGGAAATAGTTGACAGCTTGTATCATTTGAAAGAAAACACGAATATTTTTAAAAATTATCTATTTTTAAATTTTATATGTAGGTATGTATGTCGTATGTATGTATGTATGGATGTATGTTCCCTATGGACCCCGAAACCGCTGAACCGATGTTGATGCAATTTTCAGACAACCTTCAGATTAGTCCAGCGGGTAATCCTGTGAAGTTTGGTAGCGATCGGACGCGGACGAAGTCGCTGGCACCTACTAGTACAGCATAATATTAATCAGCATAATATCACGTACCATTGCTGGGCTCAGTCTTTCTCCGTGTGAGGACGTATACAGCAGCTCAATTGTGCTAATCTTTTTAAACTCAATATTAGAAAAAGTGACCACCATTTTCTAAACGACGAGATCCTAATGACTCAGATGACCTTAGTTAAATTTATCTTGACAATGAGTAAAAGCCCTTGAAGAGTTTGTTAGTCAACTGATTCGTAGAAATCACTGTTTTGTTCGCCTATTCGTCCGCCTATTGATTGCATAAGTAATTAAAAATAGTGGCCAAAGCTAATGAAGGCCAGAATTTTAAAAAAGTCAAAATATCATAGTTAATCAGTGTGTCTGAAGACTTTAATTTTTAAAGGCATCGACGTTTTAATAAAATTTTATTACAAGTGATGTCTAAGTACTGAAAATTCAAATATCATTAAACTATCTTCAAGTTCTTGTAATAACAAATTATCACCTCACTTCTGTAGAACATTCTTGAATGTTATTGCAGACGTCTGCGCCAGGTGCGCTGCAGTACTCCAAGTTAAATTTTAGTTAAACATTTAACAGTATGTTCAAATGTTAATATTTTAAAAATAGTCGAGTGAACTTTTGACTTTTGGATGTATTTCGGATGTTGCATGACGATCCTTAAAACTACAGTACAAGTTACTGATGAACCATTGGTTTTAGTGCTCGGTGGCGATATCTAATGGACTATGATAATGTGATTTCATACATAAATATGAAAATATTCAAATTGGGGTCATTTGCTCTGCTTCATGGTGAACCAAGAAGTAGAAAAACTTTGAAGGCATGGTTAAGTCTACCGACCCCAATGGGCAAGCTGATCTGTAGTAAGCAGAGAACTAGAGATGTTATCTTTTTTACATAAATGTCGTCAGACAGGCTGACGGTTCACTTGATAGTAGATGGCCTATACCTCAAACAACGTCACAGGTACTACTACAAGTGTGCTGCCGACCGTATTAGAATTAATAATAAGGGATTTTGTTTGAATAATAAAACTAAGCATTTTGTACTCTCAGATTAGAAAAAGATTTTCCTTTTTTTCTAAATCTGAGTTTGTACTGATCATATTTTCTACACCTGCGGTTTTGTCTGTTTCTTTTTGTAATTCTAATTGTCAGTTTTTTTTTTATTAAAGTGTTTATTTTTATTAATATTAATCTTTTTTTATAATCAAGCCCATCCAAGGTAGGTTAGTGTTAACGTCTCTTTACAAAAACGTGCATTCATTGCAGCAAAGTAAAAAATGCGGGCGCGCGCTGACTCATAATGTCTCTGACCGTTATTCGCTAGCCGACCAAAGACATTTGCTAAATAATAGAGGTGGGGTGTTGTTTTTTACAGCTTTTGTGCTTTCATGTATTTTTTTTTATTTTCGTCAAAAGTTTGGTGAAATTAATGAACCGTGTATTTTGTTTTATTTTGCTTTTTTGTACCTTTGCTATTTGGAAATTATTTATGGACTCAGAATAGATATAGGAAAATAGGAAGAGGTCTAAAGTATAAGACATTTCTTTTCAAAGTGACTTCTGTTTGATAGAAAACGATTAATTTTGATTTTTCTTAAACAAACTTTAAAATCTGAAGGTGTCTTAATAATTTACTGCACTGTGTTTGGCAATCATAACCTAGGTAGTTTATCTGGCGGCAGTAACCACCTCTTTATAGAATACCACCATGGAATAATACCAAACGTGTTTTCGGTACGAAACTAACGAATACCTGAGTCCATTCAAATATATCCATATATAACTGTTCTTCCCAATTCAGTCTTCGTCAGTAACACTATAAGTGTTATTTGTGCTTATAGACGACGGTCTAAGCCGCTCTAATATCCTTTATCATAAAAAATCAAATAACAAACTATAAATTCTTTTTAAAATTTTAGATATTCTATATAGGAAATTATCGAATTTATAAATGTATGTAATTAATTCTTACAAATGTTACTACAATAATTTAAATATACGTAACAATTTCAAAAGTTAGGGCGTAAACAAAACGGGTTCGCAAAAGGATCAATATATACCTATTAAATATTGTATTCAATAAGTACTTAGTAAATGGTCTGCAATTTAGAAGGATTATGAATAAATTATGATAACATGCAAGCAGTATTAACGTACAACGTATTACTTTGTACAAACCAACTTTTGCGACTTCATTAATTTTGTCACACATTAAAAGCAGTGCTTTGATATATGTGTGATAATATAGGTATATATAAATTTTGTATGTGGCCACGAGAGTAGCGATTCAATATGGAATGTTCGACATATTATATTCGTTTTAAAATATCATACGTTTTTTCTAACTAATATCATAAATGCGAAAGTGAGTTCGTTTGCTACACTTTCAAACCTTTTTCAGACACGTTGTCATCATAAATCATACAGAAAAAGGCATAGAGTACGTTACATCTAAAATAAAGTACTGTTTTCGAAAAACGCGCATGACTCATTGTTTTTGTTTATTAGGTATACTAACGATATTTTTTGGAAATGATACTAATAAAGTTAAAGCCCATGACACCCTTTGTATGCGCCGGTGGATCGTAGTATTTATTATAAAGCGTTCATAAAGTAAGCATATCTTCGCTTGAACTCTATAATAACAGCTGGTGCCCGCGATTTTGTCTGCTTTGAAACAGAAAATATATGAGTAATATGACGGCTGACATTTATTATCGTCGTGACGACGGTGGCGCTGCTCAATTTTTTAAAATATTTTTAGTCAACATGATGCTTCACCGCACGCTACTGGCGGCAGAGCCAGCTTAGCTATGTCATGGTCCTAAGGATCAAAATGTTGTTGTTATTATAATTTTATTACTATACACCAGCTTTTAATTATTTCTTTAAGTACTTACATAGCAAACATAATCTATTTACACAGTAAATACATAAAATGGACTAAGAAAGTATATATAAGAGCCTATAAATCGCTTATTTTATGGCTTCACTCAACGTCTGGGCTAGGATTAAGATAAGCGGATTCGCGACCATTTCCATCAAATAATCATGTTTGAAGGCGAGACTTTTGATATATAAAAGTCTCTTTATACGACGTGTGAGGAATTATAGTAAAATATTTATAGAAACAATACAAAGCTACTGCAGATATTAATTCAGAAACTCTCCCTTTTAAGGTAATTCTCCAATTAAAAAATCTTAGAAATTAGAAAGTTTTAATATTTTTAATTTTAATACGCAACCATACATAGCATTGGATACAACAGTGGTTCGGATCGAATATAAGTCGAAATTGTTTTTAAATTTAATTTATAGATGACTATGAGGAAATTATGATTAATATATTAATTATGTCATTATTGTAAAAAATAACATTTTCACCATTTTCTGTTTTACTTTTATGTAATACTAGCTGTTGCACGCGACTTCGCACGCGTAACTTTATAAAACATGTTACTCCCCGATAAAATAGCTAATCTATACGTGTAAGAATTTTCGAAATCTGCCCAGTAGTTTTTGAGTTTATTCATTACAAACATACAAAAATACAAATATTCTCTCTTTATAATATTAGTATAGATAATAAAGGGACATAAAGACAACACCCGGTAAAATGAACGGATTATGCTAATTCCCTTCGTTTTACAGTTTAATTTCCTGAACACTATCTCATTTCGTTACATAACGGCGAGTATGTTACGTGATATTAGCTTTTTATTGCCCGAGACTTCATAAAAGTAATTCAATTTGTGTCTACAAATGTGTTAAGTTTTGATTAAATTATGGTTGTCATTTTGTGAGTGGGTTGGTAAGATTGTGAGTGAGTATTTCTCTGTAATGATTATTAAAGGGGAAATTAAATAATCACTGTTCATTGCAAAACAGTTAGCGTGTATCACTCGACGCTTGGTTAATTTATTTTAATACATTTACAATTAAACACTAGCTATTGCATGCGACTTTTTTATAAAAATAGCCTATGTTACTCTTTGATAATGTAGCTTTCTATAGGTGAAAGAATTTTTAAAATCAATCCAGAAGTTTTTGAGTTTATTCATTACAGACATACAAAAATACAAATCTATTCTCTTTTTATAATATTAGTATAATTTTTTTATCCTTTTAAGTATAAAGATTTTTTTTTTATATTAATAAGACATGGTCTATCTGTCTGCGAAGTTTTATGAAACGGTTTACTAGTAATTGATTAACAGACATCCAATTTAAACAACAATTCTTCTGTTATGTTTCGCGCCTTATTCGTTCCTTAATCCCATGAAAGTAATCAGCGCACTTGCAAGTTGTAATAAAAGACTGCAACAGCCACTTACCATCAATAAACAGTCGTCCTGTCTGCTGACTTTTAATAATATTATATAAAAAAAAAACTAGCATTACATTTAAGGTAGGTTTAGGTGATGATTGTAAAATTTCAATAAGTATTTAGTAATATTCTAATATTTAGTAATAGTATTTTTATAATATTGTAAAGTTGGTTATTATTTTAATTTTTACATATGTATTTTATGGTTTTCATTTGATTGTACTTAATTAAGTAAAAAAAAAAAACAGTAAGTAAGAGATAAAAAGTAGAAATAACAAAAGTTAGTATTTATTAAAAAAAAAAAAAAATCCCACTTTAACTTTACCAGCTTAAGAACTCCACGTAGGCTTATTTTATATAAAAAAATATCAAGTACTGTATTCAATCTCTAAGTACCTGTGTGATTAACCGCACACATTCTAAGAAACTGAACAAAAAGTAATGACTATTTTTAATTCCCAGAGGATCAGCGCACTGATTGGAATAGTTCATCTTACAAAGAATACGCTTCAAACAATTTTCTGTCATTATACTTTAAAATACAAAAGAGTATTGCAGCAACGAGAGAAACTTTGAAAAGAGATGCATTTTTATTAAGGGACATATTATACACTATTTTGTTAAGGCCTCGCATATTTTTTGTCTCTATAATGTGTACAATAGAATATCAACTATGTAATTGTTTTATAATATTAATTAAAATTAGGAATTAAAAGACTTCAAACTCTCTGATAATATATATGTAGATTTAAATATATACTAGAATAAAAACTATATATTCAATAATGCCTAAAATAACACACATAATTTCACTAGTAACTTTTCTACTTCGTCGAAATTATTTAACAAAAGTTCTTTTTAGTTTATTTATCAGTAGGTACTTAAATACATGTTCTATAGAGTGCTTCTATAGAGAAATATCTACAAGAATTTATGGATATTTAATACGAATGGGCAGCCAAATCGTCGAATGATATACTTCGAACGATCTGACTGATATTAATTAAAAATTTCATAAAACGGAAACATATCACGATATTCTGCCTAGGCACATCAGGAACTGCCGGATTATACGATCAGCCGCCGACATACATGTATGTATTCTATTCTAATTATTGTAAACTTGAGGAACATTCGTAAAATTTAAATTACGTCATTAGATAGATTAGTTTAATGTTAATCTGAAGTAATCAATAAACTAATTTATTTCCCGATTCCCCGATTACCTGTATTAAGAAAACAAGTAGAAGGCATAAAATCCGACGTAACTATGCCTTAACACAAATTACTCTCCGCAGTAAATAACAACCTACAATTAAACCAGGACTGTATTTAATTTCATATTATTTCGTCAAAAGAATACAAATGTAGTTACGAACGTATTTATAAAATGTCAACTTTTATTTTTAGTATTTTGCGATAATAAGTCATAAATATAAGTATCATTAGTGTAATGCATTGGTTCAGTATGAATAATCCTTTTCTTCATATAACTTAACTTATCTTTCATTCTAAAGATAACTTAACTTGTAAATTCAGTAACCTAAATGTAAAAGATATTGGAACAATTGTGATTTTTGGATAGTGAAAAATTATAGAGACCGTAGAATCGACAGTGTTTTTAGGTAGTACTGCAGATTCAAAATTACAATGAGTGCCTAAGCTTGTAACATTAAAAAAAAAAGATGCCTCTGGTTTATAAGATTCAGCTCGAATTATCTATTTCAGTTACTTTCACAGTATAAGTTCTTAAATATGTCTAAATACAAAAAATGTAAACTAGTTCTGCTTCAGTTGCCAATTTAGGTTGCAATTAGGTGACCTAAACAGCGCTCTGGCTTTCCCGTTATCTGATGATGCCAGGGAGATGTACAATATTTACCATTCTAGATTTAGTGTTTAGTAATAGTTTAGTATAGTAAGTAGTATCTAGTATAGTTTAGCTATGTATATAAGACCTTGCCCAATGAGGCGACATGTCCCTAAGGGAAAAGCTTTAGATAAAGATAAAAAAAAAACTAGTTCTGCAGTCTTCTCTTAGAGAAAAATTCAAATAAATAAACTGTTACGTTATTTATGAAATTTTATTTACACGTAGGTATAAATTAGTCAGCTTAATAAAAAATGTAATATTAAAAATTTCAATATTTGGTTTAAAAAAATATTGTTGCACATAAAACGCGTTTCCATAAGATAGGTAATTCTTTTTTGGGTAATTCTTTAAAACAAGTTATTCAGTATGTTTCGTGGCATACTGCAAGAGCCATTCAGACATATCATTGCACTTATAAGCTTGCGGTATAGGTACTTATAGCAAGTGGACTTGCTGTCTGCCATCCATCACATAAAAAAATAGAGAAAGTATGAGTAGGCACTCATCTCTTAAACGGAAAGTTATATTTTACAAAACTCCTTTCCCCCTATAATAACACGCGTTAAACACACTACAATAGTGGGATCATTAGTTAATTTACATGTAATACCCATAGTTAAAATCTCATTTCTTGCTGTAACTGACCCACATGATTTAATCCAGAGTTAGATACAACTAGATATGACAATTAATACTTAATATATACTTAAAAATTGTATATATATGAAAAACATATTTAAAAGTAGATATTAATCATTTGTATTGAAAATATAATACATTTATATTAACTATAATAATTAGTAAATTATTTATAAGGTATATTAATGTATCCTTATTATATATTTAAAAAAAAAAATTTTTTTAAATATTTAAGTTAAGTCTACATTATTTAATTCGTGCAATAGAATAAGTCTAAGAAATAATATAAAATGTGTACTTATAATAAAATATATGAATAAAATATTAAATTTTAAATGAGTAAAATATATGAAATGAGAGTTAATAATAATAATTTGTTAAATCAAACATTATTAAAATATAAATACTTCTTAAAATACTTTTTTATGTGAAGGTCAATAGGTAGGCTTAGATTTGAGTCTTCTTTATGGTAGGTGGCTACCGTTGCCTATATAAAATCAATCAGAGATCTAGATATCTGAAATCAATAGCCTAACTTTGGGTTACCAATAAGCTATCGATTTTAAGACTGTCTACTAAAAGTAATATGACAGTTCATTGACTGTCTTAACGGTTTTAATATTAGAATTGATTCAGAATATGAACATTCTATGAAGAAGAATATACAGAAAGAAATCTTTTATTGCTATTATCACAAATTAATATTATCAATACAAAAATTGTACAAATAATTGTACAAAAATACAATTATAATAAACAACATTTACATCAATAAAATTTTATACGCCAATTGACATTAGACGAGCAATATTTTTTTTAATTAGTTTTTTACGTAAATAATAAATCTAATTCCATAGAGACATGGCCACTTCTAGTCTCAAGAAATCTGTTTCTTCCTACTGTGGGCGTTTCGTTTCGTGTGTAAGTCCAATAAATTAGTTAAAAAACAAATCGGAATATTGAATAGACAAACTTAATGTTTTGATGTGCGGTTATGCTGTAAAGGTCCATTATTATGTTAATTTATGTAACTAAATTGTTTTTGAAGCGCTGCGGGTGTGACAGAGTAAATTAGAGTATGCTTACCATAACGTTTATAAGGCCATAAATGAAATTAATTCAAAATAAACCTTCAGAAAGTTACCAAAATTAACCAAATGACAAAATAGACGAAAGATACGTGAAATTTTCTAAACTGACAGTGCAAAGAAGTCCTTGGCCAAGCAATAAGGGTTGAATTTTGCCATTATAGTGCGATAGAGGTAAAATTCCGAGGTAGTATAGAGTAATAAGTGGAATAATTTATCAGACATTATATTATAGATTAGAACATTACATCTGATAATATGTATTTTTTTTTAAGGTGTTGTATGCGGTTACTAATTACTAATTTACTAATTAAAAATACACCGTTTAGATCCATTTAACATCTGTCTTTAAAAGATCGCCTTTCTCACGCCGAAAAGTATTTACAGCCTCTAAAGACTATCGTAAAACTCTCGGGATTCGATCGTAAAAAAATCGCAAAATCATCTCAAAAATTCATCGATCGATTACAATAGAACATTACTTTTTTATTGCCCCTAATGAATATCTTTTTAAAGGGCCCCCTTTTTAAAAAACGAAAGCCAGTATTATGTCAGTTTATTAAATAATAAAAATTTCGAACGTAAAAATTTGTAAACGACGTTTTGTAATTTTTTTTTGTCATATTATCTATGGTTGAATGGGGTGTTACATAAAAGTTTCTCGTATACTGTTTGAACTTGGCCCCCTTTAACCCTTCAACTTTCGATATGGTTAAACGTTTGCCGTTTTAATTGTCCAAAAAAAAAACTTATTGTATTCCACAAAAAATATCACTTACTCCATTGTAATCATGTTGAGATCAAGAAGTCTCAACGCTTTTTGTAACCTATTTTGAAGTTGAAGTAGGTCAATAAAATGGTACAACGTCACTAATTTGATATATACTATAATAAGTGTTAGCTCATTTTCGAGATTTTTTCGTGTAACACTTCGAGAAATAAAGATGAATTGCCTATTGTTAACGATATTAGATTGCATGACGAATTAATAAAAATATATACCTATTTGGTGAACCGACAAGAAGTTTAGATAATGCTGCTGTATTTAGTTTTTAAGTATGTTAACTATACTTTTTTGAAATTGTAATGTCTGCTCAAACACACTAGTGGAGTTTACTCCTTACGAACGATTATTATAAAATATGCAAATCGATTCTTAAGGAGTAAACTCCAAAAACCAAAGACAAGATCTTTTATTTAAAACTTTTGAAATATTAGTTCATATTTATTTCACTATTTACTTTTTACAACTTCTGTTTTTTTTTTAATTCTTTCTCCATTCTTTTAATTATTCGGCTGGTTAATTTTTTATTATAGAACTATATAGTCTGTTTTAATTATTTCTTTTTTATATCCTATCTTTTTTGATTTTGCATTGCCATACTTGTTGTTTAGTTTTCAACTAAATTCTATTCTATGACAAGGTATGTTGTCTCGCTCGCAAGCTTAAGTTAATAAGTTTTAATTGTATTTAGATTAAGTTACAGTGAATAAAGTGTCAAGATATGAAAATCCTTTATTTATGTGATAATCAGCCCTATAGATAAAGAAAAACGTACACTTGTTAATAAGTGTCCTCCGTTTATTATAAAGCCTTTCATATGATTCGTTTGTCATGCAGTCATTCAACGTAATTAGTTTCCTATTGAATTACAATATTCATAGCGCCCTTACATCAGGCGGGCATCTGATTTTCATGCAAAACGATAATTAACACATTAGCATCCAAATAACAATAACAAAAGGTGGGTACTGAAAGCGAGATTGGGTTAACGTGTGTTCGGGACTACTTTTGAAATATAAATCATTTGATAAATTATGGTGCATTATTTGTTTTTCTGAATTTACAATCTTTAGATTGTGGAGTTCGCAAGCGAGCTAGTAATTAATTTTGAAGTCACTTCTTCGCACAATTCGTATAAAGTAACCTAAAATTCAGGTTTGTAGATAATACAGGTGATGTAGGTGTAATTCAATTCGATAGAAATACATCCTTTTATGTCATACAATACAGATGTTTGTTATAATAATGCTAACTTTCTCATATCTCTACTCAAGATTTATAAGAGCTTATAAATCTGCAAAATATGCCAGCCTTTTCATGGATGTTTATGGTACTCCTATGGTAGTTTATGGTATACGAGTATGCACTCTTAGACACATAGATTTTCAATGATTTTACTGAATGTTTTTGTTGAGGGCACTAGTGGTAAATGTTTGTCAATTGGTATCCAAAACTACATTGATGACCTTGCGATATTTTAATGGGAATTGCATTTTTAGTAATTCCAATGAAAATATTATTGAGACAATCGTTCGATGGTAAATCTAGATTGCATAGGCATCCAAACCCTGATAAGCGTGAGATGGTGTACATTTTTACCTTCGGCCTTTTTTAATTAATTAAATATTTTAAGTCAAGTCAATAAATAAACGAAAAAAAAAAGCATATAAATCATGCCTTAATAACAAGCTCTCGGCAATATTATTGAGTAGTCTCCTTTTTGTAGTGGCCTGTTTATTTTGTAATTTATTGTATATTATTTGTTAATTAATTAATTTATTATCCTCTTTCTTTTTATGTTATATATTTGTATGTTTTCTCCCTGCTCCAATTTCTATAGTAACTAATAACTTATAATATGTTTTAGTAAAATAATCAATGGAATTTTTTTCTGATTTCTGTTTTTCTTGTATTATCTGTATAATGTGTAGCTAGAGATATTGTAAGTTTACCAAATAAAAATAATAAAAAAAATGTCAAAAAGAAATGCCAACAACTAGTGTATGATAAATTACGCTATTATTTTTCACATACTCTTAGTGCGCAGTTATGTGTACCATATATTTCCTCACACAAACACTCATGGTACTACATAAAACTAATCGCAGTTTCTTGTACCGGTCGTACTCCATAAAACAGTGCACATTTTTATAGTAAAAAGGTTGCAATCACGCACTCAGCCCCTCTGAAGTGCCCTGATTACACTATTTATTCTATTAGCTGAGTAATTGTTTACTGAATGGGTTGCGTGGAGTTCTCTGCCATTAGCTGTATTGTGCTCCTTTATTATGTAGTCTAGGATAACTGGAAGACGTGGCAGTTCAAAAGAGCTTAAACGACTGGTACATATTTTTATGATAAGGTGGTTGACGATGGATATGAACACGAGAAATTCTATGAGTATGCAATTGAACTGCATTAACATTGAGGTATAATGTACTGATGTAAGTACCTACTAGAGAAGCTATACCAAGTACAAGTTTTGCTCTATTGACATTAGTTTTAACTAAATACGCTGCAGCATATATGCTCTATAACTTTACTATACACTAATAACCGACATTTCATAACATCATCTGTACTAAAAGTCATGTTTTACAAGTCGTATCAGTCCCGCCCTTTATTTAGAAATGTCACTCTATTTATTTTTTAAATCCCATAAGGATAACATATTTTAAAAGGAATTTCTACCGCATCTTGCTTTATCTACATTACTCATTTTAGCAATAGGAAGTAATAAAAAGTCAACGTCATCATTATGAAGCCGAAATTTTACAAAAAAAAAAGGAATTCTCACGCTATTTTACTCATTTCGATTCATAACAAATATAAAAATACTTTGACATTTAATGACAAAGTTAACTATAGTTCATAATAGTTATTTACGAGGTCAAACCCCAAGCAAAAAATTATAGAAATTAGGGGAGATACAAAATCCGTAACCGCGAAATTGAAAATTATTAGGGATGAGTTCGATTTTTTTTTTATAACGAGTGATAACTTGAAGCGTACTCTGTGAAGGTACGTCCGCTTATTACATGACTCGCGTATCACCTCCGGTTTTGCTCGGATGCAACTTTTTCTGCAAATTTAACAAAAATAACAAAAAAAAAACAGTAATTCAGTTTGATATTCCCTTCAAATCTATGAATTTTAAAGATTTCTTCTAGACTTTTATAAGCAGAAACATATTTAAAAAAAAACACACTGAGAGTCTGTATTATATTTGGCAATATTAATTGCACTATAGCGTCAATATAATTTATATTATAGAAAATTGCAAAATATCTAAAACTTAACATATTATTAGAATATTAATATTCAAATGGCAAAACTTTATAGTAACTAAGTCTTTACACAATTTATAACTGAGCAGACTGCGTTAGATATTAACAAAAATAAAACACTCTAGACAATACTTTAATATATTTTGACCCCATTAATAACTCTAGCTTCTAAAGCAGTGAACCGTATCTCATTTATAATGACAAAATGATTGCTATGCTAGGTTAGCGTGTAAGAACATTTTGTCTAATTTGTTAATAAATTCATGAGTATTTAATATATTTTTATATTTCGCAGCTAATTTTACTACAACCGTGAATTCATTACTTTTTAAATATTTTTCTATTTTTTGACTCTTACATAATATAAAAAAAAAGTATTTTAAATTAGAATTTTATATCTCATAAACATGTAGGTACATAATATAATTACTTATATTTAGTAGTATAAACAAAATGAAGTAGCGCACTTGTTTTAAAGTAGCCAATATATATTTTTTAATTTTTGTTCCACCAGTATAAAACTAAATTTAGAATATTTACATGAAAATTATAATTATTTTATATTCTAGAAGAAAAAGCGAACAAAGACCACTAGGAAGTTATTTTTAAATGGAACAAGTGCACACAACTACAGTTAATCTGTTTGATAATAAATGACGGCCTGCGGTTCTTGATTCGACTCATATGTACAGGTTGCTCCTTTTTTTATAAACAAAACGTGCTGCAGTACGGCCACAGTTAAATGTCATTACACAGTTTTATTGTGTAGCAAATTGTCTGTGAACAGCGTAATACTAAGTAGTTTGGGTTTATCAACCAATTAAACTCAATTTAAAATAAAATAGTTCTATATAAATCTCTGAAATATATTAAAATAATAGTTTCACTTTTGTAATTAATAGTTAAATAACTATCTCGACAACTCATACGAACTATTGATTCGTTATAAAATTATTTGGTGAAGTATATCAATATGTATGTATGTAATTTTATAACAATAGACGAAATTTTTCGTACCTTTTGTTTTTCTATTTATGATCATAATATATACAAATCGAAATACTTACATAGGTATATATATCAACTCTAACTAAACATTAACTCATTTATAAGCTCTTACGGTTGACAAGAAAACAGATAAAACAATGACCAATGAATATGTATACACTTGAACGTCATCAAGTGGACCGTCTGCCTGTATATCGAACTTAACATAAAAATATATTTTATAGTCATTCTTAATTTATTGTCACCTTCAAATCATAAAAACAGTTATATTCATACATAATTGAAACTTACAAGTTACAAGTTACAAACTTAAATGAGTCATTCAATTTTATTTTGTCAGCGATATAAACTAGCTGTAAGCTATTGAAACACCCTGTATAGTAAGAGGCGTGACTTCGCGACCGGTCCACAGATTATGTGCGTAGCAGCGTCAGAATAATAGCAGTCACTGCATTGATTATATACAACGAATTATGTAGAACAATTATCTATTCACATACATATATTCTTAATACAGCAGAGGTCAATGTCCACAGTATGGACAAAACGCATAAAATATTAAATTAAATAGTTACAATAATTTGTATCCATGATTGAATTTACGTGCATTTGAAATTAAAGCACTTGTGCTATTGTATTTAAACTATACTGGAAACTATATTTTTCTACCCTTATAACCGTTTTCACCAACAGTCACCTAGAGTTAGGGAACACTTAACTACTGCAATTCACGGCAGTCAAATTTACAATCTTGCATAAAGCACTGGACTGCAAGGCCGGACTGCCGTGAATAACCGGCCTAAGCAGTAGTTAAGTGTTCCCTAACTCTAGGTGACTGTTGGTGAAAACGGAAATTATTATCCTATTTAATATAAATTCCATTTGAGCTTCATAGGAAGCGATCCTGTTCGACCTATAGTAGGTAGTAATAGCACACTGTGGATCGTAGTCATTTGGGCAAGCCTGTCTGGCGGCAGTAACCACCTCCTTACAAAAGACCACAGTGAAATAACAGTATGCCTGCTGTTGTGTTCCGGTGAGCGAGTAAAGGATACGATAGCCCTTTTCCCTATGCCTTCCCAATCCTATATCCTCAATTCTACTATGCTTGGCAGCCCACTTGTAACACCTGTGGCCTTGCTTGTGTTATAGGCGACGGTAGCCACCTGCCATCAAGTGGAAAGATAACCTGTCTGTCAACCTAAACATAAAAATATAACCTGTATAAATTATACCTGTATAATATGTAATAAAAAAGTATAAATTTTATATTTTAACAATTAGATATTGTTAAAAACAAATACTTACTTATATAACTTTCATCGCTCAATAACTTCATGCATATTCTACGAAACAACCTATTTGCAACAACTTTATGACATGATAACTCCTCTACAATTCCGTCTATACGTTTGCCTACAACAGGACTACTAATTGACCCCACTAATCTTCTTACCCACTATATCTACCCTTTGAATGCTGGAAACCAACCGTAATACCTAAAGGCAAATACCGCAACTGCACCGTAACGCATGCTAAGCCTCCGCACAAATATCAAAGTAAGCAAACGGATATTAAGCAGGCTTATTGTACAGTCAAGGAAAAACGTCTATTTATTTATAATTGCATTTAAAATTATGTTTTCTGAAAAAAATTATAGATACATACACAATTACCTTAATACGAACTGTGAAACTGTAATTATATATTTTTTACGTTATCATAATTTTATAAAAATAAATAAGTACTTATATAAATAAATATAACACATTTTCTATAGATACTCTATAGTTACAGTTGAATTGACTAAACGATATGTCAATTAATATGTAAAACCTTAATACTTACGAGTACATAACTGTTTGTTATTCTACATAAAATTTTAAAATAAAAATAACCTATGTCAGCAACACTTTTGAGATCTCATTGCGCCTTTTATTCATAATGATAATATATGTCAATGAATAGTGCTTCGAATTTAGGACCAAAAGAAAAGAGGTAAATCTCCACAATTCAGTAAAGTTATAGGTTCAGTTATCGGGATATATCCCGATAGGACTCTTCATCACTTTGGGGCCAGTGACCAGTGTCTACTTGGGGTACTTAGCACCACTGAAGCCATAAATAACTTGGATTTTAATTTTGTTACACCAAAATGGACGTAGTTGCATAGTCAATTACGCTAAATAGGCACCGGGAACAAGATTATTTCCTAAATAAGCAATTGCATTGAAAAAAGAAAATTATCAGAACGTTTTCCTTGATTGTACACGGCACGGACAGGCGTGCACTTATCAGCACATAATACGCTCGATTGAAGCGTACTCTACCCATATATTTGCTCGTACAACAGCTTTCCAACTATCTATTTGCTATATGCTGTATTAACTTTGTTTCTTGATTTTGTGAAACACTGTGTTTAATTGTGTAGGTATGAAAAATAATTATCAGGATAAAAAATAATCTTCAACATGCTTAATTACGTGTGAAATATAATTTATTTAAATTTTTATTTGTAACTTATCTATTTACTAATATTATAAAATGAGAAGATTTGTATTTTTGTATGTTTGTATATTTGTTTGTAATTAATAAACTGAAAAACTACTGGACCGATTATAAAAAAATCTTCACCTATGGAAAAAAAACATTATCAGCGAGTATATTTTACTAAGTTACGCGGACGAAGGCGCGTGCAATAACTAGTAACTTATAAAGATACATAAACAAAGTCGTGAAACAAAGCCAACAAATTATATTCCTCTAGAATTTCCAGTGGAAAATGACTGGCTGGAATTAATTGCCCATTATGTGTTCTATAAGTTTGCTTTCAAATACATCTATATATTTTGTTACATGTATATGTATGACAGTGTGGAGCAGTCGGGGATTAACTAGCAGTCCGAAGCCTTGTTGACACAAGTAATGCACGCCATCTAGCCGTAGGCTGTGTAAACAGTACCGACGCGCATGATCTATTGTTTTTCGTCTGGAAGATTATGAGGATGCACCATTCATTTAGGTTCTATATTGTAAATTATCCATTTGATTATTTAGTTTTTGTGGCGTTGCAGAATAGTTGCTGTGTGGTTTTTATTAAATAAATAAATAAATAAATAAATAAACATCTTCACACATACCACACACCACCATCTAGTTCCACAGTAAGCAACTAATGCTTGTATTATGGATACTAGATACTAGACAGTTGATATAATACATAGATTACTTTTTTTTTGTAAATACATACATATTATAAATACAAAACATCCATGACTCAGGTACAAAGGTAAAATGTTAACACAAACATTCGCCCCTAGCGGGATTCGAACCCGCGACCGTTTGGTTAAGAGCTAGGGTTACTAGCCACTAGACCAAACGAGTCGTCATGTTTTAACATTTTACCTTTGTACATGTTTTAATTTAAATGTAATATTAAAATAAATAAATTAAAAAAAAAACACGTTTCAATAAGACATTTTGAAAACCGCTTTTACACTTGTACAGCACAAACAAAATGTCTAATATTAATGTTATAGTTTACAAATAAGATGACCATTTCCAAAAAAAGTGATCGACTACACACAGCACTCAAAAAACTCGACCGTTCCTTAGTTGGGGGAGATTAGGGGAAAATAGAAATATGTTGAAGCAAAATCGTATTAACAATGATTTATATGTCAGTCCACTCTGCGTGGGGACGGTTAAACACAAGTCATTGAAGATAATGTACTGTCACTATTATACATAATATGTGTGTATATACAAACTATACAGGTCTATAAAGAAATTGTCCGGACATCTCTCTCAGTGTTGATACATTGTCTAGTTTGGTCAGCGGCTATATTAATATTTAGTAATTCGATGTTACTATTCAATTCAGGCCGCGATTTCGTCGGCGATCTCATGTTTTTAGGTGTTAAAACATTTATTCAATCTTATATGTTACATGTTGCTTATATGTTGCTAACATGCTTCTATTTATTTATTTATTTATTTATTTATATTAGGGCATTGTAATTCACTATGTTTTTTATAGGCATTGAATTTTAAAGTTCTACTCGTATTTTTAGACAATCCATCGGAAACAATTTTTTTTTCTTAATGAAAGTTACCATTTCATGATGATCATTGAGTATTTACGAATTGAGAAATAGAATGTTGTTTTGACACTACTTTCTATAAAATTGAGACTTCTGGCGAGTTTACAACTCGTATCTCCCCACAGATCTCAAATCTGAATACTAGTGGCAGGGCACACTGAATTTCGCAATCATAAATTGGGTATAGCACTTCTGGCTACTGTAACCCCTTTAGGTACAGAAGATCACTATAATCTTCGGTGAGTGACTTATTAATTAGGGATGCCAAAACAACGCTCTTTATTTTTATAAATCTAAGAAAATAATCTAATAATGCGTTTGTATAAAATCAACCTTTATGTCTCAGAAAAAGGTTGCTACGACTGCATATAAAAGTTGAATTTAAAATAGTGGCGTAATTCCCTCGCCCACAAAAACAGGGACAAGTGCAAACGTGTTTGCCTAAAGATCGAATCGTCTTATAAAGAGGAAATCCATACAAAACAGTTGAGTGTGACGTTAAAAACAATAATTCTTCATTACGATTATTTGAGGGGTGCATGCAGTAGCTGTACTAAAATATGGTGTAACGTTTTATATTTGTATAAAGTTATTTAATATTATAAGTTATGTTGTATACATTTTTAAAATATTTTAGGTATGTACTAAATTTGTTTGTCGTTCCCGGGTCCCGGGAGCGTAAAAAAACCCGGGAATGGAGAAACTCTAGTGGCTACCGTCGGCTATAACACAAGCAACGCCGGGTGCTGCAAGTGCGCTACTGAATTAATCCAGTAGCATTAAGGATAAGGGTTAGGAAGTATAGGAAAATGGACTCTGGCATCCCTCAACGAAACACAACAGCACACATGCTGCTATTTCTTGGTGGTCTTCTGTAAGAGGGCGGTCACTGCCACCAGTTGCTGCCCAAATGACTGCGAAACGCAGTATGTTGCTTGCTTGCTAGATCCAGATCAGAGCCAGCAATGAAAAGTTCATTTCCTAAATTGGTTTTGCCCTGAGACAGAGCGTAGGTAAAACGAACCACTCAAAATTGTAAAATATAATTTGGATAATGTTCTTAAAAATTAAAGTACTTTTTTACAATTTCTTAATGTTTTCTATATAAAATCAACGTCTTATAAAAAGGTTGCAATCTAATTTGTCGTATCTATAAGTTAACAATGGCAACAAACGCATATTGTGCAAGTTTGTTGGGAATCTCGCAGGTGTTCGCTTGGTTGTAGTTTGACTAAACTGTTGGGGTGGCTTATACTTTTTTGTGGCCGCTAGTGTAAGCGTAAAATAGGAGGCGACTTACTAAGTGGTTATTTAGAACGTTAATACAGAGCAGTCCAGATTAATTTGTTCTAATATGGCGTTGGATTTTACCTACTTAAATCAGTAAGCGGATTATGAATATCATTGAAAATAGAATTTATAAATTTCTAACAGAGTGTACATTGTGGGTGCCTACTTGTTTCAGCCTTTGATAAAGATTTATAAAATTTCAAATGTACCAAAGCCTAGTAACATAGTTGATGGATTTAGACATATATTGAACAACCTGTAAGACGGCAGTAAGGGGTGGCCCTTACAGAAGACCTGCATGAAAATAATAATATAGCTCGTGTTGGTATTGTTGGTACTACAAAAAGAATGCCAGAACCCATCTTTTTCCCTTATCCTGAAATTCGGCGCTTTTAAAACCCACAGAGGTTGTTGCTTGTCTTAATTGGCACTTACTAACAAGTGGACGGTCAGACCCTGTCCTTTAGTATAAAAAATTAACTTGAAAATATTAAAATTATTTAAAACTATGTTTAATGTTGACCATAAGGGCACCATAAGGTTTTTGAATAAATTTATCACGCTAATATAATTAAGTACCAACCTACTTACCCTCGTTCACCCCAACTAATATTTATTTATCAAGATGAGATAAGAAAGATAAGCGTAATCATTTCTTGTTAGGAAATAATCGTTTACTTTTAAAAGTAAATGCCTTTTTTACATATTTCACTTCTAATGTAAAATTTAACTGAAATGATATTTGGCTACTTCTATTGTTTTATACAAATCTTTATGAAAAATCTTCTAAAATGAGCTTTCTCTATACATTTTGGATTACATCTTGGATGTAATCTACATTTTGGATGTAGATGATAGATATGTAGTAGCTAAGCTGCAGTATCGAACTCTATCCCCCGATTTTGTTTATCATCAGTTTTCTGAATTGCCTCCCGCTGTAGAAGTATAATATAATACGTGAAAATATAATTCTAATGAAATAATAAAAAAAGAAAATACTCAAGAGCTAATCATAATATAAACAGATGGAATATAATACTTACAACAAAAACCAAATCATACGTGAAAATGCACATAATTACGGTGCATGAACTTTATTCTTTTCGTCACGAACACCGGCGGGAAGCGTCGCACGGAAACACTCAGAAAATGTAACAATCAGGGCCACAGAACATCGACATATGTGCCAGACAAGTGGCCCCACCTACCGGTCAAATTTGATTTACGCGCAAATTACGTGTCATGCGCTGAGCGTACACATTTGTCGCACATCCCCGATTCCACATGTCACAGAAGCAATAATTATAGTACATTTAGTTCACTGTACTGAAGTATGAGGAAATGTTTTTATACATTATTTTTTAGTCTGTGTCATGCAAAGTTCAGAAGAAGGCAGTGTGTGTAACGCAGGTGGGTGTCATAAAACCGCCCATGTTCCAGTCAAGTGCGCCTTTGTTCGTATTGATAATGCATTAATTTGAATATTCGCGGTGTCAGATGTCAAATGGTTTGTAATTTTCTGTTTGTCTTTTTTAATGTAATTTTTTTATTATAAACGTAGATAATGAACGTGTGTCA
This sequence comes from Synanthedon myopaeformis, assembly GCA_944738685.1. NCBI lineage: Eukaryota > Metazoa > Arthropoda > Insecta > Lepidoptera > Sesiidae > Synanthedon > Synanthedon myopaeformis. The sequence continues at coordinate 7,203,900 of OX122932.1, read as the reverse complement.
TTTTAGCTAAGGTAACTCATATGTGCAGGTGACAAAGGGTACTGATATTGATTTATACGTATATAATTACCCTTCTCGGTCTGAATTGCAAGGCATTCTTTCTAAGTTGAAATTGAAGTTCATTTATTCTAATAATATGTATTAAATTTAGGCTGTGATAATATCCAACGAGAAGTGGGAATATCGGGAAAATCGCATTTGAAATTTCGGGTTGTGTACATAATTTAATAAAACAAAATTTTGATTTTCTGTAACTCAAAAAAAAAAAAAATTAAAAATTAAGTGAAAAGATAGTTCATAAAGAAACAAATTATGGCAAAAAAATATTTTTTAACACTTAAAACATAAAATTTATTTAGATTAATATATTATTAATATTTAAAATTATTACTATTTCAAATAAGTACCTACCTAACATGGAATACAAAATACCTATGGTATGTAGTACAGTACAGTATGTAGTCAGAGATAAAAATAATTAAGGATACAAAAATGTTTTGAAAATAAAAAAAATACTAATACTGTATTATTTATTAATGTTTATTAGGGATTTTCAAATGTTCACCCTTTCCGTAACATATTACTCAATGTCATATTGCGCTAACAGGTGAGCTCATTACGGATTACTCACGCTTATTTGCAATACAACGCCATCTGTTGGCAACGGCCCGTCGATTGCGATCAACTCATTTCGTCAATGAATGAATGAAGAAATTATTTGTTTAGTAATTTTTAAAAGGAATTATTGGATTATATATAAATAAGTGGCTTATTGATATCTATACTATAATTTGAAAAATGACCGACAGGGTTAACTACTTAAGCAATGTTGCCAAGAGAAAATAATATGTTTTTTTGCCTGATAAGTTTTAAAGAAAGCCAAGATTCAAAGCGTTAAAGTTGATAACGTCGTTTCAAAGTTAACTATAATACACTCTGTCCAATCATTCTTATTATCAATCAAACTTGTAGGATATTTTTCCGATGCCTTAATTTCCTCTCTTATACGGTTATACCATTAAAGCATTAGCAAGAATATTGCCAAGTCAGCGTGTGAACCATTTTTCTTCCGCGTTCTTGTGGACCCCCGAAAATTCACTTGTGCTGGATTAGTCTTCATAAATCCTTGGCTAATTCATCAATGTGAAGTCATACGTGACTTGGATTGATTATGGTTGTAATTTAATAAATAAATTAGTGTCTTTGTATTAATATTACATATCTTTACACTATGATAGCACTTTTACCTGTTTATCGGGGGCCTTCTATAAGAGAGCGGTTACTACCGCCAGTAAATTTGTGACTGAAAGGTAGGGTGATTTTCCAAAATACCAACACATACATAATATTCAATAAAAATCAAGTACTAGAAACTTCTACATTTGAAATAACTGGTGTTTTTCAAATGTATGGTTTCGTGTTTATTTTTAACTTGATATTTATGTCAGACCAGTCACGAAGATAGTTCATGTCATAAAGGTACCTATTATAAATTTGCAAGATCACCACGCATCTAAATACACGTAAAATGAATAGCAAGCCCTCTCTCGCCCCTCACTAAAGTAATGTCGTAATGCTAGTGACGAGTCACCGTGACTCAAATTGTAACATTTGGTATCTATCCATCGGTATTAAGTGGAGATGGTGGAGATAGGTTAGGTTAGATTCACAACGAGATCATTTTATCTTAAATATTAAAATTAAAGCAATGTGAATTTTCGAATGCTCAAGCAACGGCTAGAACCCTGTTGTTTCAGAAGGGATGTAGACTCTTTTTGTGTTTTATCGGCTGTACAATGTTGAGTGCTCGGATGAGTGTTCAAATTATTTTGAACCCTAAGCATATTCATCCGCATTATTAGGATAAGGCGCCACTGCGCTCGGTCAGGATGAGTATACGAGTACATCCCGCAGACGCGCCAACTTTGGGATGTTTCCACAACTAGCTAAAAAAAATGGACTTCCGTACTAATATTATAAATGCGAAAGTATATTTGGATGTGTGGATGTATGTTTGTATGGATGTTTGTAACTCTTTCACGTAAAAACTACTGAACCGATCACCATGAAATTTTGCATACACGTTGTCTGGGACACCAGAAAGGAAATAGGGTACCTTTCATCGTTCAACGCGGACGAAGTCGCGGGTACCAGCTAGTAAGTAATAAAGTGTAGCGTAGCGTATAGCATACGCAAAACTACTAAGGGTCTCTTTCACCAACTACATGTAAATGTACTTTTAGAAATAATTTTATGTTTTATTAAATTATGCACTCTGCTTACTGCATCTTTCGATAGGCGATTTTTTTTTAAATTTTTTTTTTAATGTTTGGGACTTTTACTGTACAAACAAAGGTAGCTCCATCATTCCCTTTGACCGGTGACTTTAAATGGCGGTTAGTCAGAGAAGGCGAAAGAGGCCCTAAGTCTAAAATCTGAAATTTAGAAAATTTGGTCTTCGTATACCACGACCATTATGTTTATTACTCGTCATTTATGATGAATTCGCTTTTTGAAAGTTCAAACATTTTATCTGACTGCTAGACGCCGAATTATCGAAGGGTAAAATATGAGAGGGTGTGTAACAAATACTGTTTGCCGATTTTAAATTTACAGTTAAAAGTTCAACTGATAGCGTATGAGCAACGTGATAAACTCTTGAAACTTTTGCTCAATAGTAATAGAGATCAATTTTGAATACTTAAACACTACTGGTCGTGTTCAAATTTGATTGCGTTTTAGGATTAAAAATAGAGCGCATTTGCAGTAGGATTGTTATTTACTTAGCGGATTATAAGATTTGTTAATAACTTCTATTGCGAATGTGCAACTTTTAAAGATTCTATTTTTTATTTTGTAGTATTTTGGACGTTGCCGGTGTGCGGACAAGAAAAGGTTATTTGACGTTTTTCTATAAGAGGGTAATGGCGGCCAGCACCCATTTCGTTTCATAATTCATTCATTCATAATAAATAATACTTAAAAACAAAACATTGTTCATGTTAAATTGCAAATTTTCCGTCCGCTGCGACTTCCACAATGTTCAGTAACCATTTTTTTTTTTTGTAAAATGATTACTTATGCATATAGAAAAAATAGAAAAAAAAAGTGACCAAGTTGTTTTCAATTCGCAAAAACCCGACACAATTTCAAAGGACGTCAAAATCCACAAAATATTGCTAACTAAACACACCAATAACAGGGACATTAGGGCGGTACCGCATCCAATCAACAAGAAACGATGTAGTATTACAGAAAAAAAAATGCCACCCAAAATACAATGCAACAATAAATATATCAACAAAACACCTCTATTTTGCATTTAAACTCCGATTAGCTATGGCTTAATAGACCTCACAGCGAGAACTGGAAAGGCGATACCGTATGTATACACGATTTCTTAAGATTTTATATGCAACTCACACATAAGCACTCATTACGGACTGTGGGTAGCGGAGAAATGACGTCATATAATTTGTTATTGCCAACTGATAAGATTTTTAGTACTAAAACTGTGTTTATAATTAGTTTGGTTTATGTAGAAATATATTTATTTATTATATGTTAGGAGTACGTAATTTAGAGGTATGTATGTGTGATTAATATGAAGGTGACAAAATATATGAATGCTATAGACCTCTGATGTTGACCAATGTAGATCGCATTGACTTAAGAAAGGCGTAGGGAGTACTAATTATGGTTAAGAGATTAGGATAAGAGAATATTTTAGCATTCCTTATACTCACGCATTGACTCGCAATAGTAGTTTTTTTTTTTTTTTTTCATTGTTAGGTACTACTGTTGGGAGAATAGCATTTGGACGAGCCACTCAGTTTATGATTATAGAACACTATCAGCTGTAGGTATAACTATCACCGTATTGCTTTATTGGAATTCTTTACCTGCTGTTTCGTCTGCGTCTTTTTTATGCAGTAGATACATTTTACTGGAGAAAAGGTACCCTATGTTCTTTCCTGTATCCCTGCATTACAACGTGCACTTAAAATTTCATGACGATCAGTTGAGTAGATAAAGTGCGTAACAAACAAACCAATTCAATTTATCATTTATAATTATTTTTTCTGTAAATTGTCTAGGTATTAATAGAGTATTAAGGATTTTGAATAAATAAATAAATAATATTAAAGGATACCACTGGTGTTCACATACTGCGATAATAAACTTTAATGTGGTACGATGGGTCTTATAGACCTCAAGCGAATTTACTTGAAAATCGGCTCTTGTCAAAGAGCAACCAATAAAGTTATAAAATATAATCCAGTCCACAATGCAAAGTCATAAATTTCAATATTGTCTGTGACCGAAGGCACCGGACATTGTTGCCGGTAAGTGTTCAGTAATGGTAGCAGAATTGAATGCACTCATTTTAGGAAATCACATGTATGACATTTTTTTATTTATTTTATATTTAAAAGCAATTTACTTGTTAAATGTCTGACACTCAAAGAAAATGTTTATTTCGTCAATAAAATTGTACAGCGATAAACGTGTCTTGCAAATTCAAAAGTTGAGCAATAGTCAACAAGAAAGCAATACCTAGTCTTATTTTTATTAATTTTTTTAATAAAATTTGTGTCTATTATGGAACGTTTTGTATGTGTCGTACGTCGGAACAAAGTTTACATTAAATTAGCACTATAAACTTAAGCTCTCAACATACGAGCGTAATAAATTAAAAGTGACATTATTTCATATTTGCCTTCTCGTGATTTTGTATTTAACCGACGTAACATTGGCTTCGGCGCGTTGTTATTATAAATGTAATATATATATGTGTGTGTGTATGTCTCTCTCTTTCTCTCTCTCTCTGTGTGTGTGTGTGTGTATATGTATGTATGTATGTATGATGTATGTATGTGAATGCATGCATGCATGCACTTACATGCACATACCGAAAACCGCTGAACCGATTTTGATGAAATTTTCAGACAACCTTCGGACGAAGTCGCGGGCACCTACTAGTAATCATTAAAGCTCAGAATACATTCAACGCATTGGTTCGCCGCCCGTCTTTTAAACCACCCATCCATTTGATAAGGTTTTCACTAATGGCAAGAGTTATAAACGAAGAAGGTACTTTTATATAATTTGCTGAAAAAAAAATTGCATCCTTGCAGAGCGCGAATACCGCAATACCAGTACCAGTACCAGTAATGCAATACCAATACCAATAATACCAGGAATTTCAAGATTTTGGAATTGTTCTGTGAATGCTAATTCACAGGAACTCATTGACTTAGTTCCTGCATCTCCTTTCCGTCATACCGTTCGCTGTAATAATACAACTTAGGACTCTTAAAGGACAGAGTGAACAGGCTTTAACGGACAAGTGAACTCCATCTTCACTTACCCGTATACAAATAAATAAATAAAAATAAATACTCAATAAAATATAAGTAGGACATATTTGGAGAGCATGTTTTAAAAGACAAAAAAAAATGTTTCATTATCATAATAAACTAATAAAAAACAATTATTTTAATGATATCTTAAGAACATATGTCCATTCGCACGTCAATTGTGTTTCAATTACAATAAATGGGATTGTTCACATTGAGATGCCATTTTTTTGATTGTAGAAATTATTTGTCTAAAATGTTTTTATTTAGGTAGGTACCTACTGTTTTAAGAGTAGGTACAAGGCTAAATTTAAAGTGTAATAATTAGTTTAGTGTTTATCATTAGATACTAAATCAATAATAACAACAAATATACAAACGTTTACCTAATACAATATACAAGTTTTATAAAAATTTGCTAATGCGAAATGTTTATTGCTCCTTCCTTTAGTGAAACTTTTATACTTAGTACTACTATTTATTACCACAGAATAAATAGTAGTACTACAAATAGTACATTATACCCACTACCTAAGGAAAAAAATCTCACAATATGAACATTTCTAATGACAATATTATAATATATTTTAATTTTATTCACCTCACGACTAATTTATGTATCTATATCATCGGTCTGCGCACGCGCACTTGTTCACAAACAAATGTTCCTTTTCACTCGTGATAAATCTCTATCACCCTTTTTTACGGCTAATTTGTTTTTAACATAATATCAGGTGTTAAGTTTAACGCTTGTGTAATTTAAATTTTATAACGTTTTAATTTTACGAGCCACTCCTCTCTGTTTTCGTTAATTTCGGTGTAAATGTCAATTATTATTTATGTGCACAAACGAACAGAAAGTCCGTTAATTTGTTGGAGAAATTGCATAACTCTTCTGAAATAAAAAACGCATCGAACAATGTTTACAAAGTTAGCATTAAAAATATTATGTATTTGTGTGAATCATCGAAATAATATTTCAGTTCAGTATTTACAGTGAACATTATTAAATGTCAAGAGTTTGATAAAACAAATTTTAAAAAAGGTCATAGCAAAATGAATGCAAAAGGTTTAGCTATAGAAAAATATAAAAAAAAGTAGAAATTAAAATCTGGTGTACTTGTATGGATGTTTGTAACTCTTTCACGTAAAAACTACTGAACCGATCACCAGGAAATTTTGCATACACGTTGTCTGAGACACCAGAAAGGACATAGGGTACCTTTCATCGTTCAACGCGGACGAAGTCGCGGGCACCAGCTAGTAGATTATAAATTATTACTTTGTTAATTATTTTGTTAATTACATAAGTTGTTGTAAATTAAAAATAAATTTAAAAATTAGAATCCAATTTTATAAATTTTACGTATATTATTAAGTTGACCTTTATTTACCCTAAGCTACGCTAACGACGTTGACGACAGAAAATGCTGACAGACGTGCCAGCATTATCCTTCTAAAGAAATCAGCATAATATAGAAATCCCCAATCCTGGCTATGAAATCTTAAATTTTAGGTGTAAATCTAAAATATTTATGGGTAAAATACTTTGAGCGAAGAAGCTATCATTTTTGGTTTCACGTAAGAAGATACAATACTAACTTTGTTATTCCTTAAGGTCCAAGAAAACCCTTACCTACTGGACCAATGAAGGTTCTTATTATCTACGTCATATTTCTCATAAACTCCAATATAAATTCATCGTTCAAATAGAATTGTGTTTCAGTATATTTATATACACAAATACTACCATATGGCTATGACATGTATTTAAATTAGACGATATTTATTAAAAATTAACTCCAAATCTGTGGTGTTGTACGTTGTTTCTGTTGACAGCGATCATTAGTTTGAAGTTTAGGCGAATACCTTTCTATTTATAGCCGAAACAGTTGTACTTTAAATGTTTATTAATTAATTGTGATTAACCTTTTTGAATTTTACTTAATTTAAAGGCTAGGAATCTATTTTTGTACGTATATGTATCTATAAATATATACAATATAATATATGGATATATTTCGATATAGGTACTATATCTGCAAGGGTGTTTTTTTTTTAAGGGAAACGTAAAGATGTATGTTTTTAAGGTACTCTTTGTTAAGCTAAACCGACATAATTAAATTTCTTTTTTATACAAAAACAATTTAATTTTTCATGGTACGATGAGTTTAAGCGAAAGTCTGATTCCAATAACAAAGTGATAAATTAGTCATTACAATACGTATGTGTCATCTTTTGTATCGGTGACACCGGAGGCCTCTAAAATCTCTCACGCGTAAAAATATTTACAGGAAACATAATATATCGTATAACAATTAGGCCTCGGTCCGACTGGCCAATAAAGGAATATATTATATGTATAATATATTCGTTATGTTGTCAAAAGAGAGAACGGATATATACTTCATTTATATGTGTCTTATATACTGTAAGGGCCTCTTTCACCAACTGCAAGTAAAGTGTTGATTAGTTACTTTTAGAAATAATTTTATGTTTTATTAAATTATGCATTCGGTTTACTGGATCCATCGAAAGGCGATTTTTTTTTATTATTTTCTTTTTAATGTTTGAGACTTTTGCCGTACAAACAAAGGTATATCATCTCCTTCATTACCGGTTACCGGTGACTTTAAAGGGCGGTTAGCCTACTTGACACATGGTGAAAGAGGCCCTAAGTATTGCAACTATTTACAATAACTATTTGATAGATACTTTAGTTCATATGGACTTAAGCTATATTATGTATTATGTTCCCCCAAGTGCACTCCAGACTTGAAGCCGGTCTTGTAAATTTTAATTATATTATGGTGTCTACTAAACTAGTAGTAAAACTACAGGTAACTACTAGCACACCTACTAAATTATTAGTACATATACTAACTACAATAAGGTAGTCGTGGTCAAAGGCATTTATTGGTATTATTAGTTCCATTATATGTTATTATTAGTTTTGTTATTATTTTATGGTGATAATTGTAAGGGCTTCACAGCTTATGACTATGGAATACATTAAGTTAAATTACTAAAAAATTTAAAAAATCGTTGAGTAATAAATGTAAATTGATAGATAAAATATATATATCAATTTATGGTAGGTATATGAAATATGAACTTGAGCTATAAAATTATTAGTAGCTACTTTTTATTCATCGCCTGTAAGACAGTGCCCTTACTCACAACTCACCCAACCTCATATTGAGTGTAATAAAAACATAATTGTCGGTCACTTAAATTGATGATAAAAATTATTTTGAGATTATTCACTGAGAATATTCTTCGTGTCAAGAAGGCGGCTGTGATGGTGAAGTGATATGCAGCGATGTTGATGACCATGATCATTCTATCAAGTGTGATTCGGGAAGAAAGAAGGTTATTCGGTTCTTACAGGAAATCCATGACTTTCCTTTCATTAACATACCTTAGTACTTACCTAACCTATTTATTGTAGGTAACTATAGCTTTTCCAGACATCATTTCCCTTTATGATTGATGTCATCCCTAATTTAGTTGATAGTTTTCAAATAAATTGAATCAATTGATTTGATTAAGTAAATAAGTACCCAACATTGAATAAAATAACTTTAAATTTTTTTTCAAGTTTAAAATTAAAAATTTGTTCAAAATTTAAAATTAAAATTTAATTTAACTTGAAATTAAGTACTAACTAATACATCAATATAAAATTATTTTAATTATTTATTTTTCTTATTATAAAAATAATATATATTTTTGAGAATCTAGTGGTAACAGATTTTTAGTATCAACATCATTGTAATCGAATAAAATTCAAATTTATACACAGTAGTTTTTTTTAAATATTTTTCAGCTTTACATCGTAACAATTTTATTAACATGCAATACCTATTTATAGACAGTACATTATGGGGTTTTTTTTTTTTTTTTTTTTTTTCATTTGGCAATCGCGCTCAAACAAAGAACTATCGCGCTATATGACAAATCGCGTTAACATTTATTATCTCATGACAACAGTCAATTACAGCGCTAACAATTTTTCATCCCCAAGTTTATTTAAACATAAGAATTCCCTAATTCGACGTGGATTGATGCAAATGACACCTTCTTGCGCACGACATACAACTGCAAATGCATGTACACAATCTCAAAAACACATGTCATATAGAAATCGTCTTTATGTCGTGTTAGATAAGATCCTATTACAATTTCGTTGGTCTCATTTGAAAAATTTGTAAAACGTAACTCAGTGACATGTCAGTATTGACATAAGAACGCGGTATATTTATCCAGAGGGTGTTCTTTGTCGCATTGGATTTCTGATGTTTTTGTTTCGAGGGTGTAGAGTAGAGATGTTTAAAAAAATAAAGAGATTATTGTGTGTTTGTGATACTCTGAAGGAGCTTTATTTTAATCTTTTTTTAATATTTTTTTTAAGCTTATAGAAGTACTTCGAGTATTTAGCTAAGTATAATATTATATGAATTAGAATATATTCATATATTTTAAAATAAATGGAGCCTGCAAATTCGTCCGCGTTGATAAATATAAAAATAACAGGGATAATATCTGACATTTATTTTTATTTTTAGATGATCCCTTGGAGAAAAGTGTCCTATATTATGTTAATCAAGGTAATAAGCTATCTGTGTGCCAAATTTCATCCAAATCCGTTCAGTAGCTTGTACGTGAAAGAGTAACAAGCCTACATACATCCATACAGACTTGCTGAACGCAGTGTGTACAACAGTAGACTATCGAAAAAGAAAAGTTCTTATTGAAAAAGTTTGTAAAAACATCAACCTGTACATCCAACAGAGATTCCGTCAACGAAGGGAAGGAAGGCAATTAAGTGAATTTCGACTACGTTTAGTAACAAGCCTTGTTCAAATATTGAGAGTAACTAAATCGCTGATGATATAAAAGAAATCGTTGTTAGGTATAATGCGGGGTTTGTTTTGTTTATATTGGTAACAATGGCAACACAGAAAAAAAAAACTTATAATTTAGATAACATTTACCTACAGTTAGATACATTTTTTTGTGTTTGTACTAATCAAATTATAAATATAATCTTAAATGCCAATAAAAAAAAACTTTTTTTAAAATGTCGTTTACCGTTAATGACGAAACTGATTAATAGCATTAAATACGTAGTCCAGCCAGAGTGTTGTAAATATCCGTCCGCGATCTAAGCGAATCATGCGGGTTGAGTGCGGGCTCGCTACGTCGAATATCGCGTTTTGAAGATATTATAGTACCCAAGAAAATATTTTTTTCGTTGAGTCAGTTTTCATTTGCATACATAGATACACTCGCTTATACTTAACGTTGCTTTTGCTCTTTATCGAATTTAGCAACCTGGTTTCAGCATTATCTTTCGCTTTGTTAAGCAGTTGTCCCACCGCCAACGATGAACGAGTAGCGATTAAAGCACTAGAAACGAGTTGGTGAGCAGCGAGAAGCGAGTGTGTATAATTTCGATAGTTTTGTCGCTCGGCTATAAGCGAGTGGTCTTGTGCGACGGGCTATTACTCACACCAGGCGCCCCGAGCGAGTTGTGTTAGTCCTGCGCGAGCTACGTACGTGTTCTCGACGAAATAAAGAGGGGTGTTTTGTTTTGATGGATGAGTTTTTTATTAAACTACCTTCCTATAAATAATTAGACGTAAAAGACGCAGCTAGGAAGATAAAACCGCTGCGTTGGTTGGTATCTCGGCGAGTCCTGATCGCCAAGCGATCATCGCTGAGCGAGTACCCTGTCTTTGACAGTTCTTGTCGCTCAGCGACGAACTAGTGGAGCGAGTCCTCGCCGGCACTGTAAACAGTCAGCGATCAACTATTAATATATGCATCTATTTTGTTCATACGGAATGTATATCTTATTGTACGTTTCTTGAGCGATAAAATAGTTGATAGTTAGTCGCTTGCGCTGGGACAACTGCCTAAGCACTTTTTCAAGGTTTTTTTTCAAGATTTCTAAAGTATATTACGACATAATAAAACATAGTAAATAATATATGAATTGGCCTTAATAGTGTCAAGACCACAGCTTTTTATTTAAAAATATCCAAAGATTAATTTATATTTATTTATTGACATACCAAAAGTATATGGACATACTATAGACATATGACGTTTTATGACTTATCTACCAATAAGAAAGTTTGTGAGGATGAATTTGTGAACATTTATGCTTTTACGCAAAAACGTAAAACGCAAAAAACAGATTTTAATGGAACCTTACAGTAATATAGATTATACATCAGTTTATCATACAGGCTATACAGGCTACAGGAAAACGCGGAAGAAAAGCTAATCAACAATTATAACAAGTGTAACTTGTGAAATCAGTAAAAAATTGCCAATTTTTTAGATACATACAGATAGTTACCCAAGTTACCTAAGTTAAAATGTGTCGATCCTTTCCTAAATTTTGTGTCAGTAAAGCCGCACTGCATTATGGAAGTGTTTTATTATTGCTTTTATCTTTGGAAATCTACGTTTTTTTTTTTTCGTGTACGCCATGGCTCGTCATTTATATTGCAACTGCCTACAATTAATTTAATTAAAGCCGTATCATTTTTGGGGTGCTTTTGCAGAGTGTTTTTGATGTAATCATTTGTTATTTTTGTTTTACAGGTTGCTTCGTTGGGTACCTAATGTGGCGATAAAAAGACAATGCCATGGAAAATGGATTTTTTACTTTAACTGAGGTATTTTTATATCATATACCACATCATAATTATCATCAGCCCACAAGGGTATAGTGCTGGACATAGGCATTTTAAATGAGCGCCATCACAGTAAGATTTCCGTCCTCAGTATCCACCTGTTAGCTGTACTCTTAGATCACCAGTCCAGCGAATAGGAAGGTGGCCATGGTCACCAATCCAAGGCTTCTCTACTGGAAAGCCAATCCTCTGCACAACATTTATGTTCTGCCAATTCTCTCGTCAGCTTTTTTTAAAATGAGTCAAGGCAGCGTTTGGTCGCGATCTCACTAGATGTAAGGTGCAGATGCGGCCGAAGGTGGACGAAGCTTACCTAGTAAGTGCCCATTTACCCCAGATTTGAAGACACCGAGGTAGTAATTTTGAGGAAACACAGACGCAGGCAGTGAGTTCCACTCCCAAGCAGTTCGGACAAGGAAGGTGGAACTGTAACGCTTCGTGCGTAACCGAAGAACATCAACCACGAAGTGATGAAACCCCTGTCCGCGCCTCGTGGTCTGCAAGTGGAACGGTTTCGTTTGGCTGACTGATTCTTTGGACAATCTCGAATACTTTAGTTTTTATGAATATTGTTATGAGATTCAACATAACATATATCTATATCTCCTAGGTATGTCTACTTTGGAGATGTTTATATATTCTAGGTATTGCTTGGTATCTATGCCTAACACATCTCTATTAACTTTAAATGAATGAGCGAATAATATTTTAACCTATCATTGCATGGAGGGAAAAAATGCAATTCTTAATTGTTTATTAAACCTCTGACCTTTTTAGTTCTAAATAACCGCAAAACAGTTATGGACTTATTAATCGCGTGCGTTCCCACGAAATCATAGATTGATAAAAAAACTAAAATGATGATTCACGATACACAATTTTGGGGTAAATTGATAAACCCTATTGTCTTTATTATTTTGTTAGGGTAAGGAATATTAATTTTTGTTTATAATTTTTACAAGTTTATGTGTTTATAAATGTTTCGTTAAATTAGAATTAATTTATGGACAGGACCTAATAAAAAGACGATTAAGGGATTTGGATTTTTGAAACTTAAAAGTTACACTGTTAAAAGATTCACTGAAAGTTGGTTATTATTTGATTCGTAGCTACAAAGTGGAAGAGAATAGAATAATTACAGAAAAAAACCAACAAACGAGATATTATTATAATAAAAGTAGTGTTACGTCCTCGTGTGAACCGACGACACCTGTGTCCGAGGGAGTATTATAAGCTTCGTGTTGAGTTAATAACGAATAGACAAGGCTATTCGTTCTATAATATACAATATTTTAGTATAAACTTTGGTATAAGACGTATAAAAACTTAATAAAAATGTGACAGGACCATAATCACTTCAAAGTTAAAAGATTTAATTTGGGTGGGTTGTGAGTATCCTAATTATTTCATAGATTTTTTGTAATTTAGTATGTTTGTTTGTAATGGATCTTAAAGTTTTAAAAAAAAGTTTCACCTATTGAAAGCTACATTATCAGCGAGTAACAGAGGCTGTATTTTATTTTCAAAGAAAATTGAGTTCCCTACGAAAATTATTACCTAGGTTTAATATACCACAAGATATTTAAAATTCTATACCGTGGACGAAATCGTGGCCAAAATCTATTTGTCAATTTATATTTTAAAAAAATATGTAAATTATTATCAAAGGTAATAAAGAAGTAAATGGTAGGGCACACAGCGTTTTGAAATAATAAATTAGGCAGTCGATTTGGCAACAGTAACCACCCCCTTACAGAAGACCATCGTGACATAACATAGTATATGTTCTGGTGAGTGAGTAAGGTAAGGTTTGCTAGAGCACACCCCTAATCCTTTATCTCACTAAGGTTAGCAATGTACTTGCAGCACATATACGTCATTCTTTGTGTTAATATACGACGTTAGCCAATTACCATCAAGTGGACAATCAGCCTGACTACCGATATTAAGAAAAAGAAGAATTTAATTATTGGTTTCTTTTTTCATTTAAATATTTACTAAAGAAAACTAAAAAAATATTTCTTATAAAATTGTACAATAGTTTATCCTACTTTATATATGTATATGTATATATATATATGTATATGTATATGTATATGTATATGTATATGTATATGTATATGTATATGTATATGTATATGTATATGTATATGTATATGTATATGTATATGTATATGTATATGTATATGTATATGTATATGTATATGTATATGTATATGTATATGTATATGTTTATATATGTACTTTATATACACAGTGGCTGTTCAGCTAATTTGCTGTAAATATTTGTAACAAACAGTTCAGTTTGTTATAAATAAACAAACACAAACAGTTCTATTAAATTACAAATTCACCCACACACACTGTGTCCAATAATGAGCCGTCACAGAATATAAAAAAAAAATATATATACCGGAAACAAGCCCGAAACGTGACGAACCAAATTTCTTAGCGATTTCTCATTCCACCCCTCCAACACAATAAACCATTTGATTTGTGTAATCAAATGCGGGCATTCAAATTAATTAGTTTGTTACGCACCTGAGCATTTACACTTCTCTATTGTATTAAACTACCAATTTAAACATATATTTTTTACTATTTTTACAATCTCCATTAGCACTTAATTACTAAGCAATAGAGTTTAGAATTGAAATTTTAATATGCAAATAATTTTATAACATTTCACAACGAATTTTGAATCGAAAAGCAAAGGGCAGTTTTGCATTCAAATTACAAAATTTGTTCAATTTTTACTCTAATGCATTAAGTTTTAAGGCTCATATTAAATTTTTGTGAATGAAAAATAGTGTTTAGTATTCGTCATGAATGATGATAGGTTTTGATGTTTAGATGGATTTAATTCATTTTAATTAAACGGCGACAATGTAAGCAGTTAATTGTGTTTGTAGTTCTAAAACGTAATAATACGTTGAAACATTTGAAAGGGGTATGCGTAATGTTAGGTTTGATTTTGTCAACTGACTTTGTGATCATTGCCGCAATCAGTTATTAACTGTAATTGTCAAATGAAATAATAAATAAAATATGCTTTTTTAACTTCAGGTGGGCAAATCGCCACGCTTCACTGCTGACGTAAAAACTAATGTGCCCTACAAATCCATTAGAAGCCCATAAAATAACTTGGAAATCTAGAAGAACTATAAGTCATATATGAGACGTGGTTAAAAAGCCATTTAAGGCCACTTTCTTATGAACAACCAACATTTAATATACCTAAATCTATATTATAAGCAATCATTTAAGTTATTATAAGTATCATTGCTATTATACTGTTTGTGTTGCAAAGGTCGCCAGTCTATGTTCCTGTTTACCTGTTTAATTGCCTGTCATGTAGCACATAAAAGACGTTCAGTAAAGCTTGATTTTTGTAAAAATAATACTAATATTTTTTTCGTGAATGTTAAAAAAAAACTATCAACTTTTAAAAAAAGCTGTTAAAAGCTATCAACTTTTATTGATTAGTTTTATTTTTGACATTTTATTTATCAAATTTGTTGAAGCAATGAAATTAGCATCCCTTAAACACGTCAAATTATACAGCAGTCCCCTAACTACTTGTCGTAAAACTTACGTCAATCTCAAACGTAACATCTCGTCACATCGCTAAGCTTGGTTTACGATCAGATTTTTAATCCCGTTGACATAAACGAGTTTATCTTGCATCACTTTTATTAGTTGAGGGGCACATTGTTGGAGTAGTGGTAGGATTATGAAAATTCTTTGTTGTTTCCGTGATGTTTTATGTACTCTATTTGTGTTTTAGATGTTGGTTGAGAATTATATTCAACTTTAGACTTCAACAGCTTTTAGACAAGGCTTGCATATCATAAAATTAAAGTAATATGTGATTTGTAACATCTAAAAGACACTTTACTTTTTGCGCAGCGAGATAAATAAACTTGTCTCAATGCAAGATAAAATTGTCATTGTCGCTTCAATCAAAAGTAAATCAAGGTACATGTCAAAAATGGTTCATTTATATTCATGTCAAAAGACAACGCGGTCTCAAGGATTTTTTTTTAAGTAAAGAAAAGTCTTCGTACAACAAAAGCTTCAAGAGACAAATTCCGAACAAAATCTACTAGCTTTAAAATACACATAAAAAGTCAAAAACATCCACGATGAAGAGTCAAAACGTCTAGCACTAAATTTTTTACAACCATTCTTAATCAAATCCTCGCGCCTACATATTGGTGTTTAGATTTTACTGTCCAATCCGATTTTACATTTGCATAGCCATCAAATTTACTACCTATGCATTTTGTCCTCTAATCCTAGCGTTTCGGCTTCAGTAAGCTTTGGAAATTACACCAAATTGGAGAGGCTTTAGGGACAGATAAGAATTATATAATTAAAATTACGAATCATACGAAAAAATATAATATTGTTTAGGTTTTACTGCAGCTATGCTTTTCTGTATGACAACGTGTATGCAAAATTCAACTAAATGATTAGTTGAGTAGTTAAGGCGTGAAATCGTAACAAAAAACAAAGAAACTCACTTTCAGCATTCATAATAAGTATTAGTTATAATGTTTATAGTAAAAATAATAATAGTAATTATTGTAAATGTTAACAAAAAGAATAATAAAGTATACCTACTTATCAACGAGTCGAGTGTCACCAGATAGCACACAGTTCCCTCTCATCATTTGTTCCTAGTACTTAACTTAACTTATGATAGATGCGAGACTGACAGTGCCAAATGAGACCCTGATGCTTTATAAGTGCTCACCCGAAGTCCCTACTAATAAATAATTTGTCTACTTGTCCATCACAGATCAAAATTCTCTAAAAGATCATTTTTATGCATTTTTTCCCAGTGTTTCATGATATTATCAAATAGGTGGTATACCTTCATACTAACGCCAAGTAATACATGTGGAAATGAGAGTTGTATGCACACGTGAATAAAGCAGATTTGAAATTACGGCCACTCGTAAACCAACCCTAGATGAATTTCATGCAAATGTCGGCGATACTAAAATTTCAAGTACATTATTGTCTGGCTGACGAACCGTTTGATCCTCAGCGATTTTAACCATTTTAATGGGACTCATTTAATAAATATCGTCATCATAACGTATTCCTATAATCAATAACTATATCTATAGATATTATAAAATATAAAGCCACTGTCCGCCTCTCTTTTTTTATCCGATAATTTCTAATAAACAATCGAACGGATTTTTAAATGGTTTTCACTAACGAAAGAGCTAAAAGTGAGCAAGATTTGTGTAAAAATTTGCAAAAAAAAAAATACATCCGTGCGAAGGCGGTGGCGGGCAGCTAGTTTACAATATAAGAAGTCATATTATTTCTTTAAAAAATGCGAGTTCTTTTTTGAATTATCTAGAAGAACGTTGAGACAAGTTATCTAGACGAAATAATTCGGCATGATAAGGTTTGAGATTTAGGCTATTTTCTTTTGTCAAAGGTAATTTCCTTTGGTCTACTTTTATAACTTAATTAAGAACGATATGAAAGCCCCGCCTCGTACGCGACGGGTTACAAATGTCCTCATCTAGAATTTACGATCGCATATCGATCGCGCTAAAATTCAAAGCACATTTTTATCGCGGGCTTAATTTTACGAGACCTGATTAGTTTTTCTGATCATAATGTATATTATATTAGTTTTCGGTTAAATAAAAATTAATTAATAATAAAGTAGTGTTCGGTTACACTGCATACGACTGTCCCTATATGGCGAGAGATTACTTACCAGTAGTAATAATTGTATTATTGACAATTATTTGTATTATTTAATGTAATTGTAATAATTTTGATTCTATTCTGGTATCTCCCCTTGATTTTTGGACTTAAAAATGTCTGAAATTAATAGATTTTTTATTTTTTTTTATTTTTTAAGACACAAGTTTCTTTATGTTAAGATCGACAGACATGCTGATGGTCCACTTTATAGTAAGTGGCTACCGTCACATAACAATAGCAAAGTCATAATTGTGTGGCAAGTGCACTGCCGACTATAGGTACTAGGATTATAGGTAAGGAAGGGTAGGGAGGGGGTGGTTACTGCCACCAGACGTGCTGCCCAAATGACTGCGAAACGCAGTATGCAATAAAAATTAGTATAATGACTTCGTTTTCATTCTTTACAATATTATAAAATTATGTTGACATTAAATAACCTATAAAGACAATGTTTATTTGGTTACACCCTTAACGACCACCAATTATTCAGTCAATGTTAAATTATTGTGTAGATTTCGTGTTGACAATTTTATGGAAGTCCCAACCAATTAGAGTTGACTGCATTTTCTTCAACTAATAAGACAATTAGGGAACTTTGAACTGTTCGGTCGTCCAGCGTCGCATTCTTTTACAAATAATGACTGGTTTTGGATTCGGCGATCTTTATTTAGAATCTTTGTTGAAATTTCGTTGTCGTTACCGTGGAATTTAATGTGGCGTATGATTGTAAACACATGACATGACAATCCGTTGTGTGTCGACTTGTGACAAAAATAATTCGTGTTAACAATTTATTTTAACGCTTCTAATGATAAATGTGTTTAACGGTGACAACCCTACCTACTTAGGGTTGCGAGGTTGTCAAAAAATTCAATGTTGAAAATAAATATATCAATAATACAATATTTAGGAAAATAGGTTTAGTAAAAGTGTCGTAATATCATTTATAAAATTAATAAAAAAAATGCGATTTTTCTATAAACGATGTCACATGTTTGTTCGCGATGAACTCCTAAACTACTAAACCAATTTTGATAAAATTTTGTAACTATGTGTAACTTGGTCCAACTTAAATGATAGGATAGTTTTTATCTCAAATTATAGCATTTTTTTAAATGCAAATTATTTGTTTATTATATGAGAATGAATTATAAATTACCTTACACCGCCATCTGTGAGAATCTTATGGAATCAGTTGTTGTTATTGAATTTATTTTAAAAGTTATCTGTGAGTTTCATAAGGTATTGCGGTGTAAGGTAATTTATCGGCTGGATTGAGTAAATTAATATTTATTGTAAAAATTGCACCCAGGGCGAAGCCGGGAGCTGGTTAGCTAGTTATTTATATTTAAGCCGAAATTCAGTGCTTATATAAATAAGGAGGCGTTCAAGTATTACGTAACGCAATTTTTGAAGATTTTTGAAGAGGTGTTTCCTAAATTAAGCTTAACTGTCTTAACCGAAGCCAAGGCCACCTACCATCAGTAGACGTTCAACGTATCCTTAGTAACCTCGATTACAGAGTCTATATGTTCCATAGCTTATTAAAACATCGATAAACACAAATTTAAAATTTATTAACATATTCATAATAAAATACGTATATTAGTATTATTTATTATCCTTATGGGACGACATCTTATTAAAACGTTTTCATAATAAACAGTATCAAAGTCTTTGATGATATTCCACTTAAAGGATTTCCTAAAGCCCTTAACGTATCTATTTGCTGACTTAAAATTCGAGTTAAGATATCATTAAAGCATTTAAATAGATGATGGTAAATGGCCGGTGGCGAAATTAACAATTAGCGAAATTAAACTTTCAAAGGGAATCCATGAGTATTTGCATAATACTAAATGACAATATTTTTGTGAAGGGTAGCTGGCGCACCCCAAATTGAAGCAGACAGATATAATTTAACAAAACAAAAGTCACTTTTGGTTTTCCTGGAATTGTTTTTATCTACTGCATAGCTTATAGGTAAGTCATATGCTAACTAGGTAAAAGCTAGCTTTACAAAACGTTATTGCCGATAATATTTTGTAAAAAAATCGTGGAACAACTGTAGATATTGTCCTTGAGAAGATACTGTCTTTGTCTCTCTATATCCAGTACTGTCCAATACTACTAGCTGACATATTAATTACGAATGTAAAAAGATATATTTATTTCGATGGTAAAAACATGCAATAAAATGAGAAGAAGAATGATTTAAAACAGTTGCTATTAATATTTTTTTTTATATATACCACATTAATTCATTTATTTATTACAATAAAACATGTTTAGTTATTAGAAAATAATTAGATAATATATCCTTATAGATCATATAAATTTTGATGAGTATCTTAATGTATCTAACACGTCTTTCCGTTAATAACCAATACAGAAGATATGTATAATATGATATGTGGTATGATATGTAGTAATAGCATTTGTGCTATTAGTGTTCTGGTGAGTAATTTAGCAGTGCAGAGCCCTAATCAACACTCAAGAAGCGTGTTCTAAAGAAAGTTATCTGCATGGCACAGTTAATTATATAAAAAAGATATCCCAACTTTATTATAATAAAACAAAATACATATAACCCGGAAAGTTGAAAGCGTAACTTTCAACTTTTGCGCTTGAAACTTGAAAGCGCTCGGATGAGTGTCAATTGTCGAAAGTTACTTTTTTATGATTGGTTGAAGTAAATCCTAATCCTATTATAATATTATATCTATTATAAACGCAAGTACGGCTTAAATAATTTGGATAAAAGTTGGCACACATATGTATAGTTTATTATTTGGATTAACATACAGGTTACTTTTTATCCTGAAAAAATGTCGAGTTTCTGTGGGATTTAAAAAAAAACGACGCGAGCAAGGCAAGTGTTGAATCAAAATAAAAAATTGTATTAATCCTTTTTTTTTTATTAAACATTCCAAAGCAAAAAAAAAATTACCCGAGAGCGCAATCTGCTCGCTTCTCAAGTTAACTTTTGCGGGTTGTAATTTAGTTTGAAAACTGTAGAAAAGTTACACTCGCTGTAATTCGATGAAACATCTGACATTGCCAAACAACATTCCGTTTAATTGTATTGGACAATACGACCCACGTACGAATCCTACATAATTAGTGCAGAGTAATTCAGACAAAGGATTTAGTGGCAAACAAACTAGCTCATTGCTTCGCCACCGCTCATAATCCTATCTGCATTCCTTATCAAAGCGGTTTCCTGTAATCAACTAAATTGACTATCGTGATTGGTGTATTGCAGATATAGCAAATTGTTATTGGGTTATCGAATATTCTGGAACAGAAGACTGAATCACAGACGAATTGTTAATGAACTAAGCCAAGCACATACGTAATTTTAATATATGTTTATTGTAGCAAAGCATTACTAAATATGTTCTATACTATACTTAGTATTTTTTG
The DNA here is from genome assembly GCA_944738685.1 of Synanthedon myopaeformis. NCBI lineage: Eukaryota > Metazoa > Arthropoda > Insecta > Lepidoptera > Sesiidae > Synanthedon > Synanthedon myopaeformis. The sequence continues at coordinate 7,182,665 of OX122932.1, read as the reverse complement.
AGTAACAATCTCTTTGGTAAAAAAAACTATGAACTTATTCCTCAACTTAAATTAAAAAAAATTAAATTATAATATAATAATAAATATCTTCACACATTCCACACAGAATTTAAAAAAAAATCTAAATAATATTAAATTTATGTGAAAAAAGAATTAGATACATTCACAATGTGCATTCGCGTGTTGCCAATTATATGTAAATAGCACATAGCAATAATTCATAATATCATAATAGCATATACTATAATAATTGAACATAATTATTATTGAGTTCACTACATACATATATTACTCATACTCCATAACAAGCATTATTTTTAATTAGTCCATTAAAATCCTTTCGCAAACATACTTATTTTTAATTAATTCTGAAACATAATAAAACATTTTGTTATTTAATAACTATAAAACAAATTTTATTTTAAATTTATATCTATAAATACAATATAACTGTAAGTTGTAGACTGGAAGTAACTTTCATGAGGCCTTCTTATTGCTATGTTTCTCAGAGTAGGCGTATTGTAAACCTCCTTTACGTATATTGCTGAGCTTAAAGCTTCTCCTCATTAGCGGCCTAAAGATTAAAGATACTAGAATACAAATACTAAACATTAAGATTAAGATATAGTCTTAAAGATACGTACATACTAAGATGACAATAGGACCGAATAAAACTCCGTACATCTAAACTTCTATGAATTTTTCACAGACTTAAAATTTACATGCAAACAAAATATATAATGTTATATAGGATATTTTATTAGCATCAAAACGTGTACCTGTCTATACTGATATTATAAAGAGAGAAAACTTGTATGTTTGTAATGATTAAACTCAAAAACTACTGGATCGATTTTGAAAATTCTTTCACCTATAAAAGCTACGTTATCAGCCAGTTACATAGGCTATATTTTATAAGGAGACTGTAGTAATGGAAGAGCACTCTGATTTTCGCAGTCGTTTGGGCATACCTTACAGAAGAACACTGTGAAATAACAGCACGTGTGCTGTTGTGTTTCAGTAAGTTAGTTAGGGATGTCAGATTCCAGTTCTCGACCTTTTCTAAACCCTTATCCTTAGTCCAACTAAGGTTGGCAGCGCACTTGGCGTTGCTAGAGTTATAGGTGTCTGTAGCTACTTACCATCAAGCTTTACATAAAATAATATACTAGTAAGGACTCCACAATAAGGGTCCTTAGTCCTTTTCTGTAGAACTCTTAATGGTGATTTTAAAAATTGTAATAATTTTTATATTTAAATTTCATTATAATATTTCTTTTTCATATTTTAAACTACTTTGACACAAAATTGCTTTCTTTTTGTTAACAATAATTGGGCCTTGCCCCCCGCTACTTGCGGAACTCTAGGTTTAAGTTTTTTATAATATTTATTGTTTTTTTATTTATATTGTAAAAAATTTTAAACTAAGAAAGAAAAATATATACTTTGTATTATAATTAAATTCTTAACCTACATTTTCAAAAGCTAGATCATTTAACTCTTTTAGTGTTCTAATCATCACTATAGTTTATAACATAAGCGATATAATTAATAGAAAACAAGTCGACCGTATATTCATTACGGCTATAGAATTTATAATTGGTGATATTAATTGTGTTTAGAGATTAACATGGAGGCTAGTAAAGCCTCTTCGGCTTATTGAGGCTTATTTAACCCTAATTGCCTTCAATACAGGTGAATCAGATATCTGTCGATGGACAGAGGGTTGATACAGTTAAACATAATCATGTCCCGTTGATAATTAACTATGTACTTACATTTATACAATCAATAAAATATTATAATATGTACTCAACCTATATTTAACAAAATTACTAATATAATATTAGGAGAGTTAGGTACTGATATAATAACTATTAAAAGTAGAGCTATTAAAACTGTGAAATATTACAATAAGTAATATTAATCATCGGTTATACCAAGTTACATTTATAAGGAAAGCACATAGCATAACACATTTTACAATAGTATTTGGATATTTTACAGTTTATAAAACATTTATCAATACGACTGTATAATATTTTTTGAATTTTCGAACAGTGGGGATAAGTGGAAAAGTATCCCTACTGGTAGGGATAAGTGGAAAAAAAATCCACTTACCCTACCAGTATGGAAACTTAGTGGGGATAGGTGGAACAAGCGATTTATTTACTAATCATATTATACTTATTTCTTTTATAGCTTAATTTCATTTTTCAGATTTATATCGTATGTTGTTATTTTTTACATGCTTAAAGCTATAATAATATATTTAAGTTTATATTTACATTAAGTTGAGACCTATGTATGTAACCTACACCGACTAAATCTTAAAAACTTACACAAACATCAATGTCATCGTCCCGTCAAATTGTGTTCAAAATTTTTTCTGCTTTTTATTTCTAGTGTAAAACAAGAAATATATAATTAAATTGTGTAAATTATTTTTTTAAAAACTGGACATGTGTGTTTTTGTAAAGCAATATTTTATATTCGTTAGTTCAATGTGAAATGCCTAAACCTGACAGCAGAGAATTCGAGGAAAGATATTCCGCGTGCTTCGTCGATTTCGGGCTCAAAGTTGGTAAGAATAACCCCCTTAAGTTTCAGTCCTACCCTTATCATTTTTCTTTTTTCCAGTCATTATAATTTTCACAAATACCTCAAGGTATAACTAAAACAATAATTGCTCTATATACTGTCAACATTATTACTTTCTTTTAGGTTTATTAGATAACTATTGTCTCGCTCCCGGTTAGGTCGCGGATACAATTTTTATATACACAAACATTCCTCGTTTATCTCCCTTTCCATAAATGAAAAAAATTTCAAAATCGGTTGAGCGGTTTAAATTTATTAATTGTAAAAAATAATTGAAAGCGCAGCGTGGGACGCCCTGCGGCCAGATTTACAGACGACCTAAAAGGCTTCGCAGGAAACGGCTGCGTGCGAAAAACAGAAGACCGTGCATGGTGGCGAGCCTTGAGAGAGGCCTAAATCCAGCATTAGAGAGATGATCATTCAAAAAATAATAATTTAAAATTATTAGTCAATGTATTTACAGTTAATAACGCAAGCAATATTACTGAGTTTTTTTAAAATATAGGCATCAACATTTCATTAAAAAAAATAAACATATAATTATGCCATGCCATGAAATCGTTACCAGAGATCGAAACTGGAACCATTAAGTCTGAAAGCTAAAAATGAGCCAAGCAATGAAAATATTATAGCAGAAAATGTTGTGTTTCAGCTACCGGTTGTCTTATAGGTAGTATACTTGGAGGATTCTTTCTACGTGGCTACAGAAGGTGGCCCATGTACATTGGAGGCGGTATTGGATTTGGAATGGCGTACAGCAATTGTGAAAATAGTCTCAACAGCTTCCTTCTTGGCATGGACCCCAAGATATGTATCATTAAGTAAGTTACACCATTTCTTACATTATTTGTCGAGCCCGTTGGATGAGTGGTTAGGGTGCTTGCTTTCAACACCGGGTACGATTCCCGGCAGGGTCAACTTCGGAAACAGAGTTGGCTCTGCTCTGAATTTGGAAAGTAGTGACTGGGAACACGCTGCATTTCGCAGTCATTTGGACAGTCCGACTGACGGCAGTAACCAATGCACCCCATTACAAAAGACCACCGTGAAATAATAGCATATGTGCTGTTGTGTTTCGGCGAGTGAGTAAGCAATGTCAGAGGCCATTTCCCTATCCCTTCCTTATCCTTAATCCTACTAAGGTCGGCAGCGCATTTGCTACATCTGTGATTATATAGTTAAAAACGACGGTAGCCACTACTATCAAGTTGACAGTCAGCCTGTCTGTCGAGTTCAATATAAAAAAAAATATATACATTTTCTTACACACATTCAATAAATATTTTTTTACAATATAGTTTGAAGCTCTTATTAGTAAAACAGAAGGCCTTCCATTTATTATATGTATACCTATTACTTATCAGTAAATGTTCATACTTATTAATAAATTTATCAATTTGAGGCTGCTTTAAATTATAGATATTAAATAATTTTCAAAATATTTAAACACTCAGCTTTACACGGGTCTTTGTCGTCTATCGCTCTTTTCATTAGTGAAAATCGTATCAAAATCCGGTTGGATGGTTTAGAAGAAGTTAGCGGAGAAACAGAAAGTTCATGATACTGCTAAAATTGTTTAAATAACTTAAACCAGACAAACATAGTTTAATTCGTTGTACAATGCGCGGAGTTAATGCGAGTCTGAGCAAGTACAATTGATTCCTGTATTCCTTTGAGACTTAACAATAGACGAAACTAATTATGTCTATAAAATAGCAAAAGGCACTGAAAAGGTTTTCGGTCAATAAAAACGGGTAGCCCACATTGTTAAGGTTGTAAATTTTGCGTCTACACTATTGAAATGGGATAAAGAATGGACACATTGTTGAGTGCAAATGAGTTAGTAATAAATACTGTTAAATGCAAGCTTGCACATTGTCAGCAGTCGCATTTTTATCTAGTATTTTTAGTGGTTTTTTTCAAATCAACTTAAAAAAAAATATATTTAAAAAAGATAATTTTCTTGTAAAATCTACTAAAGAAAATCATTTAACTTTTTCATAGATTCGCTAAGTCTGACGAAAGATCGTATGAAGAGAATAATTGGAAAAATTGTATAACCGTACTAAGTCGGGGGAGATTCGCTGGTACTTTATATAATTGTTATGGGCATGAAACATTCATAGTGATCCGTCAAAATATGATGTTAAATAAATGCATTTTTACATGCAAACTTTAGCGGTCTAGTGGTATGTGGCTACTATTTAACACAAGTAACGCCACATGTGCTATAAAAGATCGATAAATGAGGAAGGTTTAGGTATACAATTTGCTGAAAACATTCAGTGTAAAGCCGGGGGCGCATCGCTAGTACCTACACTTATAAAAAAAGATGACAGGTAATACAATACTTTTAGGGATTGCGTTTAAAGAGGCTCAAACTGGTGTCAAAAATTAGTAAATTTATTAATAAAAATAATAATTAATAAAAAATTTATTACTATATTTTATACTATAGATTGGACCATATGTTACAGAAACCATGTTTTTATGTCTGCAAAAATAATAGGTAGTAGTACTGGTTACGAAATCCGTTGTTAAATTTTTATTATACTTTTGAAAGGGATGAGTCGAAGCTTATTGAAATTTAAAAAAGAAACATAATTGTCGGTAACCCTAAATTAAAGCCGACAAACAATGTTGTCTGAACGGGCAACACTGAAGACGTTATTCACCGATTGCTTTTCTTCAAAAACAGCGGGACACTTCCCTACACCATTTGTCGCTTTGTCGACGATAGAAAGGTCAGTTACAGTTGCGTCCTTGTCTATTCAAACATTTATAGTTTCTGCTCCTATATTTCTATGGTCATTACCTTTCTAAACTTTATTACTCGAAAACGCTTAGTTGTTTGCAAATTTACCGCCTCTATCGTCTTCGCCACCCACGGTGCTTTTGTACAGTTTCCTCTGCAGTATGTTTCTACAATATCGAACTCTATTGCAATACAAATAAGGCTTATTAACTTAAACAATTCATCAGTTAAATCGTCACTTGTTCCGTTTAAAACGTTTTTATTTATTCCAATGTTTCAAACGTTTGTGAGTCATACGCTTTGAAGTTCCGACTTCGTTCGGACTGGGTTTGTATGGTTTCATTTTTTTTTTTCATAAAAAAATATATAAACGAAGTGTCAATTACATTTGGGTTTGCGAAATGGGAATGGTCGAATTGTCGCCGCTTTGTTTGAAATGAAGCGGTCTGCTTTCGATAGGTGATTGTAAAAAACAGTTTTTTATGCAGAAACGTGCACGAGACAGCTCTAAAGATTCAATAATTTATTACAATTGTTATTTTGTAAATTGTCTCCGATTTTCATACTTTTTTAATTTATTTGTCTAAAGAAGTAACATCGTAAGGGGTATTTTTAATTAAATAATTAATGTATTGATGATAATTATGCTTTTCTTGTTTGTGACTCAAACTTTATTGATTAATTGGTTGATATGCAGTACGATCTAAATACAGATTAGAGATCTTGTGGTGTAGTGTACCTAGATTAACTAGTTGTTTGATAAGTTGTGATTGCGATGAACGATAAAAGGTACCCTATGTCCTTTCTGATTTCCCAGACAACGTGTATGCAAAATTTCATGGTGATCGGTTCAGTAGTTTTTGCGTGAAAGAGTTACAAACATCCATACATCCAAACATACTTTCGCATTTATAATATTAGTACGGATTTTAAGCCAGTCATAATCATCATGATAAACATGATCTCAGTTGTAGGACATGCACTGCTTGACATGGGCCTCCCTCCGTATTCATTCAGTATTTGATCTGTGGATGGTTACTGCAGCCACACGGTCTACCGTTTATGATCAGATACAGTTTATGATCACAATGTGACCACCTGCCGACCTTTTGTTTTTTTTTTTTCAATTGTATTTTTTTTTCGTTTAAATATCATTGCCTACTGAATTTGTGTAATGAAATTTTCATATAAAATGTTGTTTAAACTAGGTATACATAATTTTTGTTTGTTGTTATTTTCAGAAAACAACCCTAACGAAAAAGACGCCATGAAACTATGCACATTATGAGATTCAACTGTGAAAAAGTAAAAATCTGTAAAATATTGTGACACTATGTAATGATATAATTTATTTTTATTTTGTAAAATATTTTTATTATTTTCATTATGTATTACTAAATTATATAATATACAACAATCGATAAATGCAATTATCAATTTGTACCAAAATATGGGTACATTTTTAAAAAGTTTCCTCTAAGTATATATTTAATTAAAGATTTGTCTTTTTAATGAAAATATTTCAGGTATAGGTACAATTCATTATGTATATCAATACCCACATTACCTACATTTATAGGTATATAATATAATCTATCTATGTAATTTTATTTATAACAACAATTTAAAAATTATTGCATTTTTAATAAACTAGACCTTTTTATAAATATTAAAACATTTTGATTCAATCTTATAATATATTATATAATATGGACATAATGTTCGGTTGAGTAGTTAAGGCGTGAAAGCGTACATTAAAAAAAATCACTTTCGCATATAATTTTAGTTTGGTTATAAATAAGATAGTGAAGAATATTAAATAATAATTTGTTAATAATGTTAATTTTATTAATTATTGTTGTTGTTAATGTAACAATTAATTTTATCTAAGTAGTTTATGCTGTTAAGTTTCCACAAGAAAAATTAGTACTAATTAAATAATGAAATAATACATTAAAAAAAAACCCTTCAACAATAACTTGAGCTGTAGTAAAAGAACAAAATTAAATGTTCAGTCTTATGTACAAACAAATAATTCGTCGTCATCAACGAAGCAGTTGCACCTTAGTTATAATACATTATACTTGAATGGTTGCACCACATTAAGTTGGGGTCATCGACCATGGAAGTCACGTGATACATCAGGTGCAGTGTTCCACAGCAGCTAGCAGGAATGCCGTGAGTCATCGGTGATTCACAATCCATGGGGGTCAGTCAGCGTCTGAAATGTACAAATAATTACACACGATTACAGAGAATACAGTTATGATTGGCTAAATATTGAAATTTCAATACATTTTTTCTGTGTGATCGTTGGCGGGCAAGTTGTATGTGGCTACTGTCGCCTATAATATAAGCAACAGGTGCGGCAACTGTGCTGCCAATCATAGTTGGGATAACAGATTGGGAGAAGGTGTAGAGAAATGAGATGTAGTTGCTTTTTGTAAGATTTTCGGTTCACCATTTATCAGCGAGTAACATAGGCTATATTTTATAAATTTATGCGGGCGAATTCGCGTGCATAAGCTAGTATTATATAAAGTAATATAAAGTTGTATCCAATTTGCCTATAGCTTCTGAAGTTTAATTTCTTCATTAAACTGTTAATAGGTTATAGTTACTATAACAAGATTATTATAGTTCGTGACTATAATCATCTTCTTTCATAGTGACATGCTTTGTCAATTGTGTAAATAAAAAATAATCTATTATATATGTATAAAAGGCGATGTGTTTATGTATGTATGTATGTTCCCTATGGACTCCGAAACCGTTGAACCGATTTTGATGAAATTTTCAGACAATGATCGGACACGGACGAAATCGCGGGTAACTACTAGTATTCAATAAATAATAATAATATTTATTGATTTATCGAATTTAATTTTCAAAAATATATATACCTACTTAATACTTAAACATATATTCACATAAAGCTATTATTCAAGTTAAACATGAAATAATAAAAGTAGCAAAGTTATGATTGAAAGCAATTTATCGCATATTAGCAATCAAACCGCGATAAAAAGCATTCTCTCCGCCACTTAGCGCTAATGTAAAAGCCAATATTTGTGCCAATGTTTGATCAAATATTTGTTAACCGATACTATTTTTTATTGTGATACTTCGTGGCTGTATCTTTATAAGTGACAGCCTATGTGTTGGTCTCTGTATAAACTATATTACTACTAGTGGCCCGCTCCCGGCTTCGCCCGGGTTCAAAATAAGAACTATGCTATCTTTTAAGTTGGATCGAATATGCAAATTACATATAGTTACAATTTGATAAAAATCGGTTCAGTAGTTAAAATGTCCACACGTGTTCATATTGCCGTGCAAAAAAAATTGGGTCTTTCTGTGTAAAATGTTGCCAGAATAACAAAAAATTCCGACCCATAAATAAAAAACATATAATTTTGTTTTGTCTATTAATATAACATTAAGGGCCTCTCACCATCTCCGAGTAAAGTGTCAAGTAGGCTAACCGCCATTTAAAGTCACCGATCACCGGAAATGATGGAGCTGATATACGTTTGTTTGTACGGAAAAAGTCCCAAACATTAAAAAGAAAATAATTAAAAAAATCGCCTATCGAAGGATGCAGTAAACCGAGTGCATAAATAATTTAATAAAACATGAAATTATTTCTAAAAATAACTAATCAACACTTTACCTACTAGTAGTTGGTGAAAGAGGCCCTTAACCAATTAAATTATACAATTATGGTATACTCTGTTGGAACTGATTTTTTTAATTAAACAGCGTCCTTTTGCGGTAAAATAAACTGCTTCTTCTTTAAAATGTAAAGAACAGATAACGCAAAATTTTGATGGAATCAAATTTTCATCTTTTCTGCTTTTTCGTATTATGGACACCCATTTGCTGTGTAAACCCTCAGATTAATAAAGACTGTTTTACTAATCTGAGCATGTGACACGTTATTTTTATATATTAAGGTAAAGTTTCATCAAAGTTCTTTCAGTGATTTTGAGTGAAAGAGTTACAAACATATCTTTACATCCGCATACTTCCACACTTACAAATATAATATAAATATTACTTGAATATAATAACTGCTTTACAATATTTTTTGAAGAAACTAATTTTTTTATAATTTATTTATATATTAATTACAATCCCAAAAAGTCGAAAAGTGAACTAATAATTATTATTATTGTTATTATTATGAAAAATATGATCATTTTAAAGCAGAAATTAAATTCGCAACGATATTATTATTTTATTTCACTTTAAAGTGTTCTTTTAATCAAAAATAATTCTAATGATTGTAACTGTGTGGTGCTTTCGTCCGTTTAATTACATGCGTGGTTATAAATCCGAAGTTATTTGTACCAATATTTGACCCAACGTAGACATTAAATTTGATGATCCCTTTACATGGTTAAACGCATATCCATGGGCGTGTCGATTCACAGCATAAACGACAGGTACAAAAGATAGCCTACCAGAGCCACGCTATTCGCGTATTAGTCGATTCGATATAAATCTGTACAACCATTAAATTGTTTCGATTACTTTGAAGTCAATTACGAGGAAGCGTCGTGTTTCTCCTCAGGAAATATTCTGTTTAAAAGTGCAACTATTTTTCGCTGAATAATGACCTACTTTGTTGCCACCATGGTTGGGTCACAAAATATATCTCTTACTGGTAATCCACCTCAATAATATGTCACTGGAAATTTTAAGATTCTTATTGTCGTTGGTTCACCTTCATTTTTAACCCACGACGACCGACGCAAAAGATGGGTTTTATAAGTTTTACCTGTGCGTCTCTGTGTGTGTGTGATTGTGGCATAGTAACTTCCAAACGGATGGACAAAATCTCTCCATTCGTTTTTTGTTTGAAAGCTGACGTGATCGAGATAGTTCGTAGTAGGTATAATTTATGAAAATCTATTCAGGCGTTAGAAGATTATCAGATCATTTCCTAATTGACGAAGGAATCTCACTAACTTTCAAAGGTTCTATAGATGTTAAATTTAGTATACTGTTACTTCGGTGGTATTTCCATGACATGGTAATAGGATATGAGTTTATAACGAACGCACTCCTAGCGAGAGCTTAAAATATTTGTATTGAAAATTGTAATTTTTCATATAAAAAAAATTTCATATATAAATTTTACGCTCTCGCTAGCGACTGGGGGCATTATAAAGTCGCACTAGTCACAGTTTTGTTGAGAGACTACAACAGTCAACAGCAGACGGGTTGTGGTAGGTCAGTATTCAGCAAATTGTAGCTTACACGATTCGCTCGTTCCGTACTTCTTATTACATGGTACATTGTTATATATTAATTACGTGTATATTATATACATTTTTCAAATAAATCTGCTTAGGTATTTAACTAATCATTTTACCTACTTTTACTAAATATAAAATTAATTGAAAAAAAAAAGTAGGTTTTTTTTTTATTATTAAATATTTGTGCGACAGATGCTTACTGCTGGCTGGACATAGGCCTTCTTTTTATTAAAGATAGGTTTGCTCTTGGCCAGCATTTAGCCGAGTAGCGAAGATGTGGCCTATGATGGAGCGAGCTCACCCAGAAGATGCCTATTCACTTGAACTTTGAAAAGATTTGGGTTATATGAGCTCGGAAATACAGACGCCGGGCAAGGAGTTCCAAACCTTGGCAGTGCGCATTATAAATAAAGGATTTTTTAATGCGCTTGGTTCTAAAAGGCATCCTCTCAAATAGTCATTACTCACAGTGAGTTTTCAATGGCAACACATACTAATTAAAACTTTAGATTTTAAATAGGCTTTTATGTATTAACCCAAACATTGGTTTATTGGCTACCCGTTACAAAAATTCTCATTGACTAGAAGATATCTTTTGGTAATATGAAGACAAAGAAAAAGACGTTTTGTACGGATCTGTAAACCTTTAGATTTAATTTTAAATACAAATTATGTTACCTACATATATATTACCGGTTTTTAAAGGAACTGGCTAGCTGGCTACAAAGACATAAATGTTGTTACCTTTCAAACAATAAAACTGGAAATCGTAAAATTGAACAACAAAACAAAATCCTAAAAGTGAGTATACGAGGTCATTAGTCAATGTTATCAAAGTGGCAGACGTTAGGAGCAATGAACCTGTTACCCTGAGTTTATGGTCTGCGTATGCACTTTATTGCACAATGCACTGATGCACTCGACTTTGTGCAAGAAACGTCTTCACACTTTAAAGCCTATTTCAATAGGTATATTATTAGGACCACTAAATAGATTCCCTTAGATTATTTCTTTAAAAGTGATTTAATTAATGTGAAATATGTGAAAATATGTGCATTTTGTCAACTTTTGTTAAATTTTTGTATAGCAACATAATCTTGTTTTGGGTCAAAATCAAAAACTCGTAGACCCAGCTTGGAGTACAGTTTTTAAATTCCCAGCTTGAACGCTAAAATTTCAAATGTCATACCACGGGAATGTAGATGTTATAAAATCACTGAAACAAAGCTGCTTCGTCCGAACAATATAATTAAATGAAGGTGACATTTTCATTAATCAATTTTAAATATATGCAAAGCGTCATTTTGACAACCCGTTTAATGGCATTACCACCCACTTACAGAACCCTTCTTACCCACCGTACCACAGACCATACCCCCAGTGGTACGGTGGGTAATTATTTTTCCCTACGATACCACCGAAGTGCTGAGAAGACCACCCTGAAATAACAGCATAATAATATGTGTTATTGTGTTTCAGTGAGTCAGTAACGGATTTTAGAGCCCATTTCCCTATCTCTTCCTAACCCCTTATCGCTAAACCTACTAAGGTCGGTATCGTAGGTACTTGCAGTACCTGTAGCGTTACTTGTGTTAATAGGCGACCGTAACCTTAACATAAAAGAATCATTAGGTACCTAAAAAATGGTATTTAAAAGTCTTAAATTTGTTAAGCGATAACAAACAAAATTATTTGAATTTTGAGTATTGTCTGTAAAATAATTGACGTTATTATGTGTACGGGCCTGTAGCACCCGCGCATTTGATTAGGCCTGGCTGTTATGGCTTACTGAGTGGGCAGGGCCTCCGGCTAAGGAGGGCTCACTGGTCAGCCGTTCGATGGTTAGTCGAGGAGGAGAGGGTTTGTATGTTCCAAAACAAGTTTGTACTGGTACAATGGTCTTTATTATGCCGGAGCAAGAAGAAGACTAACTATTTACAAAAATGGCCTATCTATATTACAATATTTGCTTACAGAACTAGTGGCGGTTGTGTCATGCGTCGAACAAAGTTTACACAACCGCCCGAAATAATATGTATTATTAGTGTTTTCCGTTTCACTGTATCTGTCTCTTTCTAACACTATTTATCTATTTACATAATCCACTAGTTCTATAAGTCACTTTTAATCACTATTCTATACATTTCATGGCTGTCCCGAACATTCTCCCGCCGTGCGTCGTCCTCAGGGCGACGCAGTCACTATGTGCTGGAGGGCAGCCGGCTCCGTTGTCAGGACCACCAACTTTTTGGTGGGCCTCCGTAGAGTGCCAGCCTTGGTGCCGACGTCGACTGTCCTCACAGCTCCGTCGGGTCCGGGGTAGGCCGCTATGACCCTTCCTCGCGGCCATGTGTTGCGAGGTAGGGTGTTGTCCGCGATGAGCACGACGTCTCCGATTACGACTTGCCGCCCTCTTCCTTGAGGCTCCCGCCGGTGCTGAAGCTCAGGGAGGTACTCCCGAAGCCAGCGCCGCCAGAACAAGTCGGCGAGACGTTGTGAGGCACGCCAGTGCGTGCGCCCGATGGTGTCCTCCTCATTGAAGGCTCCTATTGGCGGATCTCGGCCCGTCCCCATCATTAAAAAATGGTTCGGTGTAAGTGCCTCGGGATCGTCAGGATCAACCGAGACGTGTGTGAGCGGCCGACTGTTGACTGTGTACTCAACCTCCGCCATTAAGGTGGCGAGTACTTCTTCTGTAGGGCGCCGCTCTTCAAGTACACTGTTGAGGGATGTCTTGACACTTCGGACGAGACGTTCCCAGGCCCCGCCCATGAAGGGGGCACCGGGAGGGATGAAGCGCCAATTGATCCTCTTCCTATTTGCTTCCTCTTGAAGCAGTTGGTCTGAAGCTCGCCGTAGTTCACGTTCTGCGCCGTGAAGGTTCGTGCCGTTGTCCGACCAAATTTCTATTGGGCAGCCGCGACGCGCTATCATGCGTCGCAGTGCCATAACGGCAGAATCTGTTGTCAATGAGGCGGCAATCTCCAGATGTACGGCGCGCGTTGTCAAGCAGGTGAACAGCGCGACGTACCTCTTTTGTGTTGTGCGTCCCACCGCGACTGTAAGTGGCCCGAAGTAGTCGAGCCCGGTGTAGGTGAACGCACGTCTATGATGTGCTAGCCGGCACGGTGGTAAGTCTCCTGTAGGTGGCACTGGTGGCTGCGATCTACGAATCCTACATGGGAGACATCTATTTACTATCATACGCGTGACCGGGCGTAGCCGAAGAATCCAATAAAACTGTCTACACTCATTTATCGTCGCTTCGACGCCAGCGTGGTGCAATTGCCTATGGACGTATTCTATGTAGAGCTTGCAGACTTGGTCATTGCCATCGAGGACTGCAGGGCTCTTCTGTCTATCTGTAACGTCTTGCGTGGCGCCGATACGTGTCTTCAATGTGATGACATCGTTTTCTATTTTCACCGCTAAATGGCGTAGACGGCTATGTGGAGCTATTTTTCTATCATTTTTGAGATTGTGTAAATCTTCAAAGAACGCCTTTTCCTGACTCCTTCTAACGAGGATTCGCTCCGCTTCGTGTAGAAGGTCCGTGGGTATTGGTATGTATGATTTTTGTTGTTGTTTAGGAGCTTTCGGAAGTTTGTTATGTGGCTTCCTTGACATTTTATGCTCCCGCCATACAGGATCGGTTTCAGGTCGCTTTGTTGTCCTCTTGTAATTCACACATTCTCTTTTCTGTTTGCACAGTCGGATGAAGTGTAACACACGTGCAGTGCTTCGAACAAGTTTCTCCCATTTGGAGAATCTATCACTATTGGGGATGCACTGTTCTATTTTCGATTTTTGTTTGATGGTGGTCACGTGCACTTTTTCTTCTCCAGTCTGTGAGGTGGTTGCAATTCTTTCTTGCGGCCATCTATCAGGTGCTTCTAGTAGGAAGCTTGGCCCGTTGAACCACCTATGTTGCGAGTCGAAGTCGGTGGGTACGTCCCGTGTTGCATCGTCCGCAACGTTCAATTTGGTAGGTATCCAACGCCACTCGCCTATTTTGCTATGTTCTTCGATTGCTGCAATGCGATGTGCGACGAAAGGTTTGTAAGACCTAGCGCCTGTTTGCAGCCATGTGAGCACTGTTTTGCTATCTGTCCAGAAAACCTTCTTGTCAGGTTTCCTGTCGTGCTCTTCTATTACAGTGGTTGCCATCCTGCTTCCCATAACTGCAGCCATCAGTTCGAGTCGCGGGATCGACATCAATTTAAGGGGTGAGACTCGCGCCTTCGCTGTTACAAATGCCAACGACACTTGTCCGTCCGGCCCAGTGACGCGCCAGTATAGGGCTGCGGCGTATGCATTTTCGCTCGCATCCACGAACACGTGCAGTTCTATTGTCGCGGCGTTGCTATAATTATGGTAACAGCGAGGTATGTTCACGTCGCGTAGTCTCCTTAAGTGTTCTAGCCACACTGTCCATTGGCTAGCGAGGTCAATATCTATCTTTTGATCCCAGTCTATTCCTCTGCGCCATAGCTCCTGGAATATTTGCTTGGCTCGTGTGGTGACAGGCGATGCGAGCCCAAGCGGATCGAAGAGGGACATTATAATCTTCAAAGTTTCCCGCTTCGTCGGTTGAGTGTTGTCTATGGCGCCAGGTGGCAATCGAGCCATGTTGAGATCGAAGGTGAGCTCGTCAGTAGCAGGTCTCCATATCACTCCCAGGAGACGTTCTATTTTCTTGCTATTGTCGAGGTCTATACTCCTATTTTCTATGACTGTGGAGTTTTCGGTGAGCGCTTCGAGTATTTTCTTCGAATTTGAGGTCCACTGGCGTAGCTCGTAGTGGGCTTCCCTATTGATTTGGCGTACTCGAAGGGCTGTTTCTATTGCTTCTTCTTCACTATTGAAGCTCTGTAGATAATCATCTACGTAATGATTGCGAACTATTGCCGTGTACGCCTCCGGATACCTATCTTTGTATCTTTCGGCGTTTCTATTTTTGACGAATATAGCTGATGCGGGCGACGACGTGGCTCCGAATATGAGAGAGGTCATTCTATATTCTATTGGAGGCTCATTGCCTCTCTGTCTTCCTCTCCATAAGTACCGAAGCGCATCTCTATCCTGTTGTCGTACTTTCACCTGCATGAACATTTCGGCTATATCGGCCGACACGGCGAATCTATGTTGTCGTAACCTCATTAGAACCCCTGGTAACGACTGTATGAGGTCAGGTCCGGTTAGCAGGTAATCGTTGAGCGAACGTCCCATCGTCTTAGCTGCTGCATCATGCACTATACGGACCTTTCCCGGTTTGGTGGGGTTGAGCACGGGAAAGTGTGGCAGGTACCAAGTTTTTCCCGGCGTACTATTGGGAGGCGCCTTCTCTGCGTATCCCTTTTCTATGAGCGCGTCCATTTGCTGCTCATAGCGATCTCGAAGATGTGGATCTCTATCTATTTTCTTCTCTGTCGTGTGGAGCCGTCGAAGTGCGTTGTCGTAGTTGGCGGGCATCTGAAATTCGTCCGATTTCCATAATAACGATGTTTCATAATGTCCGTCACTATTCTGTCGAGTGTTTTCGATAAGCGTCTTGATGGCTCTCTCTTCTATGTCGTTGGATGGTCTCTTTGGTGTGATCATCAACGACTCCAGAGAGAAATACTGTTTCAGCTGTTCATCCATGCTATCTTCTTGTCTATGGACGATGTTGTTAATGGTGTCTACACGGCGACCGAGTATGCGCGCGTGTGACCCATGTAACACCCATCCGAGCGTTGTGAGAGACGCGACCGGCTGATGTCGCTGTCCCTTTCTGACTTGTTTAGCAAGCAGCAAGTCCCAATTGTCCTGTCCGATGAGAAGTTTCGGTTGAACTCGTGGATACTTGAGTTGTTCCTTGATGTTTTTAAGGTGCTTGCAATTGGACAGATCTCGCTCCGATATGGCTTGAGCGGAGAGCTGTAGATTGTCGATGGTTCTAGCTCGAATGGTGCTCCTATTTTTGGCGCCGTGTAATGTTAGTTTCACACGGCGCGATCGATTTACATCCACTTCGGTGTTCGCTATTGCCTCTATGTGTAGAGGGTCGACGGGCCCTTTTGCGCCTATTTGTTGCGCCAAATCATTGTCTATCAGGGTCACCGTCGAGCCGTCATCGAGCAAGGCGTAGGTTTGGACGCTCCCTCGGGGGCCGGAGACGCGGACGGGAACGAACTTCAAGTATGACTGTGTCTCCGACGGTTGCCAAGTGGAGGCGACCACTTCTGTACGATCACTATTTTCACTATTGTCTGTTCTTATGAAGTGGAGTAGTCTATGGTGAAAACGCGGGCACTTATTTACATTGCACTCCGTTTTACGGCACTTGTGTTTCCCTATTCTATTTTTTAAACACTTGAAGCACAATTGTTTGTCCTTTGCTATGTTCCATCGCGTTTTCGTGTCTGCTTCTATGAATTTCGAACATTTTTCGATTTTATGTTCGGCACTTTGGCATACCGGACATGCAGACACTTCTATTGCGGCGTAGGTCTTCTGTATTCGTCGGGGTGCGTGGCTCGCCTCTTTAGGTGCCGCGAACTCCGGCTGTGATATAGAATTGTAGAGCTCCGCCTGGGTTTCGAAGAATCTTGATAGCTTTAACAGGTCTGGTTGTTCCTTCGGCTGATCTCTGAGGAAGGTGACCCAATTATTTCTGATCGTAGGAGGAAATTTCTGTACCATTTCATTCAAAACGGCTGGATTGAAGAGGAAGTGTGACTTTTCCAGCGCTTGTAGAGTTCTCACGGTGTTGGTGACGCGATTGGCGAAGTTACAAATGTCACGCGGTGAGTCTGTCAGCCGTGGAAGCGTCCTCAATCGTTCGAGTTCGGATAAGGCGATGTAATCCGGTCGGCCGAACCGGTCTTCCAACGTCCTCATCACTTCAGATATGTTTACGTTGCGTATGAGGAGACCTTCGACTGTCTCTTTGGCTCTTCCTTGTAGACTTTTCCTCAGTCTTGCTATATTTTCGCTATTGCTATAATGTTGGTGTGATTCTTCGTAGGCCGCCTTGAATGTTAACCATTCCTGGTGCGACCCGCTATAAAATGGTAGCTCCGTGACATATCGCGGAGCTTGTTGGTGGCCCGTCTTTGCGGCCATAGTGATTGCTGCGACCCAGTCTGCTAGTCCTATGTTCTGACTAGGTGGTGCCACAGCGGGCACTGTTTCTATTACGGGCTTGCTTCCGTTTGGTGGCCGATCTTCTATTTGTTGCACGGGGATTGGAGCCGGCGTGGTCGTGATGGGTAACGCGCGGGCCTGCTCTATGTTGCAGGTTTCTATAGGTGGCGCACCCGGCGCTAAAAGCGCTTGACTATTGACCCAAGTGTCGACCCTCTCCTTCGTGACTTCGAGCTCTTCGACGGTGTCGTCGTCTATGGTGTCGGCGTCTGAATTGTTCTCTATTTCTTCTATTTGTGCGGAAGCAAGTTCTATTTGTAGCTTTAACAGCTTTATTTTAGCTTTCGCTAATTGGGCCTTCTTCTTGGACCCGTGGGACGTGGCTCTCTTGCTTGAGCGCACGTCCGTACGATGTGGCACGGTTTCCGTGCCGTGTGCACCGAGCGTGGGGACCGATTCGTGTCCCGCTCCCGCCGGTGCCGAAGTGAGCGTCGAAGCCGTCGACGTCGAAGTTGTCGTCGTCGGTGACGTCATCGCTCTTGTTGTCCCCGCTGACCACGTGTCGGTTGACGACGTGGCGGATGCCGTGGTGCACCCGACGGGGGTGGACGCGGAAGCGATTGGTCTTCCGTCGTCCCGAACGGAGGGCGCGGAGGTTGTAAGCCTCGCGGCGTCCTCAAGGGTGGACGCGGGAGCGATTGGTCTCCCGTCGTCCCGAACAGTGGACGCGGAGGTTGTAAGCCTCTCGGCGTCCCGAAGGGTGGACGCGGGAGCGATTGGTCTCCCGTCGTCCCGAACAGTGGACGCGGAGGTTGTAAGCCTCTCGGCGTCCCGAAGGGTGGACGCGGGAGCGATTGGTCTCCCGTCGTCCCGAACGGTGGGCGCGGGAGCTATTGACCTCCCGTCGCCCCGAGTTGAGTTACTCCTTGTAACCGGCATGTCTATGCTATAGACTCTATACCCTCTCTCCTCGACAAACAGCAACTATACAAACGGCTATATCCGGCTCGTTTGGACCATAAAATGTACGGGCCTGTAGCACCCGCGCATTTGATTAGGCCTGGCTGTTATGGCTTACTGAGTGGGCAGAGCCTCCGGCTAAGGAGGGCTCACTGGTCAGCCGTTCGATGGTTAGTCGAGGAGGAGAGGGTTTGTATGTTCCAAAACAAGTTTGTACTGGTACAATGGTCTTTATTATGCCGGAGCAAGAAGAAGACTAACTATTTACAAAAATGGCCTATCTATATTACAATATTTGCTTACAGAACTAGTGGCGGTTGTGTCATGCGTCGAACAAAGTTTACACAACCGCCCGAAATAATATGTATTATTAGTGTTTTCCGTTTCACTGTATCTGTCTCTTTCTAACACTATTTATCTATTTACATAATCCACTAGTTCTATAAGTCACTTTTAATCACTATTCTATACATTTCATGGCTGTCCCGAACATTATGAATATTTTGTGTATTTATGTTAGAGTTGCTTCCAAGCATAGATAAAACACTTCATACTTCAATCCTAACTAGAAACCTTTAGTAAATAGATAATAGTGAAGGCTGAAGGAAGAAGTTGAAAAAGAAAAAATACATAATTATAATAAGAAAGTTTAAAAAAGACAAGTCATGTTTGTAAAAAATTTAAACGCAAAAAAAACTGTTTAGATATATATTTTAAGTGTGTCTTCAGATAGCATAAATGCCTTAATATGGTTTTAATATATACCAAATATTTACAGTTACTTATTAATACATCTAGTTTCTTAACATCCTTGTAAATTGCGTCTCTTTTAATTTAATTTTTCGATAGCACTGCACCCGTGACAATGTTGCGGGGATGTGCCGAAACGAGCGGTCTCATATGAGCACGACGGATTCCATTCATTCTTCTTTTATTAATCTATGATTAAAATTTAATTAAAGGAATATACAATTTTTTGTGAAACGCCAAAAGTGGGACAAAAAGAAACCGTCTATTTTAATGAAATAACAAAACTTTCTCTTGAAACAACTCGGCTAACTAGCTAGCACATTAGCAACTATACATAGCAATTGGATGGATCCCATTTGAGTCGAGGTACTTGTGCATGCACCGGCAAGTACTATTGCCAACACTATATTAAAATTGTTCTTATTAATTTTCTATTGTGTGCTATTTGTGTTTCGTACTTAATAAAATTTCTCTTGTTTCTTAAATGAAGACCACGTACCTGTAAGGGCACTGTTGGACCTACACCTTACAAAGGAAAGAAAATTCTAACTAATAAGGGTTTCGTGGGAAATTATGGTGGAGACCGATATCCAGCAGTTGACGTCCTAAAGATAAATCTGATAACTATTTTGTTATACCGAAAATATGACCTCAAACTGATATAAAGTTTTTAAAATGTTTGTTATTTTATCATGTATAAATAATTAAACGGATTTTATAAATTATCAACAAATAGCTCGCTTGCAACGTCTAGTAAGAAATGAACTATAAAATAAATTAAACACGGAAGAATTTCTTTAATATATTATCCAAATACATTACGAGTATACAGTGTGTAGCACTCGCACACAAAACACAATCGCATATACCATTAGCGATCTTTTTCATGGGAAAATTTATGGGGACATATCTCCAAGGCACGTACAAATTTTTACTCACAGCTAAATATTACCTTCGTTCTTGTCTTGCTCGTAAATAATATCCTTTTCACTGAAGCTTATTGCGCTTCCTTCGTTGGGGATGAAACAAACAATTTTGTAAGAAAAATCCAAGTATAGAGCTTCTAGACCGGGAGCTATATGACTAAAATAATGTCTTAATATGAAAATAAATGTGAAAAATAATATTTCATTTTGTAAACAATGTTTTTCTATATTTGAATATTATTATAAGTAAATCGGCACAATTGTTTTTAAAACAATAGTCGACAGGCAGGCTGACAGTCCATTTGATGGTAAAGAAGCTTTCATTGCCAATTATCAAAAGCAATACCTTTCATGCTGTCGATTGTGCTAGGATAAAGGCTTAACAAGGATGAGAGTATAAGGCTCTGCAATCTTAATGTCAGAGCATTACACTCAGAAGGGAAACTTAGAAAAGTAACCAAGCTTCGACTGTATACAGGTTTTCTCTGAGGTTATTATATACAATCATTGTTATTATATAACAATTATTCTCTGAGGTTATTATATACAATCATTGTTATTATTATTAATGCAATTTCTTTAATTTGTTTCCAAAAAAAAGGGCGTTGGTATACTTGATGCTTTTTATCATTTAAAAAAATTATATTTTTTGAAGTTTTTACTCCTCGACTATGTTTTGGTTTAGATATTTGAGTTTCTTATGGGAACCGTTGTCCACTACGCTGCGTTGGGTACGAAAATTACAATGGGTTTTACCGGGAAATTCCTGTGTATTTGTTTTTGAATTTTAAAAATATACCGTATCACACACTTACCTTTTTCACTGAGGTATATTTAAAAAAGATATTTAGAAGTAAAGATTCAAAGAGTGTATACGGAGAAAAGACAGACGGAATTTATACCTTCTAGAAATGTATATTGTTTTTAAGAGGTACAATTCGTAACCTATAAGAAGAAAACTCTAAACACAGATATCTACAATAGCACATAGGAAATTTTTGCTAATTACAACAACTGAACTACCAAAATATTTAACATTCCGAACTAGCGGCATATTCATTTTCATTAAACATACTTGATGGTGTATAAATTCCTGTAAAAGTTTAAATTGATATTTAATAAATAAGGTAAAAGTAATAATATGTAAATGTTGGTCGTTAAATAGTATTTCAGCAAATGTGGGGTATATTTAGTTAGCATGTATTATTTCTTATCAGTTTAAATATGACTATAAAACTTAACGACATTCTCACGTGAAACCAAACCATGTCAATTGTCATCAACACGTCATCACACAACTGATAAAAAAACTTCATCAAAAAATTCAAAGATCTTATCTCTACTTAATGATGCGTTTAAAAATTATTGTCCGTCACCAAGAAATAATGCACCCTTTCTATCAAAAGGACCAATAGCGTCTTTGTCTATTTTTTGTTCTTGAACCACATTAAATTTGAAGAGCCTAAAGCAATCAGGATCATCTGAATGTCATTGTTTGACTGTAATAAAAAGAGGTACCACACACAATGCATATTTAAAATGTATGACCTGTGAACTAGTGGCATTCAGTTCTTTTGTCATCGACTTGAAAAAAAAGGTTTGAGTACGTGCTCCCATCTCTTTGATATGTCGTTGACCTCAGGATTAAGATTGTGTAAGATCACATCGTGAGTCAACTATGTTCTCAAATATTTGTTCTTTTCCTTGGTATTTTGATGTTTATTAAAGATAATGGTGGCTCATCTTTAGAATAACCTACGCTGATTTTCTAATGATATAAATGATTTAAATCCCAAATTAAGAAAAGGTTAGGTTAAGGAAATGTTCATATTTGCCTTATAGACATTGTCAGCAAGAATAATGGACATGATCCTTTATTCGTTTCTGAAGACCATCCGTAATTGTTCCTTTTAAAATATTATTGAATAACTATTGTCTATGCTAAATGTGACTTTCCCTTAATGAATTATCGTTTGAAATGATTGCATTCTGTTCTAGTCCCTTAATTTCTTTGTCTTATTTTTTTATAAGGCGTATACTTTCAACGAACAAGGTATAAGGAGTTAATGATACATAAACTTCTGCAACAAAATGGGACCGCAGAAGTGCCGTCGATCACGCAGGAACCAAAAAGGTCTTGGAAGTATGGGATAAATGATAAGAGACAGTTCGGAGAAGTAGTAAACCAGAAGTCTTCTAGAAGCGAGAAGTGAGCTTCCAGAAGATTTACACAAAACGACGCTGAGATCCTATTTAATAAATTTCCCGAAGTTCAAATTCTATTCTATGATGTTTATTAAATTCTATTCACCTACAATTTGCTTTACCTCTTGGCAATTTCCATCAAAGTTAGTAAAAATGTCAATATCCGATTGCCTATGAGCGACCCTTCTTTATTTGATGCTTTTGAATAATGATATGTCTAGAAAAAAAAGTTTCATCATTTAAATGTCTATCATTATTTTCACAAAAGATTGTTACATATCATTCGACTAGGCTCGTGTGATACAATTTCGTCATCGTAATTAATATCAGCAGAGTCCCAAAGACATCTTGTAGCAAATTCATGGGGTCCCATTGTTATATTAG
This sequence comes from Synanthedon myopaeformis, assembly GCA_944738685.1. NCBI lineage: Eukaryota > Metazoa > Arthropoda > Insecta > Lepidoptera > Sesiidae > Synanthedon > Synanthedon myopaeformis. Next base: position 7,159,692 of record OX122932.1, on the reverse strand, counting down.
CAGTAGTGAATACGGGACCCCTTAGGCTCTTATCTCACAATATTCATGGTCATTATTTGACCATTTTGTGTTTAATGATGTGCTACCTTTGTTCTTCTTTGTTAATGTGTATCTTAAATCGTTATAAATGTTTGGAGAGGTGTGAAATTTGATATTTAATGGATGTAACGGATATTTCAAAGTGAGTGTTTGACCCCACTGACATTTTACTGGATCTATATGAAACGAACGTTGATATGAATGGTATTAATTTTTAAGGCACGATAACTAATGATGCATTAACTGTAGTTACTATATGAGGGACAAAAATAAAATTTAAAGCACTGAATACAATTACGTATATTATTTACTAAACTGTAAACCTACATTTATATAGTGCATAAAATGAGAGTAAAATAAAAAGTCTATTCTTAAGATATCCTATAAGAAATGTCACATTACTTTATAGATTAGTATTTTAAATAGCGTATTTACCTGGACAGTCTAGCAATCTCTTAAATTCTCTTTTCAAAAGTACGTTTTTATTTATTTTTAATGTTAAGATAACGGTTAATCTATACGATAGTATATCGAGACCGTTATTTCAAATTGAGGTTGTATTGTTCACTTATAGATATAGTCTGCATAATCAATTTTTTTTAATATATTTAACTGCCTAGCATTCAAATGAAACTGGTTTTTCTAAATTTATAATTTTTAGTGAAGCAAGTGTTCGAGATTATTGCAAAAATTCACATACACATAAAAAACATCTTATACTTGTCAAATCAAAATTAAAAATTTGTACAAATTAACTACCGACATTCTCATGGAATCGTTTTAATGTTGAATAGATACTCTTTATCGACCATTAAAAATGTAACTGCTTCTATAAGAATGACAGGGTCATTAAAATATACTTCTGATTTTGTTCCATTGTTGATTTAGTTTTTTGCGCATTCGTCACTTATGTTCCGAACGAGGACATCTTTCACCCCTTCATGTGTCTAAGTCTATCGTTTAAAACGCCAGAGAACCGGTTCACGCAATATAATTAACAATGTTGCAATGTTTATTAAACAAGGTAATAAGAACGGTGTTGCATGAATGACACTGTTTTGTGCAAACTGGTTTACTAGTTTTATATCGTATCTTTTGATTCAAATCTTTATTGTGTGCAAGTGTTTGAAGCTCGTGCGAAAACGACATTTATTTTTGAAGGAAGTACAAACGATTTATTATACTTTACAATGTTTATATAATTCTGTATGTGTTTCTGCCTGTATCTATACTATGTAAATAATAAATAGGAAGAGATCTTTTAACTCTCGGTTAAAAGATTAACTAGGGTTGATAGCCCTAGCCGTGGCGGGGCACCGAAGTCGTGTCATAACGTCCCTGCGACCCCGCCTATCAACGGCCGCACTAGAAAGAAAGGCGTTGGGTTTTAGCCGGTACTAATCCGGCATAACCCTGCAGTGTCCCCTACACTGCTGGGTATCCAAGAGGATTTCCCAACGTTAAAAAAAGAGTTGATAACCCTAATCTTAAGGAAGTTGTGCAACCAGATAGCATACTGCAGGCTTCACTTTCTTATAATATGTGCAGATTTTTTTCTTTCAATTTTAATCATATCTGATCAATCAATGATATATTTCTTAAGTAAAGTTCAGTGATTTATAAATGTTCAGATTTGATGGAAGGAGGTTGCAAATGTCCAACTGGCCTTAATAGGATAAGGAATAAGGATAGGAGAATGGATTGTGGCATTTTTAAAAAATAAATGTGTTCATTTACTAAATCATTACTTTCTCGAAAAATAAAATTGTGTTAATATCGAAAGAAAAGACTCGTTCGTATGTTTTTCTATATCACTGAACTAATGAGACGACAAAGTCTCATGTGTCTGTAAAATAATCGGATTAGTGGACTCTTATCACTTATTATTATACATGGGGCTCTTATCACTTACCGAAAGGATGGTTACTGCTGCTAGACTGATCGTCTAGTTTATGCTGCGCAAAACAGTATGCCTTGATGATGTATATATGGAATTAAAACACACGGAAGTGTGAGTTCAACCGATAATGAAATCCTAGCTTTTCTGTAGGTTTCTGAAAAGTTCTTTCCTCTGGACGTATTATACTGAATATAGGCCTCAATATTCCAACAGGACTGGTCAGAAGCAGCTTGCATTCACCTTACAGAATCCGAGAAGCAGACCCTAATTTTCCCAAATTTTGACCTAATCTCAATAATTTTATTAAATATGGTTTCATAATGAAATCACTCTTTAATTTGAACAATATGCGCATTTATACTAGCTTCTATATCACACATTCAATGTTATGTATCTACTAAAGTATTGGACAAAAAAATCTTCACCCTTTCATTCCCCTAATGTTTCAAGTTTCACACAATAACTCTTTCTTGACCCACAATCAAACCCCACCTCGTCTAAGAATAGCCAGTAATGAGCTGAAACATTAATTCTAGGTCATAAACTATCGGATTTATTGCTCGAAGAGCTAGTTGTATAAAATGTGACATGGTTCATTTCAAAGTTAATGTGTGCATCTTTTTCTTCTTTGACAATGTTGTAGAGTTATGAGGACAAATTGTGTTTTGTGTTGGTTTTAAAATGGCTTCGAGTACAACTTTTGTTATTTTCTGTAACTTCCACTTTTATTAGTTTAGTATAAAACTTAAATCTATAAAGTATTTCTAATTTTTATTAAACTATGTACTTACAAAAAATTCTTGGATATTTTTTTTTGTATTTAAACTATAGTAAATTTAGCCACTTAATAACTTATATATTAGTAACTTTTAGGGCGCACTGCATTTAGTCGCATAAATTGGGCAGTCCTTCTGGCGGCAGTAACCATCCTCTTAAAGAAAACCACCGTGAAACGAATAAGGGATTTTAGAGTCAGAGCCCATTTTCCTATTCTCTCCAGATCCCCAGACTTTATCCTACTAAGGTGGGCAGTGCAATTGCTAGACCTGTGGCGTTGCTAGTATTAATAGCGATGGTAGTTACCTATTATCAAGTGAACTGCCATCGCCAGTCTGCCCGCCAACATCTATGAAATTAAAACAATTTTATTTTGTAGTTTAAAGTCATTATTATTGTTCTAAAAGATATTTTTAATTAAAGAATTTAAGTTAAAGTATTAAGAAAAAAATTATGTTTATTTCTCTCTTTCTCTGGCTATAATATTTATTTCATATATCAAAAAAGGAACCGGAAAATAATGAGACTAAACTGAAAACAATAAATTATAGATAACCCCCTGTCCTATTATGTCAAGACTAGACAACTGAATCCAAAATTCGACCCATACAAAATGGGAGTAGCGTTAATGGCCATACATAATTCAGGATCACAGTGCGAAGGACATAATTGACCATAAATAACTGAGATTACATGTGTTTATTTAAATTTTGACAAAGAAAGGGTGACTTTTCTTATGTTTTTTTTTATAAAGTTGTCCATAATTTGCAGTAGTTTTAAAATGGACAATGTTCACACAGCGATACAGTACACTAGTTAAATGTAGTTTCATTACTAAGGGAATGCAATAAATATTTTTGCAGTGTCATCTTTGTTTTGTTTAATTTATTTACATTAAATGCTAATATCCTATTTTCACAATACGAGACGGTTTTTTTTTTTTATAATTAATATTGTATACTCCACATATAGGCTAACTCAGCATGCATTAAAAACGAACACAAAAGACGACATTTTCTGTTATTTATTTATTAAATATGTGTGTTGCTTTTGGCCTGTGTGAAGCAAAGACGAGGCCGACAAAGCAGCGGGATCATCCAGAAGAAGCCTATTCACTGGAAGACAAAGAAGGTAATTGATATGAAGTAGTAAAACAGTTGCAGAAAAACAGGCAGAAAAGGTTCCAACACGCAAGTCCACTGAGACTTTACTGTTCTGTAACTTAAAGTCTGAAGACTACACCTGTGTAGTCTGTGTAAGTGTAGTCTTTTTGTAAATTTAAATGTATGTCCTTTATCAGATGAATTAATTAAATGTGTGCTATTAAATGTACCCTAAAGACAAAAAACCTACCTTTACCAATAGGTAAAGGTAGGTAAAGGTACATTTGTTTGTATTTACTATGTAAGCTATTATAATATATGAAAACAATTTGATCGAAGTAAACAAGTTTAAACACTAAACATTATGATAACGTATATAAACCGATACCTATTTACACATTTAAAAAAAAAGTTATTATTTTCCTAACCTAAAACAAAGGAAATGATTCAATTTTAATTGACATTCTGAACGATTCTCGGATAGGCTTAGGCACAGTCACGCAACCCCTTTTTACCCCACATTGAACTTTGACATCGTCCAAAATAAATTTATCTGATCGTGTGCAGTAGCCTCCTAATTTTTGTAATTTACGTCCTAATGGCCACATTTTATTGTATTGTCTACTTTATTTATATGTGAAAATTAAACACAGGTGCGTGATTTGTTTAATAAGATAACGAAATTTCTAACGTACTTGCAACGGAAAGTGAACAGTAACAAAATGTATAGGTAGTTTAATTAATTTATTTTATAACTAGATTTTGGCCGCCGCTTCGCCAATGTAAAATGTTATTAGATCCTAGCCTATTTCTTTCCCTTAGATTTAAGTCTATGATCTTCATTAGGAAACAATTGTATTTAATAGACTACCATTGACTATTTCATATCATAGACATATTTTAATTTCAATTAAGTATACATTGAACAAAAAACTCCGTAACAGACAATATTCCTACACACTAGTCGTATATTATATACTAATTTGATAAAATTGATAATAATAAATTAATTCAGCACATAAAATAGTTTTAAATCATAGTATATCATAGGTATACCTTTTACCCAAATAGACATATTAAGGACATGCCAACAACAACTCAATGCCTATAAGTTATAATAATCACGCTATCAAGCAAGCCAAACAAATTCCAAATTATGCTCAATAAGTCCTAGTAGCAGAATGAATGCCCATACATTGATATTCAACATTGATATATCGTCTCTTACAGCGGACAATAGCTTCTCTCGCCCCCTTTGTACTGAGTCGAATATTTTCCTCACCCCCGCATGACCCCACCTTATGTAATAGGGCTGAACATAGGACGGTACTGTTTTATCTTATTTTATTTTAAACTAGCTAACCCTACAGACGTAGCTCTGTTGATTTCATATAAAAATACCATACAAATTTCCGACTTTTGTGGATTTTACAAAAAAATTCTTTTATACAGTTCTTGTCCTTACAAAAAAAATCTACAAAATCGGTCGTGCCATTCTCAAGTGATGCTCCGTCATCACTTTCGTAATAAATGTTATCAGATAATTGTTTATCAAATTTTAAAAAAGATAAAATGTCATGTATGAAAAGGTTTGAACTTTATATATTTATTAAAATATATTAATTAAAATAAATTAAAAGTTATAATTAATTAAAATAAGTTATATCGCCAACCCTATCGTGTTACTAACGCCCCCTGTTACCGCGGCGACACAACGTCGGTCACCCTTTACCGGCTGTTACCGCAGACAACACTCGATATCGATAACCATATATCGACGTTAAAATTAATTATTTATTACACGCAACACCTTATTTGCGGAAATAAACGGCAACAGCAATTAAGTCTTTATGAAACACGTAATAAAATTGTTTTTTTGCAATACGCGATTATAGGTTAACTGTAAAGTTTCATTTTGTTTTACACAAAACTTTTTTTAGACTCAAAGTTAGATGGGGTCTAGATGCACTAACGGTCTATAGAGGTTCTGAAAGATGCATGCTAATTAGTATCGATCGCTAAATCATCTTCTACACGCTTAAATCATCGATGCATAATTAGTATTCATCGATGATTTTAACGTTGTTACGTAATTTTAGGTATTTATTTTGTTACGTCTAAATAAACTAATTTTGTTCTGTCGAAATAATCAACAAAAATAGATTGGTGGCTCATTTAGCCATCTCATGGCAACGAAATTCATGTAATAAATTTCCAAATTACACTAAGTAAGCAGTTCAAGTTTAACAGACACACTCAAGTACACCAAGTAGAATATTTAACGTATTTTATCACAGCCGTGTAATCAAAAATTAAGTTTTAAGAAAATCTTGACCGTCATTTTCCGTTCCACATTGGAATTGGATATTCTATTACAATACCTTTTCGTATAATTAAAAGAAATCCTTTGCAAAACAGTAATAAAAGCAGTCATTTCTAAGCAATTATCTTATTAACAATGTAGATAATTGTGTAGTAATAACAGACGGTTATGCGTTTTCTTGTGTAAAAAAGTGCAACCTAAACCCTTCAATACCTAGTATCTAATTATAAATTGTGAATTGAATTCAATTATAAAAGGAAAAATATGATTTATATCATATTTTTTTTAATAAAAATTTGGACAAAGTAACTAACCTGACTAACATATTAACATAGATAAATCATTTAACATAATTACATACTATAAACGATTTATTGAACATTACCCATAGATTGTGCTTACAAGATATTTCTTTGTATAGAGTTTTTCAAAGATATTTTTTGATAGAGTTACATATTAAGTATAAATAAGATAAAAATAATTACACAATATTTTTGAACATTTTCGGAATAAACACATGTGAATTTTAAAAACAGGTATCTGGCGGTCCACTAGTACGATAGTGCTCATACGACGATCGATAGTTTGAATCGTCCATGTCCCATCACTAAATGCCTAGTGTTACGATGAGTCACCACGAGGCGTGCTGCGGTTGACTCGATACGTGTGGAGTGTAGTGCTTTATTAGTGTTGTTTTTTACTTAGCTGTTAAAGTTGGGAATTTTATTGTGGTCATTTACTTGTCCTGCGCAAAAATCTCATTTCGTATTATTACTATGATGGATGGTTTAATGCAAAACTTTTGTGTTTTTTAAAATAAACTAAGACACTCGTAGGCAATAAAACTTGCATAAAATTATTTACTTACAACAATTTTCATCACGAAAAAAAATCTAATAAACATTCAGTCGTTGAAGACATTCATACACAGACAGTTTCAAAAGTTATATAGGTTGTTCTTTTATCGGAAATATCTACTGCTTGTTACTCATCATCATTAGAGTATGGAATTTTGTAACGGGGGCAAAATCATAACGTTTACAAGCTCCTTGGTCAACTTATCAAGGTGCTTGCTATTCTCGGCAACTTTAGAAAAGAATTTTTCATGGTGGCAACCAATATGGCGACAGTAACCCACTCATAGAAGACCTGTGTGTATGTGTGATTTTGAGGCATCGTAGCTCCCAAACGGATGGACCGATTTTGACACGTTTTTTTTTTTTGTTTGATAGCTGACGTGATCGAGATCGTTTTTAATAGCTATAATTCATGAAGATCTGTTCAGGCGTTTGAAGAATATTTCCTAGTTTACGAAGAGATTATACTAACATTCACAGGTTCGATTGATGTGTTTGGTATACTTACTGTTACTTCGGCGGTATTTCTATGACATGGTAAATTTGATCTGATGCTACAGGATATTAGGATTAGGATAATATATACATCGCAATATAATATTACATTAACGTATTGTACATAAATAGTGTTTATTTAAAACGTTTGCTAAAGGTTATTTTCTAAGGTGTAACCCGGTGTAACCTTAGTTTAAACATTGTTGAAAAGTTTCCAAAAGATAATGTAGGTAGTTTAAGAGATGATAATATATTATTATATATCGATATCGTTTATCAAAAACAACTCAAATAAAAACATTCTGATAGCTACTTCGTAGTATATTTTAATAGAAATGTTTAATTAAAGACATGTCTGTCACACAAGTCAAGTAGTAAGACAAATTGCTTTAATAGAAATACTTGTGCACGATACTTGGTAACATCAGGTTGCATTCCGACAAGGATTCCTTGGCGCTACAATTTTGCACTTTTGGGGAAAATTGTTTTTTATTTGTATTTACTTTTGTAACAAAGGCTAATTAAATAGATATTTCTAACATTATCATCCTCGGGCATTATCTATAATGCCAATATTGAAAAGAGTTAAAATTTGTTTGATTGTTTGTAGGATCTTCGAAATTTGTTTTGGTCCATAACGTTGATTTAAAAAAATAATTTCACCAATAGCACAGAATTGGTATAAGTATAAAATGGATACATAGGCTAAATATCCCACGCAAGTAAAATCGAAGGCACCCTGCTGTCTAAAAATAAATATCCAATGCTTGGCAAAAGTATAATGTCAGGCGTCAATGTAAGTAAGTATGTCAGGCCTTATATTGCATAAATATTTTGTCAGTTAAAACTAATAATATTAATTCAATAACTTAGCTATCCGACAATTTAAATAGTTTATTTATACGAAATACTTTTTTATACAACAACCCCTAATATTTCAGAAGCTATTGTTTTTATCGATAACGTATATTCGAATAGAGAAGTTTTCTAATAAATCAGAGAGTTAACAACAATAAATCAGAAGGATTATCTCAATAAAAATAAATGCGGTAACGTTTTAGGAATACGGAACTAAAACTCTTATCAGTTTACTGGTGCCATTCTTCGTTTCTTTTTTTTATGCTTTTTCTATTTTTTTTTGCATTTTTTCCTTAACTAACGTTTTATAAGCTAAAATATTAGCCACATTGATGTTACCGCTATTGTCTCAACTCTTCTATACATTAATTTTATTTCCAATCATTTATTTTATTTTTGACATTTGCACTCCTATCAAATTGCAAATTTCTTGACAGTAAAGTCTACATGAAAAAAATAAATCACAATACTTCAATGTAGCAGGCGTCTTCATAAATAATAGTCGATTGTTATAAGAAATCGATTCTGTAATGCATTAGGACGTCACTAACTCGAGCTGTCAAAAGTAAAATAAATTGTTGGACGGATTATAGCACTTTCATCCGTACTAATATTATAAATGCGAAAGTATGTTTGGATGTATGGATGTTTGTAACTCTTTCACGCAAAAACTACTGAACCTGTCACCATGAAATTTTGCATACACGTTGTCTGGGACACTAGAAAGGACATAGGGTACCTTTCATCGCGGCCACCAGCTAGATTTCAAGTTGAAGTGAAGTGATATGTCGGTCTCCTGATGTAGAAGCTGATCTCCATAAACTGTCTAATGTCGTCTATATAGAATTGTTTGACTTTACATATACATTATTAGCTATAATACCACAACCCTTGCAGTTCTATGTTTATAAAATTACGTTTTTTTTTTTTTTTATTATTATTATATTTATGATCAATTTCAAATTACCCACAATTTTTGCGTTTCGGTGTATTTTTTTATATAAGTAATCTTTTTAAAACTTCAAATTGTATTTTGTGAAATTATGATTAAACTAACCTTATTATATATGAATTATGAATTACGCCAATCATTAAAGGGACAATTAAAAAACATATACATATATTTAAAAAATTGTTCATTTGAAAATTGTAATATATATAAATTTTAAAGCAATATCTTACGAGTAGTTTGATACAGCTATAAGAGTAACATAATATGACAAAATTCTGTTCTGCAAGTAACTTTTAAAAAAACTTTTAAAAAGATCTATTTTTAAACTTCCTATTAAATCAATAGAGAGTGACCAATACATTGTATGGTAGTAATTTTCAGAGCCCTGAATAGTTAAGTTATTGCGTATAAAGGGATTGAATCGTTTGATACAATGTTGTTGAACAAAGGACTTGGATTACTGCATATGCGATCAAGTTATGACCAAGACTTAACAGTCAGTGGGGTGCACTTAACAGGAATTCAATTATAAGTTTACTCCTTGAAAAACATAGAGTACAAAATAAAAGAAGAAGTGATAAATAGGTCACTTTTTAAACTTTTGGCTAATTATTATCATTATTCATTATTATTATCCAGGTTTTCCAGGTTCTATTCCCGGCAGGGTCAACTTTGGTAATAAACTTTCAAAGTTGTACTCTGGTCTGGATCCGGAAAATTGTGGAATTAACTGGACAGCCTGAATGGCGGCAGTAACCAAACTTTTATACAAGAACACCTTCAAGTAAAACCACATGTGCTGTTGTGTTTTTGTCAGTCAGTAAGGGATGCCAGAGTCCATTCCTTATCCTTTTCTATCAAGATTTTCATAAATAAACACCTTGCCAAACACACCAATTGTATGTAAGTACACCTTAAAGTCAACAATACAATAGGCTTATTGTTAAGGAAAACCATACAACGGACATGGTGTGAAAATCTGCACACCCAGATCAGAATCATCTTTGAAAAGTTCATTTCCTAATTTGGCTCTGCCGGGTGTCAAAAATGCAATCTTCAGTCAGAGCAATTAATCAAGCACTGACCACTTGACCAAGAGACTCGTCGGATTCAATTCAAATTCGAATCCAAACTTGATACGAGTATTTTAAACCAAATGAACTAAATAATAATTGAATTTGGACTAATGTTTGCCAGGATTTACACTATTTTTTTTATACAATATAGTTGCTTGCTTGGTGTTGCCATAATGTCGGCTCTGTAATATATTTAATCTTTGAATCTATGCTTTACAACACATCACCCAGTTGACTCATAACCTGAGATCTCAAAGCAGTTAAGTTTGTGAAGCGATAGCCTCTGACTTGAGCGACAAGTATTTTGTAGTGCAAGATATAAGCTTATCAATTCTTAATATAAAAGTATAAAATCCTGCTAATGTTATAAATATGAAGGCATGTGAAGATTGATGTATGGATGTTTGTTACTCTTTTACGCTAAAACTACTGAAGGGATTTTTATCAAAATTTACAATAACATAATTTATAAATTAAATTAGCATATAAGCTATAATTTATAATAATACGCAAATAAAGTCGCGGGTAAAATTATTATAAATACAAAAATATGTGATGACTAATAAATGGATGCTTGTTACTAATAATGCACATAAGTTTGAACGGAATTGATAAAAATACTTGAGTAGTACCTACTTGAGAGTCCTGCGTTTCGCAGTCATTTGGGCAGTCCTTTGGTGGCAGTAACCACCCCCTTACAGAAGACCACCGTTAGTGAGTAAGATATCCCATTTTTCTGTCTTTTCCTTGGGCTTTATCCTTAATCAAACTAATGTCGGAAATGCATTTGCAGCACCTTCGTCGTTGCTTGTGTTATAATCAAGTGAACCGTCAGCATGTTTGTCGACCTTAACGTTAAAAAAAATTTTTTTTATTAATTTTACATTACTTTTGGCTTGGCATACGCTTGGCAAAAGTGTAAAGTCAGGTGTTATAATATATTTTATTTTTCAACGAGGACGAAATCACGGGTACCAGTCAGTCTCTTATAAATTTGACCAAAGCAATAATATGTGTAATCCTATTCTGTGTATTGGAGAACAAAAATGTCGACATAAATTCATAAATGGTTATGTATGTAAATCATTGATCAATTTATACGAATTTATGATTGCAATGAAATCATAAAATACCTATACATATGATTTCGTTGCAATCATGTAGATAGGTATATTATAAATTAATGTTTGACGAAATGTGTAATAATTATCTTTCATTCATTATTTGTATTCATTAATCATTAATCGTAACTGTAAAGAACAATGCAAATTAAATTGTTGATACAAAAAATAACAATCATATTGGCAAATATGTAGTCATAGTACTCGTACATTAAATATTATATTAATAGAGTGTAAGAGTGTCAAAATCAAGTTTTTTTTTTAAATCTTATAGTTAAAAAATAAAGAGGCCGATTTTTTAAACAGAATATTTTTTATTTTTTATTAATTCTATCACATGTATTGACATTACTCGTATTATTCTTATAAAATTTAATTGTTTTATTGTATTAATTGAATTAAATTCACGTATTTGACGTTGCATAACATAATACATGCATAGAAGTGCTTTTGCATATCAGATTCTGGTGAAAAGCGCAATCTATATTACCTAACTTAAACCATCAATTGTACCGCTTTTTTTAGCAAATAAATTAGTTTGAGTTTGAGTTTATCCCTATTAGAAGTTGAATAGAAGTTGCTTGAAAGTAAAAAAATATGTACAGCAACCCTAGCTGTTAATCAAACGGTCGCGGGTTCGAATCCCGCTAGGGACAAATGTTTATTTGTGTTAATAACATTTACATTAATAATTTTTGTATTTATAATATGTATGTATTTATAAAAAAAAGTAATCTGTAAGTATATCAACTGTCTGGTATCCATAATAAAGCATTAGTTGCTTACTGTGGAACTAGATGGTGCTGTGTGGAATGTGTGAAGATATTTTAAATTTTTATAAGACCTTGGCTGCGTGTGAGACTTTAAATTGAAAATAGAAAAAATTGCCATCTGTTTAGATACAATAACACAACTATTCAATGATACAAATAGATCCCTTATTATCAATTGGAAACCAACAATTTTTACACTTGCCACAATTGCGGGGAGTGTCAATCTTGATACTTTTGTCGAAGTGTTTTGGAGCGAAAAAATCGCTTATTGCCTTCTACTGTGAAGCGAGTGCACCAATTGTACGCTTTAAGCGCTTTACATAAAACTTATTCAAATAGGACTTATTTCAAAATTGATTGCTGAATTTGAAATGATTTTTTTCTGATGTCGATTTGAGATTCTATACCTATACTTAAATGAAGTAAAAACATTATAGGAGTATATCACATTAATAATAACAATTATCACTGAAACAAATAGTCACTGATTTATTTTTTATTACTTTTCAGTGACAATTTATCTCTCCCTTTTTATGCTTTTTAGTTAAACACTTTGGATAAAGTTATAAGTAGGTACTTCGTACTGCGTATAATTTTTTGTAACTAATTTTTTTTTTAAGGTTTGTTTCTTTAATCTATATTAAATTATTTTCAAAATTTAATTGGCAAAGTTATAATGAATTACAAAATAGCTCATTATTTAAAATCATAGTTTCTATTTATGATAAATATTGCGCTACATAAAATTGTATGCTACAAAACTCGTCCTCTGAAAATTAAGCTTTAGCAGCGCTGTTTCGAACCCCGTGTTGCGCTTGAGTGGTTTCCAGTGACAAGTGATTCAGAGGGATTAAAGTTCTTTACAAAATGTATTTCAGATTAATTTTCGTCACGAAACGTCATGACATCTGTTCAATTAGCATCGTTATTTGACACTTTGAAGCTTATATGGGTGGAGTCACTAGTGACTACTTATAGAATGTTTGTCTTTTTTTGATTATAACAGTATATTAAATATACACTAAATAAATTAAATTAAATATACTTTAAATTTAATTCTGCTTAATATTAGTTTTGGAAAACTTTTGAATAATTTTTGTCGGAAAATATATTCAGTTATATTCATATGGTCAGAAAAGGTTTAAGATTAATCAGAAAATATAATTATAGGCCAGCAGGCTGACGTTCCTTTTGTTAGTAATTGGCTACTATTGCCTACTATCAGCAACACCATAGGAGTTATAAGTTCTATACAAAGCCTGATCGTTTTTAATAAATTAAGGGTAATTGAAAAAATATAAAAGACTATTCAAATGAAAATTACTACTTATAAATTATTAATATAGATGGCAACGGGCAAGGTACCCACAACATACTGGCTACATTCAATCGCTGAGAAAGATAACGGCCAGCCCTGTCATCGCCAATTTTATCGATCAAGCGCCTGTGGATATATCTTTGACAATTAAATTGCCTTATAAATTGTTACTAAGTAATTCTCTTAGTTAAATTTTAAAAGGTTCTAGCTAAGTACTTTACTGAATACACAAATGAAATTTCTTCCGGAAAACCCTCTTTGGTAACAAAATATTTTTACGCTAAACCCCGTTCTCGTTAGTTACTGCAAAGATCAGGACAGTCTGTTTGTTTGTCGTGCAAACACTTGTGAATGGAGCGATAATATTGGATATTACAGCGTTTGTGTGTTTAGGTTTGGACAAAACACGTTAATTGCGTTTGTGCTACGTGCCTCTGAAACACTGAAACAGAAAAGAAGGCTTTGATTATACTGTTTCCGCTGTAGCATAGTGCGAATGATATTAAACGAACGGTTCCTTTTCAATCTTGTAAGTTGCCTCGACTTACAAATGTGATCGTTTTAATATCAAGCGATTGTCATGAAATTTTGGACACACTTTGTTAGTGATACAGAAAAAAACATTATGTACCTTTCTAAAAAAAAATCTAAATGGACATTCTAAAAAAATAAAAGTAAAAAAAAGACAGAAAACCGTTAAGAATAACTGTTTTAACGGCTTGTTTTCCACCCGCTCCACGATTTTGTTCCAAGCAGCTCCAAGAGTAAAATTGATTATTATTTAAAAATATTAAATTGTTCCCACGGGCTCTAAAAACTTATCCGCACCTAGTGGCTACAGAGCTAAGAAAAGGGGGAGCGGATGAAGTTGTGGCCAAATGCTAATGATAGTATAATTTCGATAATTTTAAAGAAAAGTTTGCGCCAGCAAACTATACTTAATAAACTTATGTCAGATTAATATCACTTGACAAATCAAAATGTGTTCGAAAAAAAGCCGTACCCACAAACTAAAACAATTTAAAAGCCATCACAAACCTTTTTACTCAAATACATTTTTAATTCAATAATTGCACCTCTCCGTACAAATTTGTGTAATGGCCGCTAATTAAATATGATCACGTGACAAATGTCATCGTGACAGATGCTGCACCATGAAGGTTAGAATTATTTGTGATCAAATTTCGTAATGTAGACGCCAATATTTCATGAAGTTTTTATTAATAGTGCCATATAATTTAAATTTGCTTGACTTTTTATTAGTAGACTGCACATAGTAGTTGTGTTTGCTAGTATTAGACGTAACTATGAAAGGGAGAGATGAGTGTGTCATTAATTTATTAGTTGATTGTTTTAAAATTAGCTTCTGTTTCTAAAATAATATGATAGCGGCATGTTTACACTATCATTATGTAAATGGGATGTTTATGTTTATTGTTTAATATTACTAAATAAATAATTTACTTAAAACTATAGCAATCGCATTTTTATTAAATTTAAATTATGCCAATAAAATATTACTAAGTGGAATACATTGAAATCAAAAGTAAATTAATAATTTTAAAGGACCTAAATATGGTCCTTTTAAAGTTTAAAGTAAGTTTTCCTTAAAAAAGCAGATATTTACATAATTTCAACGTTCGACTAGAGGATCGTTGATGGCAGGTGGCTACCGTCGCCTCTAACACAAGCAATGCCACAGTTGTTGTAAGTGCTCTGCTGACGTTAGTAGAATTAAGGATAAGGGTTTAGGAAATGATAGGTGTTGATGACGGTCACCTATAACCTATTATATAAATATGTATAATCTATAAATATGTAAAATATAAGTATGTAACTTTATCTTTTATTTGATTATAGCTGAACTTATAATAAACTTAAATATCTATAGATTAAATTTAATCGGAAAATTTCTATAGTAAATAGATCTTCTCTAGCATCCATATAGAAAGTGGACATTTCAAAACAGCGGCACCCTCAAAAATTAATATAATTGCAATATACCGGCTCGTTATTTCACCATTTGCGCTTTCCAAGAGATATTTATTTTCATACGGTCACGCGATGTGGTCTTCATTTAATTAAGTCCACGATTCCATACGAATAGTTTATTCATATACTCATTAATTTTCTTCCAAATTGTGTATGTACATTATATAAAATTAGTGCGCTAAATTAATCGTATTAATTTGTAATCGAATCAGAAATGAGGAGATCCGTAGACGTACGAAAGTTACCGACATACCGACAGGAGATCAGTAAGTATAAGTGGCAGTGGGCAGGGCACATAGTACGGAGAGCCGACGGCCGCTGGGGCTGGAAGGTTTTTGAGTGGAGGCCACCGGACAGGCAAGAGCAGCGTAGGACGTCCATCTACAAGGTGGGCAGATGACCTGATAAAGGCCGCGGTTGACGGTGGATCCAAGCTGCTTCTAACCGCTCATATTGGCAAATTTTGTGGGAGGCCTATCTGCAACAGTGGACGTCCTGCGGCTGAGATAATAATGATGATGATGATGATGATGACATTATATCATAATTAATAACAGATAATTGTAATTATAGACCACTAGCTATTGCCTGCAACTTCGTGTGCCTCCCCTTTTTTAGGTGTTAAAACATTTATTCAATCTTTATTGCTCTTATATAATTTTATCAGACGTTAAATTTTTTTATGACCCTTTGGGATTAGTATTGTCTTTCTGGATGATGTGTATGCAAAATTTCATGATGATCGGTTGAGTAGTTAAAGCGAGAAACCGTAACCAACAAACAAATTCACTTTCCCATTTATAAAAGAAATTAAATTAAGATGGGTATAATAAAATAAGTTCAGTGGTTTAAACATAACGTACTGACAGACACCCTAGAAAAACAGAACGGCGTTCTGTTCAGATTTGCTTCGTGAGAAAGGGTTACTAAAATACTTAGCCACCTACCATCAAGTAGACATTCAGCTGGCCTCTGACCTTTATCAATACCAATTATATCAAATATGACTCCTGCACTGTTCTGGTTATAAAATGCAATCTAAGCAGTTTATACTTTATTAAAGTCTGAATCATCTAAGCACCGATCGAGGCCATAACACCCAATGGGGATAATGATATATTATTTTAAATTATCAACGTATTATAGTGGTATGTACAATGCATGTGTTTTGTCCACTCACCGAATAAGTGCAAATTATATGACCTCGAAATAAACAGAGCTTAACCCCAACAAAGGTTGTGTGGTCCAAGTGAATATCGAAAACGGTACGCTGTAAATTTATCATTATATAAAAATATCATTATATAATCATTAAAAATGTTTAACCATGTAACGCTAATAATCAGTTCAAAAAGAGTGGTCACTGGTTACTTCTATCAGATAGCATTGCCAGATGAGTGCTACAGTGAATGTATGTGAAATTGTGAACTACAATATGAAAACATCAAGTTCTAAAGAGTATATTTAATTAACCAATGTTAGAAATTGAATTGTGCCTGATGAAATAAAGTCAGTTAAATAATTTGTTATTTTTTTTACCTATTATAAGATATTTGAGACAATTTATAAAATTAATATTAACTTATTTTGTTTATCATAATGTATAAATAAATAAATAAATCCTTGCAATTTTAGAGATAAATATGTTAAAGATTTTTTAAATGTAATACTTCTTAAATTTATAGCGTTTTTTTGTAATGGCATAACATAAAACGCTAACCGCTTATGTCTTACAGCTCTTTGTTAATGTTTTTAGTAAAACTGAGGAGAGAAAAGCACTTAGACTAATTAGATTGCGGAAAGGTTAGGACTGTGCGATTGTGGACTGGTGGCATACTGGATAAAGTTTACAGGATGTGGTCTATTTATGTTGATTTTTTTTTAAGTAATTGTTTCGTATTTATAATATTTTCTTTCATTAATATTTTAACATCGCAATGATGTTATTAACTTCACAGAATTCCGTAACAATAGTTCACGTAACTAAAATCAAAACATAGCCTTATGTAAACAAACAAGACGGTAGAGCAATAGAAAATTTCACATCTCGCATCCAATTAAAACACGATACACACGAAAGCGGGAGTTTCATGAAAACAGACGCTGAAATTGTCTGAACATTTTAACAACTGGTTAATTAAACGTCCAACTCTTGTTCTAGTATTTATTTTGTTCTTATGTTTTGGAATAAAGTAATTGGATAATATTATTAGAGGAGGATTATTTAGTAATAGCAGTTCTTGTAATTATTCTCATGTGAACGCGCTTTATGTAAATAATAGTAGTTTTATTTTTGCTTAAATCATTTATGAAATCTCGGATTAGATGAAGACAGCATTATAGATAATGCTGAAACAAAATTCATAAATTTATAAACACCTAAATTTTATAAATTAAAATATTTTTATATAAATTATATATATTTTTTAAGAGCAAAATCTTATTATGTGGTCCCAAAAAAGTCACAAAATTAAAATATTGAAGAGAATTCCGAAGGTGAAATTTAAAAACTTTCAGGGCTCCAAAACTAAAAACATACAAAAAATTTAAGATATTGCTACAAATACAAATAAAAATATATTTTTTTTACACGATTTTACTAATACTAATACTAATTTTACTAATAATGAGTAAATGAATTTTGAAGAAACATTAATAAGTTAGTTATTTTCAATACATATACTTAATACTTACAACATTACAACGACTTTAACGATCTACAAAGAATACTTTGTATTTGTTTGACCAATGAAAAATATCAGCCTGTATGTAAACATTCAGCAAGCCACTACATCACTGTCCCTCGGGTAGTATTAACTTCCACGGCTCCGATGCGCTATTTTTTGCCGTAAATCTAATTTATTTGTATTAGTTAATGACTTACACACGTCTGCCGGACAGCCGTAGAATAACTCTTTCGCACAAAATTGTCTGCAGACTTACCAGTTTTGATACTTCAAATTAAGAAGACTGGATTGCATACTGTTTTCAAAAAAATTATTATATAAATATGAAATTACTTGAGCCAAACATAACAAATTTTTGAAAGATATTGGTTCAACTATTATATGGTTGTGTTTCGGATTATGCTGATCTGAGTCTGAAGGAAGGCTAAGAAGATTCTTACCTAAGAAGACGACTGCCGAGAGGTATGATAATTATTGATTGATTTCAATACATAATAATTATATTGATGATCATTGATCATTTAATTTGTCTTAACCAGACAGCAATAACATTATGTACACTTTTATGAGATATTTATTATCTTTTAAGTAGGTTTTAGGGTCAGATTATTAAAAAATCTGAGGTTTTAGGCTTTAAAAAGAATGAAAAAAAAAATTCTGGAGTAACATTTTACTTTATGAATATAATTATGACTGGCAGGCACACGGTCATTAGATGAGTTGTTATTAGAGAAGCAGTAGCTTCTTTAATAGAAGTCATTTTCTCTGTTTGAATGTCATAATAGAAAGTATCAAGAATTCTCCGTCAGTCTATTCTCACGGATTGACGATCACCGAACCGTATTGCGGACTAATTATTTTAAGTTTTGTTCCGTGTCCGTACATTTCGCGGTTTCGTCCGGTGTCCATTAAACAAATACGTTTTGCGAACGTTTTGTTTCGTACGGAATTTTAAACGCCATTAAAACCGATTGAGGTTTATGCGATTTAAAATAAAGAGACAGAAGGAGTGGGAAATAAAAATCCTTTTAAGGGGTTTATTTACCTTTCGTCGCGGGTTTGTTTTAACTAGATTTACAAATATTATCTAAAGTATTATTACTGCTCCAAAGATAGGTTTAATATCAAAATTATTATAATGTGTAATTAAAAAAACCAAAACAAAATTTGTATGGTTGTACATCAAAAAAGTTACATTGGTCTCTTTTCAACTTCACTTTAAAGTTAATTTGAGTAAATTAAAAAAGCAACTACTTCTCGATATTTACATTTTCAATTGGCTTTAGAAGACAAAAAGCGAAAGTCAAGTTAAAAAAACTTGAAATTGCAACATTCAATTTTAAACTGAACAATAAAAATCAAAAGCCCTCGAAGCGACATGTGGCATTCCAAGTGGTGGTGACAATACAACAAATAAGGTTACGCTAAGAACAAAATTTATTTTATAATCCAACAAACTCGTAAAGCATTGTCACCCTAACAGTTCATATGAGTCAATAAAATTTGAACTTTAAGGTCTTTGGAAATAGGGTTTCTTTTAGTCTGCTCAATTTTATGCTTAGAGGAGTTAGGACATTTTCGTGTTAAGTCAATTGAAAATGGAACCATATTCAAATATAAAGGGTGGGATCGGTAAAAACGTATGTAATTATTGAATAGCGTCGGGGTCTACTTTGAAACAGTCGATGCGTGGTAACTTTGATGAATTTAGAGATTGAATGAACGAACACCCATTGAATGAGATTGAGTGTGAAATAATTGAACCTAAAATTTAATGAAATGATACTGATAGTATTGAGCGATCGTGAGATTTATTCTTTCACACTGATATGGTGAACACAGTGCTTAAAATTTTCAATAAAATTATGTTACAATAGCAGTTTTCATTCAAGTACTTTGTGTACCGGCTGCAAACGCGGTGACGCGCCTGTCATTGCGTTGTGCTATGTGATTGGCTCGTACGGCAAGCGCGTTAACGCAATGACGTCACACGAATTCATAGGTCATCATCATCAGTTTAGTGATGATATTATACACAATATCATTGACACAATGTAATAAATAAAATTTTAAGGCTATATTACCAACTTATTAAAAAAAATTGATAATATTTTTTTAGTTCCGATTGTGTTAGTATCGTAAAATGATACATGTATTTATTAAGTTTTTACTAAACATTATTACTAAATAAAAATTTCCAATAATCCATGTAAGTTATAAAATTGTTTGTCCTGACTGATTTTAACGCAAACAAAACTAATTAATCTAGAAAGATGAAATTTGGAACATAAGTTTATTTTATAACACAAGCATCCGCTAGGAAAGGATTTTAGAAAACTTTAACTCCATGCGAAGCCGGGGGCAGCTCGCTAGTATTGTATAAGTTCAACAGGAGAATAATATTTTGAATAAAAGGGGTGTAATTTTTGACAACACATAAACACCGAACCCATTTTACAACGATAATAGAAACAAACTTAATCCCCATTGAAAACTAACACCAGAAAACACCATAGAACCTCAAAAAAACATTCTCACACAACGTCAAAGTCTCGACGCATCATTATAATGTAAATTTGACAGACTATCAAAACTAAGCCACGCTCCGGGAACAGATAACTTAACACACAAAACATTATAAGTAAAAAAATAAAAGAGTGTCACTCGCAAATCAAGTCGAATAAAGGTCCAAATGTCCAAATGACTGAATAAAGTCTCGCGCACATAGTAAATTGTATAAAAACAATCGTACCAGACGACTACTGTTTTACGAGGGCTTTGACGAAATCAGAATCGAATCAAACGTACGTAAATGGAAGATGGTAGTGTGTGGACAAAGAAATATATGGAGTAGCTTTAATTTATTTTTTTAAAATTCAATGATATATATTAAAGTATAAAAGTATAAAATTGAATGTGGTAAACTAATCGAAAATTGTTACCACTTTATTTTTGTACTTACCAGTCTGTTATATGCTAAACACTGGTCCTTTGAATTTGTTTTATTGTTGCTTTATAATGTTTGTAAATATCTAAGTATTTATATTTATTGAGAAGTAAATTCTTCTAGAGATAATATAAATACTTATCTATCACTCATATCAATTATAAGTCAAATGAACATTTTAAAATAACCCTTATTAAAAATATAAGACTATCTATCTATGCACTTATAATGATGATTATGAAAATTTCCAAGACATTTTTAAAATTTTACGTCTACTTGCATAATATGTGTTTGAAATTGAGATGGGTAATATCAAGCCTTAATACGTTTTAAATTGTTTATTAACATATTTATTTTTATAATATTTTCTTCATAACAAATAAACAATACATCTTCTGGACTCTCCATGGATATCTGTTCCGTCCAATAGCACATCAATTTTACGGTGCCCATCACGCTCATGATCACGTGTCGGTCACGTGACCTGTCCCCTCTCGCTCCGTGCTGTGGTGCGTGTGCACACCCCCTTACACTTTTGTTCTTGTTCAAGCTTCAAAGTGGGGTGTCTGCGGTGTTAAGCTATGGAAGATATTTCGCATTGTTTTATATAATTAAGAGGTATGATCATAAAAATTAAATCTTAAACAAGTTATTATACTAAATTCACGCTCGACTTTAATCTTTATTAGTCATATCTTAGCACTGGCAACTATTCATATAGCTTAGTTAGATTATAACTAAAGTATTATTATATCTGCATATTTATAAGTTATTTTACAATGTATCTATTTGTATAATGCACCCATTTATTACAGAGGCACCTTAGAGAAGACCACACTTTGCGTTTCAGTAAATTCAACCTTTTTCCCTTTTTTTGCTTTTTATTTTGCTTTTTTTGCTAATTCTAACACATCCCTAATCCGACTAAGAACGGCAGAAAACTTGCAACACTTGTAGCATTGCATGTGTTGATAGGTGACAGCACTCATATACCACCAAGGGAACCATCAGCCTCATAAACTTTAAATAAATAAATATAATATTTTGAGTTTTGTTTTGAATATGAAGATTAATTTCATCTAAAATAATTTTTATGGCTTTATATTTCTTGGTACTTATTTAAATTGGTTTAATGAAAAAAAGATTTGATATCAGTTACGTTTTTGTAGCTGAAATCGTGTAAAGTTAGAATTTTCACGGATAGTATTCAAACAGAACATGTTTCATATAGAATTGCTGAGTACTTACTCAACATGAGGAAATTCTCAGTTTTTTTCTCTTGATATTTTTCAATGAATGAATATTGTAGTGAATTTGTTTAATGTTTTACTTCCGCAAACCCTGTCACGTAACGCCTCCGGTTACATCCCACATGACCAACTCTCCCATGAGTAATTGAATAACAATTTACAACAATATACAAATAAAAGACGATTTTTTGTTTCGCAATACTACGAGTATACGATGGTTCCGTACGGTCTTCATATATTTTCTAACTATTACATTTACGTTTAACAATATCTATTTTGAAATGATGCAGCTATTTTCCAAATTCTTTTTTTTTTAAATTTGTTACTTGTGAAGCGCCAACGGTTTCGCACTAATTTTATTGTGGCAATTTTTTTTAACATATCTTTTTTATCGCTAATAGTTAAAATTATATTAAAATCCGTTGGGTGATCTAGAAAATAGTTAGAAGAAAAACAGGGAGCGATTTTATTTTATAATATATGTAGATAATATAGAAGAATAGATAGATATAGATTTATACAATACGTATAGTAAACTATAATATTATAATAGATACATTAAAATGACACACCAGCTTCAGCTTAAGTACATCTAAGTTGGTAAATTAAGATTAAGGCTACTCATTGAGTTCCTAAGTGTGCATAATTATTTATATACATAACAAGCAAATTATTCAATAATTTATTCTCTTTTCAATAAGTAACACTATCAACTAGGTAATATGTAAGTAGTAGGTCTTTAAAAAAAAATTTCATTCCAATTTGCAGATTGAACAGACTTTGTAAATATGTTTACATAGGTAATGCAATGATTATAGGGCGGCGAAAATAGGTAGTCTGGAGACGGCAGCCGTCGCAGCTAGCGGCAACCCTGGTTTTCACAAATCAGTTTGACAGGTTATTCCCCTTTTCAGAAAAAGGTTAGTTTCTGATACACACCTAGTAGGTACTAGGTAAATACACACCAGTTTGACGAGGAAATTGGTTTATACTGAGGAACCCCAAATAAACTCTTAATTCAGGGTTCAATGTTGCAACTCAAATGTTTTATTCATCACTCCCAAAATGTTATTGTAATTTTTTTTTTGTTTAAAATACCCCGCGGCAATCGCGTGGCGATGTGTTTAGTTAAATAGCAGAGTTAATATTTGAAAATTAGCGCAATGTTGGGGGGTAATAAAAGAATTACGTGGGAATTATTGAACATTACAACTTTATTTGTTATTATTAACGCGCTTCTAAGTTTTAATGGCGACCCTCCTTCAGTATAAATTAAATTACATAGATCAATTTTCTTCAAAAACATTTATAAATTATTATTTTTTTTATTATAATTAATTACACTTATTAAAGCTTACGGTCAAACGTTTTACTCTAGTGGCCTGTAGGCCTTCAACGCCTTGTTACAGCATAATAATGCTTTCAGGGTGCTGCTGCTATGTTTGCAGAGGCACGATAGATAAGTTACGAGACAGTTGTTGGCCCTGCCAATTTCATATAAAAATAAGATCCAAATATCGCCTTTTCCCGTGAATTTTCTGTCTCATACAAACCTGTCCTGACAATTACGAATACAAAAAAAAAGCAAAATCGGTCGTGCCGTTTGAAAATAGACAAATTTAAAAGTTGATAGAAATACGTTTTACACTAACAATTTATTCAAAATCCATTAAAAAATAGCAATCGATAGTGGAAATAATTAAATATAAATATAACATTTAATAGAGCACAATAGGGATCCTCGGGGAATCTTAGAATAGCGTTAATATAGTAACCCCCCAATGCGAGCGGCCGGCCTCTCAGACCCCTGGACATCAAAACAAACACTACAGTCACGTGACTATTCAAGTTCGACAAATTGCTGCCGAAGTACGAAATATGTCAATTATAATTAATAGGGGCACAGATTATATTGGTATCGTATTGTCCAGATATGTTATAGTGGACGCTAACAAGAGAACTTGTATTGTTGTGCGCTTATAAGTGATTACAACAATTGTACGCAGACTTGTTTGTGTATTATGAAGACCAAGTGGAATTATTCGGTCATTATTTATTTATTTAGCTTGGGATACTATAAGGTAAATTGTATTATCAGAATTAGGGAATATATTCTTTTTAGTAGAAGAAATTGGTTTTTATAGGAGTCTACTGTCGCCTATAACACAAGCAACGCCACAGATGCTGCAATTGCGCTGTCGACCATAGTGCAATATAAAGTATAATAAAAAAAATACTATAATAAAATAAAAGGCTTAACCAAAGACCAAGCTTTTTATATTATTTTATTGTATAAGTTTGGCTTATCTTTGTCTGGCTGTGTCGAGTATATAAACTCTTTAGAGAATACTGTACACAAGACAATAATATATCATGTTCAGAAAAGATATTTTTTTGCCGACAGAAGTGGAATTCAAGTATGAAATATCATTTTGGGGCTGGTTGAATTTAGGGCAATGCCAGTAAAGAAACTCGATAATTTTGACATAATTAAATGACAATTAAGCGTAAAGTAAAAATTAGACGCAAATATTTATATAAATAAGTAAAAACAAAACATCTTAGTAATTATTAAAAATATTCTATTTTTACTGTTTATAAAATTAAAGTGTTTGAAATTTAAAAAACACATAAGTACCTATAATTTCCCCACTTTCAGTATTTTGAAATCGTAAAAAATACTGAAAAATTTTGTGTGCTTTTCATTCGTGCCTACAACAACGTAAGCTTCATTCAAGCTGTTATTGAATATGTATTCCACATTCTAATCAAATTACAATATGAACTATAACGCAACTGAACACTTAATGTCATATAACACTTAACCCTTAAACAGTCGAGTCGCTTCGGGACACTATTGTACTCAAAGACAATATTTGTCGAGGACACGTCCCTCTTAAAGGACCATCCATACAAACACGTGCCTAATAACATCGTGGGAATTGACGAAATACGATAATTTTACGATCACTTGAGTTTGACGTGTGATGTAGTCATCGTTGAATGATTTACGAGTACTTTAGATTCATTACTTGCTTTCAATTCTACACTCTTTTAATTTATAAATGACTAGCCATTGCACGCGATTTCATCCGCGTAACTTTATAAAATATAGCCTATGTTACTTCCTGGCAATATAGCTTTCTATAGGTGAAAGAAATTTTAAAATCGGCTCAGTAGTTTTTGAGTTTATTCATTACAAACATACAAAAATATAGCTAATCTATTTCTTAAACGTTGAAAAATAAAAAAATCAACACTTAACAAATGTATATGAGCAATAATTTATACGAAGTCAATTTTATGTGACTTCCTTAACTTAGAACATGTATTATTCACACTATTTACATTTTCTTACATCAAACAATACTTAAATAAGTTTAATTAACTTCTTAAAAAAAAATCATACATATATTTTTTATATTTTCAAATGATCCCTCGGAAACAGTGCTTTTTTCTGGATGAAAGGTACCCTTTACTTTTCTGTATCCCTGGCAACGTGTATGCAAAGTTTCACTATGATCGATTGAGTAGTTAAGGCGTGAAAGAGAAACCAATAAACAAATTCACTTTCGCATTTATCAATACTCGTTTATTTGAGCTTAGCATTACAAAACTTATCACAGAATAGACAAATCTTCCAAAAAGTGTATAGGACAGAACGGAACTCGTGCGATAATCGCAAACATAGCTGTTGCTTATCATGCTAGCTAGATAAGCACTTCTGCTTTGTATAATAGACAGTGTAATAATATAATATACCATCGGTATATATAGTTTTGCGTTATTTTTATATATAAATTTAGTTTACTCATTAGTATGGAAATATGTTGACATACTAATTATACTAGTCGTCTAGGTTTAAGTGTTCTGTGAATTGTTAATAATTTGCAGTGTTTAATAATAGGACGGAGTCCTTACATATGACACCAAGCAGAACATTCCAATTATCTCGACCACAGAAATACAACTATATTAACAGCAGCCCACAGGCCGTGTGCATACAATTCTGATACCTCCAGGCTGTGATCGAGAGATACTAATCCACGCCTGACGCGTTTATGCAAATAGCGTGTAGGGAAAGACTTCTCTGATACAAATTTTATGGAAGCGTCTTCTTTTTTAACATAATTTCTGTCCAAATTTACGTATTCCAGTTTGATGGTGATAATATATAGCCACGTGCAGATGAAGTAAAAGACATTTAAAGTTACACAAGAATTTGAAATTTAGATCAAATCACTTTGAGATTATATTTCCAAATTCTTGCGTGTTTAACACACATTGATCGATGACACACGATGAAGACAGTTAATAATTTAATAATAATTAATGTTAACAATAATACCATAGTGATTTAATGATTATTATTAATGTTTATTAATTCTTTTTTATGTAAATGCTGAACACAGTTATTTGAAATGAACACTTAATTTTTGTCTTATACTTACTTTGTAAATATTTTGTGTTATTACCGTATGTTCATTGTTATTGTGCCTAAGATAAATAAATTAATAAATATTATGTCTTGAGTGTAATGAGAGATATGATGGGCAAGCGTATAAATTTGTTCCTTCTAGTAACTTTTATATACTTGTATCCTATCTAACAGAAACTCGGGTCAATTTCTGAGTGAAGTTATCTCTAATATCAGAGGCTTATCTCGTGTTACATTCGGACTATTTACCCTATATCGAAGCAATGTTGCCAGAATAAGATTGCCTTATATATTTTACATACCAACAGTCGAGTGAATTCACTTCAATATTGGGTATTGAATATCATATAAGATATTGACACTGGGTTGGCTCTATCTAAATATGAACAGCTAAATTCAATGGTCACGAATTTCTTAAATACTACTTAATATAACATACATCAGATAGGTGTTTAATATATTTTTATGAACAAAAATATTTACAATACTCAAAAATAATACTCAAAGTCTTATGAAACAAAATTAAATGACTGCGAAACGCGTCACTATATAAAGCTAAATATTGCACAACTCATCGTTGTATAAAAACAAATTATATTTAAATAAGAATGCCCAGATGATATTCAGTTGTCATGAAACAACTTCACGAAGCAAAAAAAACAGTCGGTAGACTCACTATGCTCTTACTGAGTGCTTGACTTAAATTTAGCTATGATGGCAGCTATGGCTATATAATTATGTATATATAATAGTTCAAATCAGACGCCATGGCTAGGGCAAGCTAGGGTACCTTTCCCCAGAGAAAAAATACTGTCCCGGGGTGATCAAAAAATAAAAAAATGCTTTTAGAATAAAGCAGTGCGGACGAAGTTTCGGGCAAAAGGTATTTATTATTAACCTTAGGGCCTCTTTTACCATGTGTCAAGTAGGCTAACCGCCATTTAAATTCACCGGTAACCGGGAATGATAGAGATGATATACCTTTGTTTGTACAGTAAAAGTACCAAACATTAAAAAGAAAATAATAAAAAAAAATCGCCTATCGAAGGATGCAGTAAACCGAGTGCATAATTTAATAAAACATAAAATTATTTCTAAAAGTAACTAATCAACACTATATACTATATACTCATTATACTCATGTCTTTATAGAAAAAATATATGATATGATTTCAACGAAACTTATATGAACGAAATGTATCAGAATATACAATAATATATCTAATATTTGTTTTCAAGAGGAAGAAATACATATGTTTTTTTTTTTACAATATTCAACCCTTCCCCCACAGTAATTGCGAACGATAGTGAGTTGTAAAAATTTACAACTTTGCTTCCGCGAACGATACGTCTGCATCCATTGTGATGCTGATGCTGTTGCAATGTTCAATTCTGACAAATACGACGAAGGTTCTCAAACTTGGGAACCGATTAAACATTTTATTGTACTTATCTATACTTCTATATTAATATTATAAAGAGAGAAGATTTTTATTTTTATATAAGTATTTGTAATGAATAAACTCAAAAACTACTGGGCCGATTTTAAAAATTATTTCACCTATAGAAAGATACATTATCAGCGAGTAACATAGGCTATATTTTATAAAGTTACGCGGGCGAAGTCGAGTGCAACAGCTGAGTAGCATACAATAATTCTAAGGACCCTTATTAGCTATCTATAAAATTGGTCCCTTGGAGAGACGAGAGACGCATAATGAGATACTATATCTATAGTTCAATTACATAATGTACATAATATACAGGTGATAAGAAAAAAAAAGTATATTCTTTATTTTCCAGAATATTTGATGAAGAAATATAACTTCAATTCAAAAAAGCATAAGCATTAAAAATAATGTCACTCAAAGTTTAAGTAAAGTTTGAGATTTTTAGTCAACCGACACTGACTAAAAAGATAAAACAGTTTAAGCTCCGTTAACGGTATCGATAAAATGCAACTGATGCGGATTTTAACGAAGTCACAACCAACATCAGAAATTTTATGGTCTCTCGTGGCGCTAACAAAATCAAACTCGATCAACTTTTAACTGGATTTTATCAATTCTAAAAAAAATTCACGTGATTTTTATTTGATACCCAGGTAGATTTACAAAAAATGTGTCCATTCCACGCCTAATTTAAATATGTTAAATAAATTAAAATATTTAAAAACATTTTTTATTATTTACTTACTTATATAAGATCCATATTATCCATATTATAATAATAAAAAAAAAAATCTATATTATTTGTCAACACTATTTTTATTGTTTGTTTTAATTACAAGTAATCCCTAAATTAAAATAAATAACTTTCTAAATAATTGCGTATTGTGTATATTAAACTATTAATTTTGGAACCAATTCAATTCTAGACTACTTCGCTTGTGAATCTTATTTTAACTAACCTGATTGCCAACGTCCATACTACGTTGAATACACCGGTTCTCGTCCGATCACCGAAGTTAAGCAACGTCGGGCGCGGTCAGTACTTGGATGGGTGACCGCCTGGGAACACCGCGTGATGTTGGCTTTTTTAGTTTATCCTTTTTTTTAATGTTCATATTGCGTACGTATTAATCGTCACATTACTTTTTTATACCCCATCAAAAAATATTTGTCACTTTATCTATCGAGTGGTGTTAATAAATTTTGGATGTAGATGATTGAGATAATTATGTAGTAAAAGTATAAGTATACTGAATAAAGTAGATACTAAAAAAAAAAAAAACACTACAATAGAGCTTTAAAATAATGGCAGACAGACTGGTTTAACATATTGGATGAAGAGAAGGCATATCATCTACTGAATGTCACTTAAATTCGACAACCCTTTTAAGTTTTTCGGAAGCTATAGTTGTTATCGTAAAAGTTTACGAGTAACTTCCTACAGATTAATGTCGAGCCGACGCACGCACACTTATTGCAACTAAACAGTGATTTATTACAAATTATATCATTATTAGCTGCCTTTACAGAAATCGTTGTGTCTTCGATTAAAATATTTAATTTGTCAGCTGGGAACTTTGAATGGAATAAAGAAAAATGACGTTTGTACGTGTTTTCTGGCAATTTTTCAATGTTTTCTCCTCATAAGAACCTTCCCTGGACTTCATCGAATCTTTGATAAAACAGATTAGCCGAATTGATCCAGCCGTTGTCGAGTTTTGCGCTTAGCGACACCTTTTTAATTATATAGATAGACTAGCGACCTGTCCCCGGCTTCTCATAGCCGAACAGGTTCAGCCGTTTTGCGCTTAGCAACTCACTTTGAGATTAATTTTTATTTATATAGATTATTTGCCTACTTACATTTTTGTAACGTTTACATATTTAAATAAATTTCAATTCAGTACAAACTTTTTTATACTGCTTGTGTACCTTGACCTTATCCAACAGTGATAAACTGGTGATGTTTTCTAAACTAAAATCACATAAAAAAAGTTGTAATAAAAAGTTTTAAAGTTCTTAACTTGTATGGAACAATGTTAACAATAAAATTACTATGGGTAGAATTTATTGTTACCACGCATCGTTGACTTAAAAAAAAATGTAACACTACAAAAACGACCCAGTTACCCCACAAAATTGTGTCAAAATAGCACGTGCACCCTTTTAAATAAATAGTTTCAAACTTATTGAAGTGACTTATATTTGACCCCCTCAAGATTTTTTTGTATAAATTACTTTTAAATTATTTCCTACAAACGTGCCTGTCATTGTAGTTGTTAAGGAAATTCTATAATTATTATTATTATTACCTTAAATACAATTCACAACAAACACATTTACAAAATAATCCTAATATTATAAGAAACAAACTTAGGCTTCCATATATTTGTAAATGACTTGCTAAAACCATTAATTACTTCATAAATTATAATCCTATATAAGTATTTATTTCAAAATATAATATAAAATTTACATAATTAGCGCTAATTTAATTTAATTTTAAGTAATGTGAAGCTATTATTACAATAATATCTTCTCTGTGTGCCTTATCCAAGACGTTGGCGATCATTCTCGAAAAGGCCTCTATCACGCGCCACTCGGAATACAGCTTGACGGCTGTTACAATAATATACATATGTATAAATTTCACTAAGACACATTATGTGACTTAAAAATAATTGATAAACTTGGGTTGATAAGTTGGGTCTGAGTGTCGAAGGGCGTTACCTCTCAAGTAACGCGGGCCACAATTTACCGAATTTAAACCTCGTAATGTTAAATGGATTGAGTGCACATTCGACATGTGTACTCGTTTACAACTACTAATGGATTTGAAATTTATTATATCACCACCCACTTTAAAAATGAAACAGCGTTACGTTGTGCAGTTTTAAAATTATTTTAAGTTTTATTCGCAACCTTGTATTAAATCAAGTAAACCTTAGAAATTTTTTTTACTGGCGAATATTTTTAATCTTTTTTAATATTTATATGTGTAAAGGTCGCAGGCATGCTGAAGTTCAACGTGATGGTAGATAGGTCAGTAACGTCCTATAAGCAACTCAGAGGGGATCTCTTGTGTTATAAGTGTCAAGGATTATCAAGGACCGTCAGCCTGTCTGTCTACCTTAACATTGAAAAAAAAAAACATCTGTGGTTGATCTTTTTACATTTTTTTTTTTATTTTGTAGACTTTAATCAATCAGTTAACCCTGTGCCAAGTAAAAAAAAATGTTACTTAATCATGTTTCTGACACTAATATTGAATAAAAACCATTCGTCCTCGATAATCCGATAGACACTTCACCGTTTCTGCACACAATAATTTTGTTTATTCCCTTCGGTCACTCCAATTCGCCTAATATCCTTGCGTCAAAATTCGATTTACGGAAAAAAAAAATGTTTCTATTTCTCCCCTTCTATTCTACCGTAAAAAAACATTAGCGTTGTACCGAACTTAACCCCTTACTAGATTCAAAATAATGACATCGAAATCACATTTATCTTTCAGTCAATGGTTACGTTTTCGACGCTAACTATTGAAGCTTCGATTAATGTTTTCTCGATTGTTTTCTTAATCGATTGTTAGCGGTAAGACGATTACGGTCGGGTTGATTTTGTTCAATAGTTCTTAAAAATCGTCAATTAAATCGACCACACCCCTTGAATTTTTGTTAATTGTTAGAAATACAATAAATAAAAATGTTATTGATGATTTTAAGTTAAGTGAAAGTTATTTTTTAAATACAAAATATCTGTTACTCTTTTGTCGTTCTCTTGTATTATAATTCATAATTGTGTTTTGCAATGAAAGAAATAAATTAATGATAATTATGAACATCATCGGTGGGTTCAATGAAGTTCTACTATATTTAACAAATTTTGAATAAACTTAAGAACTCCTGGACCAATTTTGAAAATTCTCTTACCTATAGAAAGCTACATTATCAGCGAGTTACATAGGCTATATTTTATAAGGTTACGCGGGCAAAGTCGCGTGCAACAGCTAGTATTATATAAATAAAAATTAATAGCTCAATGTGTTGTTAAGCTCAAAACTCGACAAGGGCTGAACCGATTATTAAATAAAAAAAAATTCATAATTGAACACATTATTTTAAAAGGTAAAGAATTTTCAAGTTTTAAATTTATGGATGACGAAAAAATTGCAAGTTATTTTATTGACAGCCGAACCATTCGAAATCAAGGCTATTGTTGTAAAATTTATGACTTATAGAACTATATACACCCACATCTTAATGGTTGTTAGCTATAACGCATAAATATGTCAGTTTTCAGTGGCCAATACGAAATTTCGGAGGTTCTTTAAAATTGACCCCTTGTTAGCGTCGCCCCGGAACTAATTTTATCGCGTTTACACTTGAACCCTACAAGAATGCCCTTAAAATACATCGTCCGTGAATTCTGGGGTCATTTGTGTCCGGTCACACCTAATTTCTAAGTTAACAATTGTATTCCTACTTTAGAACAGAATTTAAAAATTAATGATTCAAAATTCAGAGAGGACACTTGTCTTTTTTTTTAATTGAACGTTCCAATGAATCGCTCCAATGTGAATCACTATTTAGGTATAAAAAAAATATGAAATAACTTTTACTTGGTAAATTAAAACTTTTCATGATAAAATACTTAATTGATCCAATGCAAAATTAAAATGAGTTTGTAACGGTGTAGGTACTTATTGTTATTTATTTTTATTTTCAAAACTTTTTTTAAATTTTTACTATTGCCAAGCTGCATGTTGTATAAGGTTACTTGAAATGAATTGCACATCTTTTTTTAATATTATACTCTATGATGATAATGTCCGAGCATACAACACAATATAACTAACTGTCCGTTAATGTTAATGTATAATGTTGTCACGGGTAAACTACAAATTAATGTTTACTATTGCAAATCTGACCACGTGTGGCTCATTTTGTGTCGTGATTAAGATATTTAAACATAAATAATTTAGGGATGATTTTTGAAGAATATTTTCATTGTTACATATTTTTCAATACAATTTTACTTTTCTATACAACACACTATCTATGAATCTATTTTCTATCAAGAGGAAAAACAGCTCTATCCTCAAACAGCTTGTGATTCGGACAAGACTATCCGCCAGCTGCTATCAAAGAGTTCTCGATTACTTTCCGCACACAGCCCGCAGAGAACCAGAAAACTTGGAGAAGCTGGTGGTGGTTGGAAGAGTGGATGGCAAGAGGTCTCGTGGCCGGTTTCCCGGCCGATGGACAGACCAAGTTGTGGCTCTTACAGGCCTTACAGTTGCGAAGGCTATGAGAAAGGGCTGAAGACAGGCTGCAATGGAAACAGCTGGTGGTCGATGCCACCAAGGCATTTCAGAGCGGCCACAACCTTTAGCAATGAAGAAGACAAGACACAAACTAACATGATTTTTAAAAAAAATCAGATAATAAGTGTTGCGTGTGGTCTAAAAGGTACCACAGCGTCAGCAGAAGCGGAAGGGTTAAGTAATTAAAACCAATTAATTAATTTGCATCGCAACCGCGATACTATCACTCTAAGCTGACGGTTACATGACATTTTTGACATGATGAGGGTTCTAATTTTTATCTGTGCTTCGCTTTTAATTGATGTCCTGGAGTAAAGTAAATATGAATCACATGATCTATTATAGTTAATTACAAGAATTAGCTTCATGCAACAGCGATATCAGTACAGTTAGTAGTAGTAGAGTAGTCCGAAGTTATAGTCCGAAGTCCGTTTAGGGTAGAATCCATGAAAATTTTATTAAAAATAATAAGTGACAATTCGAACCAGTGTCCGAATATCTTGTGTCCGAATCGTCAGCAAGCTCTTATTTCTTATCCTTCATTCACTGATAGAATATAAGCCCAAATTTTCATTATTTGTGTTTTTAATTTTTGTTAATATTTTATTATAAATGAGATTTTTCTATGGGAAACTGCAAAGGTTCGCAAGCTCTTTGCATCATTACACTCACATCGCTATGAATTTTACCTACTAAACCTACTTACTTAGTACCATACCATTCACATAGTTAATACTCAAGTTTTTTACAAGTTTAGTAATACAACTATTA
Organism: Synanthedon myopaeformis; assembly: GCA_944738685.1. NCBI lineage: Eukaryota > Metazoa > Arthropoda > Insecta > Lepidoptera > Sesiidae > Synanthedon > Synanthedon myopaeformis. The sequence continues at coordinate 7,125,238 of OX122932.1, read as the reverse complement.
GTATTACTAATTTGCACGAAAATTGCATATAGTTTAGTAGTTAGCCATGCCAATTAATTCCAGTTAAGTAACTTGCATTCCTTGGCGTTGCTTGCATTGAACAGAAACACATAATCGCATAATAATCCATTTTTTGTTATTAATCGAGGGCAGCCAAATAAAGCAAATAATAGCCAACCAGTAATTACTAGAGCTATTAGTAAAAATCGAACCAAAATCCGTAAGGCGATTTCAAAATTACGAAAACTCGCACTTGCTTACAATGCGAATTATGCTTGTTAAAATTAACTAAACTTAAAAGAATAAACATTTATCGCAATGTGCTTAATGGTTGAAACGTAACAGTTCATCAGACGATATTATTAGCAGACATGTTTAATCAATGTTCTACAATGAGAGTGGAAAACAATTTCTTTGTCTAAAGTGATCAATAGATATTTTTAATATAAATAAACTATATTTTAGGAACATCCCGCGTTTAGTCCCTTGCGAGTCGTAAATGTTTACGATCGGGTCTCGCGGCTGTGTGAACGCGTCCTTATGACGCCTAGTATGGTGTCAACGAGCCCTTAGGTTTAGATGCACCAAGAGAATTGGAACATGATTCTAGATAAATATTAAAGAGTTACATTTCTCCATTACTTACTTAATATATAATTACATTTCATTATTACCCTTTCCTCCTCCCGATCTCTTCTTTGGAGATGTTACAAACATTGAAAGATCCCTCGGGAACCTAACATTTTTTTTCTATCCTTTATCCTATATGTTAATCCAGGTAATAAACTATCTGTGTGCTAAATTTCATCCAAATCCGTTCACCCGTTTTTGCATAACATCGAAAATATTTCCTTGTTTTACTTTAACTTTACAAACTTCCTTATAACATCTCATAAGGACATACGTAGGATGACATGACATAGGACATAGGACTCATAACATGACATAGGATAAGGTTCGAGTGAAAATCAGATTTTTAATTTTTTTGTTAAATTTTTTGCCCCTTATTTTTTCTTTTTGCACAGAAATAATAAGCCCTTAAGGTTGACATTTTTGCCATAAGCTTTGCTTGTGAATCGACTGCAGCCATCTACCATCTAGTGATCTGCCGAATCGTTAAAAATGTATATTCGAGGATACGGATACGGATATTTGGTGCCAAGATCCGCGGATACGGATACGGATATGGATCTTAACTTTCTTACTCAATCAGTGTCGGTGCGCAAGACCTTGAAACGATAGCTGACGCTCGCACTTGACGCTTGCATTATAAAGGTGCCAAATGTTTGATTTTATGAAATAATAAATTAAATAGCTACCTAATCTCCTATATATAGAATTTAATCTATTTATTAAAAATTAATAAAGTAAAAGATCCGTAAAAAGATCCGCCAAAAAGTAACGGATTCGGATACAGATACAGATCTTTCTTCTCCCTCGGGTATCCGCGGATACGGATACGGATACGGTTATCCGGCACATCACTACTACCATCAATAAAAGTTTTCAACCTGTCTTTCAACAGCTTGACTTATAGGAAGAGTTAAGCGATACAAATCACACATTTTAAATTGTCACTCAGTATACCCACAACTTTTAACATTGGCGGACATATCCCGTCTTCAATATTGCCACTTATTGTATTTTGTATTATTTACCCACTTTTACGATCTGTATCGTTCATATTTTTGAGTGAGTCCAAACTACTTAAACTTTTATGTTCCCGCTTTCCACGTCAATAATGCCCGTGAATTTTATTGCGGCCGTAAAATATATTTTTCTATTTAATTGGATCGGATGTGCTCATTGCTTTATTAATGTTTTTTTTTAATACAAAACAGCAGACAACACAGACGGTGGGTCAGGTGTACACATGTATCAATAAAGAATAATATTTATACTACAAAACTTATTTGGCAGTTACTGACAGACTGTTAGCTAGTTTCAAGGTAGTTAAACTCAAAACCCATACAAATTGTATACGCCTCTAAAGTATTTTTAATACAGGAATCCGCTAAAATCCAGTTTATATATAACTGGCTGTTGCACGCGACTTCGCCCGCGTAACATTATAAAATATAGCCTGTGTTACTCGCTGATAAAGTAGCTTTCTATAGGTGAAAGAATTTTCAAAATTGATCCAGTAGTTTTTGAGTTTATTCATTACAAACATACTAAAATACAAATCTTCTCTCTTTATAATATTAGCATAGAAAAAGGATCTTGTGTGTTGATATGTGTTACTTACTTAATTCGGTAAATATCTCCAGAAATCGTCCAACAATACAATATAAACAGTTCATGTGAATCTTTAAATAGTTTTCATGACACAATTTATCAGTAGCAATTCTACATCATTAAAGCGTTATATGTTTTGACAATCCATTAAGTTTCGATTTCAAAGGGACTCGACACTTCACAATCGATCGATTGACTGCTATTGACATTGACAGTTACATTTTACAGTTGATGTCCTTTTCATAATGTCAACTGTCGAATACTATTGCGTTTGACGTTAATGGTTGTAAAAATGTTTGTCTCATCCGCAAATAATACGATATTACTTTTGTGTCAAAATTAATGGATGCTTTGAAAGATTTTTTCTTCTTAATTGTAAGTCGTTGAGGTAATCCATTTAAATAGAAGACATAAAGGAATGTATTAATATTTATTTATTTTTCTCTTTTTTTTACAATAAAAATAGGTACAGTAAGAAAGCTTATTTATAGTTAACATTAATTTGACCAGTATATATTTTGTCATACTCGTACCTACATTCATTCCCTGACCCATTTTGATTGCCATTATAACTTCCATATTAGTAGTTATAATTATTATTGTTATTATTCAAATAGGTATTTATTTACTTTCTTAGATTTAAATTTTTTATTATATAAATAAAAAATTATAAATATTATAATAAACTTAAACCTAGAGTGCCTCAAGTAGCGGGGCAAAGCCCAAGCTTCCGGTGGTTAGGGCCTTCTGTATCTGTCCTTTAACCTCCCTCTAGTGAGAGCCTCTTGAGGTGTTGGTCGAGGCTCTTCGCTATGAGATCGTTTACCGATAAATTACTATCGGGACAATGATGGTCGAATCGACATCCCACATGGCCGTCATTATTATTATTATTATTATTTTATTTTGGCATGTTTTAGTTATTGTTTTAAAATACTAAAGATAATTAATATCAGCTAATAGATTCATCATCATCACAGTACATAAATCTCATTTTATTCGTACAATCAATCTCATTTATATACTATATGTATTTCAATTCATGACGAGAATGACCACTGGTCAATACTGCGCTATAACTTTACGTAGAAATTTATTTACTTGCATTAGTTTGTGAACTTGTGATAATCCGCGTTCACACAAAATGTGCGCTAAGTTTATTATTGCTAAATAGATATGGTACGGTGACCGGCGCCAAATGAGATTACTGGCCCCTGGATTTCTGTCAACAGGATTCGTTATAATATGGATTTTGTTGATAAACTTATTTCAATTTAGAATATACCTAATTTAACAATTAATAAAATATGCTTAAATGGGCAGGTTAGATATTTGTTTCTGTTTTATGTGTATTAGTAAGTTCCGCCCGTTCCACCTATGCCTACTAAATATCCCTAATAGGGATAAGTGGATTTTTTTTACACTTATCCCTACCTTGTTCAGTATACGGTGGTGTACTGTGGATATAGGCTTCTTCTGACCGGTCGTATATCCAGCATAGGACGTAGGACATCTGGAAGAGGCCTATGTCCACGAGTGGATGACCTATTTCTGAGTTGATAATGATGATGTTGTACGGATTACATTTAAAATGTTATCACAATAGCCATATTAAAACTAATCATGAAATGAATAACAAACACGTAATTAAAATCAAGCAAAATATTAAGCATCATAAAAATACGGAGGTTTTTCGTAATATACTTACTAACATTGATATAATAATATTGGCGAAAATATATCGACATAGTTAGTTTTCGTTCCCACAATCATTAGCACACAACAGGATAAACACTTTGACCGTTACGTAAATCGGATTATTGACCGATGGTCAATTTTTATTAAAAGGGTTGTTTCCCAAATCGTGATGTTTTCGCTTGATTCGTTTCACTGGACACTGGACAAAGTAAGTTAGTTATACAGTCGTGAGAAAAGCTTAACTAATAAAAACTTATATATATCTCCGTTGATATTCATTGTCCACTGATGGTCATGAATGAGTTTCATAGTGTCCAGTAAGTTTAATTATAGCATATACGTTGAATGAGAATGAGTTAAATTCATTAAAATTCCAAATAAGATAGCTAACAAAGTAAACTTTGTTTAAATTTGCTTCTAAAAATGGAATATGCTTCTAAAACCTTTAATGGAAACAAAATTCTAATTAAGTTGGTTATTAATTGGTTTATTCTTTCCCAACTTATCAATATATAAAATAATTTCAAAGATTGAACTACACAGTTTTTTTATTGATTTATTGATAACATTATAAAACTTGTCAATAGCTACTAAATAATAACATTGGTTCAGAAACAAATAGACTAGAACAAAATTCAAAATAACGCCATCAAGGAACAAAATACTACTTTGCCCCTTGTAACCTTGCAAAGATATATTATTTCGATGCTTGTAACACGAATAACTACGTATTTATAAATATATATTTAAGTTTTAATTACTAATGGGTTATTTTATATTACTGTATAATTTCAATAATAAATATGATTCCAAATTAGAATCTAAAAGAAATAAGGTTTCATTATGTCTTATCATTATTACACAGTATAAATGACACAACAAATAAACATCTTTTTTTCCTATTGAAAGTTACAATAAGTATGATAGGATGTCGCTATAATATTTTCCCATTTCGTGTCTCCGTTCGAGAGTGTTTATTTCATTGAGGACAGTAACATCTCCTAAATAATTCTTAGATAACCGTAGCTCGGGTATCGCCAACAATAACGCTTCAACGATAAAAGCAGAAGGTGGAAACCTTGAGCAGTGGGACGGGAAAGAAAATTGTGGACATGCCGCCCTCTTTAAAGAAACGTAATAGGGTTGCATAAAGCAAAGCAGTCTGTGACAATTTTATGAATCTTAACGCGCGTTTGATACTGAAAACAAACTCTTTTACAAAATACTATTCTACTATTTCTCTTATATACACGGTTTCATTATATAAAATACACGTTTTCATTTGGTTATCATAATAAACATAATTTTAAGCTGAATAGCGACATGCAACTTTATTTCTTTCTTTTTATGTAACGGTCGCATGGCAGGCAGGCTGACGGTCCACTTGATGGTAGGTAGCTTTCGCTAAAACATCACTTCTGTTAATAGTCGATTAACAGAAGTGATGTTTTAGCGAAATACTCACTCACCTAAATAGCACATATGCTGTAAAAAAAAATCTGGAGATATCTACAAATTTATTCACATAAATGTGTATATAATTTTAGAGGATTTTAATTCGATTTAATATCAATAACATTTAATATCAATATTTCTACAGAAAATATAACATTATTAGTAAATGCCACTTTTCCAAATATATAATCTGGTTTCTAAGATAAAGAAACAAAGAAAACTGTTTTCGTGTATCCACATTATTCTTATGTTTATTTTTCTTAAAAGGAAAACGTTCATCGAAATGCTAAGGAAATATTGGATAGAGATTAGGCCATATACTTTTATTGGGTTTTCCACTATATTTATTTAACGTTTTCTTCCGTGACTGTACGGGAAAACTGTAAGGGAACTTATCTGCCACTTGTGTATAAATCTCTTTGTTTGTTAACACACTTTTTTCCGTGAGGTTACTCTTAGGGGAGACCTTTTTAAGTTATTGCACAAATAACTGAAGAGTATTTCTAGCGTGATAACGTCCGGTTTTCGCTGAATTTATTGCTTTGGCACATTTATTCTTTTTATTCATGAAAACATCTTAATATTCTTTGAATAAACACTCATTTATATAGCTTTTTTTTTTAAGCTTAAAGACTGCATTTCATGATTTACTGATGCAATTACCTTTGATATTTCGTCTGATTAAATATTTACTTGATATAAATCAAGTAGAGTCAGTTGAAGACATGATGATGTCTATATCTCTTCACTGTTGGACATGGGCCTTTTACAAGGCTTGCCACCATACACTGTCCTCTGCCTTTCTCTTCCAGCTGCTTCCTGCAACGCCTTTAGTTTGTCCACCTGACCACATGGCGTCCCACGCTATGTCTTCTAATTCGTGGTTTCGAGAACTTGTCTACACATCGGTTATCCGCTCTGAGACAGATGTGACCTGCGTTTGACTTAATTCCACCGACAACTTTAATTCCACCGAGCATAGCCGGTTCATAGCTCACTGAGAGACTTTGAACTTGTGAACCAGTCACACCGTAAGAGACCAAGTAAGTATTATCATAATTATTTTCTTTAAGATTATTTTTCTTATGCACATATGGACCCAGAGGCGCAGAGCGGTTATGTAGTGAATTGTATTATCGCCAAATGGACCTACGGGTCCAAACGGTTATGGTCTAAATAACGGACCGGTCAGAATAGTGACCACGTAATATTGCTCGAGTCAAATCCAGTCTTCCATTTCATAGAGTAACACACAAAAATCTCATGTGAACCTTTTGAGAACGTCTGTTGATGAAATTATATACTTTTTAGTATCATAGAAGGTGATTTACGATAATGATTTTGAATAACATTTCCAATATTTCTCATGGTTTGCAACTGAATGCAGCAAGCGCTCAATTTGAAACAACAATATTGGCGCGGGGACGGAAGTGGCGCGGCCGGCCGCAGTGATCTTGCAACGTCGTAAAATTTTACGATAACGCCACACGCACGTGTAATGTCACTTCGTACGTCCCTCAAACTGTGACAGTGATGGCGAATCATATTTATTATGTCCGATTATTTATGTGATGCCCTCTCCCGTTTGTTGAACATCGACATGCCTATTAATAGACAATTTTTAGAAAATAAATTTGGTTTTTTTATGTATATTTCTGCAGTCCACTTGAGTGGCGTTAGTGGAATTGCATTGACATCATCAAAAAAGGTGACTGGCTTCAATGCAATAACTGGCTGAAATTTGGTTCTACGCAGTAAAGAATATTTTAACTCTGACTTCTCTGACTCCCTGTACAATAGAATGAGACTATGACCAGCTTTAGCTATAACAATCCAAGACTGCAATAATCCAATTTGAGCGAGTGTGTCGCAAAATTGAACCCCATATTCGAATGAAGTGACGTCTAATGGGTTAAGCCTAGTAACTGCGGCGAATAATTTGATTATGAGACAATTCCACCGTGAAATGTGCTCACTGAATGCACATTGAAACGTAACGTGCGCGTGTTAATGGATATTGCTATTACGTTGTGGATAACTAATACTTTTAGGAAGAAACAACAAAGAATTCCTTCGTGTCTATAATTCCATAGATCAGAGGTACTTATGTAGACAGATGACGGTCTTTATGGTATGTGCCTGTGAACAAAGTTAACAGTCAAAAATAGTCAAAAATTTATATAATAATAAAATAATGTTATTATCACTACGAAGTCTTATAAAAATAAACACAAGTATTAAATATAGAAGATGATTCCAGTCGTTCACAGTAACTTTTCATTTAACAACCATTTCACGAGCCCATTGGTGTAAAATATTATTAGCTTATTTTGTTAACTGTACTTTAAACTTTTTAAGTTTTTGGGACAAACCAGGAATCGAATATAATGTGGTACAAAATATCGGGACGAATCTATTGTCGTATTTTTCAGCTGATTCATAATATCATACAAAAACATGTTTATTAAGATTGCATATCAAGATCGCACTGCATACTAAATATTCATAGGATATATTTTTTTTTTATGAAAAATCACATTTACACTAACCCAGGTGATTAGGTGATAATATCATGACAACTCGCACGAGTTGCGTTACCAGAACTAATTTGCATGACCACTGATAAATAATTATTAACATATGTCGACTTCGTGTTCAATAGTTTTGTTTTACATTAGTCATTTTGTTAAAAATTATCTTTTATAATTTTTCTATGCATGTACCTAATTTTAGGGAAATCTTATTTTTAACTACATTATTGTAAATTTTGTAACATATATGACTGTCATTACAGCCGTAAGACGTCCACTGCAGGACATAGGCCTTGCCCAAAATTTTCCAATAGGACCGCGGTCAAAAGCAGCCTGGATATAAATAAATGTAAAAATATAATTTTTATGATTCTTTAGGCCTATTTGTATATAATCTATAATATATATTAAAAAATAATAATAATAAAAAAAATTAAAAAAAAATATCATCGACCCGCGGCCCTTATTACGCGCTCACGCAGTAACTACTTAACAGATTATTATGAAATACTGCATACACTTTGTCAGAGATACAGAAAAAGACATACCTTTCACCCAGAAAAAAATATACTAAAAATAAAAAATCAACGCCTGACAAAAATAAATGTATATAAGCAATAAAGATTGTACAAATGTTTTCACATGTAAGAAATATAGGCGCGTAGTCGTAGACAAAAGCTAGTATAATGATTTAATATTTTTCCCAGTAATGAAATACATACATAAATGCAAAAAAAAAAAAAAAAAATTTAAGCAAATAAAAGATATTTAAGTATTAAATCATCCTTCAAAGACTAAAGCTTTTCCAACCTAATTACGGCTTTGTAAATAAGAATAAAAAGGCGGAAAAAATAATTTTCTAGCTCGCAGGGGCGTCAAATTGCAGTAATAATGTTTTTTCCCTAACAAAATGATCCGAGCCAGAGATAAAACATTTCACGCAAATTGGGGGATATTTTTGGGGCCAATCACAAGTTGAGTGTCAATGTGTCAGTGACAAACACGTAATTAATTGTGTTATTCTTATCGTTTCATTCCATCTTACATTTGTGTTTATTGGTATTATTTTTGATTTAACTTAATTACAAAGCGCTTCTCCTTTGAACATTTTGTAAATTTGTCTATGAATGCATAATTTCAATGTAGTCTTTAATTTTATGTTTTTTTTTTTAATATAGAATTATTTGTAGTTTTGTTTGAGTTATTTTTTTTATTTTCTTTTTTGTGTTAATTGTGTGCTTCAGTGAAAAAAAAAAGTTGTTTCTTATTCTTTATCAATATCATTAATTACTATAAAATATGCAAGCATTATAGCGTTTGTGACGATTTGAAATATATTTTATTTATTTTTCCTCTCCGGTTTTAAATTTATTTTTTCTTAAAACAAATAAACTAAACAATTTATTAATTGTTGTTAAAGAGACAAATTACAATAATGACCGAGACAGAATATGAAATAAAAGCGTGTTTGGTAAACAATGAAACACAATAAAAAGGAGTTACGACCTGACCGGTGGCGACATCTGGCCGCCTTGATTCGTATTTACGTAACGTTTCGCGAGCTAATGAAATTGTCAGAGGTTTACAACCCGCAGGACGCAGTTACTAGACAGTGATTAATTTTATCACTGTCATGGGAAACCGTGGAATGTACTTAATGTAATAAGTAGTTCTTAGACTTTAGACTCTTAGTATTCTTAGATATAGTTGCCATCTACTATCAAGTAACCACAGCTTGTCTGTCACACTTTAACATAAAATATACGTTTTATTATTTATTGTAATTTTTAGATTCATTTAAATATTTTAATAATTCAAATGTAATGCTATAACATCTTTAAATAGGATATGTTTAACCTATTAGATAATGCTATGTTCTGATGCCTCATAAATAAAAAAAAAATCTATTTTAAAATAAATTAATATGAACTAAAATAATAGGTATATAAAGTTGTTTTTTTTTTCTGTCGTATTATCTATTGAAAAAAAATACATGTGCATAATCTAAGACGCATTAAAGAACTCGAGTACTGTTGAGAATTGAGATCGAGCGTTCGAGTGTTTTTAAGTATGCGGGCGATCTGTGTGTATAATATTGGAGTGACTTTTTGTTGTCTTTTCATAATATGTTGTTTAAAAGAGTTAAGAAGTCAATAATGTAAAAACTGAAAATTAAAAAACATTTTTTAAACTTAGGCCATGAGCACAAAATTAATTTGTGTTGCAATTATTTTATGGCGTACAAGTCAATTATGAAAATAGTTTGTATTCTTATGCGAAAATCTTTTTGGCAGTATAGTTTGAGTTCGGTAGTTAAAACCCATTCTCTTCTAAACATATCGTTACAGAAGAGTAATTACGCATAAATAATAACATAGTCATGTGATTTTTAGTTTCAGATTGTGATTAAGAGATCTATCAAGTGCGTTGCCGACTGTAGTAGGATTAAGAATAAGGAATTGGGAAGGGAAGTATTAAGGATAAGGAACACAACAGCACTGTTATTTCACGGTGGTTTTCTGTAAGGGGAAGGTTACTGCTGCCAGACGGCCTGCTCAAATGTATGCGAATAACATCTTTCCCTGCCACTACTTTTAAATCCAGAACAGAGCCAACTTTGAAAATTTCATTTCCAAAGTTGAACCAGTGTTTTCATTTGAACCTATCGGGAATCAAACCCTGGTATGCCTTAAAACAGCAATCTAACCACTCATCAAATTGGTTCGTCTAATTCAGAAATAATTCAAGACAATCCGTAATTGAACAAAACCCAGACGAAATGAATTATTATATTTTAATATATAGTTATCGACTTTCAAGGCAGCTCTTTAAATATTATAAGTTTACTTACTAAATAAAAATGAGCATATTTCAAGTCAAGGCTCATAATCCTTTGTACGTAATTGTTGTTTTGCAATTAGTCGCTGGTGACATAAAACAAGGTATGGCTCGTAAAAACGCTGCAACGTTTGTTTTGGAGCCTCGAGGGAATTGTTAATGCTAAGAAAGGGTTTATGGCTATTTTGTATGATGGAATAAAGATGTTTTATGAAATAATTTGATTAAAGTTCATCGACACGCAATATTCAAATAATGCTATGTTTTAGTTTGATTCAAATAAATGTAATATAGTTAAACATATTTCCGCTGACTATGATGGATCTATGCATTCTGTTCAGCAATACTGTTGCACAGTCAAGGAATACCTGAAACTAAGTCCTCTACCTTCCTGGAATGAACTGGAACGTCATAGAAGTAATTATTCTCAATCATTATAATTTCGGTCTTTTTTTAGTAATTAAGATTGTTCTTTTTGTGAAATTGTAATAAGAAGTTTATTTGTTTGTTAATTAAAACCAAAAGTGTCGTTTTGGTTCGATCAAAATATCCCCAAAATCACTAAAATCCTTATAGCGATTATGTTATTGGATTTTACCGTCCTTCAGGAAAAAAGGTCCTTATGGGAGTTCCATTAGGAAGCTTAAAAAAAGCGATCAAAGTAACACCGATCGTAGTTTAACCTCAAGCCAATAGATCGTAGTTTAAGATCCAGCCTTTTGTTTAATTTTTTATCTTATTTTTATGTATATTTAAACGATATTTTGTGTTGATGTTCTAAATTTTTATTTATTTTTTACGCCAATAATTAAAAAAGTAGAGCTATTTTAATATAAAAAGTGATTAGAGTAACTCTATTCCATCAGTATACATAAAATATAGCCAATATCTATCCGGTACTATGTAGCTTTCAAATAGTGAAAGAAATTTTGAGATAGCTGCTCTGTGATTTCGAAAATTATCAATTACATATTCACAAAATTTAAAAAATCTAATGATGAAATATAATTATTATTCTTCATATTCATAGTTCTTCATGTTGATCTATTTTACTTCCCTGTATTTTCTTTCTAAATCAACCTCTTACTTAAAACGTACTCTTGATCTTATATCTATTGGATAAATAAAATTTATTTCACGTATCTAAGTATTACTCGAGACAGTGGAATGCATATGTGTTATAATAAGAGCTGTCTTATTTGTTCTATCGATGGGATAAGGCACTGTTCATATTTTGCTTTCATTTTCTATGTTTGTTTCTGATACAGCATTCAATACAAGTGGATTTATATTATTCTTTGATATGAAGTATTGTTACTGCTCTCGTGGAATCAATTTTTCCTCAGAGTAATGTAATAATTTAATAGATAAATATATCAAAGACGAAACCCATGAAGATATGCAGACGAAACAATTAAGAAGAGAAAAGTATTTTAAAAAATGTTTAGACATTGTAATGGCCATATGTTTTATGTTTATTGAAAATCAAACACATGAGACATAATTATAACAATTAATTTATATATAAGAAGAGAAAAGTGATTTTAATAATATTATAATGAGTGCTATTCGTTTATTGAAAATAAAACACACATCTAAAGGTAAATTCAAATATGACAAATAATAATATTTTTTTTAAATCTGAAAAGTTTTTAACAATGTTTTAAATATTTCTACTATATAAACGCTATCAATTTAGAAAAAGAGTAAGTTAGTTACAGCATCGATTCATTGACTAAAATCAATGTGAAACTTTATAAATAAACAATAACAATAGAGGAATACAATCAACAACTTTCTATCGACAGTAATGTCTACAATAATGTCAAATAAATTTTAAAATTAACACACAGGACATATATTTAGAAAAATGTGAACTGCAGAAAAAGGGTTGGTACGCACAATCGGAATAACTCTGATTCAATTTGTAATATAAATCTCCAGATATGAAATTTAAAAAAGGGTTGGTTGGCACAACACCAATGTCTCTAAAACCCTATAGACACATTGTCGATACGTATACAATGGGATCGACATTAATTTGACATACCATTAAAAATATTGCTTCAAAAAATCGACAGGCAACGTATTCATGCGGAAGACGCTGCAGATGGCAACCCTTGATGTGACCAAATGATGTAATAAAATAACAATTTATGATCGAAAGCGACAACCCTAATGAATTAATTAAAAGAAATAAGTAAAAATTTGCATAAGTAGACACGTCTTCCGGTATTGATTGATCGAACGTCGTAAAATGTTGGCTTGTAAAAATTTCTTTCAAAAAGTTTAATGACTCGGTAATGTTTGGCGAATTTTTTTGCATAATACGAAACGGTGCGCGATGACACGAGCTTTTTTGTAAATTATGATAATGAAGGTAAACAAAAATTTGTAACGGTTGATTTGTTAATAGAACACGATTTGCATAATCATTGCAATGAAAGGAAAGCTGTTGATGACAAAAGGGATGATTTTTACTATTTTTTTGATGGATCGATCGTAAAAACTAAATGGCGAACATTAAAATTTGTAATGACTCTATTTTAGCGTTAAACATCTGCGGTTCTTTGCGATTAATTTAAATCTCAAATTGAAAAAAAAAAAAAAAAAAACTTAAAATACATTCTCACGGTAACAATCAATCAGAGACATTTTCTCAAAGGGTTAAAATCATGTTAAAATCTAAGTGACGCGTTTAAAAATCGCTTCAAAATTCGTCGCGGTTGGTGCGACAACAATTTCAAGTTGCGTCAATTTGACTGACATCTGATGTGTGTAAATAATTGAAACTCGTGCGAAAATTGCATTTGGACTTTGATGTTTGATTGTAACTTTTAAATTAAAAATGGCATTACTAATTACAATACAAATAACCAATTTCGTAGCTTTAGAATTTTTTTTTTCTTAAATAAATTATTTAACTCGTTAAATCTATTACTCGTTAGATTTTATTCTCACAAGTTAAACTCTCTAATGCTAATCTATGATTTGTTTGACTTTACGAAAAGAAAAGAGACAGAAGAATTAACGAAGGATATAATACTACTGTTGATGAAGTAGGTAGATGAAGAAACTTACTGCTATTCTTTTAAATGTAAAAACAGATATAATGTTACCACATACAAAATTTCAAATCAAATTAACAATGCTATGACCATGTGATGATTTGTTACTTTTAGAAATAATTTTATGTTTTATTAAATTGTGCACTCGGTTTACTGCATCCTTCAATAGGCTACTTTTTTTAATTATTTTCATTTTAATGTTTGGGACTTTTACCGTATAAACAAAGTTATATCAGCTCCATCATTCCCGGTGACCGGTGTCTTTAAATGGCGGTTAGCCTATTTGACACTTTACTCAGAGATGGTGAAAGAGACTCTAAATGCAATAAATTATTTTTACTTATAGACTGGAAAGAAGATCTAACTAATAATTGTCAAAAGGTAACCATAGGAAACCGCGAATAGAATGATGGAGTTATTGTTACTTTTCTGGAACCTTTTAGCATCAGAAATTTATATTTTGTATAAAAACTACAGGGAAGAAATTCAATTTCCAATATTGTTGGTTTCTATTTAAAATAGCGACTTCCTAAAAGAATTACACAAAATCTATTTCCGTATTTATTAAACGAAGTACGTTTCGCCCTAAATCAAACGAACACTTGAACACAAGTGCCGTAGAACTGTTGGGAGTGTCATTTTGAATTTGCATACAATTTCAATAGTACACCATGAGTTATGGGACATAGACGAAGACGTATGGGGGATAGCTCAAGTGTGAGGACGATATGAAGGTGTATTCAACTTAGAATTGATTTGATTCAAATGCCACTTCAATCTATTGAGTAGTTTCGAATTTAAAGCCGTTTAAACGATCAATGTGAATAATTTTCAAGAACATAGTTCTTCTGATTGAAAGGTATTTTTACAAGTAGGAGAGGTATTTTTATCATTCGTTTTTCTTAGAAAAATTCGCACACAGTCTTTAAGTCTATCTATTGTAGACTTTTTGTTTTATAATCTACTAACACGCTGCCACCGTCTTCGCATGGATTTTTTTCTACAAATTATATATAAACCTTTCTCCTTTAACGCAATTTCCAGTAGTACTTGTATGTACTGTACTTACTATTATGGTATTCCGTGGCATTAGTAAAAAACGCATTAAAACCCTTCGCGTAGTTTAAAATTTTAAAAATTTTATTTAAGAAGTTAGATACAAAGTATGTCGATGCTGTGAAGTCTTTAAAGAAATTACCTAATGTATAATTCTTGTGGAGCTTGGTTGTTCGACATCAATTAAATAAGTTAGATTTATATAGTGTCAATTAGATGATTTTTACACAAAAAATTTAACTCTTTTTTACTGCACTAAACACCTAAAATGTTAAGTTCTAAAACAATCGCGTCCACTTATGCATACATTACTGATTCACAAAGAGTACCCGCGTCAGGAACG
The DNA here is from genome assembly GCA_944738685.1 of Synanthedon myopaeformis. Taxonomy (NCBI): domain Eukaryota; kingdom Metazoa; phylum Arthropoda; class Insecta; order Lepidoptera; family Sesiidae; genus Synanthedon; species Synanthedon myopaeformis. The sequence continues at coordinate 7,110,011 of OX122932.1, read as the reverse complement.
TTTGCAAACCCGACCTTTTCAACCTCAATATTATGTTTGAATACACCCTTTCACACGTCGCTTAGAGGATTGAAGTTAGGATGTGTTCACATACATAGAAATATGGCATCCAGCAGATTCATAGGATTACTATACCGTTACCATACCTGTGGTCTTATCAGCCAGTGACGATATCAAATCAAAGACTGACACCTCATATCAAAATTCTCTAAGAATGAAAATTGTAGTTTCAAAATAGATAAAAACAATCTTTGTTAGTGTAACTCCTAAATATAAGCTAATGTAAATAATTTATTTTAAGGACGGCGGCGCATATGAAAATTCTTTTGATGTTGCTTGTGTCCTTAGGCGACGATAAGATGGTATCCACCTACCATGGACCACCCTTTATAACATAAAAAAAAATCTTTTTTCATACATTTTCATATACCTTTAAGGAGTTTGTGGAGAACACCTCCGTCAGTTTCTTTACAAACTTCTTATAAACTATCAAACCCACTAAACGGATTTTAATACGGTTTTTACTAAGGGAAAGGGTGGTAAACGAGAAAAGTTTGAGTCGCTAAAAGTCGCTAGTATGTTTATAAACACATTATAAATTTATTAAAGTCATATACTCGATGAGTAGGCAATTACGTATTTAAAAAAATATATTAATAATAAGTTTGTTTTAGTGTCCCCTTTAGTAACGTGTGCTATTTTGACGGATATCCGCATAATGGTCTATCTATATAGGTATGTAAGGTCTTGAATATATATGGATTTAGTTAGACGATGCCTTAATATTGTAAGCAAAAGCTTGTGAACATAGCTTTACCAGCAGGGTGTGAAATGTCGAAACCAATGTCACACACTTGAAACACTCACGGAGTTTTAGATTTGCCTTTTTGGAAGTTGTCCAAATAATAATGGTCATTTGGTCATAGCACCAAGTATAATTTCATGTTTAATAAATTGTACGTTTAGTTGTAACTCTGATACTAAAGTAATTCCTAACTTTAGTATCAGAGTTATTATACAGATTATTATTAACGTTGCTGTGATTATAGGCGACTATAGATATCTAGCAGAAAATGGACTGTGTTGAAACATTTACATAAACAAAATTCATGAAAGAGTTCATAATATTATTTGTTTTAAACATTGTTCGCAAGCATTAATGATCATAGTTTATAAGTCGCAAATTAATTGGCACCAGGAAAGGGTTGCAGTAATCTCAACTGCCTTGCTACCAGTAATTATTGTGATAGGGATTTCGTTCTCCCATAGGACCTTAGTCGATACCAGTATACAGAAAGCAGAGAAGTAAGTGTGGTTAATAATAATATTTCCAAAATAAAAAAGCAACTTATCTGATTAATAAGCCATCTAAATTTACATTTAAATTAGATTTAGATAAATTTTTTCAGGATCCTCAAATTTCAGTAATATTTAAAATAATCTTAAATATTGCATTTAATTATCACATACTAATCCTCTCTTTCAAGACAATATACTACTCAATTACCACTAGTAGAAATAAATTGTGAGTGCATTGTATAATATTTTCCAAATGTTATATAAAACTATCATTGAATAGTTATAGTACACAGAAATGAAAACAGGAGACAAACATAATATCTTACATTACAACATTTGCCAATACTACTTCCGTCAACTTTGCAATCAATTTCTTTCAATCAATTTGTTACTTTACATACTGTTGAATAATTATACTGTGAATAATGGACTCTGTACACGCATGTTTTAATTAGTTTCGGATTAAAGTTGCGAACCGTTCGCCAGATGATGATTAATTGGTTGAGAAGTTCAGAGACGCGTTGGATTTCGGTACTATTAGTTTCTGAGTTATGTGCCATTCGTAACACTACTGATGGTGTAATCCTTCCGCTAATTGTTCCTTATTTGGAACTCCTTTATCCCATGGTTAAAACTAATACTGTAATAACCGTATGAACACATATTAGATAATAGTTACGGTATGAGTTTTAAGAACTTCACTGTAGTTCTGAAGAAAAATCACGTCTTTTATGGTATGCGGAACAACTTTTCTAAAGAAAATGTCTTACTGTAAACCAATGACCCGCACCTGGCTTCGCACGGTTGCAAGTGAAAGCCTTATCAAAATATAGATATATAGACAGCACTAAAATATGTAGAAACCTTTTGTAGTGGAGCCTGCTTGTAGAACAATATCCATTAAAATAATTGTTAGTCTATTATTGGTAATATTTAATTAACAATCAAATGCATTATATTACACGCCACTCGGATTACTGATCCGTCAATTAGGTGCAGCGGGATCTGTTACTGACAATCCTCTTTAGCTAGAATATAATGGTAATTAATTCACTAATTAACAAACTTTGGTTTAAGTCGTATTTAAACATGATTAGGGTGGAAAGTACTGTTCCAAATTTATATTTTATACGAAATTCTATAAGCCACTTTTATTAATTTTATATTAATATTTAAATAAAGAGGGATTTCGTTGTATGGGTAAAATATAACAATATTACTTCAAGTAAAAATAGTAAAATGCACCGTTCGTCGATACAACTATCGGAACAATGATTGTCGAATCGACATATCACATTGCAGACATCTCGTGAGCCAAGTCTAACGAGTATGAATGAATTTAGAAGTCTAGCAGTCTTGTAGAATGTGTGAGGTTCTGTCAATTCATAATATCGTTTGATGACACGTTTGGTCTAGTGGTTAGTAACCCTAGCTGTTAACCAAACGGTCGCGGGTTCGAATCCCGCTAGGGGCGAATGTTTATGTGTTAACATTTTACCTTTGCACCTGAGTCATGGATGTTTTGTATTTATAATATTTAAGTATTTACAAAAAAAAAGTAATCTATGTAATATATCAACTGTCTGGTATCAAGCATTAGTTGCTTAGTGTGGAACTAGATGGTGCTGTGTGGAATGTGTGAAGATATTTATTTATTATTTATTTATTTATCGTGTGCTGGGTTATGGTCTATCTATACCCTCTAGAACAGCAGTGGTACATGTTGTGTAGAGGCCGTTACAAATAAAAAGCAATAACATATAGGTAAGTGATGAATAAAATTGTAATTACAGCCTAAATATAAATATCTAGCTGTTGCACTCGACTTTGCACGCTTAACATTATAATATATAGCCTATATTACTCGCTGATAATGTAGCTTTCTACAGGTGAACGAATTTTCAAAATCGATACAGGAGTTTTTACGTGAGAGTAACAAATATACCAATCTTCTCTCTTTATAATATTACTAGCTGGTTCTCGCGACTTAGTCCGCGTTAAAAATACAAAAAAGCAATATAACGCTTGACATCGTGTTGCTATAGCACTTTGGTCAGGCGTTAGTTTTTTATATCCCTCGGGAATACATCCAAACATACTTTCGCATTTATAATATTAAAAATATAAATATAAATAAATATACTAGTACGGATAAGTATTATAAGTAATAAGTATAGATATGGATTAGAAGGCATTAGTAACAATAATTGTGATTATTTAAAACAAATACTACGACGAGCAGAAAACATTTTCAACTCACATCCATTAAATAAAATCTTTAATTGATTCATATGGTCTCGTCTTGTAGTTTTCTTATCCTGACTTATTTTCCCACTTTACATTCGCGTTTCACATTATTATGAAATGTCCAAAAATACAAGGAACTTGTTCAAACTGAAACGGGTTCCGTGTAACATAAACCAGCGTGAGATATATAAAGTTTATTCACTAAATATTCTCAAGAGAGTCCTCTAGCTTGGAGCGAATATAAAGGTGATGTTATCCCTACTATAAGTTCTCGAAAATAAAAATTGTAAACAACAAACATTGTTATGTATGTATGTATGTATTTATATGTATATATAGTTAAACATTCCGAGGAAATATTGTTTTATTCTCATTAAAATATAGTGACAGCCAAGTAAATGAAACTTTTAGCTATTTCCTTGATACAGATTCGAATTATGTACTTCTAATCACGTAAGATTAGAAATGGCGAACATTAAGTTTTACTTTAGAAAATAAAATGGCTAAAAAATTTGCTTGCTTGAGAAAACACATGACAAATTGTAAAATTTCATTATAATTTAAATAGATTTTGAAAATGTCGTTGTTTATTTTATTATTTTAGCCCTACTTTTGTATTGTTTACAGTTTACACTATTTTACTCCATTTTACTAGTAAACGCAATATTTAATTGTTCTGCCCTTAATTTTCAATTGATAAGGAATTAAAACATATTTTTTTTAATTTTCAGTATATAAATTTTTTACAAGTAAAATAACAGGACTAGAATAACAACAGTTTTAAAGCGAATAAAAGCCGTTTTCCAAATCTTATCTAACAAGCGATGTGATTGTCGTTACATATTTTTAGTAACTGTTGTGTCTTTCTAATATGCCAATATCTCGTTACTCTACCGGCAAGAAAGTGATACAAGGCATACTTCTCAAAAAAGCCTCAATATTTTCATTATAATACAATATTAAAGTTGTCTGGTTTTGTTCTTAAATGTGTCCAATAAAATATTTTTGGAAAATCTCAATAGTTTTTTATTATTTTTAAAATGAGTTAGTCGTTGCGACAAATACCAATCGTAGGGGAATCAAATGCAACGCTATTATCATATGTCCCGGAGCGCTAGTACAAACACAACGTTCGTCTTTTTAGCACATTTGTCTAAATGATAGTTGTATTTCTTCGTTGTCGTATGTATTTCCTGCTGAAAGCAGAAAAAGAAGTGAGTTATATTAAAGAATTGGCCATTTACTACCATCCTTCTTGAAAATAGGGCTGCATCTTTCAGCACTTTTAGGTACTTTCTTTGGGAACAATTCATATTAATATTATAAATAAGAAAGTTTGTAAGGATGCAAGGCTGTTTGTTAGTATTTTAGGAGTATCTATTATTCATTCTTCAAAAACTACTGAACGGATATTAATGAAACCTTACAATAATATAGTTTATACTTAAGTATAACCAGGGGTTGGCGTTGGCTCTCACGGCTTAGTTACTTAAACGACCATAATGAAATTTTGCATACTCATTTTCAAGTATATAGAAAAAGAAAAGATAGAAAAAGACCCAGAAAAAATTATCCGAGGGTTCAGCCAAACATTTTTTTACAAATTATCAAAATTATAATACGTTTGAAATTAAAAAAAAAAAAAATTCAAATTAAGTATTTCTCATTCAAACTCTTCAACCCTATAAATATGTAAATGAGTAAAAGAAAATATACTACATGAAATTACGAACGCAAATAAAAATGTCTGGTTCAAAATCCTTTGGCGGCGATAAATCATAAATCATTTTCGTGACATGAACCAACTCCGTGAACACCTATTGTAACCTTTACATGATGTATTGCCTCGAAAGATTGCATTAGATATTGGCATGATGGTATTTAAGCTTATTTGGTTTTTTGGATGTTAGTTCATTGTGATAGAAACACCATAAAAGTAAACAGTCTGTTCTCTAATGATTATTCTTTTTTTTTATTAAAGATGGGTTTGGTTTTAGCCAGCATCTAGCCGTATAGCGAAGATGAGGCCTACGATGGAGATCACCCAGAAGATGCCTTTTCCAGAACATTTGGGTTAAATGAGTTCGAAAATACAGTTCCAAATCTTGGCAGTGCGCATTATAAAGGATGTTTTAAAGCGCTTGGTCCAAAAAAGAAGGATTTCGACAAGATAGGGATGGTAACCCTGAATGTCCGATGGAAGAAAGGAGAAGGCGGTATGAGCTCATACAGCTCTTGAGAACACTCTCCGAAGTACATCTTACAAAAGACATGACATGCGATTTTGCGTCTATGTAACAGTCTCTGCATCTTAGTTTTTAAAAGGATACTGCCGCCAATGCATGAAACAAAGTCGTTAGGGGGACCTCAGACCTTTTTTATATACATTGATATGCTTTTCACTAATGGAAAGAAATATAAATTAGCAAAAATTATATGTATAATATTACATGCATGCGAAACCTGTCAGTTGTTCTAAATGTAAAATATTCTTTATTTCATAGGAGAAATTTCGGTCATTTACTGCGACTTGGGAATGAAAAATTTATGAAATACTTTTAATCCGGCAAGAAGGTTCGTAATTTCTACTATAAATTTGTTATACAAACACTGAAATAGCTGAAATATTATATTCCTGAAGTAGTCTTATACTCAGCAGATTTTAATTGCTAACGTAATAGGTTCGTCTCAATTACAGCATTATATTCGAAAAATTCCCATAATAATAAATAGATTTTAGTACAGTTATAAACATAATTTCTCATAAACAGTAACGCAACATAATTAACGCACGACTCAACTGTAGGGTGACCACCATTCAATCAACATTCGGACATAATCATAAAGTGTACGGCACGCGTTGTCATATAAATACGCGTTGTGCCCAGGGTTGTCTCGCTTGTTAAATGTATTGTTTTACTGTTAGTATTTTTCGAACAGAAAAAATCATAAATTTAAGTTTTAATTCACGAACATAAGAGAAATCCAGCTTTCATTGTAATAAAACATATTTAATATACTTTAGAGAAAAAAAATCATTATTTTTTATCCAAATCACCAAGTAAATTAAGTATTTATTACAAAGTAAATACTTACAAATTAAGCAGTAGCAGTGGGGGCAGGGCACACTGCGTGCCGCAATCATTAAGACCCTCCGGCGGCAGTAACCACCCCCTTTACAGAATACCACCGTGAAATAACAACATTGCTGTTGTGTTTTGGTGAGTGACCTTAACATAAAAAAAAAAAACATATGTTTTTATTTCTATTAGTCTATCAGTCTTACGAGATGTGTTTGTTATCACTTGGCATATGTACCTAATTTGGTTATATTGGTTTACTAACAATATTAGTAACATTATACTAACAATGTACACATTTCTTATAGTTCACAAAACTTTTTAGTTGAGTAGTTGACAACCCTATTCATTTCAATATACGGAATAAGCGTTCGGATGTACGGAACCGCTTGGACGTTTATTGCGGGGATATGAGTTTGATGCGAGACGGACAAGGATAATTGTTGAGGGTAAATTTTGATATTTTTTGTAGTGAGTGATAGGATGAATCACATCGATTTTTGTACTGGCAAATAAAAAGATGTATTAAAATTACACAACAAATTTTTAGTAGGTAGTTAAAATATGTAGTTATTTCATGCTACTTAAACATGTGCTTATCTATCTATCTATCTATATAAATAAAAAATGAATCGATAAATGTGTTGCTAAGTGCAAAATTCGAGAACGGCTTGACCAATTCAGACTAATTTTTCAGTGGAAAAATTGAACAAATTGTATAAAAGTAACATTTGAAAAATACAATAGGAAAGCGTGAATGAAAGCAAAAATATCGTCTAATAATAAATGTCAACAGGAATAATGACGTCACGATTTGCGCGCGCTTCCGAAATATTTTACGGATGCACCCGTACTGATCGTAAAATGTTTACGACCGCTGCGAAAAGAACCCTATTTTATTAATGGCTTACAGTTTTAATAATGTATTTAGTATATTCATTATAACTAGTTCTCTTTATCTATGTTATTCGCTTTGATACAACAGATTTTGATTGCCGGAACCCTTTAAAATTCATCATTATTTCTCTGGTAATGGGAATAGTATAGAAACAGCAGCTAGCAATAATCTAGTAGGAAGAATGTCTACAGATATGGCAGAAGTAATTTGCAATCGGTCAGCCTGTCTTACGGCATTAATTATCCCCTTATAAAATATCACCGTGAAATAACAGCATATGTGCTGTTTGAGTGAGTAATAAGGAAAACCAGAGCTCATTTTACTATACCTTATTAATTCATTACCACGTTCAGCAGCACATGAGGTATTGTTTATTTTATAGGGAACGGTAGCCATTTAACATCAAGTGGATAGTCAAACGATATGACGATCTTTACATAAAAATAAATAATGCACTGTATCATAGTCAGACGTTTACAGTATGCGAGTGACAGCGCTAAATGACTTAACAACGATGTTAAATACTAACAGATGAATTTGTTTTATTGTCTTTGCCACAGAAAACTTAATTTCTTTAATTATATCATTTTTAGTAATTTTCAAATCCAATTCTGTAATGTTTCTTTGTTTGGTAGAATGAAGGGTTTTTGAAATAAATTGAAACTTACATAGTATCATATCAGATAGTGTTACTGGATTGGATTAATATATAAGTAATATTATTATCAAAGGAAACAGAAATATGTAGCTCTCAAGAAAACCCTCTAATTTGAACTATATTAAAATATTGAAGCTTTCCAATGAATGACCGAACCCTTTGATAACACATAACTTAATTAAAGCACACCTACGGTGACCACACCGCACGTCCTTACAGAGAATTATCTGAAATTCCATGTTCTACAATGGGGTTCGGTAATGACAGACAGTACTTAATTAACGTACATACAAACAAACTACGTCCGGCTATATCAATTCTTTGCTTAATTAAACCTATTTCGTAATGATGGTATTCAAATTTGGTCGCAAATCAAAGTGCCCGTATCTTCACGCTATGGGAAACTGGAGCGGCCAGTGAATAGAGATGATTATTATTTGGGGTCATTTGTTTTGGACAAAAGCGAGCTGGACTGAGTGCACCCTTTTGTTGATGGTTTCGAATGGAATAGAGTTGCCTACAGTATATACTTTTTATTTTATTTTTTGTTATAATAAGGTTGTATAATATTGTTTTAGAAGGTGAACTAATGATCTACTTAATGGTAGTGACTCAAGTAATACCAGGGAATATACATGTGCACTGTGCACTGCTAACTCTGTAAGGATTTATATCTGATCCAGTTCCGGTCAAATCCAGTCAATAGGTATTTTAAGATAATTTTAAGAAATAAAAAATAATCTAATTGGAATTAAATAGTTTTTAATTGCTACCTAATCACCTATATATAGAATTTCATTTATGAATTAAAAATTAATAAGGTAAAAGATACGTAAAAAGATCCGCCAAAAAGTAACGGATACGGATACGGATAATTATCTTTTTTCTCCCTCGGATATCCGCGGAACGGATACGAATATCCGGCACATCGCTATGTTATGTTATGTGGTTAGAAGTTTAGAATTTTTTCATAGGTAACACTATGTTAGGTGTTTAGAATTTTTTCTTAATGATAGATACGGCAGTTTGTTTTTAATTATGGATAATTTGTAGAAACGGTTTTATTTTATTATTTTATATAGATTCAATATACGGAAACTTGTTGGTGTCAAATTAATCTGTCATTTAGTTATTAAGTAAATTTTTGTATAAATATCACTGTAAGTTTTCCTTGAAAATAAATAAATATCATCAAGAAAAAATTCTAAACACCCACTTTTTTCTAACCTCACACAAACAAATAATGCTGACTACTTCACTTATCCGCTGGTACAAATACCAAAAAACTCATTCGCGAAAGTTGCTTGATGGAGTGGACAGTTTTTTCCTGTTTTGCAATTGATCGTCGCCGTTGAGCAATTAAGGGGACGTGTGCCCGCCGCATATTTTAAATATTTCTTTTATTATGCAGATTAACGTATTGACTGCGCCTTATTTCACTGGACCCTCGAAAGTGCCAACATTATTTTACTATCGTTGAAAACAATTCACATCTCTTCTTCATGCACCACCACATTTTGGTGGGCGCAAAAGTAATTTTGTACAAATAGAACGCATTAAAAGTTTCGCTAAAAATATTCGTAGTAAAACATCAGATAAATATGAACCGTATGCCGTGCAGTTAAGGATGGTGTTAGATGTAAATAAAATTAGGTTGTTTGTTGTTTTCGAGATGTCTCATCATCGGTGGGTTCCGTTCGGAAAAAGGGGTGTGAGAGTCGGCCGATATTATTGTTTTGTGTCATTCAGATCACGTTTTTTTTTAATGGACATCCGACTATAGGGGCAAATTGTTGAGTGACCAACGTTACCGAAAATTTAACGTGAGAGAGATGAGTATCTCATTTAAATTTTCCCAATAATGAGGCTATAAAATAATTAAAATTGTCGTTTAAATATTTTAGGTTTTTTTTCTATGTTTTAAAATAACTTTCGATATTATGAGACATACGAGTAGCTACGATGTATTGATCCAATGAATTTCATTTAGACTAAAATTATTATGAACACAATTATTTGTGGCAGGTGTTTGGGCACCCCGTCAGCAGTTCTTTAATTGAGTTTTAACTCCAGCAGTAAGTAACCATTGCCAGCAGAATAGATTTAAAATTGGAAAGTTTTTCTTAAATACTCTGTAAAATATGAAGAAATAAAACAAGTCGATTAAAACTTTAGTACAGAACTTAAGTTAATTACTAAGCTTAAATTAATTTAGTTGTCGCTGAAAATATTTATTACTGTGACACGAAAGGTTTTTTTGTTCCAGTATTTCTTTTCTCAGAAATTAGAATCTTTTGAATATATCTGCCTTTTTTAAATATTGTATAGATATTATTAACCATATTTTTATCTAAGTTTTAATTTTACTCTAAGAAATGAAAATGACGCTTTTCTGTTAAGTCCTCGCCTTAAAATTACTTTACATAAACACATAACGTACATTCATAAATTATTTCTTCCATATTCCTACAGGTTTTTCAGTAATTTAATTAAAATAAATTCTATGTACTTGAGCATAAGGTTCATATTTATTTATAAAGAGTCGCCAGCGCCAGCGTGACCAGGTGTGGTAACGTACGGTGTGTGCTACGGGACCGGGTGTATAAGATTATGACTCATGTCTTTAAGGTCAATTGGCACGTGGTCACCTTCGTGCTATCAATGACCTTTAAAGGGTGAGTTTTTGTTGAAGATGGGGTGGAACTAAAGGAGTAACAATTGTATGATAATTCGTAATTTCTTTTTTTATTATTATATTTGTCGCCAAATCTTCAATCGGCGGTAAGTATGCGGCGTATAGTACATACGTATGGTACATAGGCAGCGGTATAAGTATTTTAAGTTTGCTAACTAAAATGGCATTTTCTCGTCGAAGTAATCTGTCTTGACAAGGTCTGTAAAACATTATTTTTTATAAAATCCTTACATTATAATCTTAAAAAAAAACTTGATTGATATAAGTACATATTATTTATTTGTGTGCTAAAATCTGTTCCATAATTTTCACATTGTTTGGGTATAATAAAAATCCAAACATCTCTTAATATGTAATTATGTTTTTGTCATAATTGACAAAAATCTAAAGTTGGCATCTTCGCACATTTCGTAACTAACAAAAATCGTGTGAGTTGACAACTAAACCGAACTATCAGCTTACCAGTCTACTTTTACATAAAAAAAAACCGTTAAACATTTCCATTTAAAAATGTCAGAAAAAAAAAAACAATTATTAAATAAAGCGTGCAATACAGTAGACATTACCGTACTGCAAACATCTGTCCCGTAACCTTTAATCGCTTTGACCACGTGCCTGACCAGTGGCCACACCTTGAGCGGACATTTCTTAACGCTATAATATTGTGGGGTTGCTAATTACTGGCGGTCACGTCAATGCACATTTTTTGCAAAAAAAAAATGTATGAAGGAAAAAACAACGTGTCATACCTTTAATGTAACGTATAATCATAGAACACGTTAATGATTGAAAACAAACGATATAATTAATTTTCAAATTTCAAATGAAAAAAATATATAATTTCATACTTTGATACGCTTGGTATTTGTATACTACGATTAGAATTAGGAATTAGCTTACTGTTATGAAACGAGAATAATGATTTTTATATTTATTTGTATTGGAAGCTCAATAAGTATTGAATTTTAAAAAAGATAAGGGCCTCATACCCTCTGATTATTTTAAAAGGTGTCGTCACTATTAATTCAGATGACGAGGTGACTCCTCAAGGGGATACCGGACGGGGAAATGAGGACCGAAGTCGGGTACCGCCGCAGGATGGGAAATCCACACACAAACCACATTATGTATCTTCATTAATTTTAAACAGTGTTATTTACGATTTCATTAATAAATTTCATGAATTAATAAAATAATTATACTACAGGTATGGAACCAGCTCCGGCTTCCCGCAGATGCAAATTTTTCTAAAAATTATATAAGTAAGTATTAGGTACACAACCTCGTACATTCCTCGTTTGTCACTCTCTCCATTAGGGAAAACTGTATCAATATCCGTTGGGTAGTTTAGAAGAAGTTAGCGGAGAAACAGACAGAAGCGGAGAGCGACTTTATTTTACAATAAATAAAAAAACGACGAACGCATGATGAACCGTTCGCTTGTCGCGTATTGCAGATTAACCTATTAAAATGTTTCCATAATGTTTCCAATAAAAAAAATCCAGCTCTAATGTCACAATAATGTTTTGTGTACATTTAGCGTTTACTGTGGTATTGCATATTCCATTTAATTAACTTCGTGAATGTATGAGCAGATGCGCAAACTAATAGCATAGTGACTGGCGATTTATGCGGAACTCTATAAGTATGTGTTTGCTAGAATAAAAATTAATGTACTTATAAGGCGTGGTATCCCTAAATTCAATTTTTTTTTATATGATCGGCAGGCAGACCAATGGTCCAAGTGGTAACGCAAATGCGTTGGCTGTCGACTTTGTTAGATAAAGGATAAGGATTTTTTTATCGTTTTGTTGTTATAGGAAAGAATTATCACTTTTAAAGAACCAGTGCTTGTTCACACTAACGATAATATTTAATTACTACGAAGCCATAAATTTTAAGACTCATCATCAGCCCACAATTAGTCTTTTTATCCCCTGACGCCGGACGCAAAAGAGGGTTGATGTTATAAGTTTGATCTGTGTACCTGTTTGTCTGTGTATCTAATGTACTGTGGCATCATAGCGCCCAAACGGACGGACCTATTTTATCCGGGTTTCAAACAAGAAAGCTGACATGATCGCGATAGTTCTTAGCTATTACCTATGTTATTTATAAAGATCTGTTTAAGCTTAGCTCATTTTCTAGTTGACGAAGGGATCTCACTAACTTCTACAGGTTCGATTGATTTTAAATTTGGTGATATTTCTATGACATGGTAGAACATTGATCTGTTGCTGCAGCATCAAGTAGTCTGCGGAATATCCAACTCCTCAGCAACTTACAGCAGATATAGCGTACTTGGTCTCATTAGAATGATCTAAATAGTCGGTGGTAAGTTTATGATTTATAATTATAGCTCGCGACATTAGAAAGAGACGTTTCGCCAGCGTCCATGTCTTAGCTTCGTATGTCAGTGGCAAATGTAGATACTTTATAGACCTTCGTCTTAAGGGATTGGGGTAATGGCGACGATAAGATATGGTAAAGTTCTTAGACTATTTAGTATTCTTAGTATTTAATTAAATGAGTTATTAAATGTTAAATAATAAATTGATAATAAATTCTAAATTATTAATTGAGTTCTTAATTATATAGAAAGAAAAAAGAAGAAAACGATTTGCAAAAATTCAATGAATGTTTTGAAACTTTGACAAATATATAATTCGTCACCAAAACGTTAGATTACATTTCGGATCTCGTTGGAAAATAACGAAATTTTCACGCAATCAGCAATTGTCTGTCGGTCGCAATTTACGCTCCGTGGATTAGTCCCCCCTCATGCAGCCAGATTTCAAATTAAATCCATCCCACGAAATTGTGACAAACGCTATCCGTCATCCAACCCCTCATTTGCATGAGAAAAACTGTTGAAGAACAACTATTTATCAAATGGCAAGAGGACTTCCGGCCGCCATGACAGTAGGCGCGACGCATTTCCGCACGCCATCTTTGATTGTGTCTATTTGCGAGATATCCCACGCTTTACTAGAAACGTCTACAAAAATGTAAGTTAAATTTGATTTACAAAATGATATAACTAATGTTTATCAATTGAAATTGCAAACTTGTAACAATAATAGAATGAGAGACTCTTTATTTCATTCTAGTTTTTGTCCACAAAGTGCGAACATCTTTTTTAGGTAATTTTTCATCTATAATAATTAAATCTTTCTCGGTTTAATATATTTGTCAAGTATTATCCGATGTTCCCTCAGGAACAGTACCTACTTTTTTCTGGATGAAAAGATTTTTGTTCATTACATACCTGTTTGTTAAGTAACAAGTTAAATTATTCATTTAAAATTTTAGCCAATATAACTCAGGAAATAAAATACTAAATACATATTTATCAACGTTCAATGAAACTTTATTAAAAGCAAAATAGATGCGACATCTTTTTTTAATTTATATTTTTTATGGGTATCTTTTGATTAATTTTACTTAATACTTTTAATTTTAAAGTCAAGCTCCATCCATATTCTATAGATGCGCGCAATATAAGAACCGTCTCGTTGTGTCTCTCTGATTGAGGAGTGATCTCTATTTAGATAATTTAGTGGCTCCCTCTAGGTGAAATATCTGTAACGTTTTGTACGGAATTCGGCTGATTGCCGCTGATATCATTATCTTAATGTTCGCCCGTTCTGTTACAAACTTGTTTACGAAGACTGCTTTAAATAATGATAATAATATTATGTATTATATAATGATAATAATTTATGCGCGTTACAAATTTTTGCTCATGTGTTTTTATACCACATATTCCTTTAAATATAAAATACTAGCGACACGCCCCCGGCTTCGCACAGATACATTTTTTTGCAAATTACATACACAAATTTTCTTCGTTTATCGCTCTTGTTGTTAAAATCCGTATCAATATCCGTTAGGTTAGGTTTAGAAGTAGTACGTATAAGACTTTATTAATTATGTTTGGAGTATACGTATGGTAGTTTAGTAATTCTTAGATTATGTAAATAAATATTACAAAAAATATTTGGCAAAAAAGCCAAAATCACGCGGTGTTCCCAGGCGGTCACCCATCCAAGTACTGACCGCGCCCGACGTTGCTTAACTTCGGTGATCGGACGAGAACCGGTGTATTCAACGTAGTATGGACGTTGGCGACAGATAGTGTTAAAATAACCTTCAGTATCTTCGGAATTTGAACTAATTACATAATTTGTTGAAATGTTTGTTATTGTTGTTATTATTGTATAATTTGTTATAAGAAACTGATACTTTCACCTGTGCTTTCACGAACATTTCTGCAGGATACTAGAAAAAGAATAATATTATTATTTTTTACTAGGAATTTTTTCACATTTAAAATTAAGTATAATATTATAACTATTGTAATATCTGTTACGTGCTATCTATTCGATATATATTAGCTATTGAATAGATACTACGTAATAAATCCTTTTAAGATAGTTGGTGCGGGCGGTTTCGCCTGCCTGGAATATTTAGGCTATGTCTATCCTGAAATTGTTTTCTATGAGTGAATTTTTTTTAAATCGGATGAGTAGTTTTGAAGATTACCTAGATAATAATGATATGATAGAAAGTAGGTAAAATATTAGGTATTTAGTTTCTTTATTAGCTTAATTCTTAATTAGGTATACTTATAAAATATTTTTTCCTCACTGCCTATCAACGCCCTGTGCCCTGTAATAATATTATGAGCTAAGAAAGGATTTTTGAAAAATTCAACTCAAATAAATAATACAATTTGTAACTTTGTCCGCGTGTAATTAGAATTATTGTTATAATGTTAACATGTACATACTAGTATTATTTAGAAAAAATATTTTGTGTATAATAATTTTATAGGCAAAATAATATAACTTTATGAACTTATAGTCGAATTTCGAAGACAGCTTACAAGCCTTCGATAGCTCAGTTGGTAGAGCGGTGGACTGTAGTGTGATTTCCAAAGACATCCATAGGTCGCTGGTTCAAATCCGGCTCGAAGGAAGTAGTGTAATAATATGTACACAACTTTTTTACAATTTACATTTTTTTTTTAATATAAGTAATTTTATTTATTGAAATTATGTTTAATTTAATAAATGTAAATGACATTTTTATCATTTTATTGATTTAAGTTGTGCTCAAATTTTACATCAAATTTTTTATCTATGAATTATCTATGAATATTTTCTCTTAGATAGGTCTTCAATCTTCATATATACCTAACCGTTTCATGTGAAAATACATTTTAATTAGCTTCCAGACTTGATAATTGATAAAAACTGTTGAAGGCAATCAAATTAGCTCTAAAATTCAATTTTACCATTGCATTACGAAGAATTCTAACATTTTAACCCTTAACCGCAGGCGAGTCCTTAGAAGCGTGTTGAATCAATTACTCTTCAGACGGTACCCACCCTATTGTGTAACGATGTCTTGGTTCCAAATACAAATTCATTTAAAAAGCGAAGCTCCCTTGTCAATTATATTTTATTATAGTACCTGCACTCAGTTTCATTTTTCTTAGTTTATTAAAAAATCTCGTTTTCTACTAACTGATTATAACACACGAATAACTTAATTTCTAACAATGTTCATATTTTATATAAAAATTATCTTCGACATTTTGTCTGTCGTATTTTTATAAAACATCTTAAATTGGCTAAATTTTGTTAATACCTTATGTATATATATAACGTCAATCAAACAATAAATAAAATTAATGCGTTTGACGAAATAGGTATGTATCATTTACAATGACCAAAACCTCAACAAAGAAATATAATATTTTTTTTAGTTTGCTTACTTAATTAAAAAAAAATTAATTAATAAAATAAATAGGTAGGTAGGTACATCCCAAAATGGAAACAGAGACTAGAGTAATCTCATTCTCATCTTCAGAATCTAACCAATTATACGCAAATGAAGATAACCCTTTCGATTGCTTTGTAAAAGTTTTTAATTGCTGTTAAATCGAAAAGGGATCACACAAAAAACGGCTTACTCCATTGTTGGAATTCGGTTGCCATTAATCTATGTGGGTGGGTACAATTTCATGCCATCACTTTTGTTGACGGATTTCACTTGATCTTTTTGGTTCAGTTGGTATTTCATTAAGTTCGAAATTTTAAGGGACAAATAGAATATTTTTATATTCCCATTATTTTTGTTCCTTTTGTTGCTTTGCAAACAAATTTAATAATCCTGGAACGTAGGTATAAAAACATTATTAGAAATTTAAGTATAGTACGGTTTATATATTAGTATATATCATAGATAAAATAAGTATTTTATCGATGGCATTATTAATAGTTTTAAGAACACCATTAATAAGATCAATAGAAACTAGTACCTAGTAGTAATTAGTAGGGCATGGTAGTTCTGTATTAGGCACTCGACTTAGTACGCGGTGTAGGTACTTAGTTTTCTGAATATATCACCGAAACACAACATTTTTCCAGGATAAAAGTATACTATATGTTAGTCTAGGCGATACACTATCTGTTTGCCAAATTTCGTGATTGTAATATGTTCGGCGTGATTATAATACATGCGTGAACATCCAATATTATAAAAGTGATAGTTTGTAATTAGGATTTGAATAAATTGAGAAGCGGAAGCAGTAACCACACCCTTACAGAAGATAACATTGAAATAACAGCTCGTTTGCTGTTGTTTCAGTAAGTAAGTAAGACAGAGTAAGTAGTAAGTAAGATAAGATCATAAATAAAATACAAATAAGTAAGACAGAATAAGTAAGTAACCATTTTTGCTATCCCGTCCTAATCTAAGTCTAAGACTATAAAAGTCTGCTACGCATTTGAATAAAACCATTGATGCTTTTGTTTATAGGCGACAGATTATAAATGAACCGTCAACCGGTCTGTCAATCTTCATTTAAAAAATGTTTTTAAACTTTTTTATAATTTTTTTTAATCAACCAAAAATATAAGACGCAGTGTAACAATTTCACAAGTGACTAAATGCGAGATTATATCTATAATTCTGACGTCACCCTCCATAAGTTAACCCTTTCATCACTAGCACTGATTCATCTTAACCCGTCAGTGACTGACGGATCAAGATATTAATACGGGGAGCGTGGCGAATTTGACCAAGCGTTGGCCCCGCTAACCCTTTTCTATGCATATTTAATTTCAACTGTAACGCTCGGCTCTTCTTGACTGATGAGGTTTCTCTTTTGTTAGCGAAGAGTGATTATGACGCTCGGAACAGATTTGATGGCAAATTATAGTTCATTCTTAATGAATTTAATTTCTTTTTAATATTTTTCTTTCTTCGTAGACCAATGGTACTTCCAACCTTACGGTTATTAGTATCTAAATGCAAGAGATACTTCGTACTGTTGGTACTGTAGTATTATGTATAGTATACTTTCTCCGGCGCTAAAAGATACTAAAAACAATAATCTTGACATATAAAGACTATCGTTTTTAGTATATTTTGTTCCATGTATGTATATCTAACTTATTATTATATATGTAATGTTAATATAATCATGAGAATCACCATTTTCTATATCTATACTCACTTTAAAATAAAGTTTGTTATCCGCCTTTACCTGTATCTTCTCTAATTTCTTCTAAAATACCTACTTACGGATTTTGATACGGTTTTCACTAGGTACTGGAAAGAGCGATAAACGAGGAAGGTTTTCAGAAAAAAAATCCATATCTGTTCAAAACCAAGATAGGGTTGCTAGTGAATTATATGTTCTATATGTGTAAATAATAAAAATTTGATCATACAGACCTAATTTTTTACCAATCTGGTAAAGAAAGCAGCGCCACACTAACTATTCCTGTTTAACTGACAACATAGTTTTAGAAAGGTATATAAAACTGTCTAAACATACCTAAGACCGCGTGCTTCGTCCGATTGATCGGAAGACGTGGACTTTTTTTCCTGTTGTTCCGATAGTACCTACTCTGGGAAATTAAAACTAAGTATAATATATTACTAAAACAGATTTTTGAATTCGATATACCGTTCTTTAATACTGTTAAGTGGACATCCAATATGAACGGGCGAATTTTAGACAATGCGGGCACATTGTGCCGCTTTTCTTAACCCGTGCCTCACTCATCGCCCAATCGATCAACATCAACTTAATTCATCTCATCTGCATACTAATTCCTAGTGCTTTTTTTTAATGAGTAGGGCGTTGGCTGTAAGAACGTTGACGTGTACAGTCGAACAAAAATAATTTAATAAAATAATAAATTGAAATTTATTTTCAAATTGAATCAACTACACAAGTAGTTCGTTGCGAATCGGAGAAAAAAGTAAAATTATGATTATTATGAAATAGTACATATATGTGGTGTTCGCGACTTCGTCCGTGTTGAAAAATAAAATATTTTATATATACGAGTAGGTATAACGCCTGACAATATATACTTATGAGCCAAATTCTGAGTAGAGACTTTTTTGTAACTGAATTCTTATTTTTACTGTTTTATTTGTGTCTAATTGTGTTTTTTTTTTAAGTTGAAAAGAAAAAAAAATTATTGATTGTTCTCTAATAATTAATTTATATAGATATTTGCTTTAACATCTTTTACTTAACTGTCAAAATTAAAAATGTTTATTTTGTTATGTAAAGAAATATTCACTACAATATAGGATATAGGTATAGGTAAATGTAGTGAATATTTCTTACATTCTATATTTAAATCACATCACTACATTTAAATTATTTTTTAATCATGTAGGAGTATAAATCATCTAGGATTTTTAGTCATCTAGGAGTATCTAAGTATCCTCATTGTACCATACCTACTACTGCTTTGTTTGTGCATACCTATAATGCCTAAATTTAAAAATATAAGTTATGTTGTGGTACAATTTATTATCTACATTTTAGTACCGTGTTCTTGTAGTAGACTGTACCAATTTAAATAGGTCACCGGTTATATTATTAGCTATGCGGGCAACCTAATATATGTAAGAGGGTAATTTGGACTATCCAATTAACACGAAGTTGCAAAAAATATAAGGGCTCAGATTGATAGGTAGGTCAGGTTAGAATTTTGATGCAGTCCAACTGTTTGACTAGTCAAATAGTTAGATTAACCCTATTAAAAAAAAAAACACAATTTATGCCCAATAAAATTAATTTAATTCTTAATTGAAATATGCAAATGTAATTTGGTTTATAAGAAAAGTGTAGGTAATGTATGTTTGCATTATTATACAAAAAAAACTAGTTAAGACTTCTTTGACTTTTAACAGTTTCATTTTGAGATAACTACGAAACATAGATAATCTGTAAATAATTTATTAAAAAAATATTCGGTAAAAAAGCCAACATCACGCGGTGTTCCCAGGCGGTCACCCATCCAAGTACTGACCGCGCCCGACGTTGCTTAACTTCGGTGATCGGACGAGAACCGGTGTATTCAACGTAGTATGGACGTTGGCAATAGACATAGTCAAAATAAGCTTCAGTTTCTTCGGAATTTGAACTACTTATATAATTTATTAAATTTATACTGTTGTTATTATTACATAATTCGTAATATGCTTTTACTATCATTTATGCAGGTTTAGAAAGAACAATATTGGCAAGTTAGGTTAATAATAAATATAATTATGATAGATAGGTACTTCATTTAAAATATTATTTTAACCGTTACTAGTATTATATTTTAAGTTATAATGTTTTCAATCTTAATTCTTACAAACGTGTTAACAATAACAACAGATTACCCATAGGTATGTCAAATGCAGAAAGTCGACTGATGAACTTACTCTTGAAACCGTGAATAGTCTGGTAATTTATTGTAACTTTGGCAAAGTGTGGCGAGTGGATGATGCCTATCCAGTTAGTTCGGTATAGAAAGCCTTAGCATTTTTATTTATTAAAACGTAGATTACAATGGACAGTTGGCTTAAATTAATACGTATCGCAATGTAATTGCAATCAGAGACAATATAAGCACCTAACATGTCTAATTAACACTGTCACGAACAAAGAGGACTATCCTGCTATTCCATATCTACAATTAAATGTATGCGGCATTAATCTAGATAATATCTATCGCTAATTACCTGAGTTCAATCGCTGATAGACTTGCTGGTGTTAGATAATAGATACACCGTGTAGATAATCTATTTACTTAACATTGTAGGTAACCTGAAGCAAACAGTGATTTATTTTCTTTATGTTTACATAAGTGTATAAACCCTATAATGCTTCAATTGTGATTACAAAACCGCCAATGCTATAAAGCTTATAAAAAAAGTTGAATTTCAAAGTTAACCACTTATATATTATGACAACCGTGAAAACAAAAAAAAGGTGTTTTGATTTCTTTATAATCCATTTTGTATCTGAACTTTGGGACATTCATTTCAATATGGCGGCTTGATATGTATACTCAATACAATAAAGAGGTCGAAAATTTAAATTTTTAGAAACGATCCACACCTATAAATATTATGTCTATTAATTAATAAATAGGTATTATTTTTAATTAATTATATTTTTATTAATATAATATTAACTCCACCGTCTCCACCCTTTGTAATGTAAAAGCAGTTTTATATCTCCACAGACAGGACTAAAAATGAAGAAATAAGGTTCATATTTGCAAAAAATGGTAAAGATTTATATTTTCATATGTTCATACCTACTGTTGAGTGATGGATGGATAGCAAACAACGTTAGCAAATCGGAAACTAATATTGCTCACTAATTAGAAACTAGATACATATACATATTTCCTAGTAATTATGCTTTGTTATAAATGAAGACTCGTATGTAGGCAAATATGTTAGGTTATTCAATGAAAATCTAACCTCAAAACTAATGGTACTGAAAGTAGTTTAGAGTTTTTTTTTTTTAATATTATCGCATGTCTCTTATCAGGAAAACTTAATAGAATGTTACCAGAGACATGTCAAAGTAATTAGTCAAAAGATTGATGCGGTGTTTTACAGTAATTTGTGAACATTAAACTTTTAATGGATGGGCCGTCTCATCAAATTAATTAGGCCAAATTTGAATAAATTATAATAAAATGTAAGCAAAGGAATTGTTTTACATTTATTCATTAGAATAAAACCGTTGTTATTTCTGTTAAGTACATACTACAATATTTTATATGTTATATAATTATATTTTGTGTTAACTTCCACTTTACATACACACACATAAACTTACACACTTGCATGCCGGTTTCATTGTAATTTGTGATTATTATCATTTTTAAATTTTTTTTTTTAATTTAAAATGTTTTTACATTTAAAATATTAAAAAAAATAATAGTACACGTGCTGTTAATTCACAGTGGGCTGTAAGAGGGTGGTTGGGCTGTAAAAGGGATCCAGACCAGAGCCAACTTTGGGAAGTTCGTTTTTAAATTTGGCCCAGCCGGGAATTGAACCCGGGGCACTTAAAACAGAGCGCAGGCACCTTAACCACTCGGCCATGTCAAATAAATATTAAGTAAACAGGCATTTAAGTAAGTAAGCATACAAATTCAAAAAGAAACCATTCGAGCATCGCTTGGCTAACAGCTAAACAAAATTCAACTCAAACAGTAATCCCCAGCTACGAACGTCAAATTGTTTATCATATAACTAATAGAAAATAATCACGGAGTAATTCCATTATGGACAAATTCGATTGTCAGAAGCTCACCCGATATTAGGGCTGACAATTTTCGAATTGGAAACTTTAATATATTCACCCTATGATTGTGTTCGTGTGTCTACTTTGGCAAGTAAATTTACGAGGACAGACCTCTTAATTTTTATACTGAAATTTTCTAAGATTCACACATAATAAGACTTGAAGGTACGGTTTAAATTTTTTTATTGAAATTACTATTTTGCAATAATATATTTTTTGTTAATAATTAAATTGATCATTGCAGAATACATATTAATTAATTGAGCTTTGTTTTTATTCATGAAGCAACAAATTTGTATTTTTTTATGTTAAGTTCCACTTAACACGTGTATACCCACATGTGGTGCAAAGTGCGCTGCGGATTAAGGATAAGGATAAGAAAGTTTATATGTGGAGAGAAAACTGTGGAAAAATTCTACCTATTTTAAACACACATTTTTCTAGATGAATATAGGGTAATTTAAATATGCATACTAACTCCCCCAAGTACCCGAGCGAAGTCGGGGCAATTCGGTCTAATTTGTTATAATTCGATAAATAACACTACACCAATCTTCACTCAATGAATGCGTTATAGAACATGAGCCTTGTCTGTGTCCATACATATGTCGTTGTTTACCGACGACAGATTTGAGATAAAACTGATATCTCAAATATAAAATGGGAATTAGAAAAGGGATACCTAAGTATTTGGGGAAGATTAAATTTAATAGACAAAATTATAACAAGTGGTATGATATATACTTACTAATTAAATAAAGAGGGATTTTAACCCGCTGGATTCAATAAAAATTATAGGTAGTTAGTAAAGTAAAGATTCATTAAGGTCGGCAGCGCCTTGCAGCACCTGTGAAGTTGCTTGTGTTGTGTTATAGGCGACGGTAGCCATCTACCACCAAGTGGACCATGACCTTAATATAAAAAAGAAATTTTATAGTAACTTTAACATATCATAAACATTATCACATACTGGTCATAACAGTACTAAATCAAGCTTTCATTATCTTAAAAAAGGTTTTCTCGATCCCTAGAACTTCTTTGGTTCTTCGACGAATTCCAGAATTCCTGATATTGTCCACCAAATAAACGCCGAACATAGTCCGAACTAAGCGACTTCTAACTTTCGATTTCGATATAAAATAATTAAAAACTATAATAATAATTATGACTATATTTTATGTTCCGACAAACATACATGTACACATGTTTGGCTATATTAATCGTTAGAGATTACTCCCGTAGCACGAATATTAAATGTTCAGTCAACTAGCCCAATGCAAAAGGGGTGAATAAATTTAATAAGACGACAAAGTGTCGCGTCGATTCCACTAAAGCGTGAACAATTCGGTAATTAATACTTTGAATATTTTAGGAATTCTTACCATTTTGCCCTAAACAAAACTAAAGGGTCCATACATAGTTGAATTACAATGAATGTGTTTAAAATTTTTAAATTCCTTAAATAAATAAACAAATATATATTTCTAAATGCAAGTTTAATGCATTTGCATAAATTAAGTATACATTAATATGTAAATTTTATGGGATGCGATGTAATGTGGTCGATTTCGATACTTTATGTATTTGTTATGTTCGTTCTATTTTCCTTTAGGCAAATGGTCCACTTGATAAGTGGTATCCGTCACATGCAAATAACGCACTAGGGGTGGCAAATGGGCTTATATTGTTGATATAATAAATGATAAACGATATGATAACGGAAAATTGGGCCCTAGCTAAGATGCAAACGTTTCGTTGCGTACTTCGGAATCGAAGAGAGAACCCTAAGAGAAAGCTTGGTGATTGGTTGTTGTAACGTCAAAATAAAATTTTGACCAATCACAAAGTTTTCTCTTAGCGTAGCGTAGCGTAGCGTTTACGACTGTAAAAATCACACATGGCTACGGGCCAATTGTAGAAGAGATAAGGAATTTTGCCGGTTTGTTTCCTTATCAAACCAATAGCAAAATAATTTTAAAATTTATTATGTTTGAAAATCTATAATTAGATAATAAATTTTATAATTATATATACTTACTTAAATAAATATCAAATAAAGGATAAAGGAATAGCCCTGGTATCCTAAACTTACTGAGGGGGTTGGGTAACAGCACCTGTGCTATAATTTGTTGTGGTCTTATGTAAGACGGTGGTTGACTGCCACAAGTTGGGCTACCCAGTTCATGACCACAGATCGCACAGTGTGCCTTGTCACCACTAAAAATTACCAATCTAATACAAGAATATTATACTCAAAATCATCAATCATCAGAATCTCTTTTTAAAGATTCACACAGAATAATACAAATTAAGTAATGTACTGATACCATTCAAGCCATTCAGAATTAACATCTCAATCGTTAATTTTACAGCAGCAAATAAAACAGATATCCCTATACACGCATCACTTTATTTATTGCCACCATTAACGGAAAGGTATTGTGCGTCAGTAAAAGTGTAATCAAATAAAAATATCATCGTATCTTCAATATTCATGAAGGCATAACCGCGAATTATTGTTCGACTGGTACAGGAGCAATATTTTTCTCAATCACCATTAGTCCGTATCAGTGAGCCTACTACCGTTTCAGTTGGTTCGATATCAACATGCATTTCGTCTCTGGCACCCCAAAAACTTCCACCGATTATCTCTGCAGTCGCTTAAAAATAAACCTTATCTGTTACCTAAGAAGTTTCAATTTCATTTCAGCACAAAACACCGGTTTGGTCAGATTCAGTCTGCTGTCATTTCGCAGTAGAATGCTGAATATGTCGGCACTTCACTTTTATTGTATCAAATAATAGGGGCGCTCTTATAGCCATTATCACGTGTTTGATCTAAAATGATACTTGGTGCTGCATGCACTTCGAGGGGTGTCTTTTTCTATAGAATCCGGTGCCAAAATTTAACCGATATCAAGTGTTCAATCAAGTTTTTACGTTTAAATAAGGTCGCTATTCGCAGGTTTAACGTCTGTGCTATACCACTGTACGTATACAGCTATTGTGTGGTTTTAATGCCGTGTCCATCAATATGGTAAAAAAAAAATGAAGGGGATAATATTTCTTTAGTTGGTTATGCGTTATTCTGACAAGTGACATTTATCTTTCTTTGACGTAATGATATTGAATTTTAAATGGAACTATCATTTACACCTCAAGTTTGAGTTACGGAAAAAATGACATTTTTAAAACCGTAATTGTATGATTATATCTTTGCGAACCTCAAAGGTTTTATAGAAAATTACTATGTTCTTAAAGCTAAAAATTCGTAGAAGTGAATAATATTTTAATTGTGTATTAGAATTCAATAAATTTGATCAATAAAATTGAATCTTTTGTTGAAATGTAAGTATCTAAAAGCCATTAAGAGATAAGACATGTATCTATAGTTATTATTAGTGGTTCAAAATAGTTTTTTTAAAATTTCATTGTCACTCTAGTTAGTAAAATTAAGTTTTAGTGTGCTTGCCTACTGAAATTAAGAATTGTATACCAAGTTTTTGGTGCTTAAACTTAGAATACGAAAGAAACGTAAGTCAATTTCAGTATATATTTTATACACGGAACTACTTTATTTTTACTACAGAAAGCCAGTACGAGTTGATACGTAAGTAAGTACTTGATAACAAAAGAGCTATACAACATAAAAATCTTTATGGACATTTTCAAGATTTTCGTCTCCGTAACCCATAGATTTCACGCTTGAAAGGAAACTTGAAGACAATAAAGTGAGCAAACGGAGCGGACGATAACGCCCAGACATTTGGGCCATTCAAACTTGGCTTCGGATCTAAGACATAACCATTTCCTTCTCTCATTGGAGTATCATCCGTCGGCAGAAACTATTCTGCGAACTGACGTGCGCAATCAAAACACAATACGTTATGAATGGCTCGCATTATATCACTGCCAAAAAGTTTTGCTTTTGGTACTGCAACCCCACATTCTATTCTCGACTTTAAGTCGCCGTGATACGGTGCACGAACACATTTATAATTGGTATTTGAAGGGTATGATAGTTTCGGATTATTGTAAATCTTTGGCTTCTAAACTTTGCCCCATAACAATCCCGCTGCGATGGTTATAGACAAGCAATGGTAGCCGATAAATTTCGTCGCATTATTTATTCGCGTAGATGCGGGTGGCGTCTCGTCTCAGATGATTACTCTGCTGATGCGTCTGAACTAAAATGATGAACGTATAGTAATATTTCATCAGAATTGCTTATTATACACGACAATAATAAGCATAATATATTATTTTTTTAGTTACAAATTACAATAGAAGTAAATAACTAAGTAAGAAAAAATATGCAAAAATCTAACATCACGCTGTATTATTGCAATAATAAGCATAT
This sequence comes from Synanthedon myopaeformis, assembly GCA_944738685.1. Lineage (NCBI taxonomy): Eukaryota > Metazoa > Arthropoda > Insecta > Lepidoptera > Sesiidae > Synanthedon > Synanthedon myopaeformis. The sequence goes on along the minus strand of OX122932.1, from coordinate 7,083,139 downwards.
TCGTAGTATTTTTAGTTATAAAAATAATATTATAGAAAGTAAATAAGAAAAAAAAAAACGCAAAAAGCCAACATCACGCGGTGTTCCCAGGCGGTCACCCATCCAAGTACTGACCGCGCCCGACGTTGCTTAACTTCGGTGATCGGACGAGAACCGGTGTATTCAACGTAGTATGGACGTTGGCACTTACACACTCTAATTATATCATCAATATCCGAGTAAAGTAATTATTTATGTTAATACGGATATCCGTAGGTACTAATATTATAAATGCGGAAGTATGTTTGGATGTTGGATGTATGCATTTTTGTAACTCTTTCTCGCAAAAACTACTGAATCACCATGAAATTTTGCATACACGTTGTCTGGGATAACAGAAAGGACATAGGGTACCTTTCATCGTTAAACGCGGACGAAGTCGCGGGCACCAGCTAGTAGAAAATAAATCTCTAAATTAATGTGTTTTGAGAACGGCTGAAATAATTAACCATTTTTTAAAAAAAAGTCCGAGGTTATTTCTTGAAAAAAAAATATGAAAAAATTGCCCGGAAAACATAAAAACCCAATTTTTTTTTATTACAGTCTAATATTTTCACACAATGTCCTAATTTAATTATGATTCATTTTTTTTATTCAAATCATTGTTCCCATAAAAGCAACACTGTCATTATTAGTAATTTACTAAAACACCTTATTTGCTACTCAGCAATCTAGTGACCAATTACGTAGTTAATACTCAAATTGACGTGTGTAACAAGGAAACGCTTTTTGTTAATGAATGAGGTTGTTTGAATAATTTTACCCCGTCGACTATACGAGGGTTGAGTTGACTTCATAAAGAATGTATTTGTCAAATGATTGGGTGCACTAATTTCACATTATTTACAGATAATACCTACTAGATAAGTTTAGTTATCTATTGTACTTACTATAATTTCTACTATTCTACTAAGTATATATAGTTAACTATTATCAATTGCATTTACTAGTTACTTATTGTACCTAATCTTAACTTAGATTACATTTGTAATAGTAGATAATGTGACTGATAGTAGGTACATAAAGTGATACTTAGTTATCTGCACACAAGGCTTAGGTATGAATAAACACTACAAGGAGGTAAAAATTGTTTATTTGTTCTTTGATAATCATAATCTTTTAAATTTTTGAAATTAGTGAGGCGAAAATTAAATTTATTATAGATACCTACTAATATTTGTATTCTATAATATTTGATTTTAATAAAAACATGTTCCATATGCTTCAAATTAAAATGTAGGCACGCTTGTTAAGTCCTATGGAGGTATTTCTACTACATAAGACTCAGATGAAAGAGATTCCTTTTTAAACTCCTGATGAAAAATACACTGCAATGTTATACTTCCTTCTGGAATATAGCTATAAATGTCTGCAGAGCTCTTGAAATTGTAATATGTTGCATATTTTCCTTTTCTTCTATTCTTATTCAAATATTAATATGTGTTCGTTAAATTGTTGCCATTAAACTAACAGAGCAGGTAAAATCGCGGAGCACAGGTAGTTACATTACAGTAGTAGAAAAGTATAAGCAACGTCTAGTGATTAAAACGGAATACTTATTGAATATTATATACTTAATTTTGATTATTCCACACTTATAGTACTTACCTGCTACAGAACCACACGTGGCGCTTGATTAGAAAATTGTTATTTTTTTCCACCAAATAAAAACCACTCTAATTATTAATTCATTGGAGAACGTTTTTCTGATCATTTTCTTGCCTTTATTATGTGACACGTGACAAACGAAAATTGTAGGCGCACACGATTGAGTTTGGTAACAATTTCGTGGTCAAATTACAATTATGCTGACAATATTTGATACATCAATATTTTTATTAGGTTTTTATTATGAATTAATATTTTGTTTATTTTATCATAATACAATATAACATGAATTCCCATGATAAGTAGTTCCAGCAATAGGAAGGTAATTAACTTTGAGCGCCTGATGGCTGAAATAGAAAATATTGATAGGATAGAATAACCACCGATTCGTTTATTGTTTACTAGGCATTAGTTATGCTGGTATACAAAAAAAAAAAACAGTGCTCATTTTTAAAGATTATTTCAAACATTATAACTTATTTACTTATATGTAGATATCTTACTAATAGTGGCACGTAAACTAACAAATTTAGTTATAATATTCATTCATATTCCATTCGATAATCGTTGATTCAATAATTTCGATGTATCATTTAATAGAATAGAATATAAATTTCTTTATTATATATAATTATTTTACAATTATTGGCTCGCCGGGTTCGAGCAGTATTATTTAAATAATATGACTTATTATAATATTTCATTGTAAAGTATATGGTGCTCAGTTCCTGTAGGAACTTGCTCACGCTTACGCTATCTATTTTAATGTATAGGCTATAAGAATACAGGGATCATACAAATAGGTATACGAGGAAGGACCGTTCACTGTCGTCAGATCATTTCATTTTTACATAAGCAAGACCGTATGAAGTAAAGGGTTATTTTGTTAAGGTGTGTAAGTGCTCTGATAGCCGTGATCGTCTAGTGGTTAGGACCCTACGTTGTGGCCGTAGTAACCCAGGTTCGAATCCTGGTCACGGCAACCATGTCACGTATAATTGTTTTTTTTTTTTAGTTTTTTATTGCAGTATATTTTATTTTTATATTATATATATATATATATTTATTTATGCATAAAAATTCGTGTGATAATTTTTTTGCTCATAAGTAAATTTTAGTTAAGTGATTACAATAATTTCAAATTACTACTAACATAATATTTGGATGTTAATTCTTTTAACATTGCATTGTTGCATTGATTTTATATTATACGTGACGTGATGTGACCATTAAGTCGCATTAAATTTGCCTAACAAGTTATAGGCATTTTAACAATATTATTAATGTAATCGGTACTAAAACCAAACTTTTTTAATATCATAAAGATGGTAAGGTTTGTATGCTTGTTTGCTGTCAGAGGTAGGCAATCTTTGAAACTGCTCATCCGATTTAAAAAGACTCTTTAACCAATGGTTAGAATAGAATTTGGACGTAGCCGTGGGCACCAACTAGTTAAATAAAATTTGTAGATTAAAATTTGTATTTGTAAAAGGGTTATTTCTTTTACCAAATATTTGACACTATCTATGTATACTATAATATTATAAAGAGAAAAGATTTGTATTTTTGTTTGTAATGAATAAACTCAAAATATACTGGACCGATTTTAAAAATTGAAAAATTCACCTATAGAAAGCTACATTATCAGTGAGTCACATAAGCTATATTTTATAAACTTACGCGGACGAAGCCGTGTGCAACAACTAGTATTTATTACTCCCTATATAATACCATTACCTCTAATAATCAATTTGAACTACACTGATTAATAATCTAATATTTACGACCCCATATCTTACTGACCATTATAAATATAGCAACCCTCTGGGTCAAATAGTAGAAATTTGTCTTAAATGTAACTCTTCAATCATGTAACGAGATCTATTTATCAAACATATTGAGTAATTTATTGTTTTGCAGATTCTATTACAAGGGAACAAGGTCTAATTTTGAACCCAGATATCTGGGGTTGATAATTCTTATTTTAATCTGAAAGGGTTAGTCGTATTGTTAAATGGGGTCGGTTGTGAATCGTGTAATTGAAACTATTGTTGTTATATGTTTTAAATTTGATTTATAATAAAATAAAAAAATACAGACACTTTAGTAGGTACCTAAGTAGGTGTATATAGTGTATAGTGACTACTAATACAGTGTCTACTGAAAAAAAGTTAGTCTGGAATGTAAATAAAAAAAGTCAATCATTACTAAATTATTTTCTTTCAGTATTTTCCCATCCAATTTTCTTAAAAACATTGGAATTGTAAGAAAATTATAAATGAGAAAATTATAATAAATAACAATGTTATATTTTATTGGCTTCATGACTAAATAATAATAATATTATTTTATCTCTTAATATTTAGAGAAGTGAATAGCGACTAGTAGTAATGATTTTGGCTTGCAGTTCGTTATTTTTTAATGCAAAAAATAATAGCAGTTTCTCCTCCCTACTAATAAAGACACTCGCGAATGAAAGTGTCAAACGCTTGTAATTTGCTATAACTCCCTCCCATTCTTAAGTTATAATCCACCTTTGTACAGTCAATGACAAATGGCGTTAATAAGAAACCTGTCGCTTGAGGATTAGGCCTGGTTAATTACTGTTATTACCTACTGTTATTAGAGGTTGCGATTTTTTTAGAGATGAGATAGTTTCGATGTCGATGAAATATTTTATTATAATTAAAATTGTAATATATTATATTTTTTTAGGTGTCTTTTTCTGGAGCTAATAAATATATAAGAAATAAGCAAATGCCTAATAATATACCTAATAATTATTAACCTAACTGTTGCTCACTCATGTCATATAGACATATTTGTATCTGAAATTGTTTTGTTAATTTTGTAATTGCATGCCCCGACATAATAATATATAAAATAAAATAGTAGCTACACATATTTTCTTGGTTACAACACTTACCACGCGAAATTAATTTTAAGGCGCCACATTTACACCGCATTTTCATAAGCGGATTATTCTTAAAAATCAAAATGGCGGCCGCGTAACATGGTGAGTCGGTAATTAAAATGTGTTACAATATTTAGGGGAGAACAGAATGGAAATGTACATTTGAATAAATATTTAAAATGACACTAAATCGCCTTGTGGCTTAATGTTAAGTATATTTCTTGTTTTATAAATTAACTAGAGACTGCCGGCTTCGCACGTATGCATTTTTTTGTTGTAAATTAATTATATTCACAAACCATCCTAGTTTATCGTTCTTTTCCTTTGTGAAAAAATCCGTTGAATGGTTTAAAAGAAGTATTTCATGAAGTACTTCTATGAGACGGCTGGTTGACTTTCCACTTGTGACAATTTTAGAACGGTCTAAGAGAAATAAAACATTATTTCATCAAAAGATAATCTACCTATGACATTTCTTCTCTTTATTGCGTAATGCGTATTTAAAATTAGATGCGAAATATGTGTCTAATTTATCAAAAATCCAAACAAAACGTCCCTCGTTATAAAGGCTATTAACTCCCGGACACTATCTCAAGTCGCATTACATCATTTCGAATTGGGTCTGTTGACGCCTTTAAATTTTAACAAAGAATTTATAAATGACTGACATTAATAATGTGTTAGATATTGTAGGTATTAAATTTATACAGTATGTGTGATGTTCCTACCTAGTATTAGTAATTAGGTAAGGCAATAAAACCTCTAAATACAAATCTATTCGAATATCTATCCATAATGGACTACTAATATTATAAATTATAAAATAACTAGCGAGCCGCCACCGGCTTCGCACGGATTTTTCCTACAAATTATATGTAAAAAACGTTCGTTTCATTAGTGAATTTCCTCATTCGATTCAGAGGTCACTGTCCAATTTTCCGAAATCGTGCTTGAATGTCCATATAATATATTCTGTGGAGATTATGTAAACACAGATAGATTTTGTTATCTAAATCATGCCATTGTAGTACTAAATTACTTATTCTGTGATCATGCGCACAATAATAATAATTATATTCTCCAATTAAAAATAACCTTAACGCCTGCAGTATTCTAATAGCAATTATTATACGAGAATAGATGTCAATCGCAACCGCAGGCGCATCTACGTAGCTCTTGCTTACTAATAAAATTGATTTTCAATAGTCTATAAATATTTATTGATCAATCCTGAGACTAAAATAATTTATTGAAAAAATTAGACGGAGGCAGACAGCGACTTTTACATACATATAATAGAATTATAATTGAAATTTACATATATTATAAGTTAATTGTAAGTGTAGGTGAATTTATGTAACCATAGAAAATAGGGATAATTCAGTAGTAACAGTTCCTAATTCTATGTATGTAACTAATACTAATAAGGACTAATAAGGATACATTGTTTAAATCCGTACTAATATTATAAATGCGAAAGTATGTTTGGATGTATGGATGTTTGTAACTCTTTCATGCAAAAACTACTGAACCGATCACCATGAAATTTTGCATACACGTTGTCTGGGACACCAGAAAGGACATAGGTTACCTTTCATAGTTCAACGCGGACGAAGTCGCGGGCACCAGCTAGTAGTTCAATAAAACAAAGATACTCATCACCTCTGAAAATAATGAAATTCATCAAACGCAATCACGGTCCCCCCAATCCTCGTTAAGGCCAGGAGATATTAAGATACGGCTAATCCACACATAACTTAGGATCAAGACCGTTAAACGCGGTTCAGACGTCACTGACCATTGTCCTGCGTTTAATTTAAACGGATACTCTCGCCTCGAGCTTCGCTGTAATGATTTTAGTGGCTTAGCACAATATTCTGCTTGCGTACCACTTGTAAAACTATGCACCTTATTCGTATGGTAATACGGTTTATATTTATATACTTTTTAAGGGTATAAGCGTGAATGAAATCGGTTTAAACTGTCGTAAGATTTTATGCGTGACGCTCTTTATGCAAACAGGTCCTAAGGGTGATGTTTCTGGTTTTTGGTACTATTGAAACTTGACCGATGGATATGCCCTTGTTTCGTTATTAGCTATTCCGGGAGCAATTTCAGTTGATGTTTGTTTGACTGTAATAATAAAGCGATAGCTTCAGGTTATTTTGGTGCTTGGATTTAATGTTTAGTAAGCCTTTTTGAAATTAAATTATTAAATTGTGGTTAGCGATAATCAGAGCCTATAAATAAATTTAAAAGTGTAATTAAAATCAAACTCCACTCGAAAGGCTTATTATAAAATCACTGATTTATTGTGTTATAGGCGACGGTAGCAACCTACCATTAAAGTGAACAGTCTGTCGAACTTAACCTGAATAGGAAATGGAATCGCATATAAATATATTGCACACATAATAAAATGTATTACTTTGCCAATTATATAAATATCTTCTGTTTTGATTTCATATTAGGTAGGTAGGTAGGTAGGATTTGATTAGGTAGCTACAAAATTTTACTATAAGTAAAACGACCAAAAACTACGAACGCCAGATTACCTCCGTTAAAAGTACCTACTCTTACATAATAACTAGAGGAATGTATCTTGATAAACATTTGAAGGAGGAAGTAATTTAAATTTATTGATTACATACATTTGTTATAGATAAATAAATAATTAAATAGGAATATTACATTACGTAGCGTAGGTAAAGTCATTAAATTTAAAGGTACCTTAGAATTTATAAAATTTCTGTAAGTCTTCACAAAACAAAACTTATTTGTTAGCACGACGACGGTATGAATATAATCAATGTTAATTCAAGTTAATGATACACCAGAAAAGGTAGCATCAAGTTCCATAAAGCTGATTGAGAAGGGTTCTAACAAAAACAAACTCTCTTTCAATACACTACGGACCCCTGTCAACGAAACAAAACTGTTTAAGAATGAAAAATGAAATCAAGTGGACAGCGCGTTAATGTTAGCACACTAAAACAAGGGACCTCGGATACATTTAAAAAATTGTTAGAAAAGTCACTAATGAAATTATGTAATTACAACTTAAAAATGCAATGAACTATACAATTACAAAAATTAAACATTTTCGTAAAGTACAGCAAACAGGCTGATGATTTCTTGATGTTAAGTTGGCAACCATGGTGGCTTAATCCAAGCGGAAATATTAGGGTTGAGTGCTAGTGCTAGTGTTGATACAGGGTAGGAAATAAGACATTTACGAACATTATTATGACTTCGATTTGATGTAATTAGGTATTATGCATTTTATGCATTTTCTCAAAATTGCAACAACAAAGCAAACACAACACAAAGCAACACTAGGCAAACAAAGCAATTATGCAACACTAAACAAACTTGCCTTGTATGATATAAACCAGACTGGGCTGGGTTATAAATCTAGTACTCTTAAATAAAGACTGATTTCAAGACTAAGACATAGTGGATTTATCCAAGAACTTATTCCGGGACCCACAATTTCGGAGAGTTGTCTGTCGACCACTAATTTTTGAACCTTATTATACAAAATATATATTTGTTCTAAAATATTCAAAAGTAAGGTTGCTTCTTTGTTTCTCTGCTAATTCTTGTTATGCTAACTAAAACACACAAAAGCAGTGTAATAAAATAGGTGAAGACACATACCTAAAGTTTGTGACGAAATAAAAAGTCCCAAGTCGAAACTTTTAGTAGCGTTACCATTCAAGCTTGACCATCCATTTATCAGTGGCACTTATCCGAATTTACATAAAGTCCTACGCATGATTAATGCACATACGTGATAGTGGATACAGTGAATGAAGATTTGCCTGTTTATTTGTTGTGCGCTGTTGATAAATTATACGGTTCATAACCAGGACACATTGTAGTATTGATCATTTTAAACCGGTTATGAAAATACAAAGTCTTGCTTTTTACACAACTCATTTGATATTTTTATGGCTGGCCATCTATTGAAAATTATTTAATTAATTAAAATTAATATTTATATAAGTTTCGATTAAATACAAATGAAGAATTGATGTTAGTCTTAAGTTATTCTTTTAGTTTATGTATTGATATTAATATGAATTAGTTTTAGGATTCTGGACTAATTTCTCCATCCTTAAGGAGCTCCACGATTATCGCCGTTCATAATATTAATTTCCAACATTTTTTTTAATTATTGTATGTTTGTAATGACAAAAACACAAAAACTACTGGGCCGATTTTAAAAATTCTTTCACCTATAGAAAGCTATATTATCAGCGAGTAACACAGGCTATATTTTATAAAGTTACGCGGACGAAGTCGCGTGTAACAGCTAGTACCTTATATTTCTTGAAAAAGGTCCTACAAAAATAGGTACTAATAATACTCTTGTGATCACACAAACAATACGAGAATGATGCAAAATTATGATAAACGCTCGAACTGTTTGCCAAAAGGAAACTGTAAATCAGGTGAAGCTCACGTACGCCTAAATAATTGATGGTTCCCGCACAAAAATCCTCCAGGAATTATGTACGAAAGCCATTACTCATTTCCAATTTGAAATAGTGAGTGCTCGAAAAACGTAAAAGTGGGAACGACGGAAAACGAAACGGAAAGTAATAAATATTTAAGGATTATGCTAATGTTTTTGTTCGATTTCACATACCTTTTCAAGTTTTCAGCTCGTAATGAATAAATCAACGCTCAAAATATACGTCTCCTTTAAAACCATTGTGATGTTTCGAGTAATATAAGCAATCGCGATCGGAGATTCTTTATTCAAATCTAAGGTAATGTTTTCAGTCATTTTTAATAATTTTCAGTTCCATACGTTGTTCCAATACTATACATTATGTGTCCACAGGTTTATTGGTAACTTTAAAAAGAAAAAAAGTTATTTAAATACGTACCTATCCTCTTGAAGTTTTGTCCCTTGAATTTAAAATGGGCAAATATTTTAGTACATGACCTAACCTATCATTCTAAATCACACATTTTCCTAAGTAATTAAAAAAAACTGTTTTTTTTTAATTATTCACTTAGTACCTATATTTACAAAAAAATAAGTAATATTAAATAAATATTTACAAAAAATATGTACCTACTTAAACTTCAAAAAAATGGCCTCGGGTCGATGCAGGATCCGGTCCTATTGAAAAATTATGCCTATGTCTGCAGTGGGCGTCCTACAGCCGAGAGGACGACAGTCATGATACCTACTTCTGTTAAGCGTCACCAGCAATTCTATTAAGCGGTCGCATCGAGATTAAAGCAGTGGTAAATGGACAGAAGAGGGCAGAATGGCTTCATATACAGCCGAGGATCTCAGGTACACAAATTACAAAACGCTTTGAGGTCCGTAATTTTTTGGAAACTGCACTATGTTCCATATACAGGTTAATCATCGATAAATTCTTAATTTGAATAAATATGTGTCATTACTGAAAACGAAGTGACAAAATCCAAATGAAGAAAACAAATCTCGAAACAAATGTAACACGACCAAAAAGTCGCCGAAAACAGATGACGTTCGTTTTTCTCGCATCCGTTCTCTCGCATTCAAATTTGACAATGACAAATCCTCGGTCATTTCCGGTTGCGGTTCGGCAGACATTCGGATGTTCATATCATTTATATTCATTCAAGATTCGCCAGCCTTTTGTTGCAGCGATAAGTCAGCGAAAATATTGTAAACTGTCGGTTGTGGGGTGTGAATTAAAAATTGCTGGCGACTATTTGTTGATTAACTTTGAAGGGGCATAGTGGGAGATTGGTTGAGATTATTAATTAGTTTTCACTACATCAATTGAGTAACATCTATTTTTTAGCTGAGGTGTACTTATGACTTAATGAATAAAATACTAATAAAATAATACTGTAGTGGTAAGGAACGCAGTGCGTTGCAATTTTTGAGATGGGAAAAATCATTGAACTCGCGACCTGTTAGGTAATGTAACGTAATGTAACCGAAACATCTGTATATAAAAGTATATAATTATTCAAGTTTTCACTTCTGTCGGCACTCCCATAGTGCCACTGTTTTTTTTTGTCTTGACAACGACGGATTGGCTTTATTCAGTTATTGAATAAGATTCGCTGAAGCGAAATCCAGATTAAAAATAAAACGAATATTTCTCATAAATCATCTCGGCTACTTCATCTTTCTGACTTCTAGTCTTCCGTTTCCACGTTTGCCAATTTGTTGCAAAACTACAAAACATTTCCAAGTTATAAATTTACTATTCATTTTAGACTTTAAAATCATACTCATTAAACACATTTTACTTTGTCAGTTACAAATTATTTATCTTTGTTTCCATTCGCAATCAGTTTTCATTTAGCACTGTACCGCGTACCTTCAATTTGAAAATGGCACAGACCGAGCAATCAGTTGAAATACTAAATAAACCTTTGTGAAACTTGCGTCTTTCGTCCATTTTAATTTGACTTCCCATACTCTGGGAGATGTTAACAATAGTCGCGTCGCCCATTGATGTTCTATACAGTTGTGGGGTTCAGTGGAAATTGGACGTATTTTACATAAAATAGGGAAAACTCTGGCAGCATATTTGAAAGGAAATCTCGAATATCACTTAGCCGGAGAAGGTTATAACAATAAATTTGCGATAACATTTACATGCAGGCTCTCGAGTCGCGTGGGGTGATGTTTATAACGGGTCGCTTAACACGTTAATACGGCTGTTATTCAGGATTTTTCCTGTTTTTTTTTTATAGTGCTCTTGGGTTTAGTGGATCTTACAGAAATTTAACGCGGTCTGTTAACCGAGGTATGGAAGAGAAAAATATTTCTCAAAAGAATATTAGGACATTATAACGTTAGGTAAATAATTAAAACCAAATAATGATAAAAAGTCACTCGTATCTCAAACAAAATCTCTTAATAATGTAAATATGATGTCAGTGTTTAATTTTAAGAAAAACATTTTTTTTTAAAGCAAAAATATATGTTTTAAATTAAACGAATGAGAAAATCCGTAGAAAACTATAAAATGGAATTACTTAATACTTGAAATAATGTTAAATGATACATTTATATCTGTAACGAATCGTATACATAAAACGTTTGTTGTGCTATCAAAAAGCTTTGCCCAATAAATTAAAGGCAATATACATGTTAATGGTGTAAGGAAAATCTACATCTTCCCCTTTCGACTTTCCAACTTGGATGTATACTTCGAATGTTGAAGTAAGAAGTTAACAGATAAGGCATCATTCTTAACAACTTAACAGATCAGACATTCATTTTTTTAAGAAATTATTTACGTTATAAAAAATAATATAAAAAAGAATATTAGAAAATATAATATGTTAAATATTATATTTTCTAATGAATAACATAAATTAGTCCTAATTTTCCCTCATTTTATAAATCTCGAATGTCTCGAACAAAATAAATAAAATATTAATGTGTAATTTTTTAACTTTCAATCTTACAAAAGGTGCTAATTACTTAAATTTGTGTAATTTATTTACAATTATAAAAAGAATACTCCGTCTAACAGGTTCGCCTGCGGCATGGACCCTATTATTTTTTACATAACTCCTTTTAAGTATTTTATAATTATTTCAACATTAAACACGTTTTAATTCCGTAGACAAACAATGTTTTAACTTCTTCTATCCACCCAAAAAAGACCTTTTTAGGCCTTAATTTTAGCTACCACGTGGTTGTTTAACTGCCATCCAATGAAGCCATGATTTGGGAGGAGCAAAAACGTATTTTTTTTTCTTAAAGGCTCACGTTTCGTTGCCAATTCTTTAATGAATTCATCTAATAATTGAGCGTATGTGAACATTGTTTATAGTAATAACAATGGCATTAAAGTTGAAACAAAATGCCACATCCAATTGAAGATTATTCGCAGATTAATGTTCAAAACAGATCGGTAGCAAACGTGTGAGCCGGCCACTGGTGTGTGACTAAAAGCATTGTAAATTTTAACAAAATGCACTCGCGTCGCTACATTGATGTCAGCGAAAATCGTCTATAAGATTTAACACTCCCCAAAGAAGCATTTTAAGCATACCTAATTCTTAGAAATAATATTATTGAAAAGTATGTGCTTTAAGTGATTGATTTCCAATATAGGGTATTTGTGCCAATGTCGAAAAAATTCTTCTTAAATTTAAAAATGAAAAGACACTCGTGTTTTTTATTTATTAGAGATGGGTTTGCTCTTGGCCAACATCTAGCTGTGTAGCGAAGATGATGCCTATTCACTCGAACTTTGAAAAGATATGGGTTATATATGAGATCGGAAACACAATCGTGAAATGTTTGTAATGTAATTTTAAATTCCTAAAATACATGAAATATACTATATTAATTTACATAAAATTACTATCATTTCAACATACTTTAGCTTTCACTTCATAGTATATATTTTATAACGACAATTGTTAACGTGTTTGCCATTTCCCCATCAATTCTAACTAAAACATGGACTTTACTGCGTCAACCATTAGCATAAACTTTTGATTGGCGCTCGTTAACTCACTAAAGTGGTTTCTTGTATAAAACTGTTTATAACTGGGTTTTCGTTTTACCGTTTTATTTATATGGGCTACAATTTCAGTAAGTCTAGGTCTAAATGGACCATTTTAATATGTCGAGAGCAAGCGTCAAGAGCTTTTCCAATATTTTTCCATATATGTTTTTTCTTTATTACATACTAATGAAATTTTCACATTTTTCTCTTCATAAGAACCTTTCTTTGACTTCAAGTAATGTTAAAAAAGAAATCTTAACTTAAATGGGAAGATAAATTATATATTCAAGTATGAAAATAAATAAATAAAATATTTTACTGCCTATCTATTTTATGAATAGCAAATTTCTGCCTGCACTATGGTGTTAACAGGCTTACTATCGATTTTAATCAAGTAAAGTGAGATTGTATTTATTAGCTAACAATTCAAATCGGTCTGTGGTGTAAACATGGAATTGTGGCTAATTTGCTGCTGTATTTCAGTACCGCGCGCTAAGTGCAACTTGACAGTTATTAGATTATTGCAAATGTTATTGGCACACCGACATGATTTCCGATTTTCAGTTCATACTTTTATAAATAAACATATATGAATAATATTATATGTGTCTGGTAATTGATATAGGTAACTGAAATACATAAATCAAAAATAATACTCGATATCAAATATTCAAACCGCAACAATTTAATTGATCGCGGTTTTAATATTTGATATATGTATGTATCTATTTTGAATTAGCAGTCCAATTTTGTTTTTGCAAATTATAATATATAATCACACCTTCCTTGTTTCACGCTCTTTCCATTAGTGAAAACCATATCAAAACTCGTAAGGTGATTTAGATGAATTTGCTGAGAAACAGACAGAAAGGGACAACAACTAAAAAGTGCATCCACGAAATATATTTTCGAAATAAACATCGAAATATTACTTTTTTATTTATTAAAAAATTTTTAAAAAAAATGGTTTTATGTTTTTAATTAAGTATTTAATAAATTTTATCTTACTCAATCCTTTCAAATTTATTCAATCTTGAGTTGTTATAAAGGTATTCAAATCTTATGAAAGGTTGCTTATGTTTGCAGTATCCTATTGGGCAAAATACGTGTAAACTATTATTGAATTGCAAAGGTATGGTGTTTGTATAAAATCATTGAAAAATTTACGCCTTGGTTAGATATCGCCTTAAACTCACCACAATATAGGAGTTGTGAAAAACTCGGTGTGATAAATACTATCCAATCACACTGCCCAATGAAGTAATGCATCAATGACGATATTTTTAAGAATTCTATTTTACTTGTGTGCTCAATCTTCATTTACAGAGCAGAATGCCAGTCCATTCTTTTAACTTCAGTCAGTACCATACTTTTTATTATAGATGTTACTTTCGTTATGGTCTAAGATCCGGCTGCAAAAATGCTACATCAATCAAGCATTGAATAAAAATATTTTTTTTATGTACAATTATAGAAGGGGAAATATGTTTTGGTGCCAGGGTGCCGATTAAAATGTGCCCTCTAATATTTTTAATTAAATTAATAATTATTGACTATTTAGGAAAAAAAATATTCACTAGTCATTAAAAAAAATATACTTCATACCACAGGCATATGCATAGAGAACTTGAAAACATATATTTATAAAGGTATATATCAAATTAAAGCTATTTTTTTTTTCGTAAATGATAAACTGTATATAATGTTATTTAATTTGGACGCACCTTTAGGTAGCAATTTACTATCAAGTGGATGTAAAAATCGTAAAAAAATATTGATGTCAAAATGCAACTTTGATATTATGTAAATGTTTATATATTTTTTAGGTTTACTAAAGAACATATATAACATGCCGTGTTAGTATTCAAACTTAGAATTAATTAATCTGAGTCAGTAATTTATTAACTAATTAATTTAGGAACAAAATATATCAGTCGTCTGTCTGTATGCAATTAAATAGGAATGCCACGCGTCACAGATACGTACACACCATGTCTAATTACAGACATCTGCGTAGATCACGCCTTGTCGAACCCAAAACGTACAATTAGTACTTAATAGGTGTACAAACAATTTCAGCTGTGGCCATAGTTACGAGCAATAGATCCGGTTGATAATCTTATTTTTATTTAACTACACATTGAAGCTTGAACTAACATACACCATCGAAATAATATACAGATATACAAACATTTTCCAAATGAGATCTTCCCTAATATAATAATAGCGAAAGTGAGGCTATTTGTTAAATTTTTGTACCTTAATGTTTAAACAATCGTAATGAAATTTTGAATTCACGTTGTTAAGGGTACAAAAAAGGACAGGGATACGGTCGAAGATGTGGGCAAAACTTAGTAAAAAATTATAAATGTCGTTATTTTATTAATGACTTAATTAATTTTATAAATGATATAAAATTAATTAAGTCATTCAGTTAAAGTATTGAATCACCTTTAATTTTGTTGAAAATTTTGCTTTGAAAATTAAATTTTAAAATCTGATACCTACGTGAATTTACATTAAATTTATATTTGAGTGAAATTATAGTTCGATTCCATTTGGTAACCACAGTATCTGGGTCATAAACATTTTGATCACAAATACTGTATCCATTATCTCCCGTGTTCAGTAACGCACACAATATTAAAATAACAGTAGTATATGTATATTCGTCGCATCATTAATATCCAAACTTGGGCTTCTCTCAATAAAACCAATCTTCTTTGAAGCAAGTGACTGTTCACTCTGTTCTTTCATTTGGAGGCCCTAAAACAATCCATAAGATTGGCAATGAAGAATTTTCTCATGAAGAAAATTCAATTGATAACTGGTCTCAATGTTTAAAGGATTGTATTAAGGCCAATGGAGATCATTTTGAATGAGACTCATATATTTAAATAACATTATATTAATGTATAAACCAACGCACACTACAGTAATAAATGTTTTGCAATAGAAAAAAAGTGTGTGTGTCAGCTTCGACGTACGACTGGAGTTTAATCCCTTCGAACGATAAATAAATAATTTAATAAATATAATTAAAACATATTATTATAATATATTATATGTATTATATTATATGTATTGAAGCATATTGTAGCCTGTAACGCGTAACGTGTAACATGTGACATTTGATTTTACTCCCATAAATTTTCATACCCCAGGCTTATATATGAAAATCGATTCGTTAGGAGTAAACTTTAAAACAATATTGATGGAAACCCTATATAATATAAACCTTCTACGTTGATCGCTCTTTCCAATAGTGAAAACCGGATAAAAATCTGTTGCGTGGTTTAGGAGGAGTTAGGGGATATACTAAACTATACTAACTAGCGGACTTCAATTTATACTAACCTAACGCGACTTTACCCGCGTAACTTTATAAAATAAAGCCTATGTTACTCGCTGATAATGTAGCTTTCTATAAGTTAAAGAATTTCCAAAATCGGTCCAGTAGTTTTTGAATTTATTCATCACAAATATACAAATTTTCTCTGTTTATAATATTATTATAGATAAGGATTCATATTTATACTACCAGTATGTAGGGGAGGCTTATGTCTATATTATAATACATTGATTTACTTAATATATCACTACAATAAGATTCTGAATGATATTGACATATTTTCCAACAATTTGAATTCTTATAAAAAGAAAATTGGCGAATTACTTTTATTTTTTTTTATCACTTATAGAATATTCTCTTCTTTTTCTTTTTTGGTCTTATAATTTTTTTTTAATTAATAAATAAATGTAAATATATAATTTTTATGATATTTTAGGCCTATTTGTATATAATATAATCTATAATATATATTTTTTAAATTTATGGCTGTATGTAATCTTAATAAATAATTTAAAAAAAAATTAAAAAAAAAATTAATCTAAATAATCATTAAATAGAGAGTGGGGGGAGATTAACATTTAGTGAGTGACACATTCCTGTTTAGAATGATTACTGCATATAAAATTACTGCGACAATGCGTGTTGTAACTGTTGCAAGTACTCGTAGTTATTATATAATGCAGGCTGACGTGCAATTTGACCGCGCCGGCATATCAACATCCGAGTTAATGAGACAGTCAAATGTCGATACTGTAACAGGTGCTCTCTTATTGCAAATGTAATATTACCAAATTGTATAGTTAATGCAAGTGATTACATCGTATATAGTAAAGTATTTACGTAAGGCCATCAGGCAATGAAAATTGGGTAAGTCTGACAGAGCTCTCAAGAACCAGAGAGTTTATAACATAACACGAAAATTAGTAGGTATAAAAATTAAAAATTCTTATAAGACACATAGTTTTTTAATTACAACTACAACCAGTTTAGGATGCATATTCAATCTGAAAATTCAATTACCATTACAAATAGATCAATATCTAGGCATAATAAGCAAATATCTTCATCAGTCATCATCATTCATCTTCATCAGTCAAATATGAGTAATAAATAGTCTTTTGTTCATTATTTAGTTTTACTACTTTTAAAACTTGTATAAGCTTTTAATTGGTAAGGTTTGAATTCGGTTGTAACTTTATTATTTTAAGATTAAAATCTAAATGAAATATGTAGTAAAAATGTTTAATTAGTAAATCAAAATAAACCGATTTTCTTCTGTGCATAAAATAAAATTGAAAAAAAAAAAACGAAGAAAAATTATAAATTGTAGTCACAAAATTTTACCTGAAAACCTGATATTACGAAACGTTGTAGTCATATTTGAAGTTTTATATTGTTGCAGGAATTAAAATTACTTGTAGGATAAAAAATATTTGCCACATATAAATTCACACCGCTATATTAATCGTCCAATTCTCTGTAGAAGTAGATTAACAGACGGCCACTCGGACAAATTGTGTATTAATATTTTATGTTACAGTTCACACTATGGGGACCCTCGGCCATAAAGCTGTCATCGTGAGAAGACAAACTGCCTCGGACTTCTTATGGGTGATTTAGGTTTAGGATTATAGGATAGTGGAGCGCCTGTTGTATTTTGTAACACCATAATACTAAGCTTCCTTTGGTGGAGAGAAAAATTACGTTTCATGTATCAATAATAAAATTGTAACTTTGTAAATGCATTTGGAACTAAGAGCAATTATGGTAAAATTAGCAAGAAATTAGTTCACATTTATTGAATAAATATATATAATAGCTGTTGCACGCGACTTCGTCCCCGTAACTTTATAAAATATAGCCCATGTTGCTAGCTGATAATATAGTTTTCTATAGGTGAAAGAATTTTCAAAATCAGTTCAGTAGTTTAGGAGTTCATCGCGGACAAACGTGACACGAAATTTTTATATATATAGAAGTTATATATAATATAGAAAATCTAAAAATCACTGCAATTCGAAGTTAGGTTTTCTATTCTTTTATGTAAAAGTAGTCAGACAAAATATGATCTATTAATGAGCTTTACATAAGATTGGATTTTAACATTTAGAATTGTTATATTTTTAGTTTTCCTAATGTATTACTTATATATTTTATTTTATTTGGAAAACATACATATATGGTACATGTTGACGTACTTACTACTACTTACATACATGGGTCGAAAGTTTAAAGCGCTTTGCGTTGTAAAAACTGCTTGAAACCAATAATTAATAAAAAAATAATATGAATTTAATGAGACAAGACAGACAAAAAATCTACAAAGAATAGCGAGAACCATCCAACCATGTTTAGATACTTACTGACTTTTACAAAAGATTTTATAACACAAGGGGCCATGTCACAATATTGTAATATCAATTAAAATCGAATAGGCAATCTCTTATTGAGTCCATTGTATTGGCAACGTCAGTAAATCAGTTTGATTCTACCTAATGCTATAGAGAATCGCTATGCGCTTTGCTGCAGGGTACGGAGCTTTGCCAACATGCCCAAGCCCCGACTGATATATTCCAAATCGGTCACTTTGACAGTTATGCACGTTGAATAGGACAAGAGCTGAGGCATTTAATTAGTGCCAATAGCTGCTGGCCTGATGGACAATGGCTGTTATGTACACAACCACAGGACTGGTAAAGGTTTTCGTAATTCATGTCAAAGTTGAAATAGGTCTTACATTATATTTGTTTTAATTAATTTCACTAGTTAGGTAAGTAATATAAGACAAGTTTGTCGCGGCAGTGGACACACACACAGACAGTCGATGTATGTAGACACTAAGTGTCTAGTGTCAAATGTCGTCGTGTATCTGGGCCATTAGATCTTACTGTCTTACTGTCTTTTTATGTAACTACATTAATATTTTAATGTGTATCGAAACTTATGTACATCAATACACATGTTATAAACAATTATATGCTATATTATACATTACATGAGATACAAGTTGACAGTTCGAGTGCCAGTCTTTATTTTATAATACATTTAAAAATAAGTTGTAATCTACTAGACAATTATTCGGAATTGTAGTGAATTGTCTAAAAGAGGACTGGAAGAAGACATTGATTAAAGAGATATAAAGAGGCCCAGGAACCGTCTCTATCAATATCTAAACATCATTACAATTAAATTCTCGCAATCTCTTCATATGTGGAAAACATTTCCCAATCCCAGTTAATATAATATTCCTGTAATTTCCGTTTGAATCTCTCCTATCCAGTATAAAGTGACCCTTTCCACACGAATCGTAGGCAAGATATATGAAACGGATGAACTGGATAAGGATCTAGTTAAAATGGTTATTGCATTTACAGCCAGGCGGTTGAATGGAGCATGGTCGCACTGAAATTCTATAAGGCCAGAGGCCCTAAAGGTATCTTTTGTTTAACGCAACTTTGTGTAGAGACTTGAAATGAAGTTTGTAATGTCCTTTTAAATAAATGGGATAGTTTAGGCATATTAGGCAGTTAATTATTATTTAAATTTATATTATAACTGTATATTAGTGTACTTTATAATGTATATTATTAGTAGCTTAGCACACTGCGTCTCACAGTCTTTAATTTGATAGCCCTTCTGGCGGCAGTAACCACCCGCTTACAGAACAGCACCATAAAATTACAGCTCATGTGCTGTGGTTTAGGCGAGTAGTAAGGGATGCCAGAGCCCATTTCCCTATCCTGTCCAAGTCGCTTATTTTATAATGCACGACGCAAAAACGGGGTGTTATAAGTTTGAGTGTACAATCCCTATATTTTTGGCAAACAAAAAAATACATGCACATAAAATCTATGTAGTATGTCATGTTAACTGAGCGCTCATGTATGTTAATTGTACATAAGTAATGCCAGTAAATAAATTACACACGTTAGCACTTTGAAAGCAATTACCCAGGATTCCATTACATAACTCACCAATGTGAATTCACTCAAGGTAGGCTCAGTAAGTGTGGAGTAAAAATAAATTTTCAAAGGACCAAGTTCAATTTTTAATAAAAAAAAACCTCATTCTGTTGTATTGGACAGGTGTTTTATTCTATAAAATAAAAATATTTATTCATCAAATAGGTTTCTATAACTCCATAATATTAATATTCCAAGAAACTCTTTCGATTGTCATTATAAATATAAGTTTTACCAGGGTTTCGAAAAAAAAGGCAAGACGATAACGATCTTAAAAAAAAAACCGAAAGAAAATACATTAATTATAACTATTATTATGATAATAATGATTCAGCTACTATTAGGTAAAATTGAAAAATATCGGTCATATCATTTTAATAAAGCTTAGCTCTTAGCTCGTATAAACAATCAAAAAATTTGGTGCATGTGAATGAAAATCTTGGCAGATGTTAGCATAGATGTCAAATTTCAAGGCGTATGAAGCCGCAGGAAATTACTAGCTCTGCTACTCGTACTGTATATACTCACGTACATTAAACAATCTTGAAATAAAGTCCGTTTCCATAGTTGCTATACTTTCTGTAAACCCTTGTCCACTCCTCTAATAGCGGTCTACTGAATAATAATCAAACTCACATAAAATTTCAATAATGACTCCGCTAACTGCTGTCTAATGCAAATCAACTACAGATTCAATTGCGCGAAAACTAACTTCTACTTTTAATCGAAGGTTCTATCATTTTGAATTTTAATTTAAATGAATTATAATTGAATTTTTAAATGATTTAGAAAGGCTTTATCATTTGTAAATGCTTTTAAGATATGTATGGCTATACCTAAATGAGACTAGGGCACACAGCATTCCGCAGAAAGTTCAATGAAATATAATGTTCGTGTGCTTTTGTCTTTCTTTGAGTAAGATCCTCAGAGTACATTCTCATATCCTTGATATAATGTAATAGGTCCCTATATGAAGCAATAATAATACATATATACATATACAATGCTACAGTAATACATTCCTTATGTAATGTAATAGTTATCTACTTATAAAATTAAATACATTGTCTTCCAGTCTGGTGACAGCATACACAGTACTTATTTAGAGAAGCCTTTTTTTTATTAGAGATAGGCTTGCTCTTGGCGAGCATCTAGCCGTGTATCGAAAATGAGACCCATGACGGAGCAAGCTCACCCAGAAGATGCCTATTCACTCGAACTTTGAAAAGATTTGGGTTATATGAGCTCGGAAACACATACGCCGGTAGGGAATTCCAAACAATGGCAGTATTAAACCTTAGAGAAGACTACCGAGAAATTATAGAATGTGATACAGCAAAGAATGCCAGATGCCGTTTCCCTATTTTATGTTTGTTCCTTAGTTGGTGTCCTACTATGGCGTTACATATTGTTTTATTCTACGATTACATAATTGAACACACAAAAGTAACCTTTAAAAATATTGCAAAATATACTTCCTGTAATTACATTATCACGTTTCATTTTTTTTACAGCGGTAAGCCACAAATTTTTAAACAAATAATGACCGTCTAATTACTGGCTTAGAGTTTCATTATAATTGGCAGATTTATTTTGACAAGCGCGCCTTAGCAATTCTAAGCAGGATGTTTGGGAATGACGCTTCAAGCTGAAATCCTTGTAGATAAGGCTAACGTAATTGGTCCCGTTTTTTAACGGTCTTATCTGATTTCTCTTCAGCGTCACATTCTGTGTTCCAATCTGACCAAGCATTTCTATGCATGCAAACAGAACTAAACCTTACCAAGCCAATTTTAAAGTTTAATTTTTAAAATTGCGAAGTTTCCTCCAGTATTTTCACGTTCATTGGTCACATCTATCAGAATGGACAACCGTTTTGTGGAATCGTGAATTGGACGATGGTCTGAGAGTTTTAAATCTGAACGATTTACGCGAAAATAATAGCTTGAAAGCAATTCTGAAGATGGATGAATCTGTTTTTTTGATTGTTAAATCTATGTTAGACTGTTCTAAAGGATTTTATTTTTCTAAAATATATACCTAACCTGTATTTGTACTTCTAGCGGTACAAACAGTCGATTTTTATTGTGTTTTCAACTAAATAATTTATTTAAAATATAAACTAGTTTGAAATCATTACATTAATTTAAATAATAATTTAACAAAAACATTAATTACATTATTTTATTGAAAGTTATTTCAATAAAGAATCATTGTCAATTTACATAGTTCGCAAAAAATGAAATCTCTACATAATATTATAATAAACTGAAATCACAGTCTGCCTCTGTCTGTTTCTGCGATCTAAACCACCCAACAGATTTTGATACGGTTTTCACTAATGGAAAGAACAATTAACGAGGAAGGTTTGTGTATATAAGTTTCAGGAAATTTATCCATGCGAATCGGGGGCGAGCCGGATAATAAATCTCTGAATTCGTATAGATATTCGATCCAGAGGCTTAAAAATTCAATCACTATGTTGTGTATTATCTATACAGTATACAATATACGTGTAATTTGATTTTAATATACATAAATAAATTAATATGTATAATGTATGTAAAACATGGAACATTCCTTGTTATAATGTTGAAACATGTTTACAAAACGGTAACAATGAAAAGATAAAAACTTTGGACAAAATACACGAACTTTTGAAGCTGCGAATGAGCGATGACCCTCGAGTTGAAATAATGTATGGTCGGTCCACAACTCCCCATACATGAGCTACGCTTGACCAACGATGTATCAGTCCAAATTTACATACATCTGGTAAGATTAATGATGACTTGTCTGGATGCTGTGTGCCAAACAGCTAAAGGGCATGTGTGGTAGCGAGCTGCACTAATGGATTAAGTTTTGAATAAACTACATCATCAATTTCGACTGTGATTTTAGAAATCGTGTTGTTAATATGATTTTTTATTGAAATATTTGATTTATTAGTTCTTTTATTGGATACGGGGCTATGAAGAATTTGATTTTGATTTGCTATAGTATTAACTAGCTGTCCCGCTCCCGGCTTCGCCCTGGGTGCATTTTTTATCCCTCTATCCATTGGTGAAAACCGCATGAAAATCGGTGTAGTAGTTTTTGAGTTTATCGCGATCAGAAAGACAGGCAGAAGCGGCGGAGGACTTTATTTTATAATAGGATATACTTACTTAATTTGAAACATTTCTATAGTAATGTAATAAAACTGATGGGTTAACAATATGTCCCGGATATTGACAACACTTCGGTGATTAAGGGTTTCTTGATGCGAACCATCAAGGCGCGCAAGATTGAATATTTTGACCAAGTGCTTAGACAGAAATCTATAGCTATATACTAATAAGTTAAAGAGAGAATATTTGTATGTTTGTAATGAATAAATTCAAAAACTACAGGACCGATTTTGAAAATTCTTTCACCTATAGAAAGCTATTATTAAAGGCTATATTTTATAAAGTTACGTGCAACAGCTTGTATATTATATTTATGCTGTTTCAGTTCATCGTGACGGGTAATCTAAATATTATAAGCTATTTGTATATTATTAAACTTTACGCGTTTAGTACTCGTTCCGTTAGTCAAATCATATCAAAATCCGTCGGATGGTTTTTAGAAGTTAGCGGAAAAACAGACAGAGACGGACAGCGACTTTTGTATAATATATATAAATTTAGACATAATTTATGAACAAGACATATAATTCAAAAAGAAAAAAAAAACTGATGTTTTTCGAAATTTGTTCTATAACTGAATTTTTGAATTTAAATCTAGATAGATATAGATTACATAATAGTACTAAATAATAGAGACAAATCCCATAGACATTTACTTACACACACACGCGGGCAAGCGACCACTTACATATCCCATCGAATGCTCCGCAGTAACAGATACACAATACGCCTCCGGCTTTCACGGTCCCCCTCGATTGTCCTGAAGGTGTAAGGGGTCACTGTACTTTGACACGGACCGTCCATGTCACCACGATATTGAACTAATATTGCAGATAGATAATCCAATTAGGCTGACTGTATAGGAATGGACATATTCCTTTGATGTTGACGTGTCTTCTATGTAAATCATTTAGTACCGACGCATCGCTAATTCGAGAAAGAGATGGTTTAATCGAATGACAGTTACATGGCTTATGACTTTATGGATCTATATTAATTATATTATACTAGCGACCTGCTTCCGGCTTCGCATGGATGCAATTTTATATTACCTAATATTATAACGAGGTACAGTTTGTATGTAGGAGGTAATCTCATCCGATTTTAGAAATTATTTTACCGATAGGTTAAATAGAATTTCAGGAAAATGAATGTATGATCATATAGTGTATTGATTTTCATAGTAATAGATAAAGAAATATCAAAACATCTTCACAAATAATCACATTTATAATGTTAATATTTTAAGATTAGATTAATCTATAATACGCAATTATAGTTTGCCATTTATCTTGATATTAGCTTTATCCGTTGATTTCGTCCTCGTTTCTTTATAAATTATATCATATAATAGTATTATGATGTGTAAACTAAATTACTATAAAGTTTCATCATAGTCAGCATAGCAGTTGTTGCATAAAAGAGTAACAAATATCCAAACATTCATCGTCATAATCTAAGTATATTAATATTATATATTTTGCTATCCAAGTAAACTCTAAGTAAGGCCTATACAATCTATTCAAATCTAAACTTATAAAGAAGACGGCGCAGATATATCTCAACTATGTTTCGTGTGACGCGACTCTTTCTCACGCTATGAACATTAACAAATAATTATGTTCATTGCAATTTTAAACATGACAAACGACCTTAATCCACTCATGTGTGAATACGCGTGTCTCTCTATATTTTGGGAAACAAAGACGGTGTAAAATATCCCCCTCAATTTCACCCCTAAACATATTCTACTTATGAGTTATTATTCCTTACAGGATTTAAGTTTTAAAATCAAATTGATATGTAAACTGTAGGGCGTGTTAACAAGTCAATGATTCTATTTAGTGTTGTTTAATGGTTTTCATAACACCCAATTGATTACGCATCGCATAGCAAAATAAAGAAAAATACACATAAATTATTGAGAAGTATTCTAAATATGCTTTCAACGCGTGTATGTAATTTAAAATAAAAATTATTTTGAGCGTGTGAAAATTTTGAAATCAATTATATGGACGGAAGATAGCATGTGCCCGTTTGGGCAGCCTATCTGGTGGCAGTAACCGCGCCTTACAGAAAACCATCGATCAATAACAGCACATGTGCTGTTGTGTTTCGGTGAGTGGATAAGGAATGCCTGAGCCCATTTCCCTATCCCATTCCAATGCCTAATCCTTAAATGCTACTGTAGTCGGCAGCGCAATTGCAGCAGCTGTGGCGTTGCTAATGTTATAGGCGACAGTAGCCACCCACCATTTTATAATATCCTATAGTATCAATCTCCTTAATAATTATTATATTAGGTCCAAGCAGCCACAAATGCAATTTTTTTTCTACAAATTATATACACATACCTTCTTCGTTGCTCTTTTCATTTGTGAAAACCGTATCAAAATCCTTTCGGTAGTTTACAAGTTAGCGAAGAAACAGACAGACGCGAACAATATAGAGATATAAGTTAATATAACCTAGTTTTATATATTTTTTATTACATAAGGCGTATTTTTTATATAAGTAGACAGTAAATTACACATTATCTGTAGATTGTCAACACTCCGTAATCCTTATTTCACTTTGCAAAACTATTTGCCCAACAAACAATTCTGTAACAGGAAAAACATCTAATTCACCGACGGTCACGTACCGGCCCTTTAACTTTCCTATCGTTTCCTAAGTCAGGAATTAGTCCGGACATTGATCGATGTGTGTGGGACTAATAGTTTTGTGGTGTGAAACGGGAATGCTTTTAAAAAGGTCTCTGTTGCGGTTTAATTTGATTTAATACTTGAATTTTGATATTTCTAATTTAGTAAAATAACAAATCAATCACTTACCAAGTTTATTGTTGGTTTGCCAGCCATGTTTCTAATAAATACTATCTATGAACAAAAACTAACAGACTCAGAGTTATATGTAGGTACTATTACAAAATGGCGTATGCCTGTTGGTGAAATTCGAAACATGATATTACACATATTAATTAGAGTAATTAGTAAACATTCGGAATCCGTAATAACAGGAATCTGGCGTCCCTTACAATCTGAAGCATAATTACAATGAAGACTTATCTCACGGATGCAAATCCGAATCGACGGATGCGAGGCATCGTATCGCAATTAGTGTAAACGGTTCGCGTATTGCCCGCCCGAACAAAGCTAGCTTGATCCAACCGTCAGCTTTGCGACACGCAAATCCGACGTGGATTGCCACAGATATAAAAATTCTAGACAAATTATAATAAAAATAATAAATAAATATCTTCACACATTCCACACAGCACCATCTAGTTCCACAGTAAGCAACTAATGCTTGTATTATGGATACCAGACAGTTGATATAATACATAGATTACTTTTTGTAAATACATACATAATATAAATACAAAACATCCATGACTCAGGTACAAAGGTAAAATGTTAACACATAAACATTTGCTCCTAGCGGGATTCGAACCCGCGGCCGTTTGGTTAACAGCTAGGGTTACTAGCCACTAGACCAAACGTGCCGTCATGTCACTGTACTCTATAATCAAACTGGATAACCTATTTATCGACAGAAACGCATCCCATCCCCTCAACGAAGGCTACCATGATTATTTAACAGCCTGTGTGCTGTTGTGTTTCGGCAAGTGAGTAAGGATTGCCAGAGCCTATTCTCATAGTAAGACTACCAATCCTAGAGATAGATAAGTTTTAATTAAGTAAGTATTTTAGTTTAGTTATAATTTAGTAAAATAGTCATGTGTATACGACCTTGCCCAATGAGGCGACATGTCCTTCAGAGAAAAGCATGAAAAAAATAATTTTGTTTGACTGTCCATGATTGTAATTGTGGTGTTATGATAATCTGGTATTATGCTATTGAGTCTTTTTTTTACAGCGTATTTGGTACTAAGTTAAATACTGAGGATGGTTTGATAAATACATAGGATACGGTAGCCACCTACTATCAAGTTGCATCAAGTGGACTGTCAGTCTACTTGCCGTTTATATAAAATGAACGTATATAAAATAAAAAATATAAATAAATAAATAATTGTGTTCACTTTTTCTTTGCATCTTTTTTGCTAACTCAATGATATTGCTTATTGAACAATACCTATATGTATAAAAATTTACTGTACTACAAAAATATGTGAGCAGAAATTCGAAGATATATAACAGGATAATTCTTAAGATAACAGTTTTTTAAAAGGTTTCAAACACACCACATACAAAAAATACAAAATACTTTTTTTAAATACCTCTGTTTAATTAATTTATTAAATTATTAATTATTAAATTATTAATTTAGTAATTTCCATAAAAGATTTAATGCAGCTAGAAGGTTGAAATCCAAAGTTTCCGTGTTCACATCTAGATATTTTAATTCCGTTATCTGTCGCAGTGTTAGCATTTTCATGTCTGTATCAAAATTAAATTTTATGGGATTTTCAGCTTTGTGTCGGTGCTGTAAAGGATTGAATTATTGTACACAATGGTTGAAATGTCGTGCATACATTGGCTGCCTAGCAGAGACAATATCACTGTTTTTAGTTTATTTTGTCTGTCAAGGATTAACTAGTTTTCGAGCAAGCAAAGCAAATGAAAAAATATTATTTGACTGTAATTATTTATTTTATTGAGGCTGAGCCAAACCTTTCAACGTTTCCAAGACAAAGTGCTTGTCGGTCCACTGATGGTAGGTGGCTACCGTTGCCTATACCGTGATTACTGCTGCATTGCAAATGATGACTGATGAAAATGACTTACACGTGGAATTGGTGGAAGATATTCTACAATTTCGTCAAACACGAAACAGCAGACTACTCATGTCAACAACGTCAATCTTTTATTAAAAAAAATATTTGACAAAATCACAAACCTAAAATTGTTTTATTGAATTGAATACTCCGATTCACAAAAAATAAATATAACGAATTGAATTGTAACAGAATCTATTAAATTTTGCACTTGATGGATCGAGAACACGTGTCAGGATGGATCGCTTCCGATCTCACAATAAATGATAACTCGATGATGTATTCGAATCTTAACTCGATTATTCACTAAATAAGGATAAATCGATTTCGAGCTAAATGTTTTCATAAATATTTTTTTTTTAAGATACAGATTTAGTTTTGTAAAATTCTTATTTTTTTTTTTTTTTACTATTTAATGAACACATTATTACAGATGGACATAAGTATATTAATAAATACGTCAGAATATATATCTGGTAAACAGTAATTTATATTTCATGTTCTTGCCAATTTACTCAAATCAGACTAGATTATTTGAAACTCTGACTGAGCTGCAATAAATCTTGAAGCATTCAGGTAAACTACCGAACTATAACACACTTCAAACCGCAAGATTAACATGGGGCTACCTCTATTTATCAAGTTGCTACCCAACTTACCCCTCTTATCAAAACAATAGAGTATCTCTCAGTAACTGTCAAACATTTAAATAATCCGACAAACTGGCAATACGTATGTAAATGTTCTCGAAATGGTCCCTTCATGCCATGCTTTATTGTTATGGCAAGATGCCCTGAAACGTCTTTCAATAAGTGTACAAGATTTCTGTGACACACTGTTGCAGAGAATAGCGTGCATTCTTTTGCATATATGTAATGAACCAATTTTTATATTTTTATAATAATAAAAAACACAATATTAAAAAAAAGGGTGATATTAATTCATTAAGCTTATCATTAAGCCTTCCTAATCCTTAAACCTACTAAGGCGGGCAGCGCACTTGCAGCATCGCTTGTGGCATTGCTTGTGTTAATAGGGCAACGGTAGCCAAGTGGATGAATCGATAAATGAGATCGATGCAAATAATAATTTAAAACTTTACATATTTTACGTTTCGTTAAATATTTATAGTCGACATATATAGTTTATATTTAATGTCGACATTAAGGTTAAATTAAACTTTACGAAGTCACGGACTTCACTGGTAAGTCAATAAATAAATAATAAATTTGTGAAATAAGTAAAAATATTTTATTTCACAATAAATTATTTGTATAATTACTATAAAAAAACGACATACTATTTTTAATTACATTAATTTATTATAATATAATATATTAATATATTTAGTACCTGGTATTTACTTGAAAGAAAGTTTGTAATTTCTTCTAATTCAGATCGCTTAAACATCGCTTTTAGTCTTTGTGGCTTAATAATAGGTAAATAACAAATCAGCAGAATTCATTCGACAAAGTCCGCATGACGCTGGCGCTGGTTCAGTTTGACATTGCTCAAACGTCGTTAATACTCTTCAAACATGATAACAGTATGTTCTGCAACGCACCGAACCGTATCTAAGTGCTTCTCGTGAATTTCAAAACAAGCCGTTTGTACATCAATAGCTTTTGAGCGGATTATTTGAACTGATTTTAGTGTAAATTATAAAACGTTATAGCATCTACAGAATAATGTTATGTAATAATTGTAATCGAGAATAAGGTTATAGACTAAAAACTATTCATAAGTACCAAGTTTTCATTCTTGATGTTAGTTCAGATATAACATAATTATGTAAATAAATAAAATTTGTATTAACCAGGGACACGGAGGGAGAAAGAGCGGGATGTGTTTTATCCTCTATGAGATGAGAAGAGATTCAAGAACAAGAACTTATGTAATTTTGTTTTTCTATGGCAATTGTCTAAAATCACAACAACTGAAAGCTCATTACTTCGTTTGCTTTGCAATAGCTTAGCTATTACAGCTAATATATCTATCCATCAAGAAAATCCAGACATATCGTCTAAAAATTAAAAATTCAAAATATGTAAGAGCAATAAATACTGAGTAATTGTTGTATGGCTAGAGTACTATATATAACATACAGTCTAAGTACGTTATATTTATTTAAATTTTTAAAAGTATTTTTTGTATTTATTTCAATTTATTGAAAACAACAATATTAATCACTGTTTATTATGGAATAATGCTACCTACAACTTCAGAATATTATCCCAAGAACTATTCAAAGGACGTTTCCAATTTCAGCGAACGGTTGGTACCGTTTTGTGACAAATACCGAAACGTTACGAACAAACTGTTCCATTAGTGATATTAATTATTTACCATCTCGTAGACGACAGACATTTGTTCCTTTGACCATATCGCGAGGGTTTGAATTATAGTCAATCGAAGTGAGAGGCAAGTTGTCGATGTTACCATTACAAATTTCGTCTATTTGCAAACTCGTATTGAAACTTTTGATCACTTTAAAAGCCTCCATTAAAATATTATGATTCGAATCTTATTATTCAGATTTTAATATTAGGTTTCAATAAGGTTGTCTATTACAATATAATTATATTAAGCATAATATTTTTACATGACATTGCCCCCTCTCTCTCAATGCCTCTTCATCCCTGAAGATTAGCCGTTAACTCTCTGAAACTTTCCTGAAACTTGATTTTCATATATAGTTTTTCATTATATTTTATGGCGAGTATTTTTTTTTTACATTAGATACAATGTAGCGTAATATTGTGTTTTGTGCAAAAAATAATAAAATCTCTTACAATTCAAAAAAATATTTTTATACCTTCAATTAAGACAGGTATTCAAAACAAGCGTTAATTAAAAAAAAAAAAACTTTTTATAGAAAAGAACACCGCTGTAATATCCTGAGTGGGCTATACATACGACAGGAATTTAATTTAAAGACAGACAAAGCTGTGAGAAACAGATAGTTTTAAATAAAACCCCAACTAAGTTATATGAATAGCTAAGGAAACGACTGTCTAACTTACTTTTCTTAAGTACTTTAAAGTTGTACAATTTTTCATTCCATTCATCGACAAAGACGAGCCAAGCCCTATCATCTATAGCAATTTGATATCAAACTACATTCGTAATCCGTCTGTCTGCCGTGAACAATACACCGGAATACATTAACTTGAAGTCACCAACAAAACCGCGATCTCCAATACACGGTATTAAGAAGACAGAGTAGATAAAGTTACTGTTCTAATGCTAAAGAACATTGAAAGAATATTTAATTAGAATTCGTATGCTGTAAGCATTAGGTGTATTATACACACTTATTATACTTCCTACTTCACCTTTTGACTACATTTTTTTTACTAAAGTATTTTACTATTTATTTAAAAAAAAAAAAGAAAACATTGTGTGGTTTTATGAAACCACGATGCAAGTGAAAAAAATTTCTACACGGTCAGCTGATGTCTACTCCGCGGCCGACTGTAATGCAACATGCGATAGGTGAACGAAAAAATTTGAGGCGATGGAAAAAAAAGTTTCACTTTAAAAATATATGTAATGTTTATATAACAAACTATATAATATATTTAGTTTTCCATTTTCAAATAAAATAAAATAATATGATTTGAACTCAGTACGTGAATAAGATCGCCATCGCCATGTGTAATACAGATGGCGAAATATTTACAATCAATTATAATAAAGAATATCTACTCACATTTGTGTATACTGTGTCAATGGTCTCAAATATCAGAGCATGTCCCTACTTTGATATCTTAGTATTTCTCTTGCTACATTATTTGCCTGAATTGCAGCAAACATTTGTGAATATGGCATTGTCATGATGCAATGATTATAAATTATTGTAAAATCCCATTTTAATTTAGTAACTTTTGGTCTTTAATCATAAAAAAACTACAAAATATACTCAATAATTTTTTTTTTGTGCATAATAAAATAAAAATCTCATAAAATTATAAATTAATTATTTTATTATAATAAATGTGAAATTAATACAAAGCATAGCTTCTTAACTGTCTTATTAACAAGTTGATATAAAAAAATACTTTAAATTTTAAAACGTCATCATTTACTGATTGAGTGGTTATTGGCGATGCGTATCTTTATATTTCTTTATAACTTCCAGCCCTTGATAAGTTCGTAATAAAGAAGAATAAATTGCGTCGGTCGTCATAATCCTAAATTGGTTTCCAAACATCAAATTTTAAAAAAGGAATCTATGATTGAATCAACACGCGATAACTCGAAGAACCGAAAAGGGACTCTATTGTGTCACGAACACAGATCTAAGAAAAATAGAAGATACATATTATGTACCTAGAAAGATAAAATATATAAATAATTATTTTGAAAAATAAAATACTTCTTATTCTTTAGTGATGCTTTAGTGTAATTTATTTATGAAATAATTAATATATCTTCGAACGTAGTCTTTTTACATATCAGATTTCGTGTTATTAGAAGTAGACATAGTATTTATACTTCTATAAATCTATACTAATATTATAAAGAGAGAAGATTTTTGTATGTTTGTAATGAATAAAATCAAAAACTACTGGGCCGATTTTAAATTTTTTATCACCTACAGAAAGCTATATTATCAGCGAGTAACATAGGCTATATTTTACAAAGTTACGCGGACGAAGTCGCGTGCAACAGCTAGTAAGAGATAAAGAGCGTTAGACCTGTGTCGGTAGATGGCCGAAATTTATAAATATACATATAAAATATTTTCAATCCAAAAGTTTTTGATTTCTGAATCTTTTTAAATTCCGTTTCGTAACAAAATAATTCTAATAAAACTTTCAAATGGCCATTTCTAGTTTCTCTATATGCTCATATATCTATTGTGTTCGAAGCAATATTGAGTGTGAATGTTAGGGCAAATAATTGTGAAGATGTTGGCGTCGGATTACGAAGGCCCTTTGCTCTTACAAAGGGGACATTTGAGGGATAAGTGATACATCAGTGTCGGTTTGTATCCGGGACTAAAATGTATCTTTTGAGTTTTACAATTCGATGCTTCAAATGTTTTTGTGATATGATTTTGTCATATAAATAGGTGTAAAATCATTGTAAAATAGACTTCATGGTAATTTATAAAAATTTTCCATTTTATTTCCACTTATTTGTCTAATTTAATTTATTCTGAAAGGACGATTGTAGCCGTCATAAGAATAAACATTGTATGAAAACTAAATTTAAATAACTATATAACTAATTTCTGACAGATTTGTGTATAAGACAATAAAGTTTTTTTAAGAAGTAATAGAAGTTATAAGTAATTAATAGGATGAAATTGGGCTCTGGGATCTCTTACTAAATACAGAGGTCATATTTCGCAGTGTCTTTTGAAAGGTTACTTTAAAAGACCTACAGGAATTGAATAATAATATATCGACATTCAAGTTATTCGACATTATCTTAGTTTTTGTTATCCTTGTTTTTATGAATATTAAATTTTGAATATTACATTAACACCTGGTAGAGATTAACTAACTGATTATTTATTAAATGTCTGTTGTACCTTAAAATACAAAAAAAATTGTAGTAAACTCCATCATGCTATTGCTGTTTAATTAATCACAGAACCTAAATGACACTCGAAACGAATCCAGAATTCTCTTTGTTTACTCGAGAGGAAATAATTAGAGCAGATTCGAATGTACGGGGCAGGAAGCGAAAAAAAAAAAAAAACAATAATTCATCAGGTAAAAAGAGATATAATCCAAAAATTTTTTAACAATAGACGAAAAAACACGGGAATTTTATCCGAGAATGGAGTACAAACGGAAGGGAGCGAGGCAAATTAGCAATTATATAATAAAAAATTCACCTGAGTACCGCCTAAAAGCGGTGTCGTATACCTTGTTTTTTATTTTTGCAATCTGAGACAAGGATATTATGAAACGTATGATGCAGGATTTTTAAATTAAACAGACGTATTTCTTTTTCCACTTTGATCTCATTATGTTCGCAGTACGAGTATATTTTGATTTGTACGATATCAAATATCGAAGCTAATAAACAATAAAAATAGGTAGAG
The DNA here is from genome assembly GCA_944738685.1 of Synanthedon myopaeformis. Taxonomy (NCBI): domain Eukaryota; kingdom Metazoa; phylum Arthropoda; class Insecta; order Lepidoptera; family Sesiidae; genus Synanthedon; species Synanthedon myopaeformis. The sequence goes on along the minus strand of OX122932.1, from coordinate 7,048,794 downwards.
CTATTGCAGTGTTTATTCATTGATTTATTCATAGATTGTTAAATGAATTGTAATTTAATAGAATTAAATAAACTAACAAATAAAATATTATATTTAGTAATTCACTCAATGCGAAGTTCGACCATAAACAATTCAAAAAAGGGAGAACTATTTTCTAAGAATTGTTTCTAAATTATTTGATGCAGTCAAATTTGATGTTAACAACAAATACTTTTTTAATGTTAAGATCGACAGACAGAGTTACGGTCCACTTGATGTTAGGTGGGTACTACTGTCGCCTATAATAACACGAGCAAAGTCACAGGTGCTGCATATGCGCTACCGATCATAGTAGTATTAAGGATAAGGCATAAAGATGGGATAGAAAAATTATCTCTTGCTTCCTTTTTCGCAGTGACTAAAACACAACAGCACTCATGCTGTTATTTATGTATGTATGTAATATGAATGCATACATACCTTCAGATCTACGTAACAATATAACGATTAAAAATATTAAATTTAAGTTAAGTTAATTTAAATTGTAATTATTAGTATATAGTTAAATTTTATTAATAACTTAGTATATGCCCGCGACTTCGTCCGCGTCCGATCGCTACCAAACTTCACAGGAACACCCGCTGGACTAATCTGAAGATAGTTGAAGATAGTCTGAAAGTTTCATCACAATCGGTTCAGAGGTTTTGGAGTCTATATCTTATATATAAAAGGCGATGTGTGTATGTATGTCTTCAGATTAGTGCAACAGATGGGCTATATACCCTGTCACTACTAACCAGATCCAAAGCAGATTCAAATATGACAAGTTTATTTCCAAAGATGCCCCCATTCGAGAATCGAACCCGGCACCCCTGAGAAATGGCTATAGCCAGTGCCTTAACCATTTGAACAAGGGGCTTGTCCTATAACCGCTTTTTTTTTTGGGCAATTCTATAATTGTCTAGGATTCAGTAATTATTTTGAAACTTTTATTATTTTCAGTAAAAAATACCTAACATGATTTTAATAGGAATCTCCCTAAGAATTTCCAACAGATTTGGGTAATCCACTATATCATTGCACCCCACGAGAACAATTCTTATAAATATTCAGTGGCGATCGCTCCTTTGGAGTGTCATCTACGGTACTCAAACTTGTCCAGAAATTAAGACAGATGGCGGTTATTAAGCACCTCTTCGATATTTTGGGGGAATATTACAATAAACTGGTGCGAAATCTGGACTATTTGGGATTTTGGGGACATTTCCTATCAAGTTATGTAACTTATAATTTAACAATGAACGTAGACGTGATCTACGAATGACGTCATACATTTGATTTATTCCATTGAACCCCATTCATTACATTTAAAAGTCAGGTCTGTCATCCATGCAGATTTAAGCCATGTCTTAATTTACATGCTGCATGTGCGGACATGTTGGCACACGTGTCGATTAATTCTTCACGCGGATTAAATTTATTTTCCATTTTCATTTGTGATTGTACATTTTAAAATCACAAAGGCATTTATGGGAGTGAAGAATAAGAACTTATGTAGATTTTGGTTTAGATATGCAGTAGTGATCATTATTACGCTTTCTGATGACTTAAGGCAAGGACTTTGCAGAAGACGTTATTTTCGTCGCCTGATTTAAACTTAAAAATACAGTGCATAATAAACTAAAGTCCATATGTTTAAAAAATTTTATTCTGGCAGATATTATATTATTATTATAGAAATAAAGATATCTAATATTGATATGGTTACTATAAAAGTTGATAAGTAATTGATTAGATAACAATTTATAACAATAGTTGCTTGAACTAAAATAACTTACTTGGTTTTACATGAGAACTCACAGTTTTTTGCAGTGGAAAAACTGCGTTGCGAGACTTGGCATTTTTTACATTTTATATGTTTTTCATTGATGAGATATTATTCTTAGAGCATGGAGTTACCGTAATTTGTAATATATATGGAATGTAATTATTTAAAATAAAATCTAAAACAGCAAAAGTTTTATTATTTATTGACCTTAAATTAAATAAGTACAATATATTAAATTATAATTCAATCACTAAACATTGATTAATTAATTAATCAAATATTAAAGTCAAATGTAATACGTGAATATTAAGTTTTGATCACAAATATAAATACGAATAAAGATTATTGTTATTATAACATCAAGTACCTACATTTTATTCATATTAATTTTGCGATAATAATAAATAATGTGCAAATATGATGCAACAAATTATCCGTGGTCCATTCTTCTGGGGGTCAAGCAAAAAATGGCAAGTGGCAAGTGTGGCAAGATGTCCGGCGCAGTTTGTCTTCATTGGGGACAGGTTTATGGCGAGGGTGCGGTAAATAATATCAACGCGAGAAAAGACGTCATGCAACATTCATAGGCATTATTGTAACATACAGGATGTAGTATTTCCATAAAAAAAGTGATAAATACATATATTTATTATCTGTGTGATATTTCGACTTAGAAAAAATAATCCGTTACCCATCATGGCTGTCCATCGCGGGAGGACTACGTCGGAACCTCGGCGTACCCGCAAGTGAAGGTACGCCGGCCATCTCGGAAAACCTAACGACGGACGGTATAGTCTCCCCAGACTACCACCAAGGTCCCAGTGAATGGGGAAGATGGCGGACATAGGCTGAATGCTGTGTGCCCTGCCCTATGAAAACTTTAGAAGCATAAATACTAATAGAATTATTATTAAATAAGTATTTTAATAGGATGCTTATTAACACAAAATATGCTTACAATATACGAGTTGTTATACTCGTATACTAAAAGATATTTGAACTAAGTAGACTTAGTTGGCATAGTTGGCTTGGCTTGGCTGATATGTAGTAGACTATCAGCCAAACCAAGCCAAGTAAATTGACATACATGTACCTAAGTAATAATTAACTTTTCCAGTAGGTACCTATCGTTTCTAACCACATGTGTACTATTGGGACATTTAAGTAGCTACTTATACTTTTTACAATACATTTAGTTTAATATACATTATTTTTTTCTATTATTTTTATAACAGTTGCATTTACCTTTATATTTTATACATCCTGTAATAAATAACTAGATTCTTACAAATATCTCGAAGCAGGAATTATCTTTGTTTCTATTGGGGGCCTAACAAGATATATAGAGGGGCAGCTGGCGCCGGACTCGCATTTGATCTGTAAACTCAATTGCTACACAAATTTGGGCTCTATACCACTAAGTTAAAGCATGGATTTGTTCGATTTGTTTGTAAAAAAAAAAATTATTTGATCTCAAAACTTCAGGAAAAACAGTCATTTTATTATGTCTCAACATTAAAGTAAGCCCCGATTCAAGTCTTATTTTCTTAAAACTTAGTTCGCAAATTTAATTATTAAGTTATTATTAAAATATTTGATTCGTGTGCCTTTAAAGAAACACGATCATAAATTATTAAAACATTAACTCTAAGATTATCATATATTGTACAATGTAATATAACTGCAATATACAAAAAAAATTGAATTCACTGAAAAGGGACTAATAAAGGAAAAAAAATTCTTGCAATATTCTTGCAAGTCCTGAACAGTGACTAATAAAAGAAAAAAAATCTTGCAATATTCTAGTCAATAGAATTCTGTTAGCTTATTGTACCGTCAGTCTATAGTTTAAACATCATTATTTAAAAAAAATCGAGGTAACTGTTATTAATATCAATGTTTACTATTTTAACATCAGGTTTATGGCAGGTTATTTTTATGAAACTAAGAATTCACTTTGCGTATAACCCACACCAGATTATAATATTCACCATCACATAACTTTTTAAAATTGATTTGTATGAGTTTGTGTACCAAGTTGAATAATGTGTTCAGCTCTAATTGTCTTGCACACTGGACCTAGATGTTGGCGATATGGTTTGGAATGTCAAGTGCTGAATGACTGTTGCTGATTTAAATAAATAAATAACAAAATCTACCAGATGCAAAACATGTTCGAGCGGAATTGCCCCTAAATCCCGTTCAAAACGAGATTATGACAAATATTATGATAATGAAATTTGTAAAAGAGAAAAATATCCACCCCAAATCGCGCACTAATCCGTAGTTTCTCCCCAAAATGCGGCGAATGCAACTATTTCTGCTAAATTGAAGTAAAAGGGAGATTTAATCAAATCATTCCACGTAGGGATAGAGAGATAATCGAATATTATGATCCACTTTAGTTTTTTGCGGTAATTTAGTTAGAGATTATGTGGAGAGAGATTTGATGGAAATTATGGAATGGTGTAAATTAGTTTCAATTGAGAAATTCAAGTTTAATGACAATTTCGCATAAAATTTTATATTTGTTTTATATAAAGCATAATTAAACAATTTCACTTTCGTATTTATGATAGTATTTAGGATTAGGATAACAAAAAAATATGTCTTTAGAAGCGTACTATAAATTTCATTGAAGTTAAAATTTTATCCCATTACCCGGATAAATCCATGGGACTAGATTTACATTTATGCCAATTTTCATCCAAATATTACATTCAACCGGAAATGCCATTTAAAAAAGTTTAAATACACGCAAATTTGAAACTTTTTAAATGTAAATAAGTTACAAATTTATTTGTTTTCTTTTTTTTCAGCCAAAAAATCTTCAATCAGCTTTCTCATTTAGTTTAAATAGCGTCAAAATAAAAGCAATTTGGCTTTACAAAAATGGCAGTAAGTAGATATTCTATTTGCGTTCCATAAATCATATATTACCTGGCACGGGAGCAAGGGTTGCGCCCGTGACAGGCAATTTGTCATGTGACCATCCAACCGAGGAGTGGAAGACAAGATTTGGCGATTCCCTTTTTGGGGGATTTGAATTTTGTTATTGTTACGCTTACGTGGTTTGTTGTTATGATATATAACAATTGAAATGATCATTTTATGCGACGAAGACCTAACCTGAATAATCTACTTGTAACGTGTTATATTGTTACAGCTAAAATAGGTAAGTATATTGAGACGAATTGATGTTTCTTACTAAATCACGTTTAAACTGATGACTAAGACGCAGCGATAGTCCAAATCCTGGATTTCCTTGTTTCTCTAAATATGTATCGGATATATTATATTAGAAAGATAATATATTTCCAATTTTTTTGTAGACTTACTCGTACTGCAGTCGAGTTGACTAATAAATACAATAATCTGTGTATTTAAACTATTTTTCACAAGCAAATCCCTCAGTGCGTAAGTACATTTATACTATAATATCAAAATACATTTATTATATATCAAAATATATACTATATATCACCGTACATTTATATTATATATTTTGATATAGTAAAGTGATATAAATCCATTTGATAGTAAATGTTTGATAGTTTGATAGTAAGGTAGTCAACCTTCATGACTGCCATACTATTAAAAATTTAAAAAAAAATTACAAGCTTAGGGGCTTCAGTTATAGTTGAAAAATAATGATTACATTTTTCTATTAAATAAATCATTATGAAAAAGTAATAACAATGAAGGTCCAATTACGCCATAGCAATACTTCCCTAATTAGCAATATTCTTTTAAATCATTCAAACGTAACCCTTTCCATAATCCATCCCTCTGAGGGTAAAATAACATGCGTGCAGGGTGGAAATAGGTCATGCGGACATTCGCTTTAATCTGTTTAATTAACATGGAAAAAATGGTTCGATTTTCACCCCTTGGGGCACAGCTAATGATGTGTTAATCCTAGGATAAAGTGGTGAAATGCTATACCAATTTCAAGTTAGCTGCATCTCAGCTATCGTTTTAATTTATAAATTATTAAAAACAATAAATTTGAAATTTTTTAAATGTAAAAAATTTTGCAAAAAATATTTGCAGGCAAAAGGTAAAAGATTAATTTTTCATATATATATATTATATAAATGTTATACACGTGTTTAAATCTGCTAAATCTGTTTAAATGTCAAACATATTATATTGATGCAATATTAAAAAAAAAAGTCCAAAACCAATTTTGCTGTTTTGGGAGAAATTTAAAAAATATAATTTCAATTAAAAAAAAATATCTGTACTGTCGTTCATAGAAACATACACTTTTTCTCATCACAAAATACGACTCAGCCGAAGAATCGCAAATTTGGTCTTTTTTTATAATGAAAGTTCAATTATTTAATAACCATCGAAATACATAATATATCTTTGTTAATAACTGTTTTAATATTTGTGTTTTGAATGAATAATTGAATATAGGAATAGTTGAACGTAAAAATCTTGTCATTTCGAATTCCTCTGAAATTTTGAGACTGTTGCTAAGTTTTGGTGCATGAAATTATATGTATATGCTTCTAAACTAAAAGAAAATTAACAGAAACTCTTTGATAACGCCACATTTCGAATTGGAACGCAGATGCGCTCAAATTATCTCATTTCATTATAACCAAAGACATCTCCAAAGGCAATCTCTGCTCGAATGGCACTTTCGTTACAAATACACCTGAGACAGACGTAATCAGGAGGTGTTAACTAAGACTTGACTGAATAGACGACATGATACTTATTTTTTTATTATCATTAGAATTCGAATAACGTATTACTTTATTAACAATTTCAGGAAAACCAAGGCTCTAATCTATATCTATCCTACTATAATATTATTTATTTATTTATTTGAAAAGCCTTACCAACCAAAGACACACTTAATCACAATATACAACACTCACAGAAAAAAAATATAAATAAAGATATAAATTATAAAGAAAGAATTATAAAGAGAGAAGATTTGTATTTTTGTATGTTTGTAATGAATCAACTCAAAAACTACTGGACCTATCCAATTATAAAATAATACCTCAAAAATCACCACCAATTTTGCTGTGATTCTTAAAGTTTGTAGATACCTATATAAAATAAATTGTAAATTTAATAAAAATCTTTTTAATTTGAAAAAAGATTAGTACCATCAACTAATCAACTGTCACCCGGTCCATTTGATGGTAGTTGGCAACTGTCGTCTTTTAAAGGAAACAACCTTGATAGTCTGTCGACCTTGATAGGTATGTTAAGTGATTAAGAAATAGGAGAATGGGCATTCATTAATCACTCACCGAAACACAACAGCATACATGCCGTTATTTCACTGTTGTTTTCTGTAGAGGTGGTGGTGCTTCCAGACGGGTTCCCCAGTTTCAGAAAGAGGAAGGCAATGTGCTAACTACCAAATAACATAAAAACAAAAAAATGTAATAACAACATAAAACAGATGAAATCGCAAAAACAGTGAATTTATTTAGGTCGACTAAAATTGGAATTTTCTAACATCTACTTATCTATACAATAACTCCACTTATTTGTAAGACGATAAAGTATATCTATTAAATAAATTTGCTTGGTCTCTTAACAAATTTCTTTATTTTTTTTTTCAGTTCAAAAATAGTTCTTAGGTACTTGCATTAAGGTGAATAGTATAAGTTAGTAAGATAAACCCTTAACTCAATTTTTCGCTCACTCGTCAGTCGCTTAGTGATGCGCTCATCCGATTATGTACATTTTTGCAGTAATTGAAGAAGATAGAAGAAAGAAAAGAAATTTTATTGATAGATAACACAAATAGTGCATGTGCATAAAAGTTTAATGAGAACAATCTTAATCGTATTGGCAATAGTACCATACTTGCCAGTGCATGCATCATTGTCTCGACCCAAATAGGCACCCAACTCAGCATATTCTGTGTGTGCTACTGATGAGGTTTATACTTGTTATTGTCTTTGGTTTGTAACCTAGGTAACGTTTAGTTGATTGTAAAAAATAGAAGCGAATTGTATTGTAGTTGAATGGAAAAATAAATGTGGTGTACAAACAAGAAATATATTATTTTAAACATTAATTAATTAAAGAATATGGAGACTTCCACAAGGGAAAATATTTAATAGCTACAAGTCACATACAGCGCTGATCTTCCGCTGGGGACCTCATAGTTGGCTTCACGGACGCCCGTTGAATATTACAAATAAATAATATAATAATTATATATCACTATACTGCAATATATAGCAGTCTATAAATAAATGAATAATCAGCAGATATAATTTTAAATATATTAATTTATATAAACAGTGTATTAAATAAATGTAAATAATATTATACTACTAACTATATGCGATCTATGGTAGAATAAATTAGATAATTGATACTTCTGTTCTCAAATTTTCTTGTTGTTTTTGTCGTTCTTTGAGAAAAAGTTTCAATCTGGTTTTGAACCCGTACAAACTGTGAAGATTGCGAATGGTGACGGTATATTTTGGAGTTTTGAATTTTATTAAACCAAAAAGTAAACTTTCCTAATGCAGTTTCTGTATAGACCTCTTTTTCAAAATTGCAATTTTTTTTAAAAAAGGCCTCACATGACTTCGAGGTGGTCATGTGCACATGCACTCGGTACTCTTGGTAATTGTTCATGTAAAGCTTAGATCTTATTTTCACCTAACATACCTATTACTTTTGTTATTATATTAATATGTATATTGCTATCGCAAGGGCTCTGCTTTACAATATTTTATAAAAGTACTTCATACAATTGTTTTATAGAAAATAAAACAATATGATTCGTTGTCCTTCCCCTTTTAGTTGTTAATAAAAAGAAATGATTAAGTAAATTGTACAAATAAGGCCTCTTCACACTATCAACCGCTTGCGTTAAAATTATGATTAATAAAAAATTTAAATGTTTTTGAATATTCGCTAAAACATTTTCAAGAAAGTGGAATTTATGCAATATTAAATCAAGAAAAACAAACATCCCAATTAAAACACTATAAAGCCGAAATTATTTTTATAAACATCGAAAATTTAACACATTGTTATCCATAGTTAAAGTTAATAAAAATAAGAATGAAAAGAAAATAATTAAGAATTTATTCGTAATTATCTGACCCGACAAAGTTTTTTTTTTTTAATTTTTGCTCTTTACAAGAAATTTCTTGACATCACAATTAATATTTGTAAATAATAGCCGAATTGATCCCACCGTTCTCGCTCTTGCGCTTAGCAATATATTTAGTTATTCATTTTTATTTAAATAAATTGATAAGATATAGGAGTAGATAGTAGTTTTTTAAATTTCAAATATTTAATAAGGTGCCGTTATAGAACTAAAACTAAATTTTCGCATAAATTAAAAATTAAGATGAATATATTACTTGTAATAAAATAGAACTCATTTCGTAAAAGTAATTAATTCCTCCTATGAAGTGCGATTACAAATGATTTCGTAACGCAACAAGCAGCGATCGTGTGGAAGGTTCTCAATATTGTGTTCTTGGTTCATTAAAGGTGCGTGCGGGCGGAAACAAACAGTCGCCGCCGGATGGCTTTTTCTAGGTGGTTTGTCTTTGACGGTGAGATCAATGAAGTGGATGTAGGGTGACATTCCTTATGACTGATTTTTTTTCCCCGGATAACAAAAATATTTTAATTCAAAAAGTATATTTATTTCTATATATACTTTTTAAATGAATCACAATCCCAAATATAAATTTAAATAGTTTTGAAGTTAATAAAACCGATAGTTTAAATTATTTTAAACTTTTGTTTTTGTTATATTGGGCAAGTTAAACAATTGTTGATTGAATAACTTTTTTGATTTTTTTTATATTAATTGATATTGTTCATCAAATAATTCTTCGTTAAGGCTTGGCCACCCTACGTCCGTTTGATGTGCCGCCCGCATAAACAATTACATGCAAACTGAAAGCTTTCCTTCCGCAGGGAATTTCTATTGTGACAAAATGATCAGTCGCTAGTCAAAGTCGTCAAAAGATATGAATATAATGAGACGGCAGTCTGCCGTCATTTTTGATGGTATACGTACCGCTTTGATCTATTACTCCAGTTTTAATTTGAAATTAATATTAATTTAAAAGAAATATTTATTTGATAAATAACTAAATTAATATTCTATATTGACACTATGAATTTTATATCCAAACTAATATTACAAATTCGAAAATAAATTGTCACTCTTTCACGCCTTCTACTCAACCGATTATTATGAAATTTTGCATGTACACGTTGTAAGGGATATAAAAAAGGACATAGAGTAACTTACGTCCAGAAAGAAGAACTATCCCGTGGGATCATCTAAAAATAAAAAGTAAAAATTTAACTCTCGACAAAAATATATTGTATTAGATACCCACACTTACTCTTATTTTATCTTAGGACTACGATCAAAGATGTGTAGTGTGTTGGATACTTTTAAAGTACCTAATAGTACTTAGAAATTACTGTACATTAGTAATAATTGTATAGTAATTTTTAAGTGTGACATATTGTTGGTGCACCCTTCTAATAAATAAATAAGTCGAACGTATTAAAGTATTGATATTATTTTTTATACTTAGAGTTGACCAGTATTTTATAAAACTTACTAAATTACTATTACTAAATTATTTTAGTAAATCTCTCACACTTGTAGCTGTCTTCGCGAAACAGGAAACAAATTGAATAAGTCCACTGATGGTGTTGAGGGGAAATTGGAGGAATATGTTTCGAAGCTATGGGTTAATGGGAAGGATATTTGGGGGATGGTCTTATAAAAGCAATTTTCTCAGTGACCACGTACATTTTTGGGTATATTTGTTCGATTATTTCTATATGTAGGTACATATATCGAGCCCTTGGTCGTGTGGTTAAAGTGCTTTCTTTAGTGCTCCGTCTGAGAGATTCCGGGTTGATTCCGTCATGGTACTGCAATTACTCAACACAAATTTTAAAATCATATATAAAATTATCTAGTTAGTGAAACAAAATTAAATTTTAATAATCAAAATTTATTAATTTAATATTTTTTTACAAATTAAAAAGTTATTAGTCTTATTGAAGTGTTTCAGCGTTTTATATTGAAATGTTTTCAAAATTTTTGTGACACCTATATCATTATTTGATACTGTGCCGGTAATTTCGATATATATAGAACATATTCTATGAATATAAGGTATGATGTAGGACCTGGCTGTAGTCCTGTGGGAAAGTACGCGTATGAAGATATTTTTTTTTAGGAAAGTTTAGTACGACTCGTAGTAAGTATTTTAGACTTGAGTAGATATCATTTAATTTTTTCTAAAGTATAAGGATTATGAAAAACTTTTATTCTATAAACTTATATAAACTTTTATTTCTTTGTCAGTCAATAATAAAATTTATTTGTTGCGTGTCACTGACCCGTCACTGGACCCAAGTGAATAAATAACGTTTCTACCTGAAATAAACCTGAAATAAAAGGACAATAAATGTGAATAGTACCAAAACGTAGTTAATCGCATTTGGAGACCGCCCTCCGGAGCTCGAATGGCTTCATTTACGATTTTTATTTCCGCCTAGTGATTTTGTGGCTTATCGACATGTCTGTCTTTATCAAATTTGTGTTTGACACATTATTATATTATTCATAATTGTAATGCTAAAATAAATGGTAACTTTTACACAAAAAAAAAACACTATATATTGTACATATACATACTTTCAAATATAAAAAAATCAACCCCTAACAAAAATATATATGAACAATAAAAATGGAATAAATTTTTACTCATATTTTTTGTCAGTTTTTTTAATTTTTCAACACTTAAGAAAAGGAGTTGCGGACGAAGTCACAGGCAAAAGTTAGTAATAAATAGATAACAAATTTTCTCTCATCGATATCGATAAATAGAGTAAACGCAAGTCACTGAGGATAATATGCGCTATCGGTGTATTGAGATTAACTCACTTTTATAGCATTAGGTTAGTGTACATTAAATTTAACGGTCCTACTTGACTGGTCCATTGCTCTAAATTGCCTCGGACAAAGATGCCAATGTGTAATTTTTAACTATACATTTTATGCCAAGCGTGGACGTTTGCTGCCATTAAAATTTATACAATCTACTGTTAAATCGCTAAAAACAAACTCATAAAAGTACTTTTTATTACTTTTAATATGGCAAAGTGTTTTTACATAGTTAACATTGTAGAGACGAATAAAAGGTGTTACAATTACCCACATTTTAAGTTAAATACGATATGTAATTTAAAAAAAGGCACAGTGTAAAGAGTATAAAGACAGACAGAGTCTCTAAGTCTCTAAAGAGAGTTATTTTCCAAGATTAGATTCGGTTTCTCAATCCCTTTTCTAAATCCTACTGTGGTCTGAACCGCACTTGCAGCACCTGTGGCGTTGCTTAAGTTATAGTGCTGATGTTTCACGATGTTCTCCTGTAAGATGACATGATAGTTAAGATTCCCTATGTAAAATAAAATAATTACCAGACTTAATTTATGTTACCTGCTACTACAAACATTCAATCGAAAATTAATAATAAAATATGTCAGTTTGTAGATAAGTGATCTACAAACTGACATTTTATGGGGTCATTATTTATGATTTATGTTAAGTATTAAACCTTTCCGAAGTGAAAGACATGTTAACAAAATTTTATCGTAGTGAGATGAACAGTTATTTTTATAATATCATTTTTATATATTACTCATTAATGATTACATGTCCCAAATTAATTAAAAGTTACCTAATTAATTAAACTAAATCAGTTATGAAAATAATATTCCAAAAAATTTTTCTCTTTTTCTGGAAACGTAAAGAAATTATCACCAAAATATTTTCTTATTAAATATAATTGTTATATTATATGATACACAACGACGCTAAAACCAATCATTAGTGTAATCAAAATCGCCCCATGCTTACGGCATGGCGACTAATTAGTCGCTTGACTGACTGCCAGTAATCGGTCGTCAGTCATGCGGTCGAGTTAATGAAAAATCGCGTGGCAAGAACGCTCTGCCAAAGCGGTCGGTTGACCGTGCTAATGCCTTGTCATCGGACGAACTGTTTGGATATCTATCCACTCATCTACGAATTACATTCTTTTTGTTCTTCAGTAAATACTCAATCTTTCCATAACGATAGTTACTATAGGGATCCAAAGGTAAAAGTAGCTTTTATACCTTTAAACTAATTCAATGTATTAGTGTAGTAGGTACTAGATTTTTTTGTGAATTCAAAGATTTTGTTGAGAAAATATTGGGGTTGGCAAGAAAGTAATTCCGGTTTTTAGTGTAAAAAAAACTCTTATTTTCTATAAGAAAAATAACTTTCATCAATTGTTGTTAAAAAAGCGTTTACAATAAATACAGATTATTTATTTATCAAATAAAAATGCACCGGATTAAAAGAGCGATTACTGGAGAGTTTCTTTCGCAGTTTTTTCTCTTCCAGAACACCTTTTTGTTACTGAAACGGTAGTAGTTTTTATCGTCTGTCAGTGTTGTCCTATTTTTAAAAAATAAATTATGATATTTGATATAATTAATTGTTTTATAATCTCTCGCACAATTACATATATGATGATTCGATTCAACTATGGCTTTCATTTTTTCATCATCAACTTCAAGAGGTTATCCAGAACGTTGGTCATCTTTCAGTGAAAAATTTTGAGAACAAAATTTCTATGCAGATAAATACGAGTATATTAGAGGCCAAGGTCTTTTACTTGCAAGACCGCCACATCCGCTTTAACAAATTTGAATGTTGTAAACTATACATTTACTATGCAGTTGGTATATCACTTGAAAATAAATAAATAGTCAAATAAATAGCTATAGAAAAAAGTTATTTTTTCAAAGATACTTATCGTTTATAATACAACGAATAAACCCGGCTTACTGCTTAAAACGCCCGCCTTTGCTTTAGAGTAGCATAAATAAGAAATTACTGCCCTTTTCAACATTCATTACCCTTTTTAATCATCAAACAAGATCAGGTGTACGGGGAGATTCATTGTGTTTGAATAACGATACAGAAAAACGAGTAATAAAATTAGAAAAAGTGCCTCAAGGGAGAACTGGATGCCCTTATCCCACTCGAATAGTCAGTTTTACGATCCTATTATAAAATGGTCTTTATGAGGAATTTTATTGCTAAAAGACTTTACGTAATTCCGTCACGGGGCGAGAGGCAAAGATGAGATTTCGCGGGTTAAGGACCTATTAAAAGTTTTAAGTGGATTGAGATATTTCGGTCAGCGGGATTCAACTATTGGGTAGCTAGCTACTGTAGCTAAATCTCTTGGTTATGTAACAGGTAGCAATAGGTGTCAAACGTTTTAAGTCTTTTTAAAGTCCTTGCTAAGAAAAAAATAAGTTTTTTTGTGTGACACCACACTTCTATACTACCTAATATTATAAAGAGATAAGTTTTTTATTTTTGTATTTATTTCTTGTAATGAATATATACTTAAAAACTACTGGACCCATTGTGAAAATACTTTCACCTGTAGAAAGTAACATACGTCATACTGACATTATAATGCCAAACAAAATATATTTATCAAAAGTTCTGTGGTACTTAATATGCACCATTTAATTCCTAATATTGATTCTAATATTTGATTTGAGTAGATATAACTTTATACCCATAAAGTACCTATGGAATGGTATTCCATCAAGTCTGTCTCACATAAACAATGGATATAAAACAAGCCAAGTGGAACACCCCTTTTAGATTTAGCGGACTCAGCGCCTGTCATTTTACTGTACAGTATGCTGCAGGAAAATATACATTTAAATCATAGACATTACTATCGCAGATAAGTTTATTTATTTGTATACTAATTAAGTTATGGTACTATATATATATTATAGTACCTACCAATAATTCCACCGAAAGAAACTATTTATATGTCAATTTATCTTTCCTTAAACAATAATTAACTGAAAACCCGCGAAACACAGATTTTGATATTATTCTTCTTTTTGTGCCTCTGTATGACTGAAAGTCGATTTCTTTTCAATTTCTTAAATTCCTTTCTTGTCTTCGACAGTAGTTATCTTTTTCTGGAATTTTTACTGGTCCTGGAAGTTATTGCAGAACTACTGGAAAGAGAAAAAAGAGAAAAAAGAAAAAAGGTATTGGCCGCACGATCGCTTTCTCTCGTTCTATAGAGTGTTCAATTATTTCATGATAGCATTGCTCATTCCAGCGGACTTGCGGAAGAGTGTACGTTCGATCCCGCAACTTTGCCTATAGCGGACGTAGAGGATGTAAAGAGGTCTACCCCGCTACCATCTTTGGTTAGGTCTGTCTCCAGGCCGGTGAGTATCTATGATGGATTCTCTTGAAAAAAAAAGCATCGCTCATATTTATGATATCTATTCTCTCTATATTTATGATTACGAATTCGATTCTCATCAAATTATTTATCGACGCGTGTTATTTACGCCAGAAAGATCACAGATGGCTCTGATTGCTTTATTTAAAGCGACACATTTTAACATAAGACAAAATTCCATAATTTATAAATTTACTACTGAAAAAAAAGGATACAATTAAAAATAAACATATTCATTTAATAATAAAAAATACACACGCTGTATTTATACAATGACACGTTTGAGTTTTTGTCTATAGTGAAATCAATCACAGTGCTTGCAATACGACACCTGATGCTGTCTGTCCGGTTGCCAAAGTACTTACAAACTATGTATGACAAGGATATATTTTATCTCACACAACTGGTTTTATATTGATTAAAAATACAATCAAATCAGAATTGGAGTGATTTAATGTTAACTTTCTGCACTTGTTTTTCAGTGATTAACTTTTATCCGATTTACTCTTTAGTTGTTTACAGTTGAGTAGACCAGAAGTAACTATTTCTTATTTATTTAGTTTAAAACAGGTTGTATGTTTATATGGAGAAAGAATTCTTCGAACTACCCATCCGATTTAAAAAAAATTTTCACCAATAATTAGAATAGATTTTCAGCATGGATTCAGGCAAAATATTCCACGAGGGCGAAGCCGCGGCCAGTTATCTGTAAATATAGATCCAACGCTTGGCAAAAGTATAATGTCAGGTGTTATGTGTGAAGATATTTATTTATTTACCTATTTTGTCAGACGTTATATCTTTTATTTTTTAACGCGGACGAAGTCGCGTGCACCAGTTAGTTATGTACATTTTTATCCAAAAAGTAAAGAGGGCTAAGATTATTTTTGCTTTATTGGTGTAGCCACACAACAAGGTTCGTGTCGGTATAGTGGCGTGAGGGAGCACAATTTGTTAACAACTTGGACGTCGTAGAGCTATCGCAAATAACGTTTTAAATGAAGACATATTGCTTTTAAAAATTGATAAACTATAGACTGTGCAGTTTGAACAATTTTCAAGTAAAATTTTATCCTTTAAAATCAAATAGGTAAGTAATATACCTTCGTGAATCGTTTTAATTAAAAACTAATTTCAAATGTGTTCCTTGTTTTAATTTTAATACTTTGCAAAGGACCTTGTACCTTTAATATTTCACCTCCGAATTATTGCGGATTAAATAATGTATATTATTAATAAGTGAAGATGAATTTTATATGTAATCATATATTTTTTAAATTTTTCCTGAAATGTCAAACAAAATTATAATACTTTAAATAAACATCTTTATAATCTTACTTTTAAGGCTTCAGTTAAATTCGTCGCTAATTCTCAGTAGTACTTCCATATAGTAGTTTCATGACAGGACTAGCAGACTTTTTCTTCCCAGAAGTTCTATGTAACTTCTGGGACTATTTAATTGATATATAAAATTATATAAAAAATATTAAGCCTTTTATATATATTTTTTTGCGACTTAAAAAATATTTTTACCGTTTTTTCAATAAATATGCTGAAAAATAATACATTTGGCTCCTATCGTCAGTAACAGAAAAGCAAGTACTTAATTACCGGTAAAAATAAAGAATAAAATAAAAAATGATACAATATTTTTTAACATTTTTAATAAACATTTTCATGTAATACATTTTTGAATTTTTCTTTATGTAAACAAAACAATTCACGAACGATTCGTAATTAGTTCTAATGTATTTTTGATAGGTATATCGCAAATTTGTGGTGTTCGCTGTGGTCCCCGCAACTTCGACATCTGCTCGAAAACTGGTCTCAATTGATCTTGTGTTATTCCCTGCACAACAAACAACAATATTTTAATATTTACTAGCGATCTGCTAATTATAAACACTTTTTTGTAAATTATAAACATAAACCTTTCTCGTGCATTTCTCTTTCCAAATTACCAGAACACTGTCCTGACAATTACGAACACAAAAAAACAAAACAGCAATATCAGTCGTCGTTCTCAAGTGATTCTCCGTCATACATGTGGCATTTGATTTTTATTTATTAGTAGATTTTTATTAATAGTAGTCATTATAAAAATTGTCATGCTTTTTACCACATGTCTACGATAAACAACAACGGATATCAGTTTTCCCCAAAGCATTTGCAGCAAAAACGGTCCGGAACCATCATTAGATTCTATCAAATGCAGTTGCATCACTGCGTTGTGTGCTATTGCGTTATCTGTAAAAAAAAAATACTATTATAAAATCCATGAACACAGAGAACCCTTAAATTAAGGGTTCTCTGGGTTCATGGATTTTATTGTCTAATTTGAATCGTATAGCAACAATTCGTACTAAGTATTACTAAGCTTTAATTGTCAAAAACTTTAAGTATTGGCAGAGCATAATTTATGACTGAGTATCGGCAGTCAGTCTGTCTGATGGCGACAATAACTATAATCCTCTTACAAAATATCCTCTTACAAAATATCCTCTTACAGAAGACCACTGCAAAGTATTAGCATAATATTCTTTTGAGTTTCTGTGAATGAGTAAGGGATGATAGAGTCCATTTCTCTATACCTACCATCAGCAATCCTAATCACTTATATTAATCCCACTAACAACGGCAGCGCATTTGCAGAATCTGTGGCATTTCTTGTGTTATAGGCACTGGTTATAGGCGACGTTAGCCACCTATGATCAAATGGACGGTCTGATTCTCTGTCAACCTTGACATAAAAAGTTTTCATACAAAGTTTATCTAAGTATCCGTACTACGAGTATATTTAATATTATAAATGTATGTTGGATGTATGGATGTTTGTAACTCTTTCACGCAAAAAATGAAATTTTTCATACACGTTGTCTGGGACACCGGAAAGGACATACGTTCAATGCGTTTCATCGTTCAATGCGAACGAAGTCGCGGGCACCAGCTAATATTAAAAATAATAAGAGAGCATTTGCTTACTTAAATCGCCCTTATTGGTATCTAAAGATAAAACTTGCGCGAAACACCCATTAACTCCGTCCACAGATTTAGACCATACATCAAACGGTTCTCCAGAGTAGTATCTTTGGCGTACAATTGATCCAGATATTTGATCCACTATCTCGTTCTTCACTTTCGTTGCTTTCAGCGTTGTATTCACTAGCCATCGGAGACCTGCCTGATAAGACAAAAGGTATTTTTAACAAAACAAAACTCGGTTGAGTACTAAAGGGGTGAAAAATGTAACAGACAGACAGAGAAAGTAACTTTTAAGTACAAAGAAATTAACAGAATTCTCAACAAATGTTGAGAAATTGAACTAAGCTTGTTTTATACCAGACAAAATATTTCTGACTTCGAAATATATGAAGGCAAACAGATTCAGAAGGATTTAAGTTTTAGAACTGTTATGTTATTCTCTATGAATTAACTTTAGGAGAGCTCACCTCATCTGTCTCACTAAATTCCACTTTGTAACATGTCACATCTTGATTGTCAGGAAACAATTTCTCTGGTATTATAGCCACCACGTACCATGAACCGATGACACTCTTCATATTAAAATTAGCCTGAAAATTATTACAGAAGGTGCCATTGTTTCTGCCTTCAACAAATATTAAAAGTGTTGTAATTATTACACCTGAAAATACTGTGATGTGTGATAGCATGATGAACGCTATTATCACACTAGATTTAGCAGTAAAACTCGCTTGTTTGAGAATTAAGGTTAAGGAAGAATATAGATATAAGAATATTCAGATTTGACAATATTTTATTCCTAATTATTTTATGAAAACAATTTAGTAGCTGTTGTACTCGACTTTGTAATTTTTTTTGTAGGTACTATAATCATGTAGTACATTATTTTATGTATTATCAAATCGACGGTCCCTAGGTAAAGTATCGAAACTTCCCACAACGTTTGTTGCAACGTATAAATACGAAAGTTAATTTTAGATACATTACGGCGGAATTCGTTCTAATATTCGATTATGTACGTTACGAAATTACCTAAAGTATTAATAAATTGACAATTTTTAAGTAAGTATGTAAAAAATACAATAAAATTAGGACCATTTAAGCAAAAAAGTGAAATATGCATATTTCTCACTTTCGATAGTGTACGTAGGGACCGTCGAAATGTTTTCGTAGCGCACTCCAACCAATGATATAGACAAGTTTTTGATAACTTGGATTACAGCCATATTACTTATTGATATGTAGCTTTCTAAAGGTGAAATAATTAATAAAATTAGTAAAGTAGTTTTAGAATTTACCCATTACAACATAACAAACACACAAAAAGAAATCAAATAATATTAATTATTAACTCTTTATAACATTAGTGTAGATAACGTAGATAACCAGAATGATTAAATATATCTACATATTTGGAATGTGAATAGTGAAAGAGTAGCATTAGAAAAAAAAACTCAATATCAACTTTATGACATTTTATAAAAAAAATGTTACTGTCTTCTATAAACCCTGTCAACACTATGGAAATACAAAATGAAAATAGATGAACAGTGTCTGGCATCCTTACTCACTCGTATATTCATATATCCCTTAGATATACACGTTATTATTCACGAAATTCTTCTTGGAAAGACACACAGAGAGAGCTTCTTATTATTATTATTATTATTATTATTATTATATCCTAGTGTAATATACCTACCAATGTATATAAAAATATATATTGAGTATATAATAAACAAGTAATATCAATTCTATAACATTCTTAACCCTTCAAACGCTGTCACGAAGATGACAAATAGAGTGTGGGCGATAATTATCATCAATAGGATAATGCCTTATCCAGTCCCTGTTAACCGGATAGCCTAATTTACTGGAAGGATGAACGACCGACGCGAGGTACATTAAACTAGAATTGTAATCTTAAAATATGCATGGTATATTACAATGGTATACTGCGTTCCGCAATCAAAACTAGGTTTATTTTCTGGCTAACCTTTTTAGAGAAGAAACTTTCTCTTACACTACAGATTTCTTACAGTGGAAAGCAGACCTTCAACTGACAGAAGACCGCATTATTCTTAGAATGTTTCTATTATTTCTTAGTACCTAACTACATATGTAGTTAAGCCAACATTGTAACTAATGGTTACAAATCCAAAAATTACAAAATCAAACATGAAGACAAGATAAAAAAATTACCTATTTTCTGTCTTATTTTTTGGTCGTTGTAAGATTTTTAAAAATACTTCTTCTTATAAGAAAATACGGTCATTGTTTAAAAAGTCAAAACCTACATACATTTACTTGAACAAAGGCAGTAAAAACGGTTTATGGACTTGTTATTGCCATCCCAACGGACTTCGTGTATGGTACAATTGACAAAAGTGTAGCTTTTTATTTTAATATCTTTAATTTCATGTGCCCATTATAAAAATGATAACGATAAATATTCTTGATTTATATTTAAATCTTTTGTGAAATTTGTGTAACACACATAATATCACACGTTTTTATAAAATGAAAATTAATAAAATAAAACATCCGAAATTTCTTACATTATTAATTATATTCAAATTCAAATTCAAAATTAGAAAATTCAAATCCATATAAAGTTGCATCGAGCACTTGCCTGTTTTTAAATATATATTTTTTAAATAATTACACAAAACGTGTACAAAGTTACAACCAAAAATTATAATAAGAATTAAGTACATAATATTTGATGACAATAAAAGACCATTTCGCTTTTAAATTGGACCATACACAAGAAGCGTAGCGGTAGAAACAGATTTTAATGTATCCTATGAAAATCTTCATTCAAAACTGCTCTCCCTTTGAATTTTAATATAAATCTAGGATCTGGAGTTTATTAGCGTCGAACGAAATGGTAATAAATGCGAAAATTATGTATTCGTCAATAAAAGCGAAGAAAATCTCGAGTCATAAGACTCTGTTGTTCAATCCCATAAATTATACATACTGTTTCTTTTCTCTTTTAGATTTATTTTTGTCTTATTCTGGGCTTAGGCCAGTGTCGGATGGTGGGCAGCAGGTTCTAATCCCGGTTCGGCATGCATTTCTGAAGTGTTATTCTACTTAATGTTTAGTAATAATTAATTTTAATAACCAAAGTAGTTCTGTAAGAATTCTTTTGGTTTCAAATGTTAGTTTGAAACATACAGACAAACTTCACTAATATTATAAAGAGGTATGGTTTGTATGTTTGTTTCCTTGCTCGTTGTGAGAAGTCCAAGAAAACTAGCATTGAAAATATTTAAAATCTGAAAATCTACAGTTGTTTAGTTTGGTGTACTATATCTTATACCTAATTACTTAGACTAAAAGCTTGTGTCCAGCAATTTCTATATAAAATGCTCAATATATATAATACCTATAATATGTTCATAAACAGAAACAATAAAAAATAATCTTTTTCAATTTTACTTTTAATACATGAGTCAATATTTTGATCTAGCAAAATGTCCATAAACAAAAATGTCAGCCATTAATCTTACCCTTTCACGAGTTGTTAGCGGCGGCTATCAACGGAAATTATAATCTAAAAGGATTTAAAATGTAGGCGTCATTAACTACGAATATTCATTAAGTGCGGAGAGGTTATTTCACCCTATAGAAAATGTTAAAATACTTTTACAAAGTAATCTGTTCAGCAGGTCTCAATAGTGAAAAATGTCAGGAATTATAGGCTAATTACTTATATATTTAGTTTATATATAGGTAAGGCATGAACATTTTCTACAAACTTCATGATAGAGAAAGTATCGAGAAACCCGTTGTATGTCGTTAAGGCGGTGGCCTTAACTCTCTTATTCAGGTGTCTCAGGTTCAACTTATGAGAGAGCCAACTTTAGAAATGAACTTTGCTACGTTTCGCAGTCATAAAGTGAGCAGCTCTAACCCCTTATGAAATGCTATTGTTTCGGTGAGCGAGTATAGGATGCTAGACAAGAGCCCATTTCGCTATCCCTTCCTAAACCCTTATACTTGGTTCAGTAGGAGACGGTAGCCGCCTACTATCAACTGGATCGTCAGCCTGTCTGACAACTTTCACATAAAAATAAAAACTTTTTATTTTATTAGTGATGGGTTTGCTTTTGACCAGCATCCAGCCGTGTAGCGAAGATGAGGCCTATGATGGAGCGAGCTCACCCAGAAGGTGCCTATTCACTCGAACTTTGAAAAGATTTGGGTTATATGAGCTCGGAATCACAGACGCCGGCAGGGAGTTCCAAACCTTGGCAGGCGCATTATAAATGATGTTTTAAAGCGCTTGGTCCGAAAAAGGGGGATTTCGACAAGAAAAGGGAAGGCGGTATGAGCTCATGCAGCTCCTGAGCACACTTATAAAAGACGAAGTACATCTTATAAAAGACACATAGACAGGCGATTTTGCGTCTATGTATACACATAAAATATAAGTAAAGAAATTGAATCGATAATAAAATTTGTTACTATATCTTGTACTTACCTACATGTAGCAGGAAATTGAATTGACATCCGACATTAATGACGATATGTAGCCGTCTTGAAATGTGGCAATCAGGAAACTGACGCAGTTTATTGAAATCTCAGGGATATATGCACAGAGTAATTGTTAAAGCACAGTAAGATGAAAGAAAATCATCTTACAATTTTATTAACAGCATTACAGATAACTCAGTGACATGTGACGAGAATAAATTAAGCGAAAGATAAATTTTGTATGGAGATCAGTTTTTTATTATTTTCGTTTTAACGGTTGAGACTTGTACCAAGATACTGGAACTGGGAAAGTTTCATGTAATTTTGTAATGGCTTGTATGGGTTTTATAGATATGTTGTGTTTTGGTTAGTGAGTAAGGGATACTGGAGCCCATTTTCGCTATCACTTCCTCATCCCTTAATACTACTAAGGTCGTCAGCGGACCTAGAACACCGGTGGCGTTACTTGTGTTATAGGCGACAGTAGCCACCTGCCATTAAGTGGACTGTCCTTATCTGACGACCCATACCTATACCGTATTCAAATCGGTTAAGTCGTTTTTGAGATAAGCGTGCACAAATGCACAGACAAATATACAAAAATTCATAAACTATTTTTTTAAATCTCTGTAACCTAGTGTACAGTTTTTTTTTTTTTTTTTTTTTTTTTTAATTATTTACAGACATGCCTCGTTTACAATTTTATTATAATATGTAATAAATAAATCAATTGATTCAATCATAAATAGAAAATACACCTTACAATCACGGTCTAGCAAGTATGGGTTTGTCAAACTTTAATAAAACTCTTAGTTAAATAAATAAAAAATACATAGTAATAATTTGTTTGCTCTGTTTTTCAGCCTACTCTGTGTTACTAGATGATTGTCGCCGATAGGTCTGAGAGGGCGTCAGTTCGTAAACTTTTACGAGTGACATCCGACCAAACGCAACATACTGCAATCTCGACTACTTGTAGGGTACGGATATTATTAAGATTGTGGTATTTCCCTATTGATTGAAATGGTATTAAGCCATTTTGTTCAAAATTTCAATAAAGAGTTACATAATAAAATAAATCATTATCAAATACCTACATCAAAGAAATATGACTAATGCGTACAGCGCATATACATGCATAGCTCCTGGTGTAGCATATTTATTACGTTTATTATAAAAAAAAATTTCTAAAAATTCACGATAAAAATATTGTTATCGGTTATAAAAGGTTACAATTATGGTCGATAGTTATAATTATTGACACGTCAAATGACTTTCTATGATTTTTTTTTCACAAAAATCGTAGAAAAAGAGACTATTTCCTTAATCCCTTATCATTAATCTTATTAAGCTGGGCAGCATATTCACAGCAACTGTGGCGTTGCTTGTATTATAGACGATTGTAGCTTATTATCATCTAATATCAAGTGGACCGATATAGCCTGTCTGACTACCATTAAAGGCATTAAATGACTACCAAAAAGACCTAAAAAATAAAAAAAATTCTTATTTATCATTTACTTATAAACTCTTTAATTTAAGACATTAAATTGAGGAAATAAATGGACTTAATATAAAAAGACTATAAAAAATACAACAATAAAATATGATGGTATCCACCATTGCACAATAAAATTACGGATTAAATTAAGGTGTGGTCACACAGCCGCACCTCTTTTTACCTCAGACGTACAAATCGCGTTTAAATTCCCCCGTGTAATGCAACGTCACTTGTTATAATAAACAGGGCATTAGTTTTTGCCACATCCGTCGTACGTCACCGGGGACTAGGGTGACCATCATTTCAGCGAACTTTAACTTTAACTCTCTTTTTACTCAAGAGAGTAAAAACTCTCTTGAGTAGTAATTTAATCTTAATGGTTCATCACCACTGCTGGAACTGGATGTAAGCCTATCCCAAGCACGGTCCACTGTGCTTCGCGTCCAGCACAACGGGAATAAGAAATTTCTTAGAATCCGTTTATTACTACTTAAACATTGTTTCTCATAAACATTTTATAACAAACACAATTAATTGTTAGGTATGACAAAAACATTTAATGTACATTCTTTTATTTTGTTGTATTTTGTACAAATTAACCTTAATGCAAAAGGTGGTTTATATGTAAAAAAAATAATATATTGTTGATTCAACCGAACTTTAAATGGGTCTTTTTTTATATTAGAGATGGGTTTGCTCTTGGCCGTGTAGCAAGGATGATGGAGCGAGCTTACCTAAGCTGTAAGAAGATGCCTATTCACTCGAACCTTGAAAAGATTTGGGTTATAACAATTATATTTTGGGTTATAATTATTTTGTCATTTATAACAAAGTCCCGAACAATATTAAGCAGCTCAATATTAATTTAAGAAGAAAATTAAATAATTACTAGTTGATAAGATTATATGTCTGATAACTTAGTGGATGGTGGTGACTAAAAAATTATTTTGTTATGTAGTGTTCTCAAAATAATTGCACACCCCATAGGGTAGAATGTAGCGAGCCTTATTCATTGTAATTACCTATATTCAGCAAATAAACTATTATTATTATCATTATTCTTATTATATGAGATCGGAAATACAGACGCCGGCAGTCACTTTCATTTAAAATATTTAGTCGAAATAAAATATTTTTTATTTATTTTTCTAGACTTAGGTAATTATAACATATCTCATGTTAATAACTTTAATCGTAAAAATGTAAAAAATATATCAAACAAAACAATTTTATTTTATTTTTTAAAAGTACAGACAACATAAAAAGCGCTACACTCGCTCAGTTTCCAGTGTACGTGCAGTCTGATGCCGCTCCCTCAACATGCATTTTGCAAATGGCGCTGCAACGAATGACATTATACTGATAGGTGCATTACGATGAGTTGCTGCGCTGTCTTCACACCCAACTCGCTTTATTATACTTTATACTTATCGTATTTCAAGTTATCCGCATTTGTTACAGATTAGTGTTTCTTTTTTTATGTTTAATGGGCTCTGGCATCCCTTACTCACTTACCGAAACCAAACAGCACATGTACTGTTATTTTACGGCGGTCTTCTGTAAGGGGGTGGCTACTGCCGCCAGACGGGTTGCCCAAATGACTGCGAAATGCAGTGTGTCGTATTTGGTGTTTAGTGTATGAAGTTTCTCCAATGAAATATGGTAGCCCAATTGGCGACAGTATCCATTCCGTTACAGAAGACGCACTCGTGCGCTCTTTTGCTTAGGCGAGAGGGTAAAGAATGTGAGAACCCATTTCATATTTTTACTATACTAGAATAAAAAGCAATAACAAATTCTATGTAACAAGTAGTGACGAGGTATTTTTCAAAGTATTGTTTAGTTAATATATCCAATATAAAATTAATAATAAAGTATATTATGTGATAATATTGATTACAACTTTGTCATGTATATGTTTAGACCATAAAAATACTGAGTCTTGATATTAAAAACGGCTCAAGAATAAAACATCGAATCCTAATACCACTCAGTAACAGATAAAACCTGCGAAATTTTCACCGCATTAACCACTTTTTAAGAGATTTAACCAACCATCAACACGTTCAAAGGTAACATTAATTTCGGTTGTAACTTAAAAAGGGAGGGAATTAATTCAATAATTAAACCTGGCAACTACAGACACTTTGCTAATTTAACACCTGACTTCACCCTTTTAAGATAAAGGGTGAATACAGTCACTTTAGAGAGTGCATTTTTAATTATTTTTGTCTGAATTTTAAATGAGGATTTTAAGATAAAATTTAGCTGTTTATAGTCAAGTAAATTGCAATGTTTTACCCAAAATAAATGATAATCTCCCATTTCTCAAAATATTTTTTTCATAACAATAATATATATTTATTTAATAATAATTTTTAATTAAAAAATAATATTTTTTCACATTTTCTAATTCTATGTTTTTGTAATGTTTTTCTGACAAAACAATTTATGCATAATTAGCGACCCGCCCCTGGGTTCGCACGAATGCATTTTTTTCTGCAAATTGTATCGAAATCCGTTGGATAGCACAGAAAAATTAACCGCCAAATACTAAGCACAAAACTCGAGGCTGAACCAATTTGGCCGTTTTACTTTTAAATATTCCTTGAGGCCTGAGGTTCTCATGAAGAAAAAAATTTGAAAAAAAATAGACCCCATTTTTCTTCTTTCCATCCCGACTGTCGGTCAGCTAGTATTTATTAGGTACTAGCTGTTGCGCGCTACTTATATAGCTTATGTTACTCGCTGATAATGTAGCTTTCAATTGGTGAAAGAATTTTTAAAATCGGGCCATTAGTTTTTGAGATTATTCATTACAAACAAAAATACAAATCTTTTCTCTTTATAGTTAGTATAGATAGGAAAGTATTAAAAAATTCATGTTTTACAAAAAAGTGGGGTTCGTATCGTAAATAAATTGAAGCAAACAGAAAGTCCAATTTTAAGGTAAGTAAGTCCAATTGAGATCCAATTTAAATTTAAGTCGTTAACAAGACGTCTTCAATTACGATCGCGTCACGAATGAAGAATGATCTTGTCTCGCGGGATCTGCTTACACACAACATAATAAACTTGTCACTTCTATCTGTCTGTTTGTCGCTAAATGTAATTGTCTATATAGGATGTATTCCTGTGACATATTTGTACGACGACACCTTCGTCAACTTAAGCAAGAAAACTCAAATAAAAATTAAACCTATAAAGGCTATATATGGATATAAATCCATAACACTTTTTATTGGGTGTCCAATTACATGTCCACAGACGTAAATAGGTGTCTATTTACGTCTTTATTAACACATTTAAAACTGAAAAATCATGTATTAATAATGACATATTGTCATTATATTGAAAGTCATCATATTATGAGAATTATAATTAATATAAACATTTTTACACTTAAGAGTATATAGTGACAGGGCACACTGCTTTTCATAAACTAGTTTCAGTTCTAACTGGTTTCAGTAACCACTCCCTTACAATGTATTGTGTTTATGTAAATAATTAAAGGATGCCAGAGCATATTATTCAATTATCCCTATCCTCTTGTAATATAGGGGAAAGGTAAGAACCGTTAGTAGTGAAATCAATTGGTCTATGTACCTTAGAATTTCAGATCAATGCTTTCCTTGACACTAGTATTATTTAATTACAACAATTATATTCACCCATTTTATGTTTTAGCATTAACTAAACTTGCGGAACAAAAGCAATAAAGATGCAAAAACTTAAAAGTAATGTAAATGAACGTCGGACATTCCACGGGCACCGGTTTATTGCGCCATGCTAAATATAAAACACGCTCAGAGAATTGTTAATTTCACGAAACTGAGCATTTTTGATTGTATCTACTGCTAAAGCCTTATTCACAACGCTACCAACTTTACTACTTAGTACTGAACTGTGTTTTTTTCTTATGTAAATTTCGTCAGACAGGCTGATGGTCCACTTAATGGCCGATGGCTACAGTCGCCTATGACACAAGTAACGCCATAGGTTCTGCAAATGCGCTGCCGATCATAATAGGACTAATGATAAAGATAACGGATAGGGAAAAGGGCTCTGCCATTCCAAATTTACTGAATGAAATTCAACAATATACATGCTATTATTTCACGATGTTCTTCTTCTATAAGGAAGTGTTTACTGCCCAATTTACTTTTGCGAAATTACAGTAGTGTCTGGCCACTAGTGCACTCTTCTGCCCTGCTTCTATATGTACAATATAGTATTAGCATGGTAGTATATATTCCATTTTCTGCAAATATACTTATACTTACATACAAATCTCCCTTGTTGATCGCTTGTTCCATTATGAAAAACTGTTTTAAAATCCGCTGGCTGATTAAGAAGAAGGTAGCTGAGAAACAGACAGATGCGGAGAGCAACTTCAATTTATATTATGTATGTACTGGGACGTAACATATACAGATGTGGTTCAGATATTCATTATTTATGGGAGGAGTCACTAGTCATAGAATTGGGACCCTCGTGTGCCCCTAACCTAACACCACTCCTTTCGAAGGCGGCTCACATAACCCGTAACGTAAACCCGACACAGAGATACACTCAGTATAAAATATTTTAATTATATTTTATTACCACTAAAACCGTGTAAATGAAAAACTGGTTTCGTTGCTTTATGAAATCGTAAAAACTTGTCTTTCGCAGTCGCGATTCAAAATGGTGGACAACTTTTGATGGGTTTGCATTGTTGGAATTTCATTAGGACATTTTATGGGACTTCTTTCTTATTCAAATGAATTTATCATCACTCCTTTATTATATCTCTATTTTTTTGACGAATGTCCATTTCCTTTCGTTGTTCTACATGTTTATTAAAAGATGTTCTAGTAGTGAATGTTTTTTCTATAATAAAGAAAATTAAATTGATACTTAGCCTTAATATTTTCAGAATTACTTTCTCTACTTTAGATATGAGGATATAGCGAGTTTTCTGTCAGGAAGAGACCAAACTTAGTGTATTTTAAAACTAAAACTTGGACTTAAGAACATTTGACGCTACTTTTGTTTTGACTACAGGAGTATATAATAAAAATTAAGTTTTTTTTTTTAAATTAAAAACTTTCAATATATAACTTTATAGTTACCTAGGTAGAATCCTTTATAACATCCTATTAAAATCAGCAGCGTACTAACATTATCATATGGTGTTGTTGTCTTTTATTGGTGACGATGGCCACCTACCACTAAAAGGGCTATTAACATAAAAAAAATTGAATATAAATAATAATAAAAAAATACGGAAAATATACTAATTCAAAATTGAAATAGGTTTATAAGCAAAACTGTTAGACTTTAATTAGGAGAATGATTAACGATGACCAAGGCATTACTAAGATATACCTTAATGCAGTAACAATAACGCTCAAATTTGTATGGTCTAACAAGTTTTCCGTCTAGGGAGAGAGATGACAGAAACGTAATTATGCTTCTTCCCAAAGGTATTCATAGTTGACGACTTAATTAAACAACAAAGTAGACATTTTTCTTTGTGTTTTATAAAGTAAACAATATCAACGAAGTTTCACATAGTATAAAAAAAAATATTGTAACTTACCTACTTAGTTTTTAGGTATTCAGTTTCCAGTTTCAGGTCCAGATCCATTAAATTATAATAATAAATTATTTATTGTAGGCGCGGCATAGGTTTCATGTATGAAAAGTTGGTCCAATACAATTATTGTATAGATACTTATTACAAGTTCAATAAATTAAGTCATGGACACACTGTGTTTGACAGCCACAATCTGGTAGTGAAAATCACACAAAATCATGATCATGATCATCATCATGATCATCAAAAAAGCGGACCATCTACCTCCTTTTTTCTAAAAAACGAAAACTTGTTTTGTAAGTGTAAAATTAGAAATAGATTATATCCAAATAAAATATTAGAATAGTTTTAATATGTTTAATATGTTTTTTTTTTCCAGAAGAGAACCTTTTTCCTGATAAAGTGAAATAAAGTCAATGAGGGCAAAGAGTAATGATGCCGAACCGCTTCAATGAAAGTTTTACTTTCATGGGATTTACATAGAGTGGTTACTGTCGATTTTTTATTAGATTGCACACGTATTATTACTAGTGAGTGACCTGCACCCGGTTTTGTTCTCGTTTATTCCTATTTTCGTAATTAAAATTAAAATTATTCGAATTAAAATCTTTGAGTTTGGGTGGCTTTGAAATAGTTAGCGGAGAAACAGACATGACAGATTCATAATATGTAGAGATGAGCGTTTTTACAGACAGACAAACGCAGAAAGCGACTTCAAACTACATTATGTAAAGAAGTAACAACTCTCTATAATTGGACTCGTTTCCGAACGTCTACATCGATCCAACGTGATGAGCCCAGATAAGGTACAGACGGGATTGGCCGGCAGTTTTTCTTTTCCTTATTTATTGGAATGACAGCGAGACAAATGTGGGCTAGCGTACAAATGGCGGTGATGTTTTTTCTTTAACTCATTTAGTTTGATTAGGAAAGTGAATTGAAACGTTCGTCACTGAAGAGTGTGTTATTTCTAAACATTAAAATTTTGGAGAGCATTTCTTATTTGAATTATCAATTTTTTAGTGCCGATAAAAAAATATTTACACACGTTCAATAAAGAGCTCTGGCATCCTTTACTCACTTACTACAACATAGGATGGTTACTGCCACCAGACGGGCTGATCAAATGACAGAGAAACGCATTGCGCCCTGTCATTACTTTAATAAAACAGTTTTAATAACCGGTTACTGTTAAATATGGTTGATATTTTAAATTAATAAATGGTATAAAACAGAGCATATTTCTTAAGGAAATTCTCGACTAAGTTTGTAAACGAACAGTAGGAACAATAGTTTAACCCCTTAATGAAGATATATCTTTTAAGTTAGACTTTAAACTTATTAAGCTGGCGCTCGGTAATTGATGACCCTAAACATCAGCATACAAATTGATACCTTTTCAACGATTACTTATATAATAAACGATAAATAAATAAATAAATACTTACGGTATATTGACTATATTTTTTGGAGAATTAAAATAAGGAACGATACAAAACTACGTACCTATTGTACTTGAAATTATATTTTGTGCGGCATTATTACAGCCTCAATTATACATTCCTCAATTATAATTTTGTCTCGTATAATTTATCCCAATTTTTTAAAATTTTGTTGTCAAAGAAACTAAATAGGCTGGCGCGTCAAAACGCCTTGTCTAAGGTTTCAACTAATCTAAGGTCTAAGGTCTACGTTCAGTCCAGATGAGTAGAAACTTTATTCCGCGGACTAATGAACTTTGGAACAATTTTCATTCTGACTACAATATTTATGGGCTACTACTAACACCTAACGACTATATTGGCGACGGTAACCATCTACCATCAACTGGACCGCCAGCCTGTCTGTCTTCATTTTTAATAAAATAAAGTCAGCTTTCAAAGTCTGGTGTCGAGCATTTGCTCAACTGCCCCTTCCAAAATGCACAAAGGCTGAGAAGTTATCTAAAAACAACTTGTAACAATCTGACCGACCACATCTTGAACGCGACTTGAATTATGCATGTCGAATGTCCAACACAGAAGAAGTCCGCTCAAGCGGTAATTCAAATGGACCTTGAGGCCACAGAGCCCTTCAACTGGTCAATATTTATGAGCTACGGAGTGAGCTACGGTCCCGAAAACGGTGTTACGTTTAGCGTGCAATCTGTTACTGGATTTTAGAGTCTATTTCGTCTCAGTTAGAGTTGAATATTATATTTGGAGAGGGTACTCCAAAAGAGATTACAACGATTTGGTTTTGTAGCGCGGTTTTATCGTGTTTGTGAATATTGAAATGGATGTGAAAATGAATTTTGATGTAACGACTGTAAAGGGGTTCAGAAAGTGTAAAAAAAATCACTTAGATATTTTTTCAGACTATCTATATAAGTACATTTAATAATATTCTATCTCTGTGTACATTAAATATTAAAAAAAAACTATTTGTACACTTTGTACTTATGTTACTGATGTTAATAATAGTTTTTAGAATTTTTGCCTGTTAGTCTTTTCGTTTGTGCACACTTATCTCAAAAACGGCTTATCCGATTTGAATATGGTTTTCACTGATGTGTTGTCCTGAACGGTTATTCGTATACTTTTAAAATTGTATGTTACTAGTTATTGCTTTTGTAAATAGATACTTTTATATAACTCATAAACTCATATATAACGATACTGAAATTATTATTTCTCAATACTATTATGTGTCTTGGAACATCCATAAAAGATGGATCACCTGTTTTGAATATTCAATCGATTTCTAGTACACGCTTCATAAACTAGTCTCTCTGTGTTTGTCTAGGAACGCAAAGTTGGATGACATGTGTTCTGTTTGAACCGGGCACAAAATTGATGTTACTCTTTGATATTAATTGAAAAATAAAAACAATAGAAAAATTGTTTAATTAGACCGAAAATATATTTAACCATATAACTATAGAAACCGACGCCACATGTGCTGCAAGTGTGCTGACGACTACATTAGGATTAAGGATAAGGGATTCGAAAGGGATTACTCACTCACCGAAACACAACAGCACAAGTACTGTTATTTCACTGGTCAAACAATAATAATTATTAAATGTAATAATGTAATATGAAATCATTTAAATTTCAGTTATTAACTTCTCTTTTTAACTACTTAAATACTAACTTAAGGCTCTGGGGTCTTCGATGAAAACGCAGAAATTGATATCCAAAAAAAAAAACATTTCAAAAAAATTCAATAATATGGCACCGTGTCGATTGTTGGAAACGTGTCTGATGGATTAGAAATACAATGAGCTGTTTCATTACATACCAAATTTAATATTTAATTATAAATTATCACGGAATATTAAATATATGAAGACGACGATTTCAAGAGAATGCTTTTTGAAAAAAAATGAGATAAAAATGCAAGTAGATATTTATATTATATATTACTAGCTGGTGCCCGCGACTTCGTCCTCATTGAACGACGAAAGACCTATGTCCTTTCTGGTGTCCCAGATAACGTGTATGCAAAATTTCATTGTGATCGGTTCAGTAGTTTTTACGTGATAGAGTTACAAACATCCATACATCCAAAAATACTTTCACATTTATAATATTAAGTACGGATTAGTTAAAATATCATATAATTTTAAATCAGTTGATGTATATTGTTCAGTACATGTTTCGTTCATGATTAAGCGAACGAAGGTGCAAAACGAAGCGAAGAGTTTCCACAGCTTTTCCCTTTATTGTTTTTGCTCAAAGTTCAATTTACATGTGAGAATACAATATGTTACAATTTATTAAAACACAGTACAAACTCCAATATCACCAACCAGTAGGTATTCTGACATCGAATTGCTGCCGGCGCATTTCCGAAAACAATTCGTACCAATTTGGTCTCTCGTCCTCTTGAATTAGTCGATGTTCAGGCTTTTTATTTCCTCAATCAAAAGTCCAGGGACCGTCGAGTGGGACGAAACGACCTAATGAATTCTCTACTTTTAGCTTTCTTTCACATCTGTTGTGGAGAAATACGTAAGTGATTTTTCTATGCTTTGACAATGCTCATACAAAAATAGTGGCACGGTTTTCAAAAAAATAAGTATTATATTTTATGTTAAGGTAAATAAATTTATTTATTTAAAAGTAGTCAGACAGGCTGACCATTAGTAAAAAATGTATCAAAATCCGTTGGGTGATTTTAGAACAAGTTTACGGAGAGAAACAATATTTGATTGAAATGCTTAAATTGTCAACTTTTGATGAAAAAAAAAAATAGGGTTTTTGCTGTTCCAGGAAGTTTTCTAATTTTTTTCTTCATGAGAACCTTCCTCATATATCAACAATTCAAACAATATTAAAAAAAAACGGTAAAATTTATCCAACGGTTCTCTAGTTTTGTGCTTAGCAACACATTTAGCAACTTAATTTAATATTAAATTAAATGTAACATTATTATTTTATTAATAAATAATTTAAAAAAATAATATATATATATATTTAAACAGTATATTTACTGGAAGTCGTTAAATGTAAATGGATAAGTCTATTTTTAAAACCCACTGAAACCTAAAACCTAAAACCCTATTATGCTCGAAATTCAACATAAACCAATATATACGGTTTTTAATAATTATCGTGTATGTATTAAAATGGCATCTGTAATTTTCAGTTGCGTCTATCTGCAGGAACACAAACAAATCTTAAGGGTGGCAACTGTATTACACAATGAGGGTCGCTTCGCATTCCACAGATTATAGCAATGTGCTTACAAATTGATATAACCTTTCTAGATGTTTCGTTATAAAAAGTTAACTAATAACTTTTATTATACATTTCTTATAGAAATTAGTAGTTAGCATGTAGTGTTAAAATCTTATAAATACCTATATATTTTTTGTCTATATTATAAATGTAACGAAATCAATATAAAATCAATATATAATATACTATAACTTTAATGTTGGTCAATTAATGTTTATTATATTACTAGCGACCCGCTCCCGGATTCGCCCGGGGTGCAATTTTTATATATAAAAATTTTCCCCGTTTATCCCTTTTTCTATGTGTGAAAACCCAATTAAAATCGGTCTACAAATTCTCGAGTTTTTGAAGCATATACAAACCAACAAAACATTTTTATATATGTATAAAAAAAGAATAAGATAAGCTATCACTATATCACCATTAAAATACCGTTGAACACATTTGGATAAAATTCTGAATAGTGATAATTTATGTCCAGGATTAAAACAACTTAGGTACTTAAATATTTTATTGTAATAATAACTGTCATTGGGATAATATTTCACAATTTAATATCTGAATTAAGTAATACGTTTATTTATTAAATTAATTATTGAAGAATTAAACACATTTTAGTTAAAAAAAAACAACTTTTTAAATCTTCTTTTAAGTTAAGTTCACTTTGAACTTTAGTTACATAAATTAAATAAGTTTGATTAAATGATAGTTTTTATTTTAATAAAACTATATATGATGCGAGCAGATCCATTGGTTTCTTAGAGTTTTTACAAAGACATATCCACCAGATATAATATCGTTGTAACATTTCAATAAGACGAGCAGTTCGCAATTTGCGTCAGTAATGCGACCGCTTGTCCTTGCACTTATCGTTCGTCGCTACACAATTTATTATTTGGGGATTCTTTCTTGTCGTCACTTCAACTCAGAGCACCTTTACTTAAATTCACAAGTGGCAAGGAGAGATCTTTCTATGTAAGAACAATATTTCGCTATTGACATAAATAATTATCATTTATTTCAAATCTGTATCTATATAATTAGGTACATTATATCAATACATATAAAAAAAAAAAAAAAATTCTATAGATTATATAAGTAAACATTTAAAAAAAATCAAATTAAAAAAGATACAAAATGAAAAATATGATTGATACCCACAGTCTTAACATTTCTCTCTGATATAAATAGTAGAAAGCTTGTAAATACATGACGTTTATATATTTGATGTCGAATTTCAGTAAAAAAAAATCTAAATCTAGTTAATGCAATGATGACACCCTATCAAAAAGGTAATATATCTTGTAATTGTTAAAAAAAAATTGTACTCGTTCTTATGGTACTGAGGTGTTTTTTACATTGATTGATTGTAGCAAGCATGCCATAACATTTAGTTTTTGTTTCATTCCACTCGGTTTACAAACAAAACAGTTAAATTAATTGAAATAATATAGAATCACGTGTACGAAGTCTTGGCCACAGCTAGTTATAAAATAAAGTCGAGGTACGCTTCTGTCTGTCTCTACATTAATAAAATAATTAACAACTTCTGAAAGTGTGTAAAAAACTAACCCATAATTTTGTTGAATCATTTCCTTTTGTATGTTGTTTAAAAATAAACAAACAAAAACATACTTTAATTCCTTGCTATTGGGTTTAATTTCAGTTTTTGGAAACCGCAGTAATGATGTGTACATAATGTCTTTATTCCGTGTTTGGAATTTCCAACAATTTGTTGTAATGATTTCATTTAGCCCTCTATGACTTTCTACATGTCGACCCCATACGACACAATTTAAGTTTTTGTTACTTAACTTTTTTTTAAGCATATTTTTAAACTTTTTGTAAAATACAAACCAGAGTACCTAATGGTAACACACCATTCCGTTCGCATTCCATAGATATTTTTTGATCAAATAAATAGTCCAGTAGACGGGACTCCAACTACAGTATTAAAGGAACTATTATATTGCAGATGGGAATCCTAATTTGAATTTTTTTTAATAGACTAAGTCCACTGATATTTCATATACCTACCTATGTAATATCTGAAATAAAAATTTATTATTTACTAGGGATCTGCCCCTAAGTACGCACGGGTGCAATTTTTTTCTGCAATATATACACACAAACCGCTCTTTCCAATAGTGAAAACCGCATCATAATCGGTCGAATGGTTTAGAAGTAGTTAGACTTATTTTAAGTATACTGAATGCTCTAATTACGTCTGTCTAGTGTTATGTAATATTCACAATATATTGTCTGTATGGTTATTTTATTTATTTCAGTAAGCTGCATTTGAAATAGGTAAAAGAAGATAATTCCTCACACAGAAATAATTTCCAGACGATCATAAAAGGATTAAAACCGGCAATCACCTTCAGTCATCACCGGATCATTCCCCGATGACGGCTAACTGAGTTACTATACAATTACTAACCGTTCATTGTTTCACTCTCCCCTTAATTGATAGTGCAACTAGTTGTGAGGTTCTTGTTATGAGAACATAGCGAAAAAGCGCTTTAGAATTCTTTAATCATTAATTACAAATATAAAGCAGAAATCAGATATAAAGCGGCAACTACGAGCGGTTCTATTGATTTAAATGATCCTCTATTGAATATAATGATTTATCATATCAGCAGAGGATAGGTTGCATGCTATGTCGATAGATAGCTGACTGAAAATTGTAAAAGTGTAAAGTGTAAATATGAAATATTGTAACTTTCTTGATCTAATACCCCGAGAAAAAAATCTTCGTACATGCTGTAATTGGATTTTTTTTCTGAGGATATCCAGGATAAAAAGTATCTTCTATATAAGTTATCTGTGTGCCAAATTTTGTCTAAATCTGTTGAGCTGTTTTGCGTTATTGAGTAACAAACAACCAAATATACGAACTTTCGCATTTATTAGTGTTTCATCAAAATGCATATATATTTTTTATTCCCAAACAAATGAATTGTCTAGAAAAAATCGTATTTATCAAGGCAATAAATATAAGCAATTAAGCAAGCACAGCTTTTTGTTAATAAAATTCCACAGAGCAACAATTGCACGCCATAACTAACATATATCAGATTCGTACAAAGTACAGTTCAGCCGCTGCATCGCTGAACAACGGTGGTTGTTATTGAAGTCAGTCCCCCACTATCGCTGATGAAAATAATAAGATTTTTTTCCAGCTGCAACGGACGCTGTTTCCGCTTCGATCTAATTAGTGCCGTTTTACACACGTCTGCTCTTAATGGGTTTAATTAAACTGAATAGTTTTCAATCAGCGCGACGTCACCCTGTAATACAAAATTCAAAATGTGAATTAATATTTTTTTATTTATGCTGTGGTTGGCATGCAGACTGATGGTCGACTTGGTGGTAGGTGGCTTCCGTCGCCAATTAACGCCATAGGTGCTGCATATGCGCTGTCGGCCATAGAAAATAGGAGAAAATAATAAAATCGTTGTTTGTCTGTACGTTTGTGCTAGCTTATTTCCAAAATTCTTAAACTGATTTGGATGCGGTTATCACTGGTGCAAGCTTCCCGTAAAATTTAGGGTTTGTTTTGTTCCAATCAGATTTAAAATAATAAGTTACGCGCTAATCCAAATACCACGCGTACGAAGTCGCAGGCACATATAGTACTAAAGATAATTTTAGTGAGATAGGTGTGTCAAACTAATTAAAATATCCATAATTGGATTTTTAAAATATCATGTAATTATATCACCAATTCTGAACCTCATTACCAGACGACAGAGGTTCTTAGTTGGTCTGACCTTGCAGAAAACATTTTAAGAAATATGTTCCATTGTACACATAAACCAACAGCTAAAAATATCTAACTATTAGTTAAATGATTTCGTTAAATTAATACATACTCAAACTTCGTTACCTACACACATTTTACAGACGGACTCTGGTTTCATTTAGTTATCCTTTGATCCACTTTATGTGAACGCAAATAAATTTTTAAATCAATATCGACACTTCGGTCATTAGTTGCTTCAGCGAAACTCAACACTATAGCGTGTGCAGTCCTCTCACTAATGGATTATCAGAGATTTGCATTTAGCTGGCTTTGCTGGATGGCGTTATGCAATATGGTGAACATAATCAAATATAATATTAACATGAGCTTGGAGCACTGCTTACAATAATATATATAGGTCTTTATTTGAATTATATAGCTACAGTATACAAACAAATCTAAACAAGTTAAATATCTCACTATTTATATCCAAAAAAGGCTAGAATGGTCAAAGATTCATTAGGTTATGAGTCTTTGCTATGTAAAATTATTTTTGAAGAGAATATGTCTTTAAATTTGCTTCCACAGTAGGAGGCAGTTCAAATAACTGATAATAACAAAATCGGGGGATAGAGTTTGATGCTGTAGCTATATATCTATCATCTATATCAAAAATTTAATCACACCACTCCGATAGCTAAAGGATCAATGATTTTTTTGATATATTTGGTATATCAGTATACATATAATACGCTCAAAGAAAATATTACTCGTAACGTACACATATTCACGCAAAACACTCGACCATCCCATTATTTACTTAATTAAAATTTTCTCATGTAATAGTTGTACAGGTTAGTGTTTTCTTTATGTAAAAGTTGGCTATATGAAATACATAACATAGCCAAGAAAAATAAACCAAAAACTTTTTTTGCAATTATAAAAATAGATGTTTACCTCTTGCATAATCCCGTCATTTTGCAACAATGATTCGGGTCGACGTAAAGGCCCCAACGCATGGTTCACTTGTTAATAATTGTCTGACTGGTAGATGCGTGTAGCGCAAACTAATTTGCTCCATGTACTATGTACAGATTGGAATTCAATCTCCTATGTAATGGAATAGAGTTGTCGAGATAGTGCTGCCTGAAATATAATAGTTAAACTATATAATTACTTTTTCATCTTAACAGACAAGATATTTGCACTATGCGTACATTGAAAACAAATTCTAGATTGCAAAAATAAAGCATATCGACGAGAATCCATTATGTCGTACGCTTGGCTGCCGATACAGAAGTAGGTTAAAATATCGGTTGGAGCTTGCTCTAATAGCATAGGATTGTTTTCTAGGACGCAAGTGTCTTAGAAAAAAAATGTTCAAGAATTTTGTAATTTTGAATTTTGTAATTTATACTATCTATATATAAATACTATTAATTATTTAACTATTGCTTATTAATTATGTGAAATAAGAAATACACTGACCGGGCTAGGTAGTCTATGAAGAAATACGCTACACGTCGTATGTGATGGTATAACAATGTTAGCTGAAATTATACATACTCGTACAATATATTATGTCATAACTCTAAGCTATAAAAAGTTACATAGTGTTAAATAAAATGAAAAAACTAATAATTCTGTTGATAAACAAGTTAAACGCTTGTAAACCGGAATGTAGAGTTAAAAATGTGGCAAAAGTGGTAACATTTTTCTATTTTATATATATATTGTGACAGATTTCTTATGGAAATACTTTTATTCATGAGTTTATTAATTTAGTTCGTTTTTCCGGATACTTTATCTGTCAAATAGGTTGAAGCAGCACTTCAGATTTTTTCTTTTCTTATTTTATTGTAACTGAGGAATAATTTAATATCAACTTACTGGCTGATAAAAATCATCATATCAAGCGTAGGACGTCCGCTGCTGGACATAAACCCCCCCGGCTTCGCACGGATTTTTTTCTGCAGATTATAAAAACCTTCCTCTTTTAACGCTTTTTCTATTAGTGAAAATCGCATTAAAATCCGTTGCGTAGTTTAAAAAATCTAAGTCCACATACTCATACAGAGGGACGAATACTTTATAAAGACATAAATACAAACAATGCTTTTTTAACTTAAGAATAAACTATGTCATTGTCAATGACTTATACTACTAATATAATTCCTTAATTATTACAAAAACTAGCTTCATAACTCTACGCGTAGTTTGCTCGCGGCAGTGTTGCGAGCAATCAGCCATTTTACTGCCCTTTGTCTTCTTAAATCGTCGCATAGAGACAACCAAAAGTAATTCCCAGTACATAGGACATGTTGGATACCGAATCTCATTTTAAAGTATTCCCGATAGTGCTAAAGAGATTCTGTAACAAATCTGTAACAAATATCATCAATGAACACTTAGGAGCGCTAATTAGGGTCTTAAAACCTACAGCTTATTTGTTAACAGAGATTAAGTGTCTATTAAAAAAAAATGTCTTATATTATGTTAATTTGTATAAATACAACTTACACTTTAACTGAGGCGATTAAATCGAATTTCATTTTTACCACTACATACACAAATATATAAGGTGTTAATTCACAAGATTCCAAATAAAAGTAATCTTGTGAATTAGTATTCTTGCTACTGTTAGTTCCATATTAACAAATTAACAATTTTCATCACTACAAACAAAGTCCTCCGGCGCGTCTATCTGTCTGACTGTCTGTTCGCGATAAACTCAAAAACTACTGCACCGATTTTCATGCTGATTTTCACCAATGGATAGAATGGTTCTCGAGGAAGGTTTTGGTATATAATTTGCATCCGTGCGTAGCCGGGAACAGGCCGCTAGTATTTTATAAATTTATTTAAGTGTATATTTTCTATCTTCTAAGCAATCGACCATTCTCTACAAAATTTGTAAGCGTTATTCTCTTTTTTATTTTTTTAAAATGCATTCTCTGTTTATTGATTTAATTTTTAAGAACGTATGTCACCTAAATAGCAGAGAAAATTGGTGAAAACATCTATCATTGACCACTTCTTATTCACTAGGTTGACCATTTCATTATATTCTCTTTGTTTAGGCAAAAAATGTTACATTATGCATTAAGTTATTTACCTTCTTTAGTTTATATCAAATTAATGTTAGTGTCTAATGCTATTTGCGTAATAGAAGTGTCAAACAAAGGTGGACGATGTCCGTATCAGATTTTTGTGTAGCTCGTAAACTCAGTGTGTCGTACAAACAGTCGACCTGTGTAATGGGACGGAAGCTTAAAATAAGAACTTCACTTCGTAGACATTCGTAGAACCTCGTAGCAAATATAAAGTTTATCAATACATAATGAAACTCTACGAAATTAATGGAGGTACAATATACGTCTTGAGTAATTTTTAAATTATTAATATGCATATATTCTACAACATTGAATGAAACATTAACATTTGAAAATTCATCTAACTCACAAATCACGAAAATATTCCATTCATTCATTCATTCATTCATATAATGAACAAAAATTTTAAATCTCTATAAATCATGTGTAAATGCAAATGAAATCATATCAATATGAGCAAATTATTAAACAATAAAATATAAAAATAAATAAATTCTAAAAAATCTATACATTAATATCCATTATATACTTACATTTATTACAAGAGTATTTCGTACACAC
Organism: Synanthedon myopaeformis; assembly: GCA_944738685.1. Classification (NCBI taxonomy): domain Eukaryota; kingdom Metazoa; phylum Arthropoda; class Insecta; order Lepidoptera; family Sesiidae; genus Synanthedon; species Synanthedon myopaeformis. Next base: position 7,006,955 of record OX122932.1, on the reverse strand, counting down.
TGAAAACATGAAACTCAACATACACGTTATAACTCAGATTGTCTAAAACCGAGTCAGAGATAAATCACACGCAGAGATAAGAGAAGACAATCTCTCCACAATTAGTAGTAGCAAAGTTGACAAATGCCTTTTGGGGGAGACGCGCAAAATAATTATACTTTAATCCTGTGCCCATAAATCAAGAGTGAAGCTACTTAGCACACGATTAGCATTGAACAAGAGCGCGTAAATCAATGTGCCACTTCGTCCCACCCACTTTCATGTCAGAGACCAGGTTGCCAAATGCGTGGGCGGAAATGTCGACTACTCCCATAATATTTCTATAATAAATAATATATTATTGACACCTTATATTAAATTCGATAAAGCATAGCAACGAAAGTAGAAAAAAGTTTTTTAAAATCTATAGTAGAAGATGCAAAGAAATTCCATGCAACGGATTCCATTTTATGATAGGGACCACAGCAAAGGATAACAAAATTATATAAGTTTTCATGTAAATATTTCATTAACTATGTATGTAGGACCAAATATTTTATACTTAATTCTCTTACTCAATTGGGACCAAATCGATTTCGGCTTCCAAGATCGCCTCATTTGTTCTTTCGTTTCATTAAACCCTGTACAGCTATATTTCTTATTACTTTCTTACTGGTTTCCTCAGGGAAAAGAGTTTTGTTTTTACAAACAAGCGAGGTTAAAATGCTTTGTGAATAAACTTTTCCCTGGATGATTAAACTATGTTTTAAACTCATCTCATCTAAAATATAAATCCATTTTATTACTATCAAAAGCTGTGTGCTATGTTACTACAAAATCAAACCTTGAAAATAATTTTCTTAGTGGATATCTAACAATACATGCACTACATATTCATAGCAGGACGTTACAAAAGATCACCGTGAAATAATGTTTGCTGGTCTTAAAAAAAGCCTTAAAAAAATATTTCTTAAACTAACTTAATATGGCGTCCTTGAACAGGTTATGTTAAAAATGTGATAAAGTCAAAGTAATGTTTCTTTCAAAGGTAAAAGCTTGAATGGAAAGTATACGTACGTTATCTATTGTAATTGTTAGACTTTTGTTCCTGCCCCCAATACTTGACTGAAGCATTATTGTACTTGAATGATACAATAGCCAGCAAGTGGTCGCTAGTGGATAATGGCGATCATTATATGGACATCCGTCTTTTGTGCGTCCGTCAATCCCTAATTGTTCCATGGCAACGCGAGGTAGAAATAATTGGGAATGTCTGTAAAAGGAAACCGGTAAAGAAGATACTATATATCATACTATGAGCAGTTTATCTTACTTTATAAATGAATCTACAATGGAATATTAAAATTGAATCTGCTTGGTGTAAGATTCGTGATTAAGATTTTTTTTTTTAATATAAAAAATATGTTATACGATTTTAATAGATTGCGCATATTGAATACTAGCTGTGCTCGGGACTTTGTACGCGCTGTAGTTCGTTATTTTTTTTAAATACCACAGAAATTCAAGTAATAAACTATCTGATCGCCAAATTTCATACAAGTTCGTTAAGCCGATTCTGAGATTCAAATTTTCAAATTCAAATTGACTTAAATTACATTTTTTTGGAGCTTTGTAACGCCTCTTTTACATTTTATTATATGTTGATGCGAACCCATAATAGTAAACTTGCATATTTCCGTTTCATCTCGAGACAATACACACTTGAACCTTTTTTAGTTGGATTCTCGTTACAACCAACCGAACTGCAAACAGCACGAAATTACACCGGAATACGAGTCACAGTATATTAATATAGTAAGTAAGAAATGTATTTTAAGAAATTAACTTCATAAAAAAATATATAATTCACTTATTAATGTTACAGTATACGCTTATGTTAATGTTTGAGTATGTGTGCTTGGGCCTACTAACTGTTCAGCGGATATAGATTTCTTCGTGAAGGCTTATGTATTTTTTGGAGTTTACTACTTGAAATCGATTTTCATATATAAGCCCGGAGAATGAAAATTTATGGGAATAAAATCAAAATTGTCACATGTCACACGTAACGACTTAGTTTTAATTTTAGCGCCATCTACGCAATATCTCTGAAACTAGAATATGTTACGTAATAATACATCCTTGCGCAAACTAGATGGCACCGGTAATCATGTATCATAATTCGAACAGAGATGGCGCTGATATTAATTCGTTACGATAAAAGTTTTTATAATTTTTATATCCTTCGATAGGCGAATTATATAAAAAAAATTCGCCTATCGAAGGATGCAGTAAACCGTGTGCATAATTTAATAAAACATAAAATTATTTCTAAAAGTAAGTAATCAACACTTTAGTGTTGGTGAAAGAGGCCCTTATAATAATATATTTTAGCTGAAAGTTGTAGTAGTCCCAATTAAAAAATAAAAACTAACGTAAAAATTATGTTAATAAGTAATTAAATTTTAAAAATATTATTGCCTAGCTGTGCCCGCGACTTAGTTCGCGTTGAAAAATGAAAATGAATGAGTTATAGCGCCTGACATCTTTTGACGCCGCCACTTTTGACGACCGTTTTCTTAAATATTTTTAGACGATCCCTCGCGAACCTAATTTTTTTAATTTAACAATGAAAAAACAAAAATATATATCTTTTTTGTAGTTATTGTGAATCTAATATACAACGCCAACTTATTTGACATTTAAGGACAAAAATTATTGAGGTCAAATATATTAAGAAAATTAAAGACAAACTACACAATATCACATTGAGATAGTTTAGAAAAAAAACAAAGAATAATTAAATAGTAAATATCCTTTTTACACAGAATACTGTCAATACATTGAATACAAACTATGAATGAAAATGGTATTATTGACATTTAACTCTATTGAAAAGATTCATTACCGTTGACTACTGTCGTTTGTTAAGAGTCTATTGTGTCCGCGCTTCGTTTTATGGCAACTGAAGTCAGTGAATGTAATAGTAAAAAATTCCGCCACGAGTGGTCAACGGACAAAGAAAGTTGGCGGAACAATTTTCTACTTCAAAAAGAAGCCGGATTAATCCGCGATATTCAATATTTTGATGCGGTATATGTTCAACATTGGTGTATTTTATAAAATTTTTAGCATACACGTATAGTTTATTCTTCGTAATAAATAACATTCTGACAATTTAGTTGTCAGAATGTTATTTATTACGTGACTTTTAAATTTAAATTAATAAAAATTTAAATGATTTAAGCACGTAATAAGAAGCAAGAATATGTACAAGTAAAAAGTAGCGATTTCTGATTTTGTTTTTGAAAGGTTTAACGGGCTCCTGAAATAGTTTAAAACAATGAATAGCTAAGCCAATAAATGTAGCGATTGTTTCACTGAATCATTACATACAGTAAGGTCTAATAACTTTCTCTATGGACCTACATTAATCTTACCAAAAAATTGGAATCAAGATACGAATTTTTTTTTATTTATATTTTTAAATAAGAAGGTGACTACGAGTCTTGTAAACTCACAAAGTAAAAGAGCTTTATTTTCGTGTCTCAAGATGCCTCATCCACAGTTAAATACTTACCGAGATCCTTACCAACGATGCCTCACCGGTCATTGGCAGTAAAATGCTCTGTGAAACGGCAAAGGACTTAAAAACTTTCGTATGCCACAAAGCGTTCAATTATATACAAAAAACGAAAAGAAAATCAACGTTTAAAACCCTTAAATCCTTCTGACGGTGTGTTTCAGTTTGACTTTGTGAACATACATAAAGGAATATTTACGAATTTGCATTCTGGATACAAATTTCTATGTTTTTCTGTATCAGCTTCCACACAGTATATTACTAGATTATTAAGGCGTGTACATATGAAATCGACTCATTTATTTAATGAGTTTAAATTGATGATTCAATTGTGCCAAGAGTTTATAAAGTCATTAAAATTACGTTTCATTATTTATGTATTACATACGCGAAAAAAGATAGATCTGCTTTTAATTCATATTATATTCATTAATAAATATTCATATAAAATTTTCAAACTGAATGTGCTAATGATATTATTGAAACTGTAAATAAAACAACGTAGGTCGAAATAGGCATTATACGAATCAGGACACGCACAAAACATATTGCAAGACAAACAGACATCAATAATATTATTACATTTTCCTTTTGAAAAATTTCAGAAACATAAAAATATGACAAAAATATTTTATACAATTATTTTTTATATAATACATTTGACGTAGCTATTGTGTATGATTATAATCAAATGCAAACATACCAACCGCAGAGGCTTTTGTTAATGAATAGTTCAAGTCGATGTATGAAATGTTCAGTAAATGTGTGAAAGGCTTTGTAACGGCATGTCAAACGTCATTTTAACGTAAACCGCGATAAGCTTTAACCAATTTTGAGGTATTCGCGTTGCGGTCAGGGTATTTAAGGTTTTTTTTTTAATACTAAAGAAACAAATGGTATTAAAACACATTCACAAAAAATATATTTATTTGTGAATTAATAATGAAAAGTATTTAGATAGTACTGATTCCGGCTTTGTAGCTCAAAAGTAGCATAAATCGAAATAAAGCATTGTTACGCTGTGAGTTCATTTAACATTTTTTATTAGTATAATCATTTATTTTACAATAATAATAATAATAATAATAATAATAATAATAATAATATCTTATTCTAATTCACAGGTAATTCAGTCATTATGTTTCATGCATAAAGATAAAACTGATACCTACTTTTGCTTTTTTCTGTTAAGTTTCAGTTGTTAAGTGTTACATAAATTAGTCGATCCGTATAGATTAATAATAAATAAATCATCAAGAAAAAACACTCCAATTGTATAGCCTCCAAAGTAAGAACTATTTATCCTAGAGAAATAACAAACCATGTAAAATAAAGTATTTTCATGTACTTTATTTTCCTCATAAAGTATAGAGTACAATTACCCCGAAATAAAGTATATCTTTATTATAAAGTACGGGTGGCAACCCTAATAGTATCATATTATGGACTATGTCCTAGAACGAAGTCAATTTTAAAACGGTAATTTCCAAAGTTGGCTTTACCGGAAATCAAACCCGGACCCTTAAATCAGAGTGTTACAGAAATTACCTGAGCTACTCGATCATTGGGCTCTTCATAATATTTCTTTGAATTTCTGTATATAGTATTGAATATCATTACCATAACACGAATTATGTTTCGCATACGCTTTGTAACAGTTTGATCCGAGTTGTAGTTGACAATCAAGCCACGAGCTGTTTCTGTATTGACGTCGCTTTGTGAATCAAACGAGTGTTATTACAACTAATAATAAATTTTCAAAATGTTTCAAAGGAAAGTGGAAAAATTCAATACGGTTTTGCTGTACCGTCCAATTCTCATCCTACTTCTAATCTGTGGATTCAACATTTTTCAATATAATAACATTTTCAAGTATCTCGCAAAACTGTATTGTATCATTCTCATTATTGCTACCGCATTTGCAACAATTACTTGTTGTGCTGGACAGGAGATATCTCAAATATGGTCATTAATTGAATATGTGGCTTCGATAATTGTTATATTAATTTACAAGAATAAATTTATAACTTTCTTCAGAAAACTTGAAGAAATAGACACTTATTTGCGTGTTAATAGACAAAATTACTACTTAACGAAGAAGAAAATGATTTTCTTCACTATATGTACATGGTTCGTTCGTATATTTTACACAGGAATATATTGCTACTCATATACTTGCTATGATTACGTATATCTGTATCTGATAAATCAGTTCTCCTTACTAGCTTTAGATATTAGTAGAGTGTGGAGGTTTATAGTCTTTGACATGATACGTTTAAGACTCAAAATCCTTCGTAAACGGCTCGAAGAGACTCCCGAATGGAAATTTTATTTGTATGTAAAAAATAATGCGATTGTAAAAGATAACAAAATGAAATTATGTCTACATTTATATAAACATTTGGCAGACGTTCTTGATTTGATATCTCCAGTGCTCTTTGCATCGGTAAGAAATTAAATTTGTCTTGATTATTGGTTCTGATTTGAATAAAAATTATACAGCCTTGCATTTTGCTATTAACATATTAAAACGCTGTTTCTGATTTTTAAAAAGTGATTTCAGTGATGGTATACGACTTAAAACTTGAAAAATAAAGAATTATTTTTGCACTTATAAATTACCGACAATTATAAGAAACAATAAGTATACATCATATATTTATTACTTATAAATGTAATGAATTTTTTAGTCAAGTTTTAAACATAATGTTTGTGTTTATGATGTGTGTGTGAGTTTATTTTTCTTTTCAATTTTTAATATTATTATTATTATTAATTGAAATAAAAAAAAAACTAATAATTTTTAATTATTTACAGCTATTTATTAGTGTAGTCTGTTCTCTGCCAAAACTTATAATAAATTCATACAACATTCTGTTGATAATAGAAAAAGAGGTTAGTGTAAGTATAATATACGAGTATATGTATAGTTCATTTTGCATTTTATATTTACAAATAATATTAAATATTAGATCTACAAGCTATATTTGCCCCTTTGCCTTTCCTCCCCAACCCCTCATCTTCAATCATCAGCACCTGTAGCTTTGCTGGTGTTATGGGCGACGGTCAGCCTGTCTGTCGACTTTAATATTTAAAAAAAAAATACACATCTCAAATTGCTATCCACGACAGAAGTAGCTAGAATGTTTATATATTTTGCATTCATTTATTTAAGAAATAATTTAAATAGTTAACTATTTTATTACAAATTAATCCAGTGTTCTTATTCAATATTATCAATTATATTTTCAGATACCGGTTATAACATTGGGATTTATTCTATTGCATCTATCTCAAATATCTTTCTTTCTTTTCTCTCCGTGTGTAGTTGTGGAACTCTATTCAATGGAAGTGGAAAACATGAGGTTATTTTTGATGCATAAATTAATGGATGAAACAGGTGATCGATATTTAAATAAATTAAATTTATTTATTTCAAGCATCAAAAAATAGCCTAGATAAAAATATGTATTAAATTACACAATTTTATTATATTATATAACAATAAATAATTGTATAAATTTATTGTAATATTTAAAATTATAAATATGCAGTATTTCTTCTGCATGTGAAATTTTTTAGACAAAATTTAATGTTTCACCATTTTTAAAATAATGTTGTTCTAAAAAAATCATAAAAAAAAAATAGAACTAAATGTTGTATTTTTTTTATGATAGCATTATATAGGTACTAATTTTAACTACTACTTCTTGTTTTAGATGAGGCCTCCAAACAGGACATTGAATTGTTTCTTCGCTACACCGAAGTAAGAACATTCCGGTACAAAATATGGCGCTTCATTCCTCTCAATCTTTCTCTACCAATAGAACTAATTAATCTTTGCACTACTTATGTTGTTGTTATTATTAATTTCACTCATTTGTATTAAAAAAAATATTGATTTTTTAACTGTAAGGATATAAATTTTGAATTATAATATACTCGTAGTATCTACAAATAGTCTATTCTTATACAAAGTTATTAAAAATAATTCTCAGACCCATCTAAGTACAAATTTCTATAGAACTTATCATTAAATATGCGTTACTTTAAACTTTTTTTTAATTTTAAATGATTAATTAATATTTCTAAGGGACAAAAAGTAGTCTATGTTACTCTCTGGTCATCCAACTATATCCAGGCAAAAAAAAAAACTAGCTATCAATTTTAACGTCACTATTATAATAAGGGCTTACGGGATATTATAATAAGTTCATGAAAAATATAACATTCTGTTATGTGACCATCATTGTGGCTGATTTGCTTTCATTATTTTTTACTTTCGTACCTAGATAGATTATATATGAATTATCAAATGATAAACTATTTTGTTTTAAAAATTATTAATACATGTGACATTCAAATTCGGTAATCGTATTAATAAATGCGAAAGTTTGTATGTTTGGACTAAACGGATTTGGATGAAATTTGCCAAACAGATAGTTTATTACTTTGATTAACATAATATAGATTATTTTTATTCTAAAAAAAAAGTTAGGTTCGTGTGAGATTTTCAAATAAAAATTAAAACCGAAATTTACAAGCTCAGTTTAACATAATTCGTTGAACGTTCAATAAACTTCTTCAACCGCTATAACGAAAACTTTTCCTATTGACATCCTTTGAAGATTAAAGAGAATTTGATGAAGCGCGTACACATTTATTTAACGATTAAAATTGTTTGTTATTGTGAAGTATTCTTTAGATACCATAGGGCCAAATTATTATCTATAAGTATTAATATTAAAAAGAAAGAATATGTGTATTTTTGTAAAGAATAAACTCAAAAACTACTGGACCGAATTAGAAAATCCTTTCACCCATAGAAATCTACATTAAAAGCGAGTAACATTGGCTATATTTTATAAAGTTACGCGTGCGAAGTCGCGTGCAACGCGTACTTTATATATTAATCTTGAAATTTATCAAGTCGTCAATCAATTTATCAATCAAGTTGATCGTCAGCCATTGATAAATGTAAAAATGAGTTTGTTTGTTTGTTTGTTACACTTTCACGCCTTAACTACTTAACTGATCATCACCAAATTTTGCATACACGTTGTCAAGAATACAGAAAAGGATATAGGGTACCTTTCATCCAGAAAAAGTACCGTTCCCGAGGGATCATCTAAAAGTAAGAATCCAACGCATAGAAAACGTAAATGAAGATTAGGTGTTATATTGCTTAGTTATATTTATATATTTTCTTTTTTAAACGCCGGACGAAGTCGCCGACACTAGCCAGTTCTTGACAACTCATATTTATTGGCATAAGTTCTAATGAGGTTTGTATATGTATTACACATATGGGAACATTTCCCCTTAAATAAATACAAATATGTACTTATACATTATCTGTTGTTAACTGTTGAAGATTTTTCCTGCACTTACGGTTACCCTATTTCATTATTTATTCAATTCTCATAGAATACAATCTGTAAATACTTGTGGAAGCTTTCAAATATATTGCAAAAGCTCTCCGTTACCTCGTTCTCGTGAGAGTAGTCGACTCCAAACAGCGTCTCGTATGTTATTCAGATTTTATCGAACAAAATTTTATATCGAACCTCCCTACTATTGTATGAATCGAACACAACTTTGTGCTCGGATATTTTTTTTTGTCAATTAAATTAACATGACAGATGTCAATATGCTAAAATACATTGATATAGGATAAGGATAAAAATAAAAAATAGATCCGCTACCGAAAACTTCTCTCGAGCCAAATGTAAAAAGTAAGCCAAAGTCTTTTACTATGTAAAAGTTGTCTTATCATTAAAATTATTTATCTTGAAAAAAAAATTGTACCTAATATGTACAAGAACAAATAGTAGTCACTTTTGAAAACGTGAAATTTTCCAAGTGCTTAATATTTTAGAGACTGGCGAAGTTCACTACTCCCCCCGGTTTCACCTGCATTAAGTGATTAGTCCCATTTGCGATCGACACAGCTTGACTCAATGCGAACGAGACGTTGTTCATTGTTATTCACTTGCGCATTTGATTAATTTTGAATAATTTATACGCTAAACGCTGACTGCAGTTTCTGTCTGTCGAATTAATTGATCGCATTTCGCGTGATTCACATACAGCCGAAATCACCCAATATAATTATGAGTCGTCGCCTCAACCAGGTTGAGGAGCCCTATCCCTTATCCTCAACCTCCGAGAAGAAATTTTAAAAAAAAGTGGACCGTCTCAGCCTATATGTCGACCTTCACCTAAAAAAAATACGAAACTATGTAATACTTACATAACTAAGTAAAATATCTTATTAAAGAAGATAATACTTTAATCCATTTATTATTTCTTTTTTCTTACTATTATTATATGCTGAAATTTATGGAGGTGTTACGTATGTTCTACAGAATCACGTGTCACCCTATACAATTTTCCGTAGCTAATTAATTGCATTGCCGTCGCCTCGCGGCAGTCGAGGCGATGTACCGAATCATAAGTCAATTTTTATGGAAACTCGTCACATAGTGTGTACTCGTACCTCTAAGCTCATACGTTCACGAAATACTTAGATACATAATGTGTAAATAACTCACTATAATTTAACTAAACCTATGTTCAACAAATAAATAAATTATTATTATGTGCACATACAAAATATTGCACATATATATATACTAGATGGTGCTCGCGACTTCGTCCGCGTTGAAAATTTAAAAAACAAGCAATATAACGCTTGACCTCGTGTTGCTATAACACTTTGGCCAGGCGTTAGTTTTTTATTTTTTATTGATCCCTCGGAATAGTCCTTTTTTTCTGGGTGAAAGTTACCCTATGTCCTTTCTGGTGTCCCAGACAACGTGTATGCAAAATTTCATGGTGATCGGTTCAGTAGTTTTTGCGTGAAAGAGTTACAAACATCCATACATCCACCATACATCCATACATACAAACATACTTTCGCATTTATATGAATATATATATATATATATATATATATATATATATATATATATATATATATATTAATAAAAATTATAGTACTGATATAGGTAATTATTGTCGTCTATAAACATAAGCTTAGCCAGGTTGATGCCTTGATAGCAAAAATGATAAAGGGTTCACACCACAGCACATGTCAGTGTTATTTCATTCTGGTCTTATCTTTCTTCGCTACGCAAAGCAGCTTACTCTTCCACTGCTAGATATTCCTACTACATTATATTATAGTATAACAATATAGTTGCTACTAAGTACACATAAATAATGTGTATTGAAAAACTACACAGTGGACTGATGGCCTTAAGGAATCATTTAGAAAGGGTGTCGTCGCATTTCCGACTAAGATAGATAGATGCTCGCGCAAACGGAAATGGTCCCGAATCGGCCGGCGATCTACCCTCAACAAACATATTTCGCTTTATATCAATGAGAAGGTTTAGTTATAATAATATGAGAAAATTTAAATTTGAAGTAAATTATGAAATCAAAATTTCCCTAAGCACAATTTTTCTTTAGTTATTCTATCGAGGTGGTTAAGGGATTACTTTATCCAAGAACAAATAGGTGAGACCGAACTTTAATGAAAGGGCAGGTTTGCCCATTTTGCACATAACACCTTAAACAAGTGTTATACGAAAAAATATTGAAGATCTTATCTATAACAAAAGATACATACTTAAGATGACTTGCGGGGTCAAAACATTATTTCTTTTGAGATATAGGTATGATCTATTATAGGTGCTTTACTTGTATTTATCAGAATAAGTCTCGCGAAGCGACGACATACTCAAAATGTTGAAGGTGTAATCAGAAAGGCGTGTGTCATTAATTGTAGTATGGTACAAGATCGTTTGTATTCGTCGACGAAAAGACGAGACGGGAAGCGGAAGTGTCTGTACAGAATAATATACTGTACCCTTATTTCGATATCTATTTATAAATTATCACAAAAAAAAAATACGATGAACGGCTTCTTCGTATATAAATGTTTTTTAATAATGCGAATATCTGTGTGATATTAGTGAAACCCTCCGGAGCAATTCACCAGAATCCAAATACTTAGTCATTGCTTATAAAAATAACTTCCTAGGCCTAGAACTCTCTCGATTATTATTTAATTGAATATTTTGACAAATATTTTTATTAATAAAAATAACTTGTGTTAAACATTTCATTCATAATATTCATAAAAAAATTACTTCACGTTCACATTGTTTGATTTAAATAAACGTGGTATTTATAGTTTTTAAGATACTTATATATATGCTAAAATAAGGGATGTCGCATGGTTTTTAGACATTCTAATTGTGAAACAAACAAAAAAATAAAAAAACAAATAGGTAGTAATTTTAAAATGCTCATTTATTTCGATATAAAAAAGCACTGCTTTAAAAATTAGTGAAAAAAAAAAACCAAACGATTTGTAACTTCTAAGAAATTAATTGTTGTAGATACTCGTAATCTGTACACTTACTCGCGTCAAAATAATCACACCCCATCGACTTTCACATAAAGTATGATGGTTTCTTAAACAGTCATTAGTCACCGCCGTTCTTTGTGTATGTTTGTTTGTGTGGACGAGCAATGGGTACCTCGGGCAGGGCGTGAAGCGATAGACCGAGACGTTTTAATACTCCTACTTATATGGCTAATGATTTCTGTGTGACAGTGATGTATTTGAAATTTAAGTCAAATCAATTATATATCGCTGCTTAAATTAAAAAGTACTTACCACAAATAAAAAAATGACAAAAATGTTTTTATTGCAAAAATACAATCACAATCTTTCATGTATGTCTATGTGGCAAAAAGACTTATGGTTGTTTTATCATTTTTTTTAATATTCAATAGTAACTTATATGCTTATATCTCCTATGGTATTCAGTTTATTATAAAAGTACTTAAAACATTTAATGCTACTTAAAAATACCCTTCTAACGATGTATAATATGCATATATTTGATATAATATCTAATAAGAAACAGTTCGACAAAAATAATTTTTTTTTTATTATCTCTCCTGTAAAAAAGTGTAATTTTGATTTTTGGTACTTTTGAATTTAAGCAGCGATATGTGTTAATGCTATTATATTTCCCCCAAATGACTGCGAAGAAAACGCGGTGTGCCCTTTTTTTAACGTTGATAAATCCTCTTGAATACCCGGCAGTATAGGAGACACTGCGGTGTTATGCCCAATTCGTACCGGCTAAAACCCAACGACTTTCTAGCCGTTGATTGGCGGGGTCGCGGGGACATTATGACACGGCTTCTGTGCCCCGCCACGGCTATCCAGCGCGGGGGAACTACGCTCCCTGTCAGAACCTCGTCGTACCCGAAAGTGGAGGTACACCGGCCATCACAGGAGACTTTACTACGGGCGATAACCATAACGATACCGCCACTGATAGGTTTCAGTTGTTATGTAATTTTGAATTCTCTCCCGTTTATATATAGAAAAATATTACATTGAGTAAAGGAAACCCTACGTTATTAAATCGTAGAAAATAACTAACAACGAGGTAAAGATTTTAACATTCCCCTTGACAACCAACAAAGGCCGTGGTCATGCGTAGACACCATTAAAACGGTATGTATGACAATTCAATTTGTGCCCAATAATATCGGATTACGCAATAATGGACAAAGAAACCGCGTCGCACGGCAACGCGCGTACCACTGCGGATCATGTTCAAACTAGAGGATTGATCTAAGTAAAAAATGGAATTTTTAAAGTGAAATTACATTTTTTTATGTTCTTTTTAAAGGAACAAGAATTCTGATGACAAAAGTTAGGATTGAAAATATTATTTACTAGTTTTTGCTCATCTACTTTTGTCAGGCGTTGAATTTTATATTTTAGTAGATCCCTCGGGAACAGTACTGTTTTTGTTAGGCGTTGAATTTTTGTTTTTTTATTTTTTTATTATCTCCCGAGGACAGTTGGTAGGTACTATTTTTCTGCATGAAAGTTACCTAATATCCTTTTCTGTGTCACAGACAAAGTGTATCAAAAATTTCATGATGATCGGTTGAGTAGTTAAGGCGTGAAGCGTAACAACAAGGTCCCGTAACCATGTTCAAAGCCTAATCACGTAAATTTATAAATCAGCCAGTGGTAAAACAAAATATATGAAGAATTTTTTTTTTTTGCTAATTAGTTGTCGGCCTCTATCTGTTTCTGCACTGATTTTTTGCATGGATTTTGATACTGTTTTCACTAATAGAAAGAAAGATAAACGAGGAAGGTTTGTCTATAGAATTTACAGAAATAAAATTGCGCCGTGTAAAACCGGGGCAATTATTATTTTTTAATACTTTAATTCTGAAATGGTTAATTAAATATTGTCAGTGGAGCCTTAGTTTTGAGCAACTAAGCTTAATTGATTAATTTAGAAACGGTTATCTTGAAAATTATAAGTCTGCATACCATTTTTACATCGAGTGACTTAGTTATTGAACCAAATGAAATATTATTATATGAAGCCTAGAATGAGTGATCTAAATATTTCTGTAGTATGCGAATCAGAACGTTATTTAGGGGTTCAATAATAACAACCACCGCGAAGCATATCAAAGCGTACTACCCCCAAACGGGGGTAGTAAATTGCACCGGACTACGCGCCGAAATGATAATAAACTTTTTTCTACTAATATTGAACACGCAAAGGTTAGTATAGTGCTCTTAATAAAATATCCCAATACCATTCTCAATTTATATTAGACTACCGCCCCGTTCTGGTTTCACATGACTGAAATTGACTGTAAATAAATTGATGAGAATCGCATATTGTTTCTCTTAAAAAAAAAAAATTTTAAAATAAAAAAAAAGTGTAAAATAAAATAATAATTACGTCGATAGAATACATAATAATTATTATAATTTACAAAAAGATAAGTCTTTAGACAAATATAAAGTTACTTACATTCTGTTTGATCCCGTAGACAAACTGCTTCCGAGTTTTATGGGACAATCTAAATATTATTAAGATAACTTTTTTACAGAAATTATTGAGATATTATTATTAAAAAAAAAAATTAAATAATAATAGATCTTGACAGAAAGTTAAACTAAGTTACGTGTACATATGACAAAGAGATAAGATTTGTATTTTTGTTTGTAATGCATAAACTCAAAGACAGACAAAGAAAAGAATTTTTAAAATCTGTCAAACACGGGACAGATTTTAAAAATTCTTTCACCTATAGAAATCTACATTATCAGCAAGTAACATAGGCTATATTTTATAAAGTTACGCGGACGTAGCTTTATATATCTTTTGTTGTTTCTGTTTTTGTATATTTTCATTTTGTAGATTGTATGAGGAATACTTGAGGAATACAAGTTCTTTTCTTTGTTTCAATTTAAACTTTTAATAAATAAGTAATGTGAATTGTTGATAATTTTGAATAGCACACGCAGTAGGAAATTCAAACTGGGAATCCTTATCTCAAAACATTCGCAATTCCGTTTCCGCAATTCCGTAGCGTTTCACCAAATTTCCGTGACAATCGTTAACATAAGAACGATAAATCTGTGCGTTTCCAAAACGTATCCCTATATATTGGCCATTAAGGATCTGGTGGAACCGTTCCCAATTAAGCAGATTGAAGGTAGTTAACGACTGGGCCATTAACCAACGTTTAAATAGTGAATCGGACACTTTACGGCTGCCGTTCGAGAGTCTCGTTTATTATCGAGGTTACTGCTAGGCCCAGGTTTTGATGTGCGTACCGGACAATAGTAAAACCAGCAGCCGCATTTATCTATTTCAAAGAAAAAGTCATAAAAAACATTACAATAATATGTATACTTATTTAGAAATACATATTATTGTAAGTATCTATGGATTTATGCTTTAAATAACTTACTATTTGATTCTGATGCATTGTCCGCCTTGAAATTTGACAGCATAAAAAATCTAATTCTAATTCTAATATTTTTAAATCAATTATATGCATAATCGTGTTGCAATTACGAAAAGATTTTTGATTACAAAAAAGAACAATAATATATTTAAATCCAACCTTACTTTTTATTACAAAAAGTGATAGGCAGACCGATAGTCCACTTGATGGTAAGAGGCTACCATGGTCTAAGTACACAAGAAACACTGGAAGGGTTGCAGGTACGTTGCCGACTCTGCAGGAATTTATTTACAGCTTGCTCGAAGAAGTCCACAAGGCAGATAAACAGAAAATCCATATTATTTCTAATTTATCTTCTCTTTCAACTTTGTGATTTTCTTTAAACAAAAACTAATCTAATAGTAGCACAAAGGACAATTTTGTTATCCTTTTAGCTGGCTAGTATCAAAGAAATGCAACCACAAAACCCGTACGTGATTCATGTAGTAGCGTGTAATCACTACTCGCTCGCTACCCGCTACCTACACGTGGTGCATGTCACTATGACAAATTGCTGCATCGCCTCGGTGCAAGCGAGCTTCCTTTGCAGTCGCTACCTGCTACATCATTTGATTTATTTCTTACATTTATATTTTTAATATCATAAATGTTATTGAGAGACGATGTGATTATTGCGGAAGGGGTAAGGCGTCAAATATGTTCCGATTTTATCATTACTGCTTAACATTGGTAGACCTTTTAATTAAAGTTGGGAAATCCTCACGGATACTCGCCAGAAAAGGGGACACTGCGGGGTTATGCCGGACTCCTACTGGCTAAAACCTGACTTTCTTGCGCGGCCGTGGATGGGCGGGGTCAAGGGAACGCAGCCCATTTCTTAGCGTCTTGATATTGAGTGTATATTTATTATTTAATATTTATTTTGTTAAATAAAAATATATTTAAAAAGCGCGAAGTTTATTTCCCAAAGAAGCAGCTTACTGAACCAGTGATTAGGTACTTTATTTTTAATGTGTTTGACTGTCAATAAATTATCAAAAAGTTTACATCCCTAAAATCGCTACTCCTTCACGCCTTAACTACTCAACCGGTACTTAATCATAAAATTGTGCATACACGTTGTCGGGGATACAGAAAAGGACATGGGGTACCTTTTATCCAGGAAAAGTACTGTTCTCTGGAGGTATCATCTAAACAAATAAAAAATTCAACACCTGACAAGAATATATGAGCAATATATTTAAATTGAATAATGAAAAAAAAAAAACAAGTAAAAAATATATATAAACAAATTATAATAAGGGGAAAATTTTACGGTATTCGTAAGGAATAATCAAACGCATGTCTCTCCAAACACTGAAACACACATTCACTAAATAGTCCAAACGAAAGAGACAATTACTCGTTGATCCATTGACTTGACATGCGGCTTACAATACGGTGTGTTTTAGTACAACATTATATAATAGAAGAGTTTCGTCGACGAATTACCACCCTTAATCACCATTAAAACTTGCCTCTCTTGATGACAAGATAAAACGTACGTCTGTTACAATAACTCCAGTTTACAACTCATCGCAGAGTGATGACTGTTTAAATCTCCAGCGTTAATGAGAACGCGGGTTATTAAAATTACATCTTGACTGCGCGCTCTTAAGAGGCCTAAGGTAAAATCGCAACGATTTCAGTCAAATTTTTGTGGAGATTTTTCATAAAATAAACCGAGTTGAATCTATGCTTACTAATATTATAAATGCTAAAGTATGTTTGGAGGTATGGATGTTTGTAGCTCTTTCACGCAAAAACTACTGAACCGATCACCATGAAATTTTGCATACACGTTGTCTGGGACACCAGAAAGGACATAGGGTACCTTTCATCGTTCAACGCGGACGAAGTGGGCACTAGACTTTATAATATGTCATTAGAAAGATCATTTCAATAGTGATAGATAATTTTTTATAGGGATTATTACTGCAGCAGTAGATACCTATGCTCTGCTACTACAATTGGTAAAATATAATTACTAGTAAAAAGGCTTGAGTATTTTGTGTATTGTAGAATAATGAACAAGCCTTTCTGTTGTAAAAGCATACGCATCGACTTTGAAAGAATTGACTCGATTTTACTAAATAACGTTAGGTATGTAGAGTAATAAAACTTCCCTCGTGTTACAGCATCCCATATCTAACTAGAAACATTCGCGTAAGTGTAAACATAAGAAGGTTTATTTCTAATGTTAAATGCCGCCACGTGCTTCTGATAAAGTTAATATTCGTTTTAACGCGTACGTAGGATTAAACCGAGAGTTAGGACCACAGTAAGAATAGCAAGTTAGTAAATAATCTAAACAGCCGTGCTGCTAATATTGAATAATTATATTTAAGATTATGTATGATCTAATATGTATAAAAGGAGAATGTAAAAATTGATTGTTTATCTATGTATTTTGAAAATTAATACACCGGGAACTTATAAATCTTATGAAAATACGTAATGTTACATATTAAAAAAAAAGTGCTTGCAAGAAGAAAAGCTTAACTAAAAACCATTTGCATTTTAGAACTTAAAATCTTTAATTTGTACGAATATAATTAAAATCCATACATGTTAATTGTGGGTGGTTACTGTCGCCGGACCGTCTGCCCAATTTATGACTGAAGAACACAGTGTATCCTGGCCACTACTTAAAGACACCAAAGCAGAGCCAACTTTGAAATATTCATTTCCTAGGAGAAACAAGACCTTAACCTCTAGATCAACAGGCTCGTCAAATATAAAAAATGAGTATTTTAAATTATTATTGTTACATCTTGTAACAACGATAATAACAAAAAAGATTACTTATTGTTTTCTTTTTAAAAATAACATATAAACGCGAGTTTACCTTCTGTTTCAATTACTGTGTTTACTATTTACAGCCGCGTAAACGTTTACTCGCGCGTTAAAGGGTGCCTGTTTTGTAAGTGCTAATGACTTTGATGTTCGACAACGCATAAAACATCTTATTGCTAAATACTAGCTTATCTCTTGCACCAAATTGTACCAGCAAAACTTAATTTCAACTTAAAAATATATATCTCGAGAATGTAACTTAAATTACTGAATTGCTTAAATTAAACTTAAAAATGGTTGATACATATGTAACTAATCCATTTTAACTTATCGTAAATTAATATTATAAATGCGAAAGTATATTTGTTTGTTTGTTACGCTTTCAAGCCGTAACTACTTAACCGCAAACAGCACAAATGATGTTATATCACTGTCTTCTTTAAAGGGGTAGTTTCTGCCATCAGATAGGCTGCCTTATTAATGACTTAAAAATGTGCTTTGCCACTATAAAATTAAATAATATCAAAATTAAAATAATAGTAGATGTATTGATTAATTTGTTTTCGTATACAATACATAAGGCATTCCGAAATAATACAAGGAATGTTCTAAATTATAAAATCAAAAATATTTTAACTTTGATTTTTGTAGAACATTTTAATAAGCATTAATATCGTGTCATCTCGAGCGTTGACGCGTGACCGAATCAAAGAGAATTTGCCTTTTGTCTTCTCATTATTCATTTCAATGCTTTCTATGTATTTTTGTATTGTCGTACTCCTAATTGCATTGTATAGGTATGTATATGTATGTAGGTATAATTATGCAACCGTTGTATCATTATTAATCACATCATGTTGATATATTATCTTACTTATATAGTTATAATATCGTATATACTTAACTAATTATAGATATGTTATCTTGTGGGTGGAGGGGAGGTCCTATGCTGCGCTTGCCAGTCCTAAGTCCTAGGCCTCCACTCGAGAACCTTCTAGCCCCAGCAGCCTTTCGTCTCTTCGTGCTATGTGTCCTATCCACTGACACTTTAACTTAGGTACTGATCCGACTGCTTATGGCACTAACTTTTTCGTCTATGCTCATTCCTCATTCGATCTTGCAGTGTAACACCGAGCATAACCCTCTATGTAGTTCGTACACTAATAATAAACAATACAATATTAAGCTCAATACGAAAATATATCTTTCTCGCTAGTGTGGAACGATTATCTCAGTTTATTTGTAAGAATACGACACAGACAAATATAGATTTCGGCACGTGGTTACAAATGTAGTTATTTGGAAATAATCTATCCTAATAGTGTCAGGTCAAAAAGGACTGATAGATGCGCATTTGGGCCGCCATCGCACCAGATCAAAGTTAATACAATATTAAGCATTATATAAGTACTATATGGCTACCTTCATCCAGTGATTTTTGATAGGACAGTCATATCTTATAGATATTTGTT
This sequence comes from Synanthedon myopaeformis, assembly GCA_944738685.1. Taxonomy (NCBI): domain Eukaryota; kingdom Metazoa; phylum Arthropoda; class Insecta; order Lepidoptera; family Sesiidae; genus Synanthedon; species Synanthedon myopaeformis. The sequence continues at coordinate 6,987,260 of OX122932.1, read as the reverse complement.
TCAATTAAAAAAAAAATCTGCTGTTATCGCTGTTCTGTAAGCCGTAAGCGTAATATTAAAAAAAATTATCAACCGACGCCAAAACAAACCGATACAGAATCCGATCGTAACAAAGAAATCTGAAACGTGTCCAATAAAAAAAAACTCAATGTCCAACAAAACGAAGCTAATAATTTCCACAAAAAAATAGAGGGTTTGTATTACATCAAAGCTTTACAAAAACATGTCCAATATGCTTTGGATTTCACTCAATAGACTGTCCGACGAAAATTAAATTGCGTTCCCCTACGGGGATCGTTTTAAAGGTCTTCGTGGCATTTTTTCTTTTAAAATATCGTGTTACATGTGCACTAGGCTTTATATTTGTCTCATTATATTTTATTGAATTTCGGATATAATAAGGGAATCCGTATGTGATGGGAATTCGAAAGACACACACTAACATAATATACCTACTATTATAATAAAAAATATAAAATATTATGAGAATATAAATTATGAAGACTTGTCAATTTATATTTAAAAATAAAGATTAGAAATCAATTAATTTGAAAACACAAATGTGAATCGGACAAAATCTTAAATTTGCGTTAAACAAGGTTAACTAATGATTTTCGTGTTTTTAAGTTGTAATTAATAGGTTAGTTTGTTGTATGATATGTAGCTACATTTTACATTTAAAAAAATAATTTTAATATTTTACTAACTCACCATACAGACGTCACTCAGTCAGCTTGTATGTATGTACACGTTGGCAGAGATACAGTAAAGGATATGGTGTACCTTTCATCCAGAAAATATGTTCCGTAGGGACGCGGACGAAGTCGCGGACCAAAGCTAATAATTTATATATTTTTAGGATTTAAATTTACTTAATAAAATTAAATTATCCATCAAAAATGCTGATTTTGGACCGACATTAACATTTTATACATTTACAATGTCAATAATTTTAATTACACCATTTTAAAATCAATTTTAAAATGACTGTAACCTATTCCATTAAAGCGAACGAAGAAAGAGCCATGAACATTAGTTTTGACAATACTAGACAACAACAGCTACTAAAACCAGTCAAATTTGAAAACCAATTCACTCACGGGAATGGAAATGAACAATACTCGTATTTCGAAATCTAACAATTACAAATACAATTATTCTTAATAAACTGTAAAGACTTTATCAACTAACAAATAAAGTCGCAATTTGAATAGCGGATTAGTTGTCGAACTGCAAAGGTGATTTGGTTTTACAACAATTAACCCCAAAGGTTCTACTTCAGTTTGCAAATGGATTGGATTGCCTTAAACAATCCGAACAAATGAAGATGGGACTTATATGTCTGAATTATACTATTTCTATGTTTATAAATATACTAGCCATTGTTGGCGACTTCGTCCTCAAATCTTTATAAATAATATCCTATCTTTCGAGCTGTAATCAACCATATGAACATGTAGTTCACAAAATATAATTGGCAGTTAAGGAAATTAGCGTTAATGAATATCGATTCTACTAAGATTTTTAATATGAGGGCGATTCGTCCAAGACCCTTTTTCTTAGGTGTAGAAATCTCCTAAGAATCTCTATTATCCCTCGGTAAAAGCACTTTTTAGATGAAAGGTACCCTATGTCCTTTCCTATATCCCTTGCAATGTGTATGCAAAATTTCATGATGATCACTTTCGCACTTATAAATTACTATCTGTTGCACGCGACTTCGCCCGAGTAACTTTATAAAATATTGCTTATGTTACTCGCTGATAATGTAGGTTTCTATAGGTGAAAGAGTTTTCAAAATCGGTCCAGTAGTTTTTGAATGACATTACAAACATACAAAAATACAAATCTTCTCTCTTTATATTAGTATAGGTTATTATAGTTAGTATTCAACAACAAACATGGTAATTACAGAGTTGTAGACCTCGCTGGGATTCGAACCCGCAGGAGAACTTATGGGACTTCTACGAACACCTCATTAATTACACTCAAAATTTACTGACATATATAATTTCATTCCACTAGTAATAAATAATCAGTCCACCTAAATTTAAAAATAGTGCCAAAACGGCTCTTGCCTAGTCGATTAGATATAATTTTCACCGTTAAAATAAATGTCCCATATTAAAAAGAGTCCCTAACAGCAAAGTCACGAAAGAAAATCCGAAGCTACATAATGAAACTCCAAATAATATCATAAAGGACAACAAAAACTTTCTTTACAGCTGCAATGAAAAGAAAGTGCCGACGATAAGGAACACTATGATGCCGATATAGTGGGACTTAAGACACAACTCCGGATATTACTGGTGCAAACCGGTACGAACCGACGAGAATCCGAGTTTTGCTTTAATATCGCGAGATAAAAGAAGCGGAAAGCATTCTGCTATTGTCTGCTTAATGAAGCTGTCTTTAGGACTCGAATTAGTGTTTCCAAATGCAAGACCTCAATATAATATACTTTCTTAAAATACACTTGATACAAAATAATGGTTTTTTCTTTTTGGAAAAGGAATGAAATGATTTTAACAAATAATAATTTTGGTATTAAACCTTTTTGGTTTGTTTTCAGTGAAGTGAAAAGTGCAATACTAGCTTGTATCCGCGAATTCGTGTCCGCGTTGTAATATAACACCTGAGAAAATTTATGAGTATTATAACACCCGACATCTATATCGCTGAACTTAAAAAACTTTTAAATGTTATCTTTGAGTTCCATAAGATTTTAACAGATGACTGTGTAAAGTAAATTATCGGCTGGATTGAGTAAAAAATTGCACACGTGCGAAGTCGGGAGCGGGTAGCTAGTTTTTTATAAGGTTTTTAGACGATCCCTCCGGAATCTAACGTTATTCCAGGATAAAAAGAATCATATGTTATTCCAGGTAATTAAATATCTGTGTGCCAAATTTCATCCAAATCCGAGCCAAAGCCATTTTTATATGAAATAGTAAAAAACATCCATACATTACATCCATACTCGCAAACTTTCGCATTTATAATATTAAAATAGGATATGGTGTCTAATAAGTATTAAACGTATAATGTTATATTTAATGTCTAATAATTTAATACTGATCAGCTGTAACTACACTTGCCAACTTTAAAATATTCCTTATGTGCTTCCTGTCCTGTTGAAATCATAGTTGTAATGATACTAACAGACACGTTTGTAATGATAAAACTTAAATAGGTTTACTTCGAAATACTCCGGTTGGACTTTAGATCAAGCTTCTAGAACTTTGTTGGAATTAGATGGAAGACAGTCGATTCGACATTATTGTTATTAGTCTTGTTCAGAGAAGTTATGACAAAATGTCATCTTTTCATCTACCTGAAACTAGTTGTTCTCAAAAGAATGTAACCATCATAAAAAAATTCTTAGACAACAAAATCAAAATACAGATGTAAGTAGGGCATAACTTTTTAAGTAACCGTCGACAGGCACGCTGACGGTACTCTTGATGGCAGTGGCTACAGTCGCCTATTGATACAAGCAACGCCTGTAATGTTGCAAATGCGCCGTTAATCTTGATAAAAAGAAGAGATAGTCATTCATCGAAATACTAAAAACACGTGTGCATTTTTTTCACGGTAGTCTTATGACTTCTTCCTGGTTGAATCATACTTGGAAGAGCACGTCGCGTCGCACCATACATCGCCTTCCTGACACTTGTGCACGGAACAGTCGATGCCTGCCTTAATAATGGTTGGTCCACGCGATCTCCATACCTTTCGACTCCGCCCTGCTCGACTAGGCGCTCAATTATATATGTGACCGAAAAATGTAAGAATGCGAGCCGTTTTGTAATGCCAGGCTCCTCTAGTAAGGATTCATACACACGGAAACCCACCAACGACACTCTCAGCACCCTTCTCTAGCACCAAATGGTTACTACCAATTTGAGACTGCTGAATGCAGTTTACCTTTGAACTACTTAAATACAGCCACAAGTGAGTTGACACTGAACGTGATGGTAGATAGATTGCACATACTTTATACAGATATATACATAGTTGTCATTATTTTATGTTTCTGTGTTAAGAAAGTTAATTTATCATTTCATCAGGAAGAATAAGAATGGAAAATGTCGAAACAAGGTCGATGCAATAAGGAAATTTGTCAAAGAAACAGATAAATTTAAGCGACCTATCGATGGACGGACAAAGTTTTTGCTGCAACAGCAAGAAAGTGCTGTATCATGGTTCTCTTTAGTAAAATGACCTGACACAGGATGCATTATGTACCGTCTAGACTGATAGCCGGCGGTGCTATTAATCTTGTAACATTATAACATCAGTGGACGACCCTTTTGAAAAATATAACAGCGTCCAAACTGCTTGACACTCATGCAATGTCTTTTTTAATTTTTTTTAATTTATGTTTAGATGACATAATTGATATACGAGTAAATGAACCACGTAAAATTGTTATACTATACCCCCTTGTCTCTATATAAGTAGGTATCATATACTGATAACATATTCTCATTCATTAGCCTATGATTTATAATATGCTTAGATTAGGCCTTCTTAATCTATGGTCACACATTCCAATGCTTTCAAGCTTCTTGCCCATATATTAGATCGATCGTAAAAAAAATATGAGTATATAAAACTCTTTGCTATAAAATTGTCTGGTAGCAATGTTTCATGAGAAAACATATAAATTAAAAAACTACTTTGAAAGTACACCTTTGAAAGGCAATGGTTTATTGCTTTTTAAATTGACACTTTTCGAAGAACAGAATTGAAAAATGTATTGTATTTTTTTTAAGTACACACGCTATAGAAGTGACAGAAAATACTTGTACAACCGCGATATATATATATTTATTCAACATAGAACTGAAAATTATTATTATTAAAAATATCATTATTATTATACTTTAGACAATAAAAAGTTCTACTTATTAAAGTAGAACTTATTATCTAAGTTGGTAATATATAATACTTATTATTTGTAATTAACCATGTTCCAACTAAATTTGGTAAAGGATATGTCAACTAATTTTATGCTGGTTGTAGCTAGCTATTAATCACCGCTTTTTGTTAGATCCGTTGTATGGTGCACTTAGCATAATTACCGTGCCAAAGATATAATTTAAATTACTTCACAAGAAATGGTCAAATATATGCAAATTTATAAGTTGCTTAATTTGGAAAAGTTCGTTTTCAAATTTGACTCTGCCGAGAACCAAAAGAGTCAGGGTTGCTATACATATAGTCGGGCCGGCATAGCCGGGCGGTAGAATCGAATATGTGTAAATGAACGTTCGACAAATTGCTATACTTAAAGCCGAGCGGTAATATATGTAGATGAACGTTCGGCAGAAAGGCGTCTTGGCCTACTCACGCAGTGTATATACTAAAAAAACCCGGGTGATTTTACCGATCGGGTAAGCCGAATGATAGTCGAACATATTATGTAGAAGGTACCCGAAGTACCTTCTACATATCTTCGACTTTCATTCAGCTATGTTGTTCAATAAAAATTGCTGAATTAAATGTGCCGACCCGACTATATATATAGCAACCCTCAGAGCCCAGAGCGCTAAGGCAGTTGTCCTACCGCCTACGATGAACGAGAAGCGATTAGAGCTAGAAACTAGAAACGAGTTGGCGAGCAGCGAGAAGCGAGCGTGTAGTTTCGATAGTTTTGCAGCTCGGCTATAAGCGAGTGTTCTGTGCGACGTGCTATTACTCGCACCACTCGCTTAAAAAATCTCTTTTTTTCTTCCGTTTTTTCAAAATTACCGCTGCTCGTCTGAACTAGACAACAGTGATAGTTCTAAAAATTGTTCTGAATTCATAATATGTGCACTCAGATCCGCACTCTAGGTAGAAATGACCGCTGCGTTGGTTTGTATCTCAGCGAGTCTCTTGAGCGAGAAATAAATAAAAATTTTGTTTTAAAAAAATTTATATAATTAAATTTCTGTCCGATAAATCACCAAGAGGGAAGAGTTAGACAAATTAGAATTTTTGTAATTTACCAATTTAGCCCTTAGTAATTTAGCACCTATATTACTTTTAAACTGACACTATCTAAGTATTGGAATAATTGATTACGAAGATTTTAGTGCTGATAGCAGATTAGTCAAATGAGAATGCACTTACATGCACGCAATGCTTAATGAATAAATTATAAGTTCGGAGTACTCTCATCTAAAATAGACTACATGAATTATCGTGTCCTGCTAATGAAATTCAAAATCAAGGCAGTACAAAACAATTGCACGCTGCAAACGATTTTATCCCAATCGTGCCGAGTAAAGGAAGTAACGGAAAAAACTTTGCTGAATACAGATGAATTTGTTATTGGCGACATACCGCCATAAAGGATGTAGAGGAAATCTACTTTTTTTTTAAGAATGACTGTGCTTTAATAATATTAATCAATGTCACTGGTACAAAGTTATCTACATATTTTTTTCATCAATTAGGAATGGTTCTTATTATTATTATTATTATTTTCATGTTAGTATCCATAGTGTAGTGTATGCGCTTGCGCTTGTAACTTTAACTCACACAGACAAGCACTGTCTCGTTCGCAAAACGTCAGAATACGAAAGCCACGGGCGAGAGTAGACGTGTCCGTTATCCGTTGAGTGCGCGTACGAGCCTGTGAGATGTCGCACTATTGAACTGGTGCTACACATAGTAGGTATAAATAATGTTCAACTTTTATAACTAAAATTTATGTTTGTTAATAAATATAAATTCTCAACCAGGAAGTCTTTCTCCTGCACATACGTATATTTAGTACCTCATTACGAACCCCAAACCTTGCAGCTTCGCTTTCTCTTCTCAATTGTTCTTAGCAAATCCATTCTCTTGAGCATTGTTCGTGTGCTAGGTAATTGTGCTAATCGTACTTAAAATATTAACAAATGATCAGATAGGATCGAAATAAAGAGTCTATTATTATTATTCACATATATTTATTTTCATTCTGAATTCTAAATTTTTAACAATAAGTATATATTAAAAATAACCATAAATATCATAAAAAACCTAAAACTAGAATTCCTTAGGTAGCGGGTAAGGCCCAAGTTACCGGTGGTTAGGGCTGCAGAGTAAGGAACCTCCTGACAATTCGTGCCGGGTCAAGAATTATTATTATTATTTCAATGATTTAATATTTGTTGCAATATTGCTTGTTATACACAAAGTTGTACGATTTAGAAGACCGTGTGTCACGTAAGCAATCCTCTGCCAAAAGCAAACAGGGACAGACTGGCTCGATTGTAGTCGCGTCGTTTACATACTGTTTACAGAAATACAAGCAAAAATGCACGATATTCAATTGGCATGCCGTATTGTATAGAGATTTCAATTTTCTTTGTTGTCGTCCGTGTACCAAATACCTCGACCAAATACATTGGAGTTGTGTTTTAAATTTATTAAAAAACTTAGAATCTTTCAGTTTCATACATGTATGATGCATTTAATTCATGAATTTAATTTATTAAGTTAATTTAATTAAATTATGTGGTACATTTTAACAGGAACATAGCTAGGCAGATACTAACCATTAACCGATCATCATCATCATGATATTTTGCATACACGTTGTCAGTAGTACAGATACCTAAGGGTAACTTTCGCTGTGCCCCAGGTAAGTAGCGGGTAAAAGATAGTGATATATTCTATAGAATAAACTTTTGCCAATAACGTACTTTTCGAAGCAAGTACTAGTAGATAATGTAAACCTCAAGTACTGACAACAATGGAAGCTCGCGTACATTATCTTAACATGTGAATGGTATAATTACATCAGCTATACATTATGCAAACATGATAATGATTCCCCTAATAGATTCCGAGCGAGCGATTCGCGTTATTAGCCCTCGGCAATTAGGTGAGCTAATGTAACCAATATCTGTTAGATATTATATATGACGTAATATTGATAAAAATAAACAGTACGTTACCTTTGTTTAATAGTAATAATAATGGAAATACAATGGGCTCCACAGATAACTATGCCTTTATTATTATTTGAATTAAAATTAAATAATTTCATAGCTAGATGAAGGGGAAATATTAGTAGAGGCAGGTCATACTGCGTTCCCCAGACATACCCCAACCCCTTTACAGAATTTTATCACAAAATAATAGCACGTGTGCTGTTGTTTTCATAGACTTAATAAGTGATGCCAGAGCTCACCCCCCTATACCCTCTAAATAAGTGATATTTATTCTATCAAGATTGGCAGCGCCTTTTCAAACCCTTACAACATAACTTATGTTTGTAAGAAACAACATAGCCCAGTCAAATTAGAAAAATCAAGGGGAATAATCCGTGTAGTTTTGAAAATTGGTACAATTATACCTTACGATATCCAGATGAAAATATTAAAAGTCCTCAAGGGGGTTGTGCTGAGGGTGTGAGGGGTTTGAAGGTACATATCTTCAGATTTTTGCTCATATCGCGAATATCTGTAGGAATAGCAATATGATTGGAATCCAGAAATCTAGTTGTATTTAAATAGAAGTTGAATTTAGAATAGTATAATATAGAACATTCGCGAATTATGAGTCTCGTGTTGGGAATGCCTACCGTGGTCTCCTGTAGTTTGGATAGCTACCGTCGCCAGACAGCCAGAAATTTTAAAATATTTATTCCACTAAAGAAGAGCTGGTATTTCTTTTATTTATAATTCAAGATCGCATACTGCCCAAACGAAATCCTTTTGCGTTGGTCATTCGCTTACTATGATTTGCATGAATAATCTGTATGCCTCAAATCTGTCAATATAGAATAATTAAATACGTGCAAATGTTTAATGATATCTTAATATAATCTTGGATTAATCAAGTGTAACTTTACAGTATAAGTTTGACAAATTTTAAAGAGTGTGTTGTTACAACAGAAGATACTTAACACAAACAAACCTGTAGTGAAATCTTGTCTATAAATATTTCAACAGACACGGTCGACTTGGCGCGTGCATCACACACATTCATTCATCCGTCAAAAAAGCGCTCACCGTATTTTATTGTCTGGCAACACCGAGGGGAAACCCGATTCTTCAAAATAAACGGTGGCAACACCGCGATTTGGGGGAATCTTTTAAACATTAACGGCACGCTTGTATGGGAAAACGTTTTATTTTGCTTTGCCTCTATGATGGATTGGTTCTGAATTCGATTTTGTAGTTGTTATCTTGTTTTCATTTTGTCATTTTGTTATATATTATATTTTTTACTTTAAAGTTATGGAACTAATAAACAAAAAATGCTGATAAAAAATGGTTTAGAGAAAAAATTATTGGGACTATGAAACAGAATTTTTTTTTTTTTACAATTGAAATAAATTTTAATATAATTAGAATAAGATGGAGAAAATAAATAAATAAATTAGAATAATTACGAGAATTTACATTATAATGCATACATAACAAATTATAATAACACAAGTATATAATATCAATAATATGAATTGAAATTTTATTTATTTAATAAAGCGTTATACTTTAACACTATATAAGTGTAGATAAGTAGTCTATAAACCTTTTATTAATAAGCCCAAATGATATTTTACTAATAAGCCAACGTAGGCAACTTGAGCCATACTGAAAGTTTGTTATAGGCCTTTTATAACCTCCCTATGTAAGGCTTTTTATCTGATTTATATTTTCAAAACATAATTCCAATGGCTACTTCGTTTTTCTAATAAATCGGATCAAATCCCTCGATAATACCTTTTCAATTTATTTTCCATTCAAAAATGAAACTAACCGATATTACATAGAAGTCATTTTCGAAATAAAGCGGTTTATAAAATATTATTTCCAACTCACGTGTAGGTACCTGTTTGTCAACATGACAAAGTAGCCCTTTTATTTGAACATGTACCTTCAGAAGGAATAAAGGGTGGCATCACATAATATCAATTTCTTTATGAAATAGATTAAAGAACCCTTGCGTTTATAAAGATCAAATTTTAATACATCCAAGCACAGAAGTGATTTATTTAAAACTATTAGTTATTTTGGTCTACATATTATACTAAATATCAAATTGTTGTCCAATTAAAACTCATCCTTTTATAAGTCTATACTTTTAATTGGGTCGAGCCGAGTCCCATTGAAACCAAAAACTGTACATAAAAAAGCATTCGCTCTTAAATCTTATTCTATTACTAGAAAATCTTATTCTCTTCTGTTGAAAAATACTAATAAAACTTAAACGATATCTTTTTTTATATGAAGGTTTTCAGATAGGTTGATAAGTGGCTACTGTCGCCTATAACACAATTGGAACAAATGCACTGCATACCATAGACAACAGGGCTCTGGCATCCCGTACTCACTCAACGAAACACAGTAGCACACATGCTGTTATTTCACAGTGATGCTGTGAAATAACAGCATGTGTGCCCAACGTGCCTTGCCAGTACTTGCCATACCAGAATCAACTATGAAAAGTTCATTTCCAAATTTGTACCTGTCGGAAATCGAATCCGGGACCATTGGGACAGAACAACTTAATCACTCGACCAATGGCTCTTTTAAACAGTAGGTATATTTTGTATATGAAAAATAAGCACATTAAATCGCGTCCATAATTGATTTTTTAGAATTGGAAAGCAAAAAAAGGAGAAAATAATCTTCCTCCTAGGAAATATTTTGGGATTTTTAGTTAATATTCGCCTCAATTGTACTATACGCTTAAATTAATTAGGAAAGTGTAAAGCAGAAAAATTAAGCAGCCATAGCACGTGCAAATTTAAAATTCTATTTGAAAATGGAACGAAGCCAGAACAAAGGAGTGTTCTCTGTCAACGGTATTTCCGTTTGAAAATGGAATGCGGCGATCCGCGACCGTGTCCAATGGCCGTCCTGTCTACAATGGAACTATTTTCAAATATATACATGTATACTTAATATAATTGTAGTTTAGAACGAGAATGAGATTTTCTTCATCAAGTTAGCTTTGTTTAAATACAATTGTCTTTATTTTAAACAATATAACTGTCATTAAATATTATAATTTTTTAGATTGACGCGCCAAGACCTCGCCTGAAAGCAATTGGGGGGGATTAGTGAATATAATATGCCCTATTTACCTATTCAAAGTTAATGAATTTTTCAAAATGATGCAGAGGTTCCTAGAGAATACCTTATACGATTATTACTATTGTTAAGATTACGATTTTATAAATGTTTTTTACTGAATCAGATCAAATAAAAAAATTAATTGAACGATAAACGATAAGCCTCCAAATCCATTAATACCAACACTCGATAACCCTTTGAAGCCGAAAAATAGACTAGAAACTCAAATGTCCTTCAGGCGGCAAACATCAAGCGGTAATAATTGCAATATTTCAAAGTCCTCCTCTCAAAAGAAAACAATAACTTAAAAAGAGTTTGCGAGTGCATGAAAATGGCTTTAGGGTATTTTTTTGCCCTCAATACAAAAAAAGGGTTAAATATTAACCCTCTTGTCGCCGACAGTAATTAATGGCCGCTTCAAATATTTCTCTTCGCGGATTCCCTTTGACACGATTGTAGCAATCTGGAAACTAATGAACATCTTAATATTGAAAATTTTAATTAGAAAAAAAAATCTATTGACGATTGAAGGGTCACCGAACTCTTTGTTTTTGTTTTACAATTTTTAATAATGTTCGATATGAATAGAGAGACGGAACAAGTCATGAACAAGTAGTTAGACCGATGTTAGACTAACTTTCTATCGGAAAGGAAATAACGTAAAATGTTTGATTCAAATTTCAAGAATATAATTTATTGCCGACGACGACGTATTTTTTAGAAATTCTTTGAATGCAGTATTACTAACTTTTAAAAGTAACAAAGTCTTCTTTCAGCAAAATATCCTATCTACGATATTTAAGGTACTTTCCCTTCATGTCGCATAGTCTTGGGACGGTCTGTATATACGAGTATGCGTTGCATTTGGAGCAATTTTTAAAATCCAATAAGTGAACAATTCATAATCCATGAATTTTGCACTCTTCATTAGAACACCGACATTGGTTGTGTGATTAAACGCCTTTACGACCATAAAGCGATGCCGATATTCACAGTAAAATTCCATTACAATTTAGGGTCGTACAAAGATTTTTCGTATTAGCAATGGAAGCTGATTTTATATTTGTTTAAACATATATTATATATAAGACTGATGGAGCTGATTACGTTTGATAGCTGAACATTTGTTTATTGTATACTAGCTGTTTCACATGACTGTGCCTGCGTTTATAAAATATAGCCTTTGTTACTCGGTGATAATGAAGCTTTCTATTGGTGAAAGAATTCTTAAAATCGGCCTAGTAGTTTTTACTTGAAAGAAAGATTATTGTGATATGTGACACAAAATCTTGTTTTAATTTGACTCATATCAAACATCTAAATAATGCATACATATAGAAATCAGGACGAAGTTTCCTTGTATTAGTTTCTTTATTATCTCTCAATGAGACTTTGTACTTTGATTAGTATATAAATTTAAATAGTTAAAAATTAAAAAATAATAATTTTAATTTAGAGAATTTGTAAAGCAAAATAAGTACACGAGTATATTAAGATGTTTCAAAATGTTGTACGCTCTAAAAAAGTTTTGTAAATAATTTCTGATAATTCTTTTGTGGCAGCCCTGAACCCCGCCGCCTATTAACCGACGATCTGTTAATCATTGGTTTTGGTTTATTGTCCGTTTGTGCAATATATCAAAGGGAAATTGTTATTTATAGCTTTATAGAGGATTTAGATCGATTTCAGAGCACCTATATAATTGTTATGGATGAGATTTTTTTATCTCAAACCTTGATAAATATAAAATAAATAATATTATAATAATCAAAGTCTTGATAATTATTGATAGGGATAAGATGAGGTAATCTTAAGATATTGGGAATATTCAAAAATATCGAGGCGATTGAATATGAATATAGAAAAGAAAATAGTTTAACTGTTAACTATACAAAGGTATAGCGAAAACTATTCGAGCTTGAAAACTGTAAATGAAATACAATCTTATCCCTGCTTCATACTATTTCCCTCACAACAACATTATATTAGGCTGTATCTGTTTTTTTACATTATTTAATGTTAGTGATTGCGTACTTATACATATATTAATAACAGGCAAGTCTAGATTACCGTAAGGTAACCTCGTCTATCATCGCTACCAGATATGGCGTAATTGACAGCTCAAGTGACCGCTTACCCGAGACATGCCGACTCATCTCAGATATTATAGCTTCTGTATACTATACAGGCTGTATCAGTTTTTAAAATTATCTCTTTCTACGGTATTTTGAAAAACATATCTTCCACTTGGGCACAATCTTCTTTGGGAATATAGGTAAGGAAGAGTTTAAGAGAAGTCAGTACTGAACACTATATAAAATTCAATAAAGTTTTTCTGGGTATGTTTCCATTCCAGTCATTATTACTGGACATAGGGAGACTTTTTGTATATTGACTCTTGACTATGAGAAAAAATATGTTTTATAATCTATACTTCTATACTAATATACTAAGATTTGTATTTTTGTATGTTTGTAATAAATAAACTCAAAAACTACGGGACCGAATTAAAAAAAAAAAATCACCTATAGAAAGCTACATTATCAAAGAGTAACATAGGCTATATTTTATAAAGTTACGCGTACGAAGTCGCTTGGAACAGCTAGTTACTTATATACTTAGGTCTTTATATGATTAAATCAAAATTTTTATGAAGATACAAAAGTTAAGTATAATATTAAAATCCGTTACTTTAGAGAAATAAAAATTAATAAATAACATTAATCAAGCTACCCATTAATTTTTCTCCGCCTGTATATAAATAGACGGTTTCACCTCGCCGGGCCTGTCATCGCCAGCACGTCGTTAATCATAGTCTAGATACAGTCTAAAGTCTAGAACTTGGTTTAGGTATCAAATACAACACCTTGGCGAAAATCAAAGCAAAATGTTTCGTATATATGAAATTCTTTGTACTATGTTAAAATAAATTTTCACAAAGGGTTAAAATAGACATGTGAAAATAGAAATATTATTTCTAAAATATTTATCGATATTAGTTAGTCGATCGATAGATATTAAAATAAATAAATAATTTTTGTGGGCTGTGATATCCCTCACTTACTTGCAGAAACAACTACAGTCAATACCACGGTGGTTTTTTGTAAGGGAGTGGTTACTGCCGCCAGTATTAAATGTTCTTTCTAATTAATGTAACTGAAGTTTATTTTATTTATATGATTAATAAAATTAACTTGTGTTTGCCGTGGGTTTTACTATTTGTTTCTTACATTCATCTATTTATTTGTTGATAAGAGGATGGTTGATTTCCCCACATGCAAAAGTTTTAAATTAGGATAATATATTCAAGAATCTTTATTAGAAATTAATCTGATTGAGTTAACGATGAATTAAGTCAGACACGAACCTCCAGGAAGCTCCTCTATAGCGATGCTGTTATTTATGGTACACAGTTGCATCCTAAGTTTCTTGGGATATTTACGAAACCACGATAACAACATGAAACTAACAAGGTAGCAACATTTTCTTTCAATTTATTCTCATTGTGCATCTAAAAGTTTCTAGTCACGCGTGGTTCGCATTTACAAAGACTGTTAACAACCATATCGCACAGCGGGGACCTATCTTTACATTTTCACAGTATCCACAAGAAATAGTATAGTAAGTTAGGCGGTCTAACAGAGGTGGCTACCGTCGCCTATTAACAGAAGCAACGTCATATAGACAAGTTGTATAAGTTACAGCGCATTTTCTGTAGGAAGTCCACTGCCATGTCCACTGGTTTATGATCAAGGACTTTACAGCATTATTTCACAGTGATCTTTTAAACACATGGCCATTGTAGTCATAAAGGCTATTCAGTTTATGACCTTGTAACTTCTTAACAAAGTAAGTATATATTTTTGTTTATTATGAAAAACATAATTAAGTAATGTCTTAAATTATATAAATATTTTTATGTTTATTGCGTATTTATTAAGGATTGTTATTATGAATCTTATACAAACCTTTAGGCAGGGCGCACTGCATTTCGCAACCATTTTGGAAAGCACATCTGGGGACAGTAACTAGTCCCTTACAGAAGACCAACGTATAATAACAGCATGTGAGCTGTTGTTTCGGTCTGTGATGGATGCTAGAGCTTATTTCCCTATCCCTTCCAAATCCCTTATTATTAATCCTACTATGTTCGGCAGTCTGTCTTACGACATTTACATTAAAAAAACATAATATTTATTCTTAATTAAAAGCATGAGAATCTTATTAAAGCTATTGCCTCTGCACATACGAACTTTACCTGCAGATTCCATACTCTTTTATAATCCAGTGACAACAGGTAATAGTGGACGGCGAGTTAACTTTAATATGTACAAAAACTGGCAATTTGCTAGAAATATACGATTAGCGATGAACGCGAAAGCTCACTAAATGTTCTGTCCTGCTGCGAAGCAATTTCAAATTATATTGAATGTAACCTACTTACTGTTAAATTATGATTCAATATTTGTCTAGGACGAGGTAACTATCATAATTTTTGTAAGATATAATAGGTATGCACTTATCGTAAGACTTATCCGTTTAAACCTGTTAATTTCAGGGGCACACTTGCATCGTGTGTTTAAAGGCGACGCCCAACACGTCATTTTGTCAAAAGGTCAATTCGTGCGATCAATCGGAGCAACAGGAAAAAAGTCCGCGTCGTCCGATCAATCGGACGAAGCAATCGGACCACACGATCTCAGTGGGATATTTAACTGTCTAGGAACTTTTGACGGAGAATACGGGGTTTATACCGACAACTGTTCCATTTTTCTTTCTCTTCATGAGAGCCTCCCTCGAACTTCAAAGAATAATATTTAAAAAAATAGCCGAATTCTAGTTTTGCGCATAGACACCAACAAGTTTAGCAATTCAATTTGATTTTATACATTTTATTTCTTATCATAAACAGACCGTTATTACTTACTTCACAATTATTTATTTATACAAATTATAACTGATCTGTTATAAACAAACAATGTTACTTCACGTTTTATATGAGCTAAGTGATGCACACACCATAATTTTATATGTACATAACAGTTTCTAAATACCGTCCATGAAGTAGTTTACTTGTACATAAAGACGCTATGCATAATCGGGTAAAATGTCATATGATTGTCACCAGACACAAGAGTAAGGTGAGTCCCAGTTTCACACACCATTTGTTGTGTACGTCACTTGTTTCTGGGAGCCATTTGTCAAAAACTCGGATGTCACTGCTCACACTGATTTATGAGCGAACAGGAATGCAATCGTTATAATGGATAAATATTGTATTACTTTATTCATTCGAATTTTCTTAGGGTAACTATTTACTGAATTTTATATTGACGCTTTGTCAATTACAAAAGAGAAGTGATAAAAATTTCAGTACGGGAACAATAACAAAGAGTTTTTAATAAATTGATAAGTTTCTCAACTGGAAATCGCGTCTTTTATTTTTTTTTATTTTTTTTTTTTTTTTCATGGTCATTATAGCCATGGTGGTGGCCAACCTTCGTGCAGAAGTACCACGCTGAGAAGAGGATTTTTTTAAAATAAAGATGGGTTTGCTCTTGGCCATCATCTCGCCGTGTAGCGAAAATGAGGCCTATGATGGAGCGAGATCACCCAGAAGATGCCTATTCACTCGAACTTTGAAAATATTCGGGTTATATGAGCTCAGAAACACAGACGCCGGCAGGGAGTTCCAAACCTTGGCAGTGCGCATTATATAGAATTTTTTTGGCGCTTGGTCCAAAAAAGAGGGGTTTCGACTACACGAGGATGGTAACTAACCGTACGTCTGAATGTCCGATGGAAGAAAGGGGAAGGCGGTATGAGCTCATGCAACTCTTGAGCACACTCTCCGAAAGACAGTAAATCTTACAAAAGACAGTAACTTGCCCCCTTACAGAAGACAGGGCCGGCGCTGACTGATGGTGCTCGAATATCAAAGTGATCTAAGTCTAAACCTTAATTATAATATATATTAGTGTATATGTGTGCAGGCATGTTTGTACATACACTATTAAAGTTATATTGTAAAAAGGGTACTTGCAAGTTTATTTATTGACTGTAAATTTACAGTAACACAATGCACCCATATATTCTTAAGATTCGTGTGTGCATCGGAAGCTTCGCGTAAGAGTAAATTTGTTTTAACTACAAGCCAGAGGATGTGCTCTGAAAAGTTTTATGGTAAAATAAATTAAGCGAAGCACAGTAAGTTGCAATGTAGAGGTTACCCTAATCTCAGCGGGAAATCGCTGCAGGATACAATTTATACCAAATTGAGCTGCCATATCTATCATCAATCATCATGTGTAATGATGTGATGTAAATTTTCCACAATATTAAACTTTTTCTCATTTTCTTAAGTGTATATTACAATAACGCGTTATTGTTTGTGATTCGAAAATGTAATAAAAAAATCACTCTAAATCTTACTTACCCTTTTTAAAAAACGAAATTTAGATATTTTATTTCGAAAAATGCCTTATGTAGTATTTCTAAGCATCAAATTAACTTGATTGTCACTTAGTTAGCGCACGATAAACGAAGAAGTGTATATAATTTTCAGAAAAAAATGCATCCATGCGAATTCGGGAATGGATCGCTAGTTATATTATATTATAAGTCTAACTATATTAAAATAAATTGCTGTAGAAAATAACTAAATTTGAAAACTTATACGAACGTATCTACTGTTAAGGAATTGAATTTGTTGAAAATTTCTATATTTCTGCAGATTTGATTTTAACTACTGATAATGGACAGTTTTAATGCATAAAACGGAATTATTTAACCGTGCTATTGTTAATTAAATTGTATTAATTAACAAACAAACAAATCAAACAATACTAATTACATCTCACTAATTATAGAAGCAATAATCCGAATATAATTAAGCGGGGGCTTACAGACCGCTATACCTACAGTGTTCTGTATTGACATTAGACTAGTATTATCCGGTACCATAATTATGCAGGTTGTCGACATACTACAGTCGGATGTTGATTTATTGCTGCCAATTATTGGCAGAGTTACCTTAATGTCCGACTCCCATATTGACTTACCATTTAGCGGTCATGTATATTACAGATTAATATCGCTACAATAACTAACTTATTATTATTATTATTGTTTATATTAATCACTATACAAATGCGTAAACAAATGATACCGAAACTTTACGCACATATTTTAATAATCCTACTTAGCTTTTGCTGCCGACTTCATAGATACTTTTTATTCTGTTTTATTATAGGGGCCCTAAGGCTAACCTAACCTAACCTAACCTAACCCTAACCCTAACCCTAACCCTAAGGCCCTAAGCAATAAGGTGTGATATTTTTCATTTTTCAATTCAAACGAAGTTGCGTACACCAGCTAGTCAATAATAATTGATTTAATTTAAATTAAATATAACACAAAAGTAAACAACCATTGCTAATGTAATGAAACAGATTAGATAGTATTCAATTATCTTAATTCCTCGGACACCCCATTAAATTATTCATTCCATTTGTCACTCGGACATTGTAGTGACCGACAATGGACCCTTTACCCTAATGTCCACTAACAAAAAGATTGACATTTAGTATGCAGATTGAGTCCCGTTATTCTAAAGTATTTCCAATTATGCGATAATGGAATTAATCACTGAAAGTGTTTACCGTTAATTTATTATGCTGTTTTCTTCGTATATATTTATGGACATTGAATAACAAAGCATTTGACATCATAATTTGATATTATAAATGAGAAAATGAGTTTATTTGTTAGTGACGCTTTCACACCTCAACTACTCAACTGATCATTATGAAAATTTGCATACAAATATTTTCAGAGTATAGGAAAGGAAATAATATTATTATTTCGATGACCCTATGTATATCTTTATAAGTTCGCTGCATAGGATACATTTCACCGAGAAAAGTTTCTATTTACGTGATAACTTTTAATTTACTTGTAAAACACGAGGGCAATAAAAATTATAAATCAGTTAATAAATTGATCTAAATAACCCTATAAACGCGCAGAGTTTAATTCAGTTTTATTGCTCGGAAAATACGCAAAAAAGTTCTGCAGAGCAAATGTCTTGAACTTTGTTGTATGGTACAATTGATAAGAATTCAACCGGCCCACCCCCGGCTGCTAAGCCGTGCTAACGGATTCAATTTATTTGTAATTATATAAAAAAACCTTCCTCGTTGGTCGCTCTTTCCATTAGTGAAAACCGTATCAAAATCCATTGGGTGTTTTAGAGCGACTTCAATATTTAATATGTAGATATAACCACCGGGGTTATTATTAAAGAGACACCTAAAGGGTATAATTTCCATATACAAACGAATCTATTATATTTTTGTATATATAACTTTTAAAACTGTCAATGTAAAGCAAATTTTCATATTCAAAGACGTGAATGAATGAACGAAATTAACATCTCACCAGGCACGCTTTTGATGCCTAATTTATTACTAACCCTACAATATCAATACAATACCTGCCTCGTTGTATATTATTTTTTGCATTGATTATTATTGCATTGTATATTTTAAAAATTATCGTTAAATATACCTACTAATGTTCTATTAATAAACAAAATATTAACAAAGTCTCTTTAATTAAGAATTAATTAATCACTATATTAAGAAAAGTGCAAATTAAAATTTAAAATGCAATACGAGTACATATCATGTGCCTAACATAATATAATATTTACAAGTGTATAGGCAGACTGTCAATAGTTAGAAAATATATTAATTATCCTATGACTTGAACCATACCTTAACTGCCCATTCATAAGGAATTCGGTTCAAAGGAAACAGAAACGCGGGAAAAATATCGCCATGTCCGCCGCAGAACCCTTCAATGACCAGTGACGGTGAATTTAGCGGAAGGGGTTGCAGAGACCCCTTCCTTTTGTCCATTGAATAATTCTACGCGTGCTATTATGGAAAATAGGAGGCGTTTTGACCGTTTCGCTTTTGTATTATTTATTGTGCTTTCGAGTCATATCAATAAATCCCTGTTTAAGCTACATTAGCTTCCAATATTTAGGAAAATAACAGTTTTTGTTATTTATGACCCCCATATTGCTTCATATTTCTTTCAGATCATGACTAAACATAAAAGAATTATTTTGTTTATGTAAGGTCGTCAAACAGTCTGACAGACCAGTCTGACCGCCATTTTATTTGTTAATGGCCACTTAATGGCAGGTGACCACCGTCGCCTATAGCACAAGCAACGCCACAATTTCTGCAAGTGTGCTGCCGAACATAGTAGGATTGAGTATAAGGGATCAGGATAGGGAGGAAATGGGCTCTGGCATCCCTTACTCACTCATCGAAACAAAACAAAACAGAGTCATTTTTTATTTATTTATATTTTTTTATTAATAATAGGTTTTCTCTTGGCAGGCATCTAGCCGTGCAAGAAAGACGAGGCCGACGATGGAGTGAGCTAACCCAGAAAATGCTTATTAACTCGAACTTTAAAAAGATCTGGGTTATATGAGATCTAAGATGTAATACTTACTTTTCGTGCAATTTTCGCAACAGACGCTGTAGCAACACAACGGTTCGCCCGAGGACCAGGACGTGTACTGTCAAATCGGAGCTATGGAGCAACGGGTTAGAACCGCGTTTTTACCAATCTTCTAATACCTAAGTAATGCGGAGATATTGAAGTTGTATCAACTTACCTTTATGTCAACTTACCTCGGTCTCCCCTATTAATATATTATTTTATTAGCAGCTTTACATAAGTACAATGAATACATGTGTAAAAAAGCGCAATCAAGCTTGCTTTAGTGCTTACATTATAAGCTATACCGTGACTAAGCTTTTCAAGACTCATAACAATATCTTACAACCACATTAATCATAGGACGACATACATTAAGGTAAAGGAAAGGAAAGGTAATTAATATGAGCACGTCTAGTCTCCGAACGGTTTTCACAACTTTGCCTCTCATTAAGACGCCATTAGACGATGTTTTGTATATTATACCAGTATCTACGTATAAATGGTATTTCATAACTCAGACTGCTACATTATATACTAGCTTTTGCGCGCTACTTCTTCCCAATTCCCTTTTTATTATTTGTTAAATTTTGTACTAATTAAATACCCAACCAATATTGTTTAGTTACCACATAATTCCATTAATTCTTTTATCGATAAAACCTTTAATTAATGAATAAATCTATGTATATTATATAACAAAGTCGGAATAGTAACACCATTTATAACTCAAGAGCAGCTGAATCTAATTTTATGATCTTTGATTTGTCTCTTTCCCAAATAGCAGAATAACTAATAAAACATCGGAAATTCATTTTCTTATACATTTTGTATGCACATTATTTGCATTACATATAATTTATTAACTAGTGGGTATCTATACCCGTATGCGGCACTTAATAGCACGCAATAAACTCACATGAAATCCTCGAACGGCTCGAACGTAATGAATAGGAACCTGGTACCGCTGAACAGGCCCCATTTGCAACTTCTCGTCAATCCTTAATCTGCCGCTTGCATTTTACGAGACCTACAGCAATATCTGTCAATGTCCTTATCAATAAATTGTGGGGCAAACGACGTCGTTTGACGATTTGAGGCGGGCGGGCCTAATCCGCGGTCTATGGGACCCCATCTGCAATGTAAGGGTTAAGTCGCGACAAATAGACCATTTGCAAATAATAAGACGCAATGAAAGAATAAATTAAGGGTGCGGGGTCGTCTGGTTTAAATTGGTAAAAGGTTGGATTATGGGTTGGAGTGACGAGTAAACTATGAGTTGACTTATTAAGAACAAGTATTGGTTAGTTATTTTTTTTTTATATAATATCTATCTATATAAATATAGAGATGAATCGCTAAATGTGTTTGCTAAATGCGCAAAACTCGAGGACGCAAAATGGGAGGAAGGTTCTTGTGAAGAAAAAAATTGTATCCGTATGAAGTCGGAGGCAGGCTAAGTAACGAATATAAATGTTTTGGTGACAACATAATATAATATATTTAATACTGATAACAATACGACAATTGTGTTATATACCTAGATACTTAGCAGCTTGAATTTTTAGAAGAAAGATTTAGACATTTCCGATATGGAAATATAACTATTTTATAACATTTTCAATTTCGTTCCAAAACCGCCGAAAGTTCCTAACTAGTACTCCTTGTTGTATTTTTTTTTTTCTTTTTCTTTAAGTTATACCATTATTGTTCTGACCGAACGTCCACAGGCAATTTGAATGATAATTCGTATAATATTTTTTTTTTAAGTTATCCAGCCCTTTTAAAAACAATGATAACTCACATAACGATAAGTTGCCTGCAGACTACGAGACAATGAATAGTGTACTAAGTACCTAAGTGTTAAGTAGCCAAACAACCTTTAATTGTCAAAAAACTCTTAAGAGTCTTATAAGATGTCATTTCGAAAATTCAAGTAGTGGACGTTGTAAGAAATAATCACATTTCATGTTGACCCTTAAATCTCTGAAAGGTATAATTTATGCAAATCTCTAAATCATTTGCTATTAGAAACCCCGTAGCGAAAATGCCTTAAGATAAAATTTGCCGTCTTAGAGAATGGCAATTAATAATTATTGCACCTACTTCCGGCAGCTTCCGTTTCCGGCTAAGGCGGCATATCCGGTGTCAGGCTCGAGGGTAAGACAATGGCGTATCCCTATTTGCCCTTCAATAATAAACATTATTAACAGTTGACGGAATTTCACAAAGTTATAAATTGCATAAATCATTATTTTTAATTAATCAAGTACCCTCTAGTTTTAATATCCCCTTCACATGTTTCACTATGTTGCAGTTAAAATGGCTTGTGTCATTTTCTTTGGAACTGTTATTAATTTGAAAGAAAACAAGCTATAATTAAAAATTATAAACCAAGCTCCAACTTTATATTGAGGACAGACATGCTTAAGTTGCTGACGAATTAGGTGTTCCGCAGCATCAAGTCAAGGTTACCAATTCATGGACATACCACCGAAGTAACAGTATACCAAATAGCTTCAAGTAAAAAAAAAAAACATATCAAAATCGATCCAACAGTTTGGGAGCTACGATTCCACAGACAGAGGGCGTTGCTTGTGATATAGGCGACGGTATCCACCTACCATCAAGTGGACAGTCAGCCTCTCTGTTGTTTAGATAATAATTGTTAAAAAAAAGTTTAGATAATAATTGTCATGGTTATTTGCTAAGGAAATCTCTCAATTAAACGGCAAACATATCTATTATTATAATACGTTCGTTAGGCATTAAAGCCCAAAACTAGGTTTGATACTGATCCATTAAAGCCTCGCGTAACATAAATGAAAATTATAGTTAAGTAGTAACTTTCGTTTATGGCTCACGTTCTGGTTAGTTTATGACTCACGCTTAGACAATATAATGGGATTGCTATATTTGATAGGAATTTTGATTGCAAGATATACCTATATATAATAGATATGTTTATACATATCTATCTACATATAAAAAAAATTTGCTTGTGTATATGTCCACAAAACTCGAAATAGAAGAGTGTTTTTATATAGATTTTATTCCGATGGTATACATCATAAACGAAAAAAAATGAGCCAGAGTAAATCTAATCTGTAACGAAGAAAATTCGAAATTCACTCGACTATGTTAATCCCTGCAATCAGTACAAATTCTCTTTTATCGCAACTTTTGTTCACAAAATCAAAGTTGACTGTCAGACTGTCTGGATTTGTTTGACAGAACAGTTATAACTGCAACAGAGGAACATATTATTCTCTATTAGAACCAGTAACAAATTTCATTACCTACTTTACATAAAACCATAGTTTTTTTTTTTAAAGTAAGTTAGTTGTTTAAGTGCCTATTTTACCTAATAATTATATGATGTATATTGTGTGACTTCATAGTTCAATTTCTAGCTTAAAGAAGCCAATTTTATAGCTAGGTGGAAAAACATATCAGAAGGAAGTATGTTCTAAAGTTCGGTCAACACCAATTTCAATAAAACAACCAAAGTAATACTTTAATATTTTTTAGAATTTAATTTAGAATGAGACAACTTTCTGAAAATTGTTAGCTTAAGAATTGCTCAATTCGGTTGAGATTTAAATCGAGTTTACGAACTCGCAAGAAAAGCGTCGTTTGATTTCATATCCACTGAATAGTTTTCCTTTAATCCAGAACCATTCCAGATTACTTTTCCATAAAGATAGGGAATTGCAACTTACGGAAGCAGCAGGACACTGATATTACTCCCACATTTCCTCACATCGTAACACATCATTAATCTCTGATCTATGTGACATTTAATTACCTAAAACACCATATATTAGGCATTCTTCCGTCCCTTGCCTTAAGGGAGACATCACACGACTTACAACGTTTACAATAATGTTATGGTGAGTTCGAAAACCAACCTTATCATTTTCAAATAAGGTTCACATATAATTCATAGTATCTTGTTGTTTTATATGTAATTAATAATGTCCTTCTTATTGCTTCACGCCTAAGATTTTATTGCTACATGTACACTTTATTGTTTACTTTATTATGGAATATCTCAAGTTACATTTTTACATATGAAATTAATTTATCACGTAAAATATATTTAATATATTTTAATCAAAAAAAGAAAACGAAAAATTATACGTCATGCGTCTCAGAAATCACTCGAAACTGACAATTTATAGAATTGGAGTTAGGTTTTATTAAACTTTAACACTTAGATATACTTTTTTTAAACGAAATTTTTTTTTGTATAATATATCTAAAAAAGGCCTCTCAGTACGCAATTTCAGAGTTAAAAACACAGACCACCTACAAAAAAATCTACGAGACAAAGTTTCTCAAACTAAAATTAAGTTTCTTGGGAATGTGAAGTATTATAAACCTTTCTTATCCTCGAAATTAATAGTACACTTCAACTTTAAAAAGTAACAATTTAAAATAATCCGTCTGATATTTGAAGAACTGGCTGGCAACACGAATAATGCGCATTTACATATAAACATTCTCGAATGTTATACTGCGGACTAGTTGATAAATATTAGGACATTTCACAGTCTGGCGATCACCTTTGTCGGCGATAAAAGCACAATGGATGCTAGTATTTTAAGTACACATGCACTAATGGCAAATATTTTGTACGAAGCGACTCTTGAAAAGTTTGGGTCGAGTGTTCACCAATAAATCGTTCCAAATGTTCTTTGAACTTGAAGCCTTTAAATGTACTTACATAGTAAAACTGTTATTAAAAAAATACTAAAAATATATTAATATATGTTTTTAGTCTGTAATAAAAAGGCTTTTAGGATTTAAAATAGTACATTTGACTTTTTTATGTTCTCTTAAAAAAATATTTAATAAATGTAACTAAAATGTTTTACTTGTTTAATAAAAAAAAAAACAATAAAACTTTTTTATATATTAAGGTCGGCAGACAAGCTGACGGTCCACAAGTGGACCATCAAGATCAAGATGGTAGAAAACTTTATAATAATATTATTACCACCCGTACATAAATCAATCTAGAAATAGTTTAGTAACAAAAAACTCACTTTATAATATATTTTTTGGATAACTGCAAATAACAACATTGATTACGATAAATCATTATTTTTACATTGACTTGCATGTCATGTTTTACATTACTGTCAGCCTGTCTGTTGTACTTAACATTAAAAAAAATATGTAAGTAAATAGTGGCTTACATTCGGATATCGACACTTTATAACAAACGATAAATAAAAGTTTAAATAATAATTACATTTAAAAATTAATTCGTAAAATATTAACGCAATTTGACGCTAACATGAATTTCTGGGACACACGAAGAACATTTATCAAGAGCGGTTGGTAGACATCAAATAAACGTCCATTGCAGACGACATTTTTCAATGTAAGATATCGGTGTTCAACCACTCTAATGGCGCTATGATTTGTGGATTAGTGTCATACGAATACAGGGAGCTTTATATGTATTATTTTTACATTTTCTATACGATTAGTGATATTATTATAGAAATAACTTCATCTATACTTACCAATATATTATAAGGAGACAAGATTTGTATTTTTGTGTTTGTAATGAATAAACTCAAAAACTTCTGGACCGAATTTGAAAATTCTTTCACCTATAGAAAGCTACATTATCATCTAGTAATATAGGTTACATTTTATAAAGTCGCGTGCAACAGCTAGTTAAAAATACAATAAATAAAAATACAAGTTAATATTTCATACTTTTCATTTATTATTTCAAACATTAATTTCTTATATTCAGTTTTATTTAAAACTACATTTAACCAAATTATAAATGTTTAACATTTTTACAGCATTATTATTTTAAATTAATTTGCACAACAGCATCAGATTGCCATAGATTACTACATTTAGGCTGTAAACTATATAATCTGAAATCTAAATTTTATACTGGAGCGACTTGAATGGCAGCATTAACGAAAATATTTGATAATAAACTTTTGTAATAAACTTTTATCAGTTTCCAACACTACATCTATCACTGGTATAATGAAAATGTAGCTTAACATTTTAAATATTAATTGTATGACTTTTAAGTTGTTTTTAAGTACTATTCAAATTAAAAAAAAAAACTTCTTAAACATCCATACTTCGTGTTCAGTGGTGAATAGTAGCAACCCTTTTCACCGTATAATTCCGTTGCCAATCGTAAATTTATCTCTTACGCTATTAGTCCGATAAAATTCAACTGAAACGATAAATAAAACGGACTTTGACGGATGACCAGTCTCCCCAGAAAAGAAAACGCAACAAACGTACAAGTGCTGTTCAAAAAATAACCGATGCCTCACATATATTTCAAACAAAAGAAATATGAACATATTCGACCCTAAATATTTGCTAAAATGCTTATAAAATGCTAAAGTATTTAGTCCATTATTTCACATAGATATTCATACAAAATTTTGGGTTCTTTCTAAATTAATTTGGATTATCTAACTTTCATACTAAATTTTATCAAATCCGATCAATTAATGTAATTTTTAACATGGCATTCATTTGTTTTCCCATTTAGTTCCCATTTGCATGAAAATGACACTAGCTAATGTGAAATATTTTTAAGAAAAGCAACAATTAATTCTAATTTGTAAATTTAACTCTTAATTATAGTGCGTTTCGCAGTTATTTAGGCAGCCCTTCTGGTGGCAGAAACCAACCCCTTGCAGAGGACCACCGTGAAATAACAGCATGTGTGCTGTTGTGTTAGGTGAGTTAGTAAGGGATGCCACAGCCCATTACCCTATCCCTTCTTAATTCCTCACCATTAATAATATAATAATATGGTTGATCGTCAGCCTGTCTGGCGGCCCTTATATAAAAAATACTACCTTATAAGTTAGGGTAGTTAAAAAGAAAAAAAAACACAATATTAAACGGACAATTAAACACAAATAAAATTTATTACTAATGCCGAAGAAAAAATTTAAAAAAAAATTTAATCTTTAGTTATTGCAATATTTTCCGCAACGGCAAAGCTAAGTTTGCAAACTTTTTTGTATCTATGTCACTGGGGAACATTTTGTACGAAACCGATCTTATTTACTGGCACCCATTGAATAAAACATTAGCAGAAGAAAGATGTTCACAAATCGAATTGAGACGGGTGATTCATTTTGTTTTTATACTTATAGAAGAAACAAATGATGTTATTTTTTGTCGCTTTTCAAAACAGATTGTTAATTGTGGATCATTTTTGCAAATTTGTAGAGAAATATAATAAATACGACTATAATTATTTGATTTTACAGTTTATATAGATATTATTAAATTACATTAGATAACTATGTAAATTTAAAAGATTATTTTGGCAGACTTTTACCATAACTTTCAATTTAAAATTTATTTGTAAAAGACAGATTTTATTGAAATCAGATAATTAAAGTTAATGTTATTTTATCCATAATACATTATGATATCAGCGAATCAGTAAATATTCATACTATATACACAAAAATTAATTCTTAATCATTTCAAAACAAATTCTTCCAATAAAGATGCATGTTTGAAAAGTTATTACAAATTTCCAATAAAAAATAAGAACATACTCGTAACAAGGCTTCCCATACTCGTCCTCTCGTAAACCAGACCTAAACAAACATTGCCAGCAGCTTGTATGTCAATTTAAAAAAAAACTCAAAACACCCAATTACAAATTTTGCCCACGGTTAAGCTGAACCTTTGTGGATTTTTGACTTTTATCAATTTCACGCATCACTTATTTGTTGTTTGGTGACAAGCACAATCATTTTAAAGGGTTTATTGCGTATTACGATATTCAGTTTGCGGTCGTATATTACGACTGATAACATATATAAATATCATATAATTATCTTATATGATACTTATATAAGCACTCTATAGGATACATTCTATAGACAGAAGTGGGTCGCTAGTTATTATTATATTATAAATGCGAAAATGAGTTTATATACACTTTTCTCACGCCTTAACTACTCAACATATCATAATGAAATTTTGCAAATACCTTGTCAGATAATCCAGAAAAAATATATTGTTCGTGAAGTATCATTTAAAAATAATAACATTAGCGTCTGACAACAAATATATGCGCAATAAAGACTGAACCAATTAACTATGTATAAAAAGGGAAACAGACGAAGTCGCAGGCAAAAACTAGTCGTTAATATTTCATAATGCAGTAGAAATACGAATTACTAAGAATAGTGATAACGCGCTCCGAACTTTGGCATAAACACGGATGAAGCAAAGACACCATAAACAATATTAAATTCAGCAAGTTTTCGCAGTTGTAAAAGGAACTCCGCTCCACGTATATTAGTGTCATGGAATTCAACGGACGGGACCTGACTCGTGCATTTCCCTTAGAGCTACGAAAAATTATCGTAGGTCTTAATTTTATTAATATTTTTGACTTATTAAAGTGTGACTTATAAGTAAACTAAAAACAAATTAATTTATTACTGTAATTTAATTCTATGTATTAGTGACTCAATTCTTATTTTTATGGAAGATAGTTGGTAAATTATAACTACATATATATAATAACGATTGGCAGTAATTTAAATGATCACCAAATTTTTTATTTCTTTATTTGGAACAACAAGTATACATACTGCTAATGTCTCATGTATTCTATTAACACATATTAAAATATGTACTTTGTTCATAGTAATAAATATTTAGGGCTCTCATTAATAATTATCAAGTAATAAATAAATAAATATCTTCACACATTACACACAGTACCATCTAGTCAAATAATGCTTGTATTATGGATACCATACTACATAGATTACTTTTTTTTTGTAAATACATACATATTATAAATACAAAACATCCATGACTCAGGTACAAAGTTAAAATGTTAACACATACATTTGCCCCTAGCGGGATTCGAACCCGCGACCGTTTGGTTAACAGCTAGGGTTACTAGCCACTAGACCAAACGTGTCGTCAAAATTATCAAAATCCTATACGTTACGTTGTATAGGATTTTGATACTGTGTCGGTTGTACAGAAAAACTACAAATACGTTTAGCCGTTTCTGAGATTAGCTTGCATAGACAAACAGACAAAAATTCTAAAAACTATTTTTTGACCTCAGTAACATAAGTAAAACATGTACAAATTGTTTTTTTATTTTTTATGTTTTTAATGTTAACCGGCTCGTTTACGATTTCATTATGTATTGTGTAGGTATTAAATATACTGTAATTTATAAAGTAAATGTCATTTTTCATTGCCTTCTTCAAAATGTTTCGTAACTACATAGTTATATCAGTATTTTCAGCACCACATTAGTTTAAAATACGTCTCTAAAATCAAAGATCGATTCGATGAACTCAGTGAGCGCTTGCAGAATTTAAACTTATGATTTATGTATCACATTCGCTAACATGGAAGCGTGCTAGACTGCTTTTCGTCCCAGATACTAATCTGCATATGTTGAAGTAATATTCAGCGACTGTACTTCGTTTGAATTTTTGAATACCGAGAGCATAGTTAATAACTACAGGTAAATCCATGAGTTTGGATAAATTTATTATATATAATATATAGCTTTAGCCGGAGACTTAGACTTAGCATTTATTTAATTTTTAACGCCCGTCGCAAAAACAGGCTCTTATAAGTTTGCCGTGTGTGTCTGTCTCTGGAATCGTAGATCCCAAACGAACGGACCGATTTTAAAACTATTTTTTTTTTTTTCAAAGCTGACACGATAATAAGGCAACCGGGTTCTTAGCTATGATTTATGAAGGCGATCAATCGTTTGAAGACAATTAGCTCATTTCCTAGTTGATGAAGGGACTAGTAATTTTGTAAAGATAACATGAATGAAATGAATGAAATCGAATGTCACTGTACCCGTGCTATCATGTCAAAAATACTATAATGTCTTGAAACTATGTCGTGAATAGTCGTACAAGAGTGAAGTTAATGTTATTCATTAAGTAGCTGTAGCTACTTCATAAATAACATAGGCATTTTTGTGCCTTTTTTTGTTTTTATAAATATTGGATTCAGCTTCAACCTTATGTTTCTAACTGTGAGGATAATACCACTTTTAATACTAAAGATACCTGAGTTTTGAACCATCAGCAGGTAACGACATCGCGCCATTTAAAAGGTAATATTCAATAAAAATAACGTTTATCTGAAGAGTTTTCTAAGCGAGTGTAGTGAGTCTGATATCGGCATTTGAGCAGTTTGCATAACAATTCGAACTTACAGTTTTAGAGAATTATGCATCGATTTAAAAAAAAGTCAATTTTTATGAGACGATAGATGATTACATGGTCCGTTTGAGTAAACGATTAAAGTAACTAAATGACACGTAAAAGCTTCTCGGAAATAAATAGAAAATCATTTTTCACATAATAATTATTTAATTGATATTTTTAAAAATGAGACAATGTTACAGCATTAAATTTAACCGTAACTAAATTTAATTTACAGCATTTAATTTGGTCGGGAAGACATTTCTTTCAAAGCCAACCCAAGGCCGACATGTGTGAAGATGTGAAGATATTTATTTATTTATTTATTTATTTATTTATTTCTAGATTTCGGGTCCTCCTTGATTCAAACATATATCAGATCTTCCAATGAATAGACGCCTCAAACATACTAACATCAAAAGGAATAATTTAATATTATAAACCTATCACATCGAAATAATTTTTGAGCATTATTTTAAAGCACTAACGTTCAATTTAGAATGCTCCACACATGTTGCAATGGTGGTAACATATTTTAACATTGATAATTCACAGTCAAATATGGCGATCATTCAAAACAAATATGAATAGTGAATGGTAAATGTTTGTTGGTAAATAAGATTAACGTATGATTAGCCGCTTGATACGTTTGTGGCCTGTTTGATTTAGAGAGAGGCAAACACTCTATACAATTCTAGTTACTTATCTTAGGGGACATGAGTTAGTATAAAATGAAGTCGCCAACCATCCTTTCTGTCTATACTAGTTTTTATACTATATTTTTACTAGTTAAGCCTATTTAGTTATGTAAACAATATTAAGTTAAATCTATTCAAAGGTTAAATATAGCATTTAGTTAATTAACATACAAAGAGTCTTTTTTTAACATTTGATGGCACTTATTTATGTTAAGGTCGACAAACAGTGTGACCATCCTCTTGATGGTAGGTTGCTACCGTCGTCTATAACAGAAGCAACGCCACAGATGCTGCATGTGCGCTGCTGACTACAATAGGATTAATTGTATTGTGAAGGGAAGTGGACCCTGGAATTCTCACTTTACTCACTTACTGAAACAACACAGCACAGTGCTTTTATTTCACGGTGATCTTCTGTAAGGGGGTGGTTACTGCCGCCAGATGGGCTCCCCAAATGACTGCGAAACGCAGTGTGCCCTGCCACTACTGTATATCCATACTTAATATTATAAATGTGAAAGTAACTCTGTCTGTCTGTCTGTTAACTTTTCACGTTTTAACTACTTAACCGATCATCATGAAATTTTGCATTATCAGGGATACATGAAAGGGGAACCTTTCATCCGGAAAAAAAGTACCTAAAACTAACTCCTGACCAAAGTGTTATAGCAACAAGAGGTCAAGCTTTATATTGCTTATTATATAGGTATATTTTTTATTTTTGAACGCAGACGCGGTTGCATGCACCAGCTAGTAACTAAATAAGGTGTGTAATACCTTAAACTTGATAGAGTAAACAAATAAAATCACGTTTAGGGCTTCACGTTAGCAACGATTAAATTTATTCGCGTGTACGTAACGACATAAACCAACGTTGGACGTGTTAAACAGTTATTGCACATAAAACTGTTTCCTAACTGAGCCATGTTATTGCCACTAACAGCTCACAGTTAAATTTTAACGAGAACACGTGAACGGTTTTTTGAGATATTGTTTTTATCATTTTTTCTATGTTAAAATTGATCATGTTTATGTTAATTTTATATATTAAATTTAAATTTTAACGCATT
Organism: Synanthedon myopaeformis; assembly: GCA_944738685.1. Classification (NCBI taxonomy): domain Eukaryota; kingdom Metazoa; phylum Arthropoda; class Insecta; order Lepidoptera; family Sesiidae; genus Synanthedon; species Synanthedon myopaeformis. Next base: position 6,954,672 of record OX122932.1, on the reverse strand, counting down.
CTGAAAAGCCCTATTAAAGTCACACGCGTTTTGTAGGTGAGGGTAATGATGACAATGTGAATACTAGCTGAAAATCTATAATTATTTCAAACTGCCAAACAGATTGCTTTGTTTTAATTACGTAATACAATGTGTCCTTTTGCTAGTGTTGCAGGTAGTATTATGGTTAGTTACGTCTTTTTAAATTTCAGCCGAAAATAATCCCTCGAAGTACCCAAAACAGACGTGACAACAACCCCCCGAGGGTGCGTAAATTTCTTTTAAACTCCTCTCATTATTTGCAATAGTCGCATAACGTTTAACCCTTCAAAGCAGATGCGACCCTTTCGGGTGTTACAAACCATTGGTTAACCACTTTAAGCTATACGATGCCAAGCTTTTGAAAATCATAACAAATATTTAGGTTCTCTTTTAAATGGTTATAGTTAATTAATATTTTTATATACGGCGCAATAGTGATAATATGTGACATCTATTTAATTACTTTTTTAAAACACTAAAAAGTATATTTATCATATGTTGAACTAACGACTCGCCTACGACGTCGCACAGGTGCAATTTTTTTGTGCAAATTATTTAATTTTTTTTTTATTATTTATTATTATCTTTCTCGTTTATCGCTTTCCACGTTAGTGAAAACTGTATCGAAAGCCTCTATTTGTGTTGCTTTAATGTACGAGTTAAGTTCTCACTATATATCGTTATTGTGGTTTCCATGAATGGCTTACACAAAAAGCAAATGAAAATGAATAAAGCATTTAAATATTGTTTTATTTTTTCATTCAAAGTATTCATTCAATAGCATTTATATAAAAACAATGGAAAAAAAATTAAATACAAAACAAGATTTTTTACAATTCAACCCACCACACGAACTCGGAACATAGTAGTTCAATTTTCAATAAATATTGAATAAGTTTATTCCTCTATATGGGTTAGGGTCTGGCATCCTTGCTCCTTTCCTGCTACAACTAACCATCATGTGGACAGTCAGCCTGTCTTCTAATCGTCAAAATTAAATAAGATAATTTTCTTGATTTACAAACGTAATATAATGAACACTTTTAAGAATTAAACTGTAGACAAGCTTAATTATTACTATAGTTTATCTATCACTGTACAACATTTCTAAATAACTATACGCAATCGTCAAGCGTCGTCAGTGGGTTACAACTCAACATTTTATCGCATTAGGTTTTGACAGATATTGCCAAACGTCTCGTAAAGTCCAGGATAAACTTTCGGTTATGATGCAGAGCTCCCGATGGATAATAAACGGATTACAATGTTTAAATCAATTTGAGAATTCTAATTTATACCAGTAATTTTATTACCTCTGACTCTGACTTAACGAGTGTTGTGTAATTTATACTGAAATAGGAGCACAAGTGCTTTTACATCACGAAATAGCTTTTGCTAAAAACGCTAAAACGATTAAAATGTCATTTATATTGACCTTGTTAATTTTACATAATAAGTACCTACATAATATTATACATAATGTTATACATACATAATGTTATACATACATAATATTATACATAATGTCATACAAAACTTAATATCTAAAAATAATTAAAAGACGCAGTAATACGGCATTTATGTCTTAAAAGATCCAATATTATTGTTTGTAATTTCGTCTTTTTAATAACTGTTTGAGTAATCTGCTTTTAGATAGCTTATAAACATACAAAAATTGACAAAGATCAATAACATTCTCAACGTAACCCTACCCACGACTGCTCACCTAAAATATTATTCAGAGAATTATTTCATAAATAAATACATCGCCGAGTCAACAATAACGTCCCCTCTCATACCAAATTGCGATTCATTTCCGTAAAATAAACATGTTATGTGGAAACACACACGGAATTGCAAATCGACCTGTTAATCTAATAAGAGAGACCCGAAGCGACACGGTTCATTTGTACAAAAAAATATCGCATTTTTTTTTTCTTTGCAGAACACTGGGGACGTGACGTTGACAAATACAAAAGCATTTCCTTGTAATATCGCTTCGTATACATTTTCTATTCGAACAGATAATGTTGTGAGGGGTAAATTGTAACATTATCAAAGGGATGAATTCACATTAAAAGTACAGTCTTAATTTATGTAGAAATGTTTATTTACAAAGAAATGTAGATTTTTTGATCACTATTTTATATACCTTTTTTTTAAAAGATGGACCACGCTTACCTAGTAAATGCAAATTAACCCTAGTTTTGATTGATAATTAATTGATAGTCACTAAAATCATTAATATGTAATACTTAAAAATATTAAATATACAATATATTAGCCGTTGCCCGCGAAAAACTAATATTACACAATAAACTAAAAATAAAATGTATTACATTTAAAATAAATGTATAAAATGTATTTTAATTTTAGCACTTTTACACATTTTTGTAATTTTTAACTTACAAAATAATGTTACATTTTTGTAACTTTATAAAATGTTACTCTTTGATAATATAGCTTCCCAACAGTGAAAGAATTTTTCAAATCATTTTCAAATCAAATCATAATTTTTAATCAATACATATTTTGTTAATCGCTGATAATGTAGCTTTATATACGTAAAAAATCACTTTTAAAATCAGTAAAATAGTTTTTTAATTCATCCGAATAGTGCCGAAATAGTTGGGCACAAAAAATAACCCAACCTGCTACTTATTACAAGCAGAAGAGATAAAATTTTATATCCCAAAGTTGATTACTCCTAAAGGGTTAAACGACAAGTCGTTCTAATAAATTACGCTCCGATACACTGAGCCGCCGTTGTTAATACAATTAAACATAATTCGGTTATGTCTTAACAACCGTCATTTATGAGTTAACCCTTTAACGCAGCTGGTGTCCCGTCTATGATATAATTAGATTTGCGGACATTAAATTGGAACTTTGTTAATATTCTGCTCAAGGTAATATTTGTTCCATACTATGTTCCATACTATGGTTGAATACTTATGTTAGTTGTGGGTAATCCAAAAGAATATGTTGAATATATTCTTTTGGATTACCCAAAAGTACGGGATGATGAATAAAATAAATAACTATTATAAATAGTTAAAAAAAGTAACGAGCCTTACAGTAGTCGCATATATGACCTCTCGCAATCTTCTACAATCTGCATAGTAAGCCTGAAATAATAATTCAATATTAATAATAAGAATTTGGAACATTGTATATTAACTGCGTTGTAGAATCAGTATAACACTAAGTTTGAAGAAAGCTTATAAGTAATTGGTATTTAGAAAATAGATGCAACAAAAGTTGTATTAAATGAAATCCTTAGTCTTTATACTCGTATCTTTTGAAAATATGATAACTATCGTAGAATTCTTAATTCAAAAACTCCGTACAATCCCAGCAGTAGCAAAGTTGGCATTGTTGACGTCTCACATCTAATCCAACCGCACATTACGGTCCGTCTGCGCACGACAGCACAATACGAACTTGCGGACCATACGTAAGGGATATAAGTTATTGTACACACTTGCAGCTTTGAAATTACTTGCGATTTTTTGACGACTTTAAATTGCTTCCACAGTGGAAGGTAATTCAGAGAACTGATGATACATCCAATATTTATTATATACCACTCGATAGCTAAAAATCAATTTATTTATTTTTTGGTATATGTGGCTTATTTGAATTCTTTGGATATATATACCAAATATACATATGATACGATCACAGAAAATATTACTCGTAACGTGTAAATATTTATGTAAAACACTCAGTAAAACATTTTAAATTAATATGTAATAGTCTCATGGCCGGTTTCCTAGCCGATGGACGGATCAGGTTGTTGCTCTTACAGGCCTCACAGTTACGACGGCTACGAGGATAGACAGCTATCCTTGTCCCTGAGAACGGCTAGTGGTCGTTGTCATCAAGTCAAAGCGGGCATAATCTTCAGTAGTGAAGAAAATGACTGATTGATTGATTAAAGTCTATTAAGTTTATTTAAGTTTCTCAATAGAAATCTAAATTTAAGTTTAACCTATAGTATGATGAACATACAAGAAAACTCTTGGTACTAAACAAAGTTTAATACCAAGTGTGTGCCGCACCTTATGTATTAACAACGTCTTAGACCAGCGTCTTGTTGCAACAGTTCATATTAAATTAAACTGAGACCGAAGTCATTAAGAGCCGTCGAATGCATTTGCAGGGTTAAACTACGCCAATCTTGCATGTGGACCACATAATAACATTCTCATTAAAGACTAATTAAGTCAGTTTCGTAAATTAATTGGGACTGAGATTGTGAAATTATTATTTATTCAAATATATTGTTTAGTTATGATGAGAATTATAGAAATAATAACTAGATTTCGGAAATGAGAAGAATAAAAATACCGCCTCCTATTCTTGGGCTTTGAAACATAAAAATGTATTTAGATTGAGATATTTGAATTGTCAGTTAGAAACTTTATATTCATAACGACTTTAAACGCTTTGAAAAATAAAAATATAACGCCTGACAAAACATCAATATAATTCCTAAATCAAAAGTATCGCTGTTATACTTTTGTCAGGCATTGGATTTTTATTTTTATATGATCTCTCGGGAACAGTACTTTTTTTTTGATGAAAGGTTTTCCATTGCATCTCTGAAAATGAGTATGCAAAATTTCAAGGTGATCTGTTGAGTAGTTAAGGCGTGAAAGCGTAACAAACAAACAAAAACTCACTAGCATATATGATACAAGCTGGTGCCCGCGACTTCGTCCGAGTTGAAGAATTAAAAAAAAACCTAAGCAATACAACGCTTATATTATTATAATATCGCCTAACATTTTTAATACTATCACACTTTTTCCGTTAGTTTTTGTTAATTCTTATTGATCCTTCGGGAACAGTACTTTTTTTCTGATGAAAGGTACCCTATGTCCGGTATCTCTGACAACGTGTAAACAAAATTTCATGATGATTGGTTAAATAATTAAGATGATGATCGGATGAATAGTTAAGGTAAAAGACAGACAGACAGACAGAGTTACTTACACATTTATAATATTAGTATGGATATTATGCATTTGTTAGAATAGTTCGATACAGATAGCAGATAAGACACGAATATTTAAGTTCACTACAGTAAACGTTATTACGGACACTTCGAAGAAGTAATTAATACTTACTGGCCACAACAAATTAATGAATAACTTGTAAACACTCCAATCAATTGGATATTGCCAACTAGAGCAAAACAGAAATAATTCATAGTGAAAGCGTTCCCCCTACAAAAAAAAGTCCGATATATCAAAACTTATTTCGTCACTAATATGAATTTAATTGGTATTTCTCTCCATCTGTTCCCGGTTCCACACTGTGGCCTGCAATTTGTGGGCATTAGTTGCTAACATTCATTAGTTTAAAGTGATGGCTTCATTATTTCGAATAGTTTTTGCATTATTTATGAAATTTCTTAGTATCTATACTATTTGTTCACTTGTGATTGTTAGCTTGAGTTTTAAATAATCGTGTTTCTTATATTATAAAGGGTGGCAGACAGGCTGACGGTCCACTTGACGGTAGGTGATTACCGTCGCTTATAACAAGCAACGTCACAGGTGCTGCAAGTGCGATTCTTACACCTGCTGAAAGCGTATTGAATACGAAAAAGTTTGTACACCGAAAAGGTTCTGCAATATTTTCAGAGGGAATAATAAAACATGCATTACCCTCCATATTGACAGCAACTCGATCGGTTCAACAGTTTTTATTGGTCATACCGCTTCAAAGGATTTATCTGAGAAGTGCATAGCCGTGTACAGGCGAATGGTTTCTAGAATAATAAAACACGTATACAAGTTTTATGCTCTTGTAATCTGAAATGAAGACGCTAAAGGAATCATGGGTTTTAAAATAAATATATTTGGAGGGGCTGATAGCGCCACCATTAGTATCGAAGTAGATGTTGTGTTTATATCATAGAGTTGCAATATAATAGCAAATTATAATACTATAATATATACCTACTTATAACCAAAATGTTGTTGTTTGAATTATGACCAAATCAACAACATATATTGTATCAAAACGGATAGTCAAAAGCTAATACTTTTGTAAGAATTGTGTTTTGTTTATATATTGGCAACAAAATAGATAATTTTTAAGAAAATCACTCGGATTAATGGATAAACAGTTTTGATAGTAATTAATGATGTTGCAGATTAATAAAGGAGAGTCAAAAGGCGGGTTATAAGTAAATCCGGAAAACAAGGGGAGATTGAAAATGAGAATGTCACGATGTAATCGGATGGTTGGCAACCCGAGACGAGACGTTGATAAATAGTCGTCAATGTTGCCAACGTTATAGCTATTATAAGTTAAAAGTTTCTAGCGATTTACTAAACTAACGATATATTTAAAAATTCGAATGTATTTACTTACAAATTTTTAGGTACTAGTTTTATTTCAATATGACTAGATTTCTACAATAAAATCTAAGTGTTAAAATTATTCAATTTTTATTGCTTGTATAGTTTTTTCAGGCGTTGAAGTAAAACTTCTATGCGCGCGATGACAGTAAAATATCAAGGTCGAAAATATTGAGTGTGACGTTACAGTGTAGCGATCACGTGACGCTTCTTGTAACGTTTCCGCTTACTATATACTGTACATTTACCATGAGTTTACAATGACCTCACTCGCTAGCGAGAGCGTAAAACATTTATATGAAAAACTGTCAACTGTCAATGTCAAATTGACAATTTTCCTAAATATTTTACGCTCTCGCTAGCGAGTGCGGTCATTATAACTCATGGTAGAGGTACTGATCGCTAAATGAGTTTCACTTATGGCGTGCATACTCTGTACATGTGTATTTTTTTTAGATGATCATAAGACGAATTAAAATTCTGTATGAAAGTATGTCTCTGTCCTTTTCTATTTTCCCCACAATGTGTATGCAAAATTTCTTAAAGATCGGTTGAGTAGTTATGGCGTGAAAAAATAACAGACAGATAGACAGACAAGTACTTACGAGACACATGCATAGAACAGAATCGCTCTTGCTTATAACTTTGATCCCATGCTTCTAAAGGAAAAGATGTCTCTTCATCTCTAATAGGCTTAACAATGATATCCGTGGACGCACTTTAGTTAATTGTTTTTGTTATGCTTTGTTTAAGATAGTTATGCTAAAGAATGTTATTCTTAATTAAATAACCTAATAACTGATGCTCCGATTCACTTTAATTAATGCTAAAAATCCTTCAGGAAACCAATGCTTTTCCAAGATAAAAAGTATCAGGTATGTTGATTCAGCTAATAAACTATCAGTGTGCCAAATTTCATCCAAATCGGTTTAGCATTTTTTGCGTGAAACAGTAACAAACATCAATTCATACATTACCCTCACAAATTAGGATATCTCCAATATCAGTGACTATATTATGATATAGCAAGGTATTATATGTTTCTGTTTCAAGGAGAGCTTTAAACTTACATTTCTTCAGCTGCCCTAACTCCGAAAAAACTATAGCGAGGAAATCTGTGTTTCCCAGAATACTAGCAAGTCTATAGGATAGAATGACGACCTTTGGTAATTTATAGCCATATACCTTAAGACTACGGTAATGTTAATAATCTATAAAAATAAATAGTCACATAATTAATTAATATATAACATTGCTAAGAAATTAAGAAGGTAGTTGTCGCCCAGTGGTCGATATTCGACCTTATAAACAAAAGGGTATAAGTACATTTACATACATAATGTCAAACAAGTATGCGTGTGACAAACACACGATATTGTGTGTAAATGTTTATTTTAATTAATTTAATGTATTTCTAAAAAAACGGCCGACTCAAACTGAAGTCAGATAGCAAAGAATAGATACATCATGGGAATCTTTGAAGGAGGCCTATACCCAACCTGAGGTTCTTGCAAAGGAGAAGAACATTTTTAAAATAAATTAGTAAATCAATTGAAGAAAACTAACCTACTAGAAATAAGTTAAAGTTGTAAAAAAAATGCAAGGAATAAAAGGATTTTAATTGTTATTATTTCTAATGCTTATTATAAATAAAAGAGCCTTATTCTTACGAATGGTGTATGTAACGAATACACCTACAAAAACAGACCAAAATTTTTCAGTCGAGATCCATAATGAAGCAACCCGAGGGCATTTTATGCAAAATGAAACCATCACAAAAACAAAAGAGAGACAATATTTATGTCTCATACGTACCATTGAACATCAAAAAACGAGGCCTCAAATGAATGCAAATATACTTCAAAACTCCGAGCAAAAAATGCATTAGCATAAATGCTCAATATTAGACGCATGTACGCGTATTAAAAACGATTATAAGGGTACCCTTTCAAAAAAATGGGATAATTTAAAAGTGACCGCTCATTTGGGCGGTCAATGTGTGAAGTGTTCTGTAAATTTTTAAAATTCTTCGTCGCGACCTTTTTTTAGGCGTTTTTGCCTTTTTGAAATGATCGCAAGTGCAAGTGTCAAAGACTATATAAGTACATATATTAATTTAGATCAATGGCAAGTGTGCGGTTTGAATTTAGAAAACGAATGTTCCTCTCATGGGCAATTTTAAATTCGCGTTTTCGAGTGTTGGTATACCATCTGTATCTTTACTATGAGTTTATAATGACCTCACTCGCTAGAGAAGATAATAGAGGCACTATTAGATTGAGCTAGTTTGACTATTTATAGTGTTGTAAAAAAATATGTAAAAATAGGTGAATAAAATATTGAATTTTTTTCATTATCGCATATCATTCTCGTCCTAAATATGAATAAACAATGCTTACTCGTATAACAAAAAAGATATCGCGAAAATCAAAACCTAAGACCACAAACGCTCTGAAAATCTAGAATTTAGATTATAACTAATAGAGCAGTAACATTGTGCAATATTAAATTTAAATTATGAAACACCCACGCTCAACCCTCAACCCCTGAACATGTTGTAAAATGACCCCTATATCTGTAGAGATAAAGGTTCTAATTTATATTAAGTTCTATGAAGTTTACACGTGTCTGTCTTTGTTGCATTCAACCTTGGGTGAATGTCAAGGACTAGAGTGAAGTTTATTTTCAATTCAACCCTTTAACTGAAAAAAACTGTCAGAAAAAAAATTACTGCAAAATGTGAAAATAAATTTGTGATCGATTTTTCCCATTTTCAAGTATTATATCTTAACCAGGTGTCCTGGATTTTTTTTCTTATAACCTAGCCTATCGCCTAAACACACATTATAAATATCAAAGTTCAAGTCATTATCTCCATACAAAAAGTGCCAAACTAGCCTATAAAGGAGTCTTCATTTCAAAAATCTGTAATTTTTCTCTTCACGTCGCTATTTTTCTTCACTAGGTAAAATCATGTGAAGATTGTGTGCGAAATTAGATATTAAGGTTTATCTATACATTATAAAGAGGTAGTTTGTATATTTGTTGAAATCTTCGAAACTACTCATCAGATTTAAAAAATCTTTCACCATTTGTTACAATAGAATTTCAGAATGGACATAGACTAAATATTTCATGCAGGCGAAGACGCCGGCACCAGCTATCTAAAAATAAAAATCCAACGCTTGGCAAAAGTACAATGTGAGGCGTTAATTGCTTTATACATTTTATCAGATTTTTTATATTTTTTTGTTTCTCCGCTAACTTATAAACCACCCAACGGATTCACTAATAGACAGAGCGACAAACGTGAAAGGCAACTTTTAGTAAGAATAGTTTCTAGGGTTATTACCTATTACCTAATAAGACTAATTACCACAATTATAACTTCCATAGTCATTAGTCACATAGATAGTAGCTGGGCTTCTTAAAGCGAGCTTTAAATAAATTTCTACAGTATAGACAGTGCACCAGCATACCTCCTGATGTTGCTCGTAACCTTAGGCGACGGTAACCACCTACTATCAAGTGTACCGTCAGCCACCTTTTATTATATAATTTTTTTTAAAAAAAAGCAATTTAAGAAAAAATAATAATATTTAATCTATTTTGTATTTAAAGTCGATGGCTATTTCTTTTGTGATTTTTTAGTAAGTTATATTACAGCAATATTACTATAATATAATGCCGACCAATTATTCTTTAGTTAAATATTATTATTAAGTATGAATAAGGGTGAGTTGAGTTAGAACTAAACCGAGTTGAAGGCCAAGGTCGCTTTGCCAAGAGCAAGGCCACGCAGCACGATCTCTAGATATTCATTCGAACTGAAACATTTCAAGGTTTATTATAACAACTCCAGCGAAATGGAAAATTTATACCACTATTATAGCGTATAAATTTTATACGAACGGAAATAAGAAAATATTGGAAAAATGCATTAGTTGGAATCATAGATAAAGAACTAATGAGTATATATTTTGTTAATATTATATAATCTTTATAGTATTTTTATTATAATAAATAATTAAAACTGTACATTTGAATAAAAAACATACTTTTTAAGATCAGATTGCTTGTTACTCAATAAAACTAGCGTTACTCAACTGTTGAATGTATTTAGGTGAAAGTTTTTTATTAATTTTTATTAATTTATTTGAATAGGCTTACCAACTAAAGACATACTTAAAGACAATATACAACCCTCACATAAAGAATAACAATAAGAATTACAAGTATGAATTTAATTATAGGAAAGCAGAGCATTATTAGAAATTAGTTAAATAAATGAATCAACAAATATCAACGAGATCAAAAATACACCTAGAACAATTTTCATGCTACAAATTAATAACAAAGAATTCAATTCACAAATACATTAAACTATCATTTTTTTTTTTATTCAAAAAGATGTGTGAACTGTATTAGTACAATAAGATACGTGGTACACAAATTTAGAAGACAAATTGGAAGAGAGACATCAACACGTATCAACCTCCAAATGTTGTACTGGAAAGGTCTTTTCTCTATGTAGTATAAAAACTCTTTTATTTCGGTTCGTTGTACTTGATCTGAAATATATCGAATAATCAGCAGCAGCAATTAATTTTAGAGTCGGAGAAGTCACAGAATTAAACTGTCCTTCTTGCCTAGTGCCGAATTCGGATTTTTAAATTATTAAGGTTGCATTCAAATTTAACCAACAGTATTAAATTTAGTGCTTTTTGAACATTCCACATATTTTAGTAAAGAATTCTTACACAAAAACACAAGAGAACCAATATCAATTCAATCAAAATATGTGGTTTCTAGCTGGTGACCGCGACTTCGTACGCATTGAAAAATAAAAAATATATAACACTTGAATAAATAACTGACAACCTTATTTCTGTGACGAAGGTGGCGCCGCCAAGCCTATTTTTTTGTATTTTTACAATCCCTCGGGAACCTATAATTTTTTCAGGATAAAAAGTATCCTATATGTTAATCCCGGTTAATTTATAATATTACTAGCTGTTGCACGCTACTTCGCCCCCGTAACTTTATAAAATATAGCCTATATTACTCGCAGATTATGTAGCTTTTTTATTGGTGAAAGAATTTTCAAAATCGGTCCAATAGTTTTTGAGTTTATTCTATAATATTAGTATAGATTAGTATTAGGAAACGTTGACGTTGTAAATATGAAATCTTACCGTGAGTATCCTCATACTGATGTAAAAGAAACAATTTTATTTTATCAACTTCCGCATAAGTTTTTTCCATTACGATTCCAGGGAGACACGTTATTAGGCCCCACTGCAACGATTCTACTCCTAGTATCATCAAATAGAATAACGATATCTGGAAAATATTAGAAGTCATCATTAAACTATGTCTATTCTTTGTACGAGGCTTTTGTACCTAAGAGTGAGATTTGTTTCTTTGGTGAGGTATCAGGCCATGGTGAGGTATGCCTAGAGTGGGAAAAGCAAGTTGCTTAAATGTAACCTTTAACATTTTAAATGTAAATATTTACTCACCCCTTGAATATTCAGTTTCAGTATATTATAGATTAATGTCATTATTTTTGGAAAACAGCTCATTAAACTCAAAATAAACTGAAACAAGAAATAATATATTTTATGCAGTTAAGTACCACAGCCTATCCCTTTCTTATCTTTTATCCTATCAATATCAAATCCTATCAATCCATTTATTACGTAAATGTCATAATATATAATCAATATATATAAAAAGCCGATGTGTGTGTGTTTATGTTCCCTATAACCTCCTAAACCGCTGAACCGATTTTGATGAAACTTTCAGACAATCTTCAAATTAGTTCAGCGGGTAATCCTGTGAAGTTTGGTAGCAATCGGACGCGGGCGAAGTCGCGGGCACCAATAAAACATAATTTTTGTACATTGACCGTTGTCATGGCAACCATAGAAAGTAGCTGACTGAGCCACAGCGTAGTAGCCGGGTTCAACTAGTTATGCATAAAGCAACACTTTATGCAAACTAAATAAGTATTATTCGGAATATCACAAAATAAATCAAAACCGTTTAGCCGTTTTCAAATTATGTATTTAAGACAAAGTTATTTAAAGTCTTTAATATGCCACTTTCTCTAGAACTAATAGGATCCGCAATGTGATCCTCATGGATAATATTGAGCAAATATTATACTAGTTTTGATTACTAAACTCATAAGATAATATGAAAAGTTCTTAAATTTAAACTTACCAAGGGATTCATAAGACGACTAACATCGTCAACAGTGTCTATTATCTTCCTGTAAATTCTGCGATAATTTCTCAACACGTACACCAATTTATCATCATTTGTCACTGTTACGGAATTTATATTGAATGTTTTCATCATACTCACTCTTAGCATATACATCCTATATCTGACGAAAGCAAAAACTATGACTCTTGGTACCTGATTAATATCTGTGGCCATTAATATGAAACTCGTGATACCAACTGCAAATGGGTGTTTAGCACAATATAATTCAAAACAGAGACACAAGGACGCCGAATATAAAATTCTTGTTAGTAATATGACACTCAAAGCTCGAACAGCTAGTTTGCTTAGATCAGCATAGTAATCATCTTTTACATTCAATTCTTTATCTATTTCTTCCATTTGTCTGAAGAAACAAACTCTGTGGCTCTTTTTCGAGAAACATAAAATCAGAACCGCCAATATATATTCAATGACGACGAAAATATAAGGAGAATTGTTGAGGGAAACATATTGGAGCATGACAACAGAAGTGATGACGGATAGAAGAATGCAATAGATCTTAAGAAGAGTATCAAAGAATCTATTCGTATTCGGTAAAGTGATATAATGAAATCCAAACAATATTAAGATGTAGATGATGTGTTTGAAATTCTGGTAAAACTTGGAAGAGTTGCAGCTTTTCGGTTGAACAGTTATAGATTTGGATATGTTGATTTTGGACAACATTTTAACGACGTCCAAACTAAACGAATGTAAGTTTATTAATAAACGAGTGACCTACGTTTCACATGTCAGGTTTTCGATAGCGGTGTTAATTAATTAAGTTAAAACTAATAACATGTATTCAGAATCAATTATTTACAAATTATTTACACAGGCGAAAAAGTTATTTGTTTCAGTACACATTTTAGGTAACAGTTTTAAGGCTTAGTCAGACATCTGTCGCAGAGCGAACAACCGATGGGGTAGAAAAGTTCTCGAATGGAGGCCACGAATTGGAAAGCACATCGTGCACTCCCTGCGACCAGATGGACAGACAGATTGCGAACAATGGTCTTCGCAGGAAGTAGCTGGATGCGAAAACCAGAAGACCGTGCGTTTTGGAGAGCCTTGGGAGAGGCCAAGCAGAAGAGGCTGTGAATGATAACAATGAAAAAAATTAGAAATTGAATTTTATAAGTATCAAACAAATATGGCAAAATGAATTGTCATTTTTCAAATTTGATATTTTTATTGTTGTTTGATATGTTATTATTTTAGTAGTAGAAAATCGGCTAAACGATTTGGATGACATTTGACACACAGATATTTTAATGCCTGGATAAACATATAGGATACTTCAGATCCTGAAAAAATGTTAGGTTTCAGTAGGATATTAAAAAACCGACTACAGTGCGTACGAAGTCGCGGGCACAGCTAGTCTTAAATAAATGGTAAAAAATTCCTACAATATGAAAAATATAAATGCTAACTTTATTACAAAATATTAGTTAATAATTTTTAGTCACTTTCCACGTCTGTCTGTCCACGCAACGGATTTTGATGCGGTTTTTATCATCAGTTAGATAATTTTTCACGGAACTTTCATGTGTACATATAATAAAACCTAATTAAAGTTTTTCCTGGGCGAAGCCGGCAGCGGGTCGCTAGTAACTTTATAAAATATAAGCTTCCATACAGTAATGAGACAATTTTACGGTCAGTTGAATTCTTTCAAACGCACACTTTGTTTGATTTTTTCCTAATGCACGTTCGCCGGGGGCAATTATCAGTATAGACAGTTCGGTCATGCAATAAATTGGCATCAATTGCCAGAACGATTATTAAACTAAATGAATATCATGAAGAATTTCATCAAAATTGTTTATTACTAGACTTAGACTGCGACTTCATCCGCAACAGAACACAAAGCAGTGAAAGAAAGAACACGATTACAAATTTAAGGCAAGTGATGTATCAGGAAAATTATAGTCTAAAATAATTTTCATACTGATCTTGTATAAACTAGTACTCAGAAATACGTCCAATAGTTATCTATATATGAGCTCGTTAAACTGGATTTAAGTATTGTCCTGGCTCTTATCGTGACACAGCAGACGGTTGCATCATAAATTATATATTCCGGTACACCTTAGCATAAACCCGAGCTACGGCACTCATATTAGTATAATATAGTTGGAAGAGCAGAGCATAAATTCGCCCTTTCGCTTGAATTACTCTTTGACTGAGAATTAAACTAAAATTATGAACTGAGAATAAATATTTATTCAGTGAAATCTAATTTCTAGCACATTATTGTCTATAATTAACTATATTTGTCTTTTTCTATTACTAGCTAGTGCTAACGACTTCATCCGCATTGAAAAATAAAACATATAACGCCTGACATACATTGAAGCCTGACATTATACTTCAGTCAAACGTCTTATTTTTAAATAGCTGGTGACCGCGCCTTCGCGCGCGTGGATTATTTAGCCTGTGTCCATTCTAAAATTTTATTATGACTATTGGTTAAAGATTTTTTTAAATAGAATACATAGTTTCGAAGATTACAACAAACAAAAATGCAAAGTTTACCTATTTATATTATTAATATTAATGTGACATGTTATATGGAAATGACTTCGAATATCGTTGGTTACCCAGGATAAGTCAAAAGTCAGCTTCCACAGAGATTAAAACTTGCGTCTGCCGTTTTGGCAACCGATCGTTGAACCCACTGGAATGTCTCTGTTTTTAAACAAGTCATTTAGTTCGAAAACGGTCTATATGTCTCGAAATCTAACTGCTATGTTAATCCACACAAAATCCGTCCTTAAGCACGCGTTACACAGTGTTCGTCTCCCTGTAATCGCTACTTAATTACCTGTACTGTACACTTCAACTCACACACTATTCAGAACTATAGCCCCAAGGATAACTTTATTTCGGACTATACGACCCTTCAAATCCCTGTTTAATGACCAACCTTTAATACGTATAGTTCGTTGCTGTCATTGCATTCAACATCAATTGCAGGCAGTAAGTTTAAAGCTGCCTACTGGTATATTAATTTGTATTGGTACCATTTTAGTCTTTAATTAATTTGACCTTAATTTTCAATTATAAATAAGCCACAATTTTCTCAACTAAACTCACGTATATTTAAATTATGATCTCTGCTTATGTTCAAGATTACTATTGTTGTATTGTCCCTAAAGGCGCATCAATATGATTAATTTGTTATTCTATCAATTAACACCTAATGTAAAATACGTACCTACACTTGCACACATTGCAAAATTTTAAAATTTGGATTTTAATGCGATACGAGTATTTATGCAGGATAATCGTTATTTCTTAAAACTGATTTTTACATTAAAATAATTTAAACATTGAACAATATCTTTTACTATCATTACATCTTTTTATTAAACTGAATAGTAAAAAGATGTAATGACATTGACACACAGCGGTTCCCAGTTTTAAATTGAATTATGTTTATGATTATAATAATAAAATTACACTAGCGTGAGTGAAAGGTAACAGAGTCCATTTCCTTTTTCCCTCTTATACTACTGAGATTGGCATCATATTTGCAACACTTATGGAATTTATTTTCGGTCAAATGTAGTGACAATAATGGGAATAAAACCGCCTATAACATCGTATAATTTTCACATACGTCTGTCCGTTCTATACAGACATATTTACATACGTCCCTTTGTTTGATGCGTAATTACGATCTACACTCAAACCGTCTGACATATTGTGCGGGATTTGTCAACGCTATTTAGTTACATTGTGTTTAGCTTATTAAATGTAGCCCTCTCATTTATAAATATATTTATAAGCTTGAATCTTGATTACACTAATAAACGCTTGTACTAAACAAAGGTTCAATATAATGTAATCTTATTGAAAAAATATTTTCAATGAGCCCTTTGATCGAGTGGTTAAGGTGCCTCTCGATCACGATTAAATGGCCCCGGGTTCGATTTCCAGCAGGGCCAGCCTTGTAAATGAACTTTCCATAGTAGGTTGTGGAGTGGATTTGGCAAATAGTGGCAGGGCACATTGGGTTTCGTAGTCAGAAATAACAGCATATGTGCTGTTGTGTTTTGTTGTCCTATCTCTTTCTAATCCCTTATCCTTCTCCACCTATCATCATTCTGTCTGACGACCTTAACATAAAACAATTAAATAGGTGTTGTAAGACCTATATTTCTTTACATTATCTATACTTACTAATATTATAAGGAGAGAAGATTTGTATGTTTGTAATGAATAAACTTAAAAACTACTGTGCCGATTTATAAATTTCCTTCACCTATAGAAGGTTACGTTATCAGCGAGTGACATAGGCTATAATTATTTTATAATTACGAAGTCATGTGCAACAGCTAGTATAATAAAAATTGCGTCCTTAAGGACTTCCTTTAACTTATACTCGTATTATGTAGATCCGGTTTTATATATTTTTATTATTTTGTTAATCTTTCTTTGTAAGGCTTTAAGGAACTTTTAAAATGAGGAAAGGAAACAACTATCGGTTCAGGATTTCCGCTATATGTATTGTTCGTAAAAATAAATCTTTATTAATTCTTACTTTTATAGGTAATGCTTGTTTTTATCTTGGGAAGAATGATTAATGCCACCTCTATCGGAGCGTTGGATCTTGCCCATTCACAACGGAACCCTTTCAGCTAACTAGGTATTGTTGAGAATCAAAATTAATGAACCGACGCTCTTTGTGTACGAAACAATGCTTGAAATTAATTAATTATAGTTTTTTTCTAGTTATCTTAGTTTTTTTGTTGGTAAATATTTTTACTCTTTTGCTCTATTAGAATGCTAATAAAAAAATATATGTATAATTAATAATAACCAAATTAGGCATGTAATAATCTTTTTAGAAAACAAATGAATAGCAATATTAATAAACCAATAACCACATAATGCTTTATTACAGTGTTGGAAAACATTAATCATATTTTGCGTTCATCCCACCGACCTGTGGAAACACCTGTCGACCGAAAATTCGGTGATATGATCCGATTTGTGCTTAACCGTTCGAAATTTAAATTTATGCTAATTATCATAATTACGCGATAATTTTGTACACTTCATAAGCTTGTGTATACTGTTTTACATTTTAATTCATACTGGATCATCATCATTATAATTGACATCCAGTATTATTATGACTACTGCTTGACAAAGCCTTTCTCATAGTGCACTATAACGCCAACAACGTTACTTTCCCGTGAATTTTTTATGTATTGGTACAATAAATACATGAATATCTGGGGTATGTGTTGCTTGCTTGTTAAACAGATATGAACTGCTCCAGTTGATAATAGTGGGTAAAATAGATAGGAATCGGCGCCCTGGAACGCAGAAGAATTCCTGGCTACGTAACATCAGGGAATTGACCAGGATCTCAGTGTAGAACGTCTGTTCCATCTAGCCTATAACAGGCACAGTATTCCGTATATTGGACTTCCATTTTGTTGCCAAAGAGTTCCGTTTCTTGCGATTCACTGCAAACAAACAATAATAGAGTTTCGTAATTATAACATGAGACTGGTCCATGAAAAGTCCATGACATATTGAAGTCACGAATTCATATGTCGAACGTGTGCATTGTGTATTAGCATACGGAATTAACTCTACAGCGGTGCAGCTGTTGACCACTCACGATCACGCGGGCCACTACCACTAATTGAAACTGGTATTAGAGAAACGTGATGTCATTAGATCAGCTCAATAACTATAATTATCTTGGATTTGATTATATCTGTATTGATTGAACACATTGAAGCTACCTGTCCGTAGTGGTAGGTATTAAATTTAATTAAAAAACGATAATCAATTAGTATTTGATAGATTGATTGATTTATAAGAAATTTCTTTATAACGAGCACTTTATAATCCTTTATGTGTTTAAAAGAACCTTTATAATACGCACTGCCAAGGATTGGAACTACCTGCCGGCGTCTGTGTTTCCGAGCTCATATAACTTAAATGATGGAGCGAGCTATCTTCTGGGTGAGCTCCTCCTTCATCGGTCTCCTCTTTGCTGCACGGCTAGATGCTGGTCAAGAGCAAACCCATCTTTAATAGGTAAAAAATAGAATAATAATAAAAAAATAGAAGAAAATATGTAGATTCTTTACCAGAATTCGGAAGAATTAATGAAGATTATTTACTAACATACTTCCCTTGTTTCTGTTCTAACTGTTTTAATGTAGTTTCTACTAAGTAGATAAAATAATACTATTAAAAAACTATTAAATTTGTCTCAGCTAGTATGCAATATTAACATTTTATGATAATTATTGTTTCTCATGCACATGATATAATATGATAGTGTGTAATATTACATAATAATGTTACTGCCATTAATGTACAGAAGGCCTCCTTTTGGTGTTTGTAGAAAAAAATAAAATTATTTTATTTAATATATTTAAAATCGCTCCTATTTATAAATTTACTCCAATCTTATAACCACAAGTATTAATAAGTACCTACATTTCAATAAAGTCACACAATTTTCACGCAAACCCACTAAAATATCTATTCCTGTCTACGGAGCCCATTGGGCTATCCTTAAATCACCCCCCTGTACCAATAACCGTACGAATAAACCACAAGAGGCGACGCGTTCCGTGCAATATTAACAACAAGCATACGATGGAACGGAACGTCCAAAGTGTCGTGATGTAGAGGCCATGTGCATTGTGATATGGGCGCGTCGTGGTACAATGCACAAGCGGAAGAGGGTATGTGAAAAATTTAAGTCTTTAGTTATTACATTGTAATAATGTTAGTGTTAGTTATTACCTAACAAAATTAGTATAATTTAATTCGTTATATAAATTTATACTATGAAAAACCTGCTTGTTTACTTAGACATTACATGCTGGTCGAATTACATATTCCACTCTATCTATAGTAATATGTATCAACAAAAAGCTCAAAGTCCCTCGAGGTACTATACTCGGAGTTACACTACAAGATCGAATCAGGAATGAGAAGATCTCTCTGTCCTCAGTATAAATTTTAAATATTTAAAAACTTAATTAACAAAATTGAAACAAATTCAAGCATCTCTGATTTCATTATTTGATAGTAATTATTAACTTCTACGCCAGTAACAGTTTCACATAAATAAGTTATCTCCACTATATCTCTACTTTATAAAAATTTATAACCATTGTATTATTAATTTGAGGATTGATAACCATTGTAGGACCGATAGGTCAAAGTAGACCTAAACAGTAACTGTATAGCCTATCTACTTAATCACTAAAAATATTGAAAGCACCTTAAATGTCATAAAAAAAACTGTGGAGTAATTATTTTCTCGCGACATCTCATGACTTGTGTCGACAAGCAATAGGGCATTGAAGTGCCGTGGTCCATTGTGCGGGACACGACAGACGCGGGTTATTTCGGGAGAGACGTATAAATATTCATTTTCAAAGTTTTTCCTGCGTTCAGCCAAAGAGTCATGCATTTTATTAATGGAATAAAAACGTTTGTCCATTGTTTCTGTATTACTAAAATACTAAACAATTAAAAAAGCAATAAATAATTAAACTACGCGCTTTTTGTCTAACGAAACTTTTTTTTTGTGAATCTTTTTGTCTAACGAATCTTTTTTTTTGTGAAGTTATTGTCCAATTTTTTAAAGTTGAAATGTGACTAGTATTTATTTATAAAGGTTTTTTACCTAAAAAATAATGACAATAATTTTATTTAATATTTTTAAATAAATGAAAGAAAATTATTAAAGACAAATAATAATTATAAAGATAATAAATAAAAGATAAGTTCAAAACTTTCATAATGAAAATAACATTCCCGTCATACGACATAAATATATCGATTGAGATATTTCAATAAAGTAATAAAATCTATTTTATTGAACCACGATTATTATTCAATGTTGTATTTTTTTTATGTTAAGTCCGGCAGACAGGCTGACGGTCCACTTCATGGTAGATGGTTACCATCGCGTATAACACAAGTAACGCCACAGGTGCTGCCGACTACAGTAGAATTAATGATAAGGGACTGTCAAGAAACAGGGAAACGGGCTCTCGATATTATTATTATTTAGATTATATATATTATTCATCAAAGGTTAAAATATAAAAGTTTTGCTTAAAATGTCTTAATGTAATTACATTTTAAATACCTTGCATTTAAAATATACAAGTGTATAAATCGTCATTTAGTCAGTACAAAACGATGACCCACACACACATACCTACTGACGGGACCCAGCTAGATGTATAGGTCCCCTGAGATGGTCGGCGTACCTCCACTTTCGGGTACGCCATGATCTGACAGGGGGCTTAGCCCTCCCCGCCCTGGATAGCCGTAGCGGGGCATAACGTCCCCCGAAACCGCCCATCAACGGCCTCACTAGAAAGTCGTTGGGTTTTAGCCGGTACGAATCCGGCATAACCCAAGCCAAGATCCGAGTATGCAAGATCCAGGCATGCCAGGTATCCAAGAGGATTACCCAATGTTAGATAATTTTACATGATAACTAAAATTATTTTAGATTGACTGAAAAAAAGTATCAGAAATATGTTACAGTAGTTCAGCAAACTTTATTACTAAGCATTAGGTAATCCTTTCATCTTTTTGAAATTTAACAATAAAGAATAGTTAACAAACAAGCCTCTAACAACTTTAAAGGAGTCTTACAAAATATTTGCTCACTAAATATCATTGCTCGGTTCACAATCTTCTGAGCTCCCTTTGAAAAGATTTAGGAAAAATATAAAGCAAATATGGCACTTTATCTAAATATGATAATATTTGGATAGGAGATGGCAGGAATGGCGTACAATTGAATGTATCCGACGCTCTACCAAATTGGATGCTTTCCAAAGTAATATAAGGTAACAACTTTCTTTATACCTTATAGCCAACAATTGAATACATTTCATCATCTATACTAATAAATAAAATTGGAGTGTCTGTTTGTAATGTCAAAATAACTGCTTTTTAATAAATGTAGCAGTGGCAGGACACATTGCGTTTCGCAATCATTTAGGCAGTCCGCCTGGCAACAGTAACTAACCCCTTACAGAAGACTATATTGAAATAACAGGATGTATGCTGTTTTTTCAATAAGTGAATAATTTAATTTTTTTATATTTAATAAGCTTAAGTCATTTAGACTTAAGTAAATTGCTTTCCAGTTAAGTAATTTGCATCCCGTAGACAAACTGCTTTCCAGTTTTATGGGATAATTTAAATATGATTAAGATAACTTTTTATGTATAATAAATAAATTCTTTCTTAGTATCTTATCCTTAATTCTGCTATGGTCGGTAGAGCATCAGCCGCACCTGGTGTTGCTTGTGTTATAGGCGACGATATTAAATATAAAAAATGTATATCGAAATGTGTAACATAGTATAGTAAATATACTCAACATATGCACATTAAGCGATGGTTACTCACCGAATGGTCTCGCAACTAACGAAGTGGTGGCCATAAATCACAAATGCGCCCATATATTAGCATTGAGACTATTGACGGGGACACCGCGGCCATTTATCAAAATATACCGACATACACATAAACATCTGAGCTTATATATGATATTAACAAGTCATTTGGCTCGAATGATTCGATTATGCAAGACCAGATATAGCTACATACTAATTATAATTCATGTTAACCACTATATGTATTTTTAGCGTGAGTTATGTTGTGTGCTTTTACTATTAATATGTATTTTTAAGTATATGGTATCGTTTGCCAGAAATATACATATTATAAAAAATAAAGTCGTTGTGCACTTCGGTCTGTTTCTCCGCTAACTTCTACTAAAGAACTCAATGGATTTTGATACTATTTTCTCTAATAGAAAGAGCGATAAATGAGCGCACTGCCAAGGTTTGGAACTCTGTATTTATCTGTATTGTCTGTATTTCCGAGCTCATATAACCCTAATCTTTTCAAGGTTCGAGTGAGCTCGCTCCATCATAGGCCACATCCTTGCTACACAGCTGGTTGTTGGCCAAGAGCAAACCCATCTCTAATAAAAAAAAAGATAAAAATTGCATTCATGCGAAGCCAGGGGCGGGTCGTTAGTTAGGCATAAATCGACAATATACCGTCTTCTGCTTATCTTGATCTTATCTTCAAATAATTAGTTAATTTATTAAGATATTACTAAAACTTATGTGTAACAAGTATGCTTAGTCGCAAGGACGTCTGTTGAGCTTAATTTTGTATGGGAATTAAATTGTTATATATTAAATTAAGCTTAATTTGTTCGAAACTGTCGCCGTAGTAGTTTGAACCACTACGGCTACTCTCTGTGGTCAATGCTACAGCTACGGCGGATGCTACGAATACAGCATTTGACTGTTTTCGTAGCATGCGCCGTGCTACGAAATGTAGCAAAATTTTGGAGTCGCTATTTACTTATCAATCTACAAGTACTTTGAGGTTACGTTTGAAGTCAGTGTCATCCGCAGTCCGAATGTGTATACAGTCGCCTTAAAACACGAACAAAACCTCTGCAAACATGCACACACAAAAGAACTCACTGCTTTTGTTTTTTAAAAGCTCCACGACTCACACCTCCATGTATCTGTTTCGTTTCACGAGCGTATCGAACGGTATTATTTGCAGCGTACCAATATGAAAATTTATTACCTCACTCTTGTACAGAGCTTAATATTGACTAATTTCATATTAATACGTGTTTGTCTAGCCGCAGCCAATAAATATTTATGCTGGATATGTTTGTGACATTTTAAGTTTCATTCTAAAGATTTAGATGTATAATATGCCTTTGTCTCGAAATGTTTAGATAGTTACGTTGACGAGCTTGTTGGATGAGTTAGGTTGCTTGCCTTAACGCTCTGTTCTAGAGTTCTCGTGTTCAATTCCCTGCTGAGTCAACTTTGGAAATGAACTATTCAAAGTTGTCTCTGGTCTCGATCGTATCGCAGTCATTTGGCCACCATGTCTGGCACCAGTAACCATCCCTTTACAGAAGACCACCGTGAAATAACAGTTGTGTTTCAGTGAATGAATAAGATGGCATTGCTTGTGTTTTAGGCGACGGTAGCAACCTACCATCAAGTGGTAGACCGTCAGAATTGTTACAACTCTATCTTAACTAATATTAATAAATAAATAAATATCTTCACACATTCCACACAGCACCATCTAGTTCCACAGTAAGCAACTAATGCTTGTACTATGGATACAAGACAGTTGATATACTACATAGATTACTTTTTTTGTGTAAATACATACATATTATGAATAAAAAACATCCATGACTCAGGTACAAAGGTAAAATGTTAACACATAAACATTTGCCCTTAGCGGAATTCGAACCCGCGACCGCGAATACGAAGTTGAGTTTGTTTGTTTATTACGCTTTTACGCCTTAAATAACTCGATCATTATGAAATTTTTTATACACTTTGTCTGGAGTATACAGAAAGGACATTGTTCTTGACGTTATATAGAGTAAAAAAATGTTTCTTATTATTTTTTAATAAAATTTTTTGTTTAATCCAATTTCTAAATTTAATCTAGATTCCAACAATGGCAGTAAGTGAAAGCAATTTAACTTTTGAGCCGCAACCGCTGGTCTCTAGGGGTGGACGACGTTGATCGATGGTATGAATTTCATCTGTTACTTGTGACTTAATAATATTATACTTCTTTACAACTGTGAGGGATTTTTATATATTATAACATAAACCAATATATAATATATATGTGTATACATATATTGATACATCATTATAATGAAATCGTAAACGAGACGTTTCTGTACATTAAATATTTAAAAAAAAAAAAAACAATTTGTACATATTATACTTATGTTGCCGAGATTAAAAAAATAGATTTTCGAATTCTTATCTGTTTGTCGGTGTGTTTGTGCACGCTAATCTCAGAAAAGGTTAATGGATTTCAATGAAATTTGGCACACAGAGAATTTATTACCTGAATTAACATATAAGGTACTTTTTATTCTGTAAAAATGTTAGATTCCTGTGGGATTTTCAAAAATTGAATAACGGATTTCACTATAAAAAATAGCCATAAACGAGGAAGGCAGTCTTTTTTTCTCTTTGGTAAAAAACTATTTTTTCGTCATAGAGGCGATATATATTTTTTACTGTTTTTCCTACTTATCAGGCTGATTTAAAAGCAGAAGGTGATTTTGAACTTAAAGTGTTCCAATTATATCCCTAAAACTCGCACAAATAAAAAGGACGGGGTACAAAAAGTTAATCCTTTGAACCAATTCCTTACGATTTTATGTCTTCTTTATTGTTGCCCTTAAAATTGTTCAAATTTAACATCCCACCGTAAAACTGGGATTATGTTCATATTTTAACAGCAAAATTTTATTTGTTTTTGTAATCAGAATTATTATTTATGTAAGTAGGTATTAGAAAATTTTATTACTTAGTAGACGTTCTTATTAAAGACTCTTCGCATCAATGCAAATTAAGTACGATATAATTTCGAATCCTAATTTCGATTTGCTATTTATATGTACCGTCTTCGCCCCACGCATTGATTTGAAACTGTCACGTGTATAATCTTAAAATGATTGATGTATGAACTCCATAATACGACATATTACCAGCTTATTACCAGAATAAAAAGAGCTATACCATTTAAGACGTTATTCAAAAAGATAGGTCTTGCCTTAATGGATTTTGTCATATCACCTATATAACTTGAACTGTGTAAGTAAGCAACTTCGAAGACATCAAGTGTCTGCAATAATTGGATATATTTGCATGTGATATGAATAATTCAAGTAATTTTGCGCAATACTGATATGATGTCACATTATTCACAATTTGTGGTTTATGTGGTTACACCTTACTTCGTGTGTCACTAATATTGGATTTAAATTTAACTGGAACAATATTACTTCAATAATATTGGCACTTTAAATATACATAACCTCACTAGTTTTTGGGCCTTTTTTAAACCCTGACCACAGCCCTGACGCCCGACACAAAAACGGGGTGTTATGTGTTCGGCGTGTGTGACTGTGTATCTGCCTATGGAATCGTAGCTCCCAAACGGATGGACCGACTTTGATTCGGTTTTTTTTGTTGTTTGAAAGCTGACGTGATGGGGATGGTCCTTAGCTATAACTTATGAAGATCTGTTCAAGTGTTTGAAGACCATCAACCTATTTCCTAGTTGACGAAGGGATTTCACTAAGTTCCACACGTTCGATTGATGTGAAATTTGGTATACCTACAGTTACATCGGTGGTATTTCCATGACATGGTAACCTTGAGCGGATGCTACAGTATCTAGTAGCTTGCGGGATACCCAACTCCTCGGCAGCTTACAGCAGCTGATGTAGCGTGTTTGGGCTCAATAAAATTCGGGGGTTAGTTTATAATTTTTACTATAACTTGTTATTGTTAATCTTATAAATAATACGTGTATATTGTTTTAAATTTAAACAGATAGCTAACTTCGGTCAAAAGATGAACATAAAATATCTATTTTATTACTTTTTACGAACGAAATATCTATCCGTTATATTTCCTGGATGAGTAGTGCACTTCGTCAAATTATAGTAAATTATGTAATCAGATTCATCAAAGGAATCAACAAGTCAAACTTGAAGAAATGTAATAAAAACTTCCTGCTTGAGCCAAGTTTTATTACTGCTTCCGTATTCAGCCGAGGAGCACATTTACGGGATTCCACCGAGACTGTCTTTATCCAAATCCTTTGACGCTGAGTAACACGGAGTTAAATAACTGTAAGTACAAGAAATGGCATGTCACTACTTCCTTTGGAACTCCAAAGCTCTCATTTAATGCAAGCCATAAATGTCACTACTAAATGTAATATAAACATTAATAATAAATTTATTCTGTATTGACAATTTATGGAGTATAATTAATTAAACGTCTATAATTTTGTATATACATTTAATTACTTATGTGTAAATTTTATGATATTTCATTGCAAATAACTGCAGACAAACTAACGTTCCACTTGCTGGTAATGGCTACAATCTATTAACGCAAGCAACGCCATAATAGTTGCAAATATGCTGGCGATATTTTTGGAATAAAAGATACAGAAAAGGAGTGATAGAATCCCTTACTCATTAACCGAAACACAATATCACACAAGCTGTTATTTCAAGGTGGTCTTCTGTAAAGCGGTGGTTACTGCTATTAGACGAGCTGACCAAATGGCTATGAAACGCAGTGTGGTCTGCCACTACTAATAATTAGCAATACTATAGTCGGCAACGCACTTTCAGCACCTGTGGCGTTGCTTATGCTAAGCGACGGTAGCCACGTACCATCAAATGGACCGTCAGTCTGCCTGACGATCTTTACACAAGAAAGTGTAACACAAGGACTTTACACAACAAGACTGGGTGTATATTCGACTTAATTTCATATAAAAACTAGGCCGGAATTACAATTTTGTGTGTGGCTTATGAAAAATTATCAGTTTCTATTACTTCCATAAAACACCGTGAGAAAACGTACTATAGAAATTGTGAATTCTAAAATATATAGGTATTCTTTCATCTATGTATTTCCAACTATAAATTATGTATTCCTGTTATAAAACCATCCGCGCGAATGGCTGAGATTCTACTGATCCTGCGTGTTTTAATGGTCGTAGAGAAACTAGCTCAGCACAGAGAATTTACGTAATACTCCGTTCCAGAAGTGTTCCTTAGAGCATTAAGTAAACTACTAATCACTATGAATTTATCAATCAAACAATACTTGTATAGCTTTCAAGTGAATTAATCCTCTCGAATTTATTAAGAAAAAAATCATGATCGTCCAAGTCAGGCCTACACGTTTTTAAGGTTTTATCAATTTAATGTATGGATTAGAAATAGTAAAATACCAAGACCCATACCCGCAGCCCTTGTATGTCCACCTTGTGGGTGGACGTCCTACGCTGCGCTTGCCGGTCAGTGGCCTCCACTCGAGAACCTTCCGGCCTCAGCGGCCATCGGTTCTCCATACTACGTGTCCTGTCCACTATGTGTCCTTCAACTTGCTTATCCGCCGGCCCATGTCGGAAGCTTTCGTACGTCTAGGGATCTCCTCATTTCTGATTCGATTTCGCAGTGTAACTAGCTGAGCGTTCTTACGAGGCCTATAGTTAGAGACCACGTTTCAGCGCCATATGTCATCACTGGCAACACACATTGGTCGAAATCTTTTGTTTTGAGACACTGAGGGATTTTGGACGAAAAAATGTCTCTTAGATTCCCGAAAGCTACCCATCCGAACTATATTCGACTATTGACTTCCTTCTCGAAGTTGGCTCTACCTATTTGTACAGCTAATATATTATAAATTATTATTATTTCGAGTACATTAATTGGGACAAAAAGTCTAATTAGGTAGAGCCGGCCATTATTCTAATAAAATAATGATCTATTTGTACAACGACTTTGTCTGATAAATAATAAATGCACAACCAATACTACGAGTAATAGTAATCATATTAACTTAAGTAGTTTTCTTGCAATTAAAACATATATAACTAAACACATTCATTTCAAACGAAGTGTCGTGTGCGGGTGTTAATTTGAATTTTTAAAAAATGAAACAAATAAAATTAAATAATTTCGTGGAAAACAAATCTCCGATAGCAACTTCTTTGAAATTATTATTCTATCCAGCACACATAATTTACGGATTGGATTTTGGTTTTAAAGATATTATACTTGATAAAAATAAAGCATTACATAGAATCTTACCTCTACTTACATCTTTACTGGTTGCAGTTTTATATACTGTTATCAATATATTGAACAAAACCGATAATATTATTCCCACGCTTTGGGCTACACTATGCCTAAGTCAGTACTTATCGTACGTCGTAATAACAATCGGTACAAAATACAATTTATACGCATTCTTAACTGATATATCTAGCATTGAATCTGGTGAAACAAAATTTAAATATTTTTATTTTGTTATTACAGTTTCAATAGCTTTTGTAACAGTTATAAAACTCTACGTAACAGTGTTCTATGAATTGGCCTTTTATACGAATACAAACCAAATTATAATAGATTTCTTTGGTTCCTTTATCACAGTAGCCATAGACGTTCCAGGAATAGTGCAACAGATCATTCAGTATAACATATATATTAGAATGAAACATTTAAAATTAACACTCAATAATTCTAATTGGACCATGAATGATGCTCACAGATACTACATGTCTGTTTCCAAATGTTTTAAGAAAATCAGTCCTTTATACGATAAATTGGTGAGATTTTTTTTACTTCTGTTATAAATACGATTTCAAATTTCAATTAAAAAATGACAATTAAAAAATGGCAAAATATAGACAACAAGCCACAAGCCGTTTATCACCTTAACAAAGTTAAAGTTTTACTTCAATTACTTTTACAGATCATTGTTAGTCTCATATTTGATACTCCAAAGATAATTTTATTGGCTTATAATTCTCTATACTTCATTCAGATGTATGTAAGTATATTCTATATATTTTAGAAGCTATGATGTTGTTCTATGTATACTCAGATTTATATTCACTGCTATATATACATACATATATTCACTGTTTGGTGAGCACATTTTATCCTTATATTAAAGTTGTTTTGTAATATTAACATTGTAAAATTTCAATAAAAACAAGTGGCAACTTGTTTGGATATTTACAGGAATTCACATATTTGTGAAGGTTCATAGTTTTATTTACAAACTTAGTTTAGTTTAGTTAATACCTTAGTTTTCTTTCTATATTTTCTTTCATTGCTATAGCAATTGATCATTGCTTTCTGCATACATATAGTATCGCAAAAATACATCTGCATACATACATTTGCAGTAATCTGATCATATTCCTTTGATTTTGTTCTTAATTTTATTTTTGGTTCTCGTTATTTTTCAACTGATTTCGTTTCTCGAGTTATTTATTTATTTTACACTGTCTATATGTATATTCATCCACAATGAATTTCCTTTTAGATAGACGACGGCACAAATATGTATTTGGGAGAAGCCTTCTATACGATTCATATTATAATCAACAGCGTATGCTTGCCAGCTATAATATCAGAAATGGTTAATAACGAAGTTGATTCTATTCGAAGTAACTTGTATGAAGAATTAATATCAACTAATGGTTTGTATATAATATGATGATTTGAATCGCCATCTGACGACACGTTTGGTCTAGTGGCTAGTAACCCTAGCTGTTAACCAAACGGTCGCGGGTTCGAATCCCGCTAGGGGCGAATGTTTATGTGTTAACATTTTACCTTTGTACCTGAGTCATGGATGTTTTCTATTTATAATATGTATGTATTTACAAAAAAAAAAAAAAAGTAATCTATGTATTATATCAGCTGTCTGGTATCCATAATACAAGCATTAGTTGCTTACTGTGGAACTAGATGGTGCTGTGTGGAATGTGTGAAGATATATTAAGAAGATATCTTTATATTTTTTTTAAATAAAGTTTAGCAAGTTCAGTAATGACACGATTTAATCTAATATCACGATGGTATGTGGTTACTGTCGCCATCTATCATAAATTAAACCATCAATTAGATGGTAGGTGGTACAAGCAACACAAAGAGAGGGTCATACAGTGGCGTTGTCATCTAATGAGATTTTTTGTTGATTTTTCAGTAATATTTGAACATGTAATTAAAACAAGTTATCATTACAATAACTTACAACAATTGAATATGAAAAATTTAAGTGAATTTTAACTATATTTTCATGTTATACATTTCAGGGCAGCAAAGACGCCAAGAAATTGAAACTTTAGTAAAATATATTGAATCAAGAGATATGAGACATAAGGTTTGGCGAATTATACCTATAGATATGCGCCTGCCGGCGTCTTTGTTCCAGATTTGTTCTACTTATTTTATAGTTGTATTACAATTTTCACATTTTTATGGTTAGACTTGGAAATGTTGTTTGTAAAGATATAGCAGGCGATAGTAAAAAAAATTGGAATAGTAATAAGGATAGTTTAATTTTAAGGATTGTTAAATTTATTTATTTTTTTCAGAATTATATATTAAGATAATGAATGATGATAGGTGCAGATGTAAAATAAAAAAATGATATGATTTTCTTTAAATAATATGAACGTATTAATTTATGTGAAATATTTTTTATTACTATTAGGGCCTCTTTCACCATCTCTGAGTAAAGTGTCAAGTAGGCTAGCCGCCATTTAAAGTCACCGATCACCGGGAATGATTTGTTTGTACGGTAAAAGTCCCAAACATTAAAAAGAAAATCATTTAAAAAAATCGCCTATCAAAGGAAGCAGTAAACCGAGTGCATAATTTAATAAAACATAAAATTATTTCTAAAAGTAACTAATCAACACTTTACTTGTAGTTGATGAAAGAACCCCTTATACTAACTAATATTATAAATGCAAAAGTGAGATTTTTTTTATTGGTATGTTTGTTACCCTTTCACGTTATAACTACTCAGACTTTCATAATGACATTTTGAATGTACATTGTCAGATTTGTCAGGAGTACAGAAATAGAAATACGTTAATCAAGAGTTTTCCTTTTCTGTTCCCGGGGAACGTGGACGAAGTCATCTGCAAAAGCTAGTTTACAATAAAACCCGGTTTAATCAAACAAATTTTCATGCCCCATTAAAACAATAGTCCATAAAAAAATATACTTCTGTAATATGAAAAATTTAAAAATTTACAATAATATTTAAAAATGTGAATTCCAGCATTGTAATAAAATACGGAAATTTGTCAATTTTTCTAAGCCTGTTTTATTGAGCCAAATAAACTGCGGGTCCAATATGGCAATGCCCAATGAGTAAGTAAGCAAACATTTTATTACTTACTTAAAAAAAAAAACAATATAATTAGTGTTTATGTTTACATGTGATGGTTACCAGCCACCATCAAGTAGATCGTCACACTGCCTTTCGGCCATTAAGCTGATAACTTGTTTGTACTTATAACATTGGTCTTTTAAATAATAAATGAACAACTATTTCTAATAATAATCATATTAACTTGAGTAGTTTTCATGCATTAAAAGATACACATATTCGATTTTAACTAAGTGTCGTGGTGGTTTTACATTAAAAATGTTACTTTACATTAAGAATTAAACAAATAAAATAAATTAATAATTTTGTGGGAAATAAATTAATAATTTTGGGAGAAGCCTTTATTACAATTCATATTACAATCAAGAGCATATGCTTACCAGCTATAATGTCAGAAATGGTCAATAACGAAATAGACTCTATTCAAAGTAATTCGTATGAAGAATTAATATCAACTAAAGGTTTGTATAAGTGATACCTATATATTATTACCTTTAAATTTAAAGCTCAACAGACAGTGAAACTGACCAGCAAATGTAAGATAGAAACTGTTCCTACCGGACGTCGAGGCGGCGCACAGTGTGATTCACAAAATAAAAACTCTCGCCTACTCTACTGCAGGTGCTCACAGGCCACGGAGGCTTTTCTGAGTATCTGTACAAATATAAAAAGAAGCCCAGTTCCAACTGCCTGTGCGAGCCTGGGTTACAGGAAACTGTTGAACATCTTTTACTCCGGTGCCCCAGGTTTGCAGTTGCGCGACTCAATTTGGAAATCGAAATTGACAAAAAATTAGATTAGAGAAAGTATTAGCAAAATTGTCCAAAAAAAAGACAGTCGCGAAAAATTTCTAAAGTTCTGCATAATGATTGCAGAAAAAACCATATAATTAAATAAATCTATTTAAGAACTAAATTTCATATAGATAAAAAAGATCCTTGATTATGTCAGGATGTACGGATCATTCCCCTCTCCCCCCTCAAATATGTATAAAATATAAAATGTATAATATTGTAATATTGATAATATTGTAAATGAAAACACTGAATATTAGATGAATTTTATTATTGTAAAAAAGAAGAGAAAATAAATTACTCCTGAGGGTGGTGTAACCTTTAGGGGAAAAAAAAAGATATTGTCGCCTATAGGTAAATATAATACGCTGGCCAAGGCATATTAGGCCTTGGCATCCCTTACTTACTCCTGCTGCTTTACACCGTTAAATAACAGATAACGGACATGTATTTTATTTAAATAATAAATAATGTATTTATTTTAGAAGAAAATTAGATAAATTTCTGATTTTTTTTTTTTTTGGACCTAAGTGAAGTATTTTATTTTAGTGATTAAAAGTGATTTACTTTAGTGTCATATTTGGACAAAAATGAAAGGAAAGAAAAGCAACAGTATAAATTTTAAATTTAAAATGGTTATAAAACATAATACTAAGACAAATGAGTTTGTTTTCTAATATAATAAAAACTTTTTTTTAAATTAAGTGCAAAATATTCAAGAAGCTACCTACAAAATTGAGTAACTAAAACTTATTTAAGTAACTTGTTTATAAAAACCTTTGTAATACTTAAAATTCAAACGCTTAAAACACTTCTGTTTTTTCTGTTTTCGAAGTAATGCAGCCAGCATGCTTGTGACCCTGCCTAGGGGACCGTAGCTTTATTTATTTTGTATAATATGTAAACTTACAATTAAATGAAATATTATTTAATTTATTATGGAGTTTCAATTTATTATTAGGTGATAAGACATCAGTCAGCTACACTAAATTAATTGAGTACATAATATCATTATATTTCATAGTAAGTACTACGAGATAAAATCAGAAATGAGAAGATCCGTAAACGTACGAAAGTTACCGACATACTCGTAAGCCAGCGGATCAGCAAGTTGAACTGGCAGTGGGCAGGACACATTGTACTTAGGTCGGAAAGCCGATTGCTGCTGGGACCGGAAGGTTTTCATTTCAAGAGGCGGCATCGGACTGGCAAGCGCAGCGTAGGACATCCAACAAGGTGAACAGACGTTCTGATAACGGCCGTGGGTCGACCACGGCTGCTACTTACCTATCTTATTGGACATATTAATTAAAATTTTTCAATATTACTTCTAATTCACAATGTTATGAAACTAAATCATCCAGGTATACTTACGATTAATACTAAAGATTACTTGATAACTTTGTCCGAACAAACATCATTCTTTTAAATAACAAATGAGTTTTTGCAATTAATGATAACTTCATTTACTAAAGTAGTTTCTACGAGTTACATTTTGATACATTCAATTCATTTTAAGTTTCGTGAGTGGATGTGTTAGTTCAGCAATGACAAACATTAAAAATATGGAACCAACAAAATTAAACACATTCATTGAAAAGAAATCTTTAAACGCAATAACGACGTCTTTAAAAATATTATTCTTTACGTCATATTTTATTTTTGGATTGGATTTTGGTTTCAAAAATATCTTGTTCAACAAATGCAAACTGCTAAATAAAATAATGTCTATATTTATATCTGTATCGTTGGCAGTTTTGTATATTATTTTTAATATTTTTAATATAGGAGATACTTTAGCTCCAGTACCTTGGGTAGTTATTAGTACTACACATTATGTGTTTTACGTCCTAATCTCAATTGGAACAAAATACAATTTATACAATTTTTTAATTGATATACATTATATAGAATCCGGTGAAATAAAATCTATATTCTTTGATTTTATAACTGCAGGTACATTTTTTGTATTAACACTGTTCAACTTCTATGTGACAATATATAACTCATCAGTTTTTAACGTGGACATGTCAAAAACAGTAATTAATTTATTTGCTAATTTCACCACAATAGCAGTAGACATCCCAGGATATGTGCAGCTAATCATTCAGTACTATATATACATTAGAATTAAATATTTAAAAGAAAACATTTTGAAAACTAATTGGAGCATTATTAATGCGCATAGATATTATCTTTCTTTGTCTATCTGCTATGATAAAATTAAACCTTTATATGATAAACTGGTAAGAAAATTAAAGCTATAATTATTATCATTATATTTTTATATTTTTATTTATTTTTATTTTTATTATATTTACTTATATAAATTTCTCGTCCAAAATTCCTTCTGTTTCTCAAAACAATGTGTGTGAATGTGATGACATAAATGGCGCTGAAACGTGGTCTCTAACTACGGGCCTCGTAAGAAATTTGTCGCTAAACGATTTATGGAGATGGCTCTATGCTCAGAGTTACACTGCGAGATGAGAAACAGAATGACGCTGCAGAGTTACGCTGCTCAGAAATGAGAAGTTGCGCAGAACGTAGGAAAATTACCGACATAAGCCAATGGATCCATAAGTTGAAGTGGCAGTGGGCTGGACACATAGTAAGGAGAACCGACGGCCGCTGGCCAAAAGGTTCTCGAGTGGAGGCCACGGACTGGCAAGCGCAGCGCAGGACGTCCTGCGGCTAGACTGTCTCTGACCAGTCTAATTGAAACATTATGGGGGAGGCCTATGTCCATCAATAGATGTTCTGCGGCTCAGGTGATGATGATGATGATGATGAAGAAATAATTGGAGAACCAAGGTTTTATCGACATAGCCAAGAGAATCAGCAAGTTGAAGTGGCAATTTGCGGTCACATTTGTAGCAGATCGGATAACTGATGGGGTAGAAAAGTTCTCGAATGAAGGCCAGGAATTGTAAAACACAGCGTGGAACGCCCTGCGGCCAGGTGGACATACGACCTGAATTGCTTCGCATGAAGCGGCTGGATGCGAAGACCAAAAAACCGTGCATGGTGGCGAGCCTTGGGAGGGACCTACATCCGGCAGTGGAGAGACATAAATATTGCATTATATTGCAAATAAATATTTCATTTATTCAATTCATAATTTTAAAATATTTATGTTCATTATATGAGCTATAATCCAATTGGTTTTATGTTTTACAGATAATTGTTAGCCTCGTTCTTGACACGGCAAAAATTATGTACATGTCGTATAACTTTCTCAACTTTATGAAATTGTATGTGAGTATAATCATTTCTTAAATGATTTATGTTGGAATCTGTGAATATATATTAATTCATTACTAAACATAAATATTTTTCTTAATTTCAGGGAGGCACCAATGCATATTTAGTTCAAGCCTTTTGTACAACTCATGTTATAATTAACAGAATAATCTTGCCGGCTGTAGTCGCAGAAAAGGTGAATTGTGAAATAGAATCCATTCAAAAAAAATTGTACGAAGAATTAATTGCAACAAGAGGTTTGTGAAAGTTTACGGATGTACGCATCATCATTATCATCATCACCTCAGCTTACTCGTAACTTTCCAATAGGACCGACCAGAAACAGCCTTCATCCACCGTCGACCCGCGACCCTTATCAGATAGTCTGTCCTCCTTGTGGGTGGACATCTTTCTTGCCAGTCCGTAGACTCCACTTGAATACATTTCTACCCCAGCGGCCGTAGTCTCGTCGTGTCCTTCCCGTTGTCACTTCAACTTACTGACACGCCGGATTGTCAGGAACTTTCGTTTGTATATACAGATCGAATCAGGAATGAGACTGATTCGATCTCGCTGAGTAACCCCAAGCATAGGCCCTCCATAGTTAAAGACCACATTACAGAACCATATGTCTTCACTGGTAACACGCTTGGTCGAAAACTTGTTCTGAGGCACTGAGAAATTTTGGACGAGAAGGTGTGTTGGAGCTTTCCGAACGCTGCCTATCCGAACGGTATAAAAATGTATGTTAAAACATTTTTATACCATAGCCGGATTAAAATGTCGATGTCTGCATTAGAAAAGGTCTTCACAGTCCTCAGTAGGCTAACGTGTTGGAATATAACAGCTAAGCGATGTGATCTTAACTTTTTCAAGGCTTATTATGCTGAAATTGTATCGGAACTCCGTAGTGTTGATTGGCAACAAGTCTTGGACTGTAACAATGTGAATGTAATGGTATCATAGTGGTACATAGTGGTACATAGTAGTTTTTGTTTGTGGTACATAGTAGGTTATAATTTTGGAACTTAATATAAGATTTTTTTATAGTCTTAAGGGTCAATAATGATGTATACCTGTTATTCGAATTCACATCAGGCCAAACGTAAAAATTGTTTTGTGTTGTACTGTTGTGTTTTCTGTTGGTGTACCTTAATAAATAAATAAATAACATCAGCTTGTATCACACGATACTTTTAGATGCAGTTTAAGTTTACGAACAAAATAATAATTTATTACTAGTGATATCTAAATATGAATTTCTCTATTATTTCAGGACAACAAAGGCGTCAAGAAATTGAAACTTTCTTAAAATATATTGAAGCAAGGCATTTGAGATATAAGGTTTGGCGCATTATACCTATAGATATACGTCTACCGGTCTCTTTGTTCCAGTTATGTACCACTTATCTTATAGTCATTATACAATTTTCACATTTGTATGATTAAACTTCAAAAATAAATCGTATTTAATATTTTATTTGGTATTCATTAATTTTCGGGTCAAAATCCACATAAGTTTAAAATAAATCTTAGCGTCTGGTGGTCTCCTATGAAATTGGTAATTTCATACAATCGGATGATATAGTAATTTCGACGTTGTGCTACAGGAACCAATTCTGCATCTTATTACGAGTATCAATCTACAAATTAATATAAACTTAATTAATATCAATCAGTACTAGGATATTAACCAAAAATTAAATTACATATTTAGTTTTTAATTAACGTTTTTATACAATAAATTAAAATCTAATCCTAAATTATATATTCATTTACACATTATATAATATAAAGCATCGGTCCCTTTGGCAGGGTCCTAAGCATGCTAACTGCATTACCTTGTTGTATGGCAATACTAATCTTTTGACCGAGGTAATAGCCAGCTTTAGAATCGCCGGAGATGTTAAAAAAATTAAAAGCATGTTATTATACTTATTATATAATATTTAAATTTATTATTCATATGAAGTAATTCTTGCAACTACAAAACTTTGAAAAGAAAAGCCACAATCGACAAATTCTGAAAAGATTGTCATTCAAAAACAAAAACATAAACAAGTGCTTCAAAAACAGTGGAACCTTAATAAATATGTGTTGTTAATGTACATTAATTTCAAAATTGTAAGAAATAACAAATTACTTACAAACGTATGTTACTGTCACATAGATTATGAAGAACCAAATAATCAATTTATCAATAAGTAATATAATTTCCTAAGTTGATTGTCACTGAAAAGATAATTAAAAATAATAATAATGGGGCCATCTTCAAATAAGCGGAAGTGGTGTCAACTTGTGCGTTTATTTGTTAAAAAGCTTTTAAAATATTCTTTGAAAGAAATGAAACAAATAAAATTCAACTCTTACTTGAAGAATAAATCATCGAAGACGATAACTGTACCTTTGAAGATATTTTTTATAACAGCGCATTTGATCAGTGGAATGGATTTTGGTTTTAAAGATATGTTCAATAATTACAAGCCTTTAAACAAATATGTTGCTCTATTTATATCTTTTCTTGTAGCAGTATTATACGCAATTATCAATATTTGCAATAAAATGGATTATTTAGCTTTGACAGTAATAAGATTGGGTCAATATTTAATCTCAGTTTTAATTTCAATTGTAACAAAATACAATCTTTACGAATTCTTAACTGACATATCTTTTATAAAATCTGATAAAGGAAAATTTAAATATTTCGATTTACATTTAACTTTAACTTTTTTTGTGACAACTATTTTAAAAATATATCTAGCAGTACTTTACTCGTTACATACAAATGTGGATATAACAACAACTATAATAGAAATTTTGAGTTCCTTCACCTCGACAGCTTTAGATGTTCCAGGATATGTGTTGATAATTATCCAATACAATGTTTATATAAGAATGAAATATTTAAAAGGTGTGCTCATTAAGACGGAATGGAACTTGAATGACGCACATAAATATTATGCATCTGTCTACAATTGTTTCAATAAAATCAAGCCTTTATTTGATAGACTTGTAAGTAAAACAATTGTTTTTAAGCCCAACGCAAAAACGGGTTGTTAAAGTTTGATGTATTAGGTTATGTATGTGTGTATCTGTGTGTCTGTCAGTAGAATCGTAGCTCCCAAGCGGATGGACCGATTTTGATCCACTTTTTTTTTTCGTTTGGAAGCGTTGATCATGATAATTCTTAGCTAAAATTTATGAAGATCACTTAAGGCGTTTGAAGACTATAAACCCATTTCCTAGTTGACGATGGGATTTCACTAACTTCCACGGTTTCGATTGATGTGAAATTTGGTATAAGTATTATCTAGTATCAACTTTCTATAAGCGTGTTGGGCCTCAACAGAAAGTCGAGGGTTAGTTTATAATTCTTAATTATAATATATTTTATTAGTAAAGCAACCCGCACCCGGCTGCGCACGGTTGCAATTTTTTTCTACGAACTATTTATACAAACTTTGCTCGTTTATCCACGTTTAAATAATATGTAAATATAAAGATATTGATATTATTATTATTTACATTGTATTTCTTATAGTTTATGTAAGTGGAAAAAATAATTTGAATGAAGCTATGTTCAATTGACATTACAGATCATTGTGGGCCTAATGTTCAATACGCCAATGTTAATGTTCTTGGCGTACAGTTGCCTTAACACTCTAAAATACTTCGTAAGTATATCTTTCTTAATAATATTATACTTTTAAGTCAATCATTTTGCTGACACCGTTTAAAAATTAATTATTTGAAAATCTGATCTGCATTTTTTTTTTTGTTTTAACTTAATAAATATCATTTGTGACCACACAAACATTTCCAATTTACAGAACGATCCCAACCTCTATGTGGGTGAAAGTTTTTACACAATTCAATTTATCGTTAACAGCATGTGCTTGCCAGCTATAATGTCAGAAATGGTCAATTCTGAAATCGATTCAATTCGAAGCAAATTACATGAACAATTAATATCAATAAAAGGTTTGTATAATTAATCTTTGTTGACATCTGCAGACAAACGTTATATGACGCAAACATAAAGTGGCAACCAAGTGCCAAGATTCTTCTTTCTTAAAGTATCTTCTTTTTAATTCTTCTTCTTAAAGTTCCACTTTTCTAGAAAGGTTGGCGACCATCATGGCTATCTTAATCTTAGAAGGTTCTGCACGAAAGAGAGGGCGAAAGCTCATACCAAACCACTCTTAAATTATTCAATTAGGATATATTACTCCTGCCAAAGTTTCTCTTTGCATTCTTCATCATCTGTCTTAGCAATTACATTCCCATTCTCATTCTGTGGACTGTGGACCCATGATATATAGATAATATAATTTACTAGCTGGTGCCCGCGACTTCGCCCGCGTTGAAAATTATATACCAAAACCTTCCTCGAGAACCACTCTATCCATTGGTGAAAACAGCATGAAAATCGCTGCAGTAGTTTTTGAGTTTATCGCGAACAGATAGACAGACAGACGCGGCTTTGTTTTAGAATTATGTTGACCTAAAATCGGGTAAATTAAAAAGAATATATCTCCCACCATACTTAACACACATCATATTTTGATATATTTGTTAAATTAGCTTAGCATGATCAATCTTTTAAAATTCTTTTTCAGGAGAGGAAAGACGCGAAGAAATTGAGCTTTTCCTAAAATATATTGAAGCTAAACCGTTAAGGCACAAGGTTTTGCGTATTATACCGGTTGATTTGCGGCTGCTTGTGTCTCTATTCCACATTTGTTCCACGTATTTTATTGTAATAATACAATTTTCACATTTGTATGATTAAACTACTTCTACTATAAAATAAATAAAAGTTGGATTGAAATGACATTCGTTATTTAACTAAGTATTTATACACCCTAATATTTTACAATTACGTTTAGTATATTTTTATTGGTAACAAGGAAATCCGTAGGCAGCTAAAATTGCAGCTATATTGCTCATAGCCTTAAGTGGATCGTTGGTTAAGGCGCTTAAAGTGCCGTCAAATGAGTACTATCTTAAACCTGCTCCTCGTTAATGGCTAGACCAAATATCTTGAAATAAACATATATGAATTATCAAAGTTTATACAACATTTGGTACAGTCGGGGTAAGAAAAGTTTCGTCACCTTAAAGTCATGCCAAAATTTTATTTCAAACGTCAGTCTGTCAGTTGTCTGCTTAGTGCTTTAGTTTCAAAAGGTACTAAGAGTCTTCAAGTTAATAATGGAATGCATTTGAAAACTGACGAAGGTTTTTGTACCCCGACTGTATCACCAAAACTTCTATATTAAAAAAAAAACTTCTATATTTAAATCAATCAACATTTTCATTCAAAACATTGAGAACTACTAATTCCGCAAGGCAGCAGGCTACACCCCGCCCATATTGGCTAACGCCATTGGCGACTCCAAGCGCCTTAAATTCTAATGAAAAGTTGTAGGTCGTTATATGTTTTTTTAAATCGACTCAATACGGAAGTAGAGCTTTCGTGACAATTATTTTGTTTTCACGTAAACATTAATTTCCTGCATATAAATAATACTCGTAAGTAATTTCTTTCAAGTAGATATAATATGACGGAAGTGAAAACACATTTACATTTAAAACCAGAAGTTTGTAAGTAATGTATCTAAGAGGTATTCATTCATAAAATTAAGTTGGTCAGGCGTTGATTTTCAACAAGAGGTCAAACGTTATATTGCTTAAACACTTAACATGTTTTTTTTTTTTCAACGTCGACGAAGTCGCGGGCACCAATTAGTATACAAATAAAAATAAGATAATGTTGTAAGTGTAAGGTGTCTTTATGAATCCGTTTTTTGAAGATAAATTACCATAACTAGCTATATTATTATTATAAAAATGATTAATGTTATCATTGTTATGTTTTCAGATCATTATTAACTTCGCTTTCAACACACTTAAGTTAATGAAGAATGTTGTGTTTTTTTTTTTTTTTTTTCACTGATGATGATCTGCAACGAACCCTTCATAACTCAGGGGAATATAATTATCTAAGTATAATTATTCTGAGTATCGAGGAGTTAAAATCTATTGAAATGTACAGACCGTTCTCTGATATTTTTTTTTATGTTACTAAAAATTTTAAATTAATAAATAAATACATTAAAAATTAAAAATTATCACTCTCAAAACCTCAATTACATTTATTTTATTCAATAATTATATAGCAAACTTTTCAGCTTCCGAATGGCATTATTATTAATATTATTTATATAAAATGCTTCTATAAAATTTATTTTCTACTAATGCAATTTTTATAAAAGTTTAGATTAATTGGTGTTCCTTTCGTTTAGTTTACCATTTGTTAGAGACATTTGATCTTTATGATTGACCCTATCGATTGATGCCATAAAAGTACAAGATGTTATTTTGTCTATTTCAGCTGGTTCGATTCCCGGGTGTGGCAAGCGTATTTTTAAAAATCTTTGAATGCGGTTTTGTTTCTTTTTAAAAATAAAGGAATATTTACTTTCGGTAATTTTTCCTATATTCATTATTTAAAGAACTTTCCCTCCAGGTGGCGTTCAAAATTTCCAAAATATTTTGATAATCATTATACTTATAGATTAAATTATAAATGAAAAGTAGTTTATCGTATTCTTGAACTTTACCAAGCTTTTATGAGAATTGACTTGCCTTTATAAAAAACACCAGTTTACAAATTACACAAAAACCACTTGAATTTAAAATATAATCTGATAATGTAATTTCTTAAGTAAATTGTTATATAAATTAAAACACATATATATGTACATTAATATCACAGAAATTTCATTCGAAAGAAGTGTTCGTTAGTGACTAACATTACTTAAATAAAAAATGGAACTAACTAAATTAAATATTTATATGAGAAATAAATATTCAAAAGCCATAACGATGTCTTTGAAAGTACTTTTCACTACAGTGCTTTTTATTTTTGGATTAGATTTTGGCTTTAAAGATATGTTTGATAAATACAAACCTATAAATAAAATTATATCTCTTGTATTATCTTCTTTTGTGGCATTCTCATACACTTTTGTGACTATATGGAATAAATCAGATTATTTTGCTTTCATGTTGCTTAATTTGAGTCATTATTTATTCTACATGGTAATCTCAGTCACAACAAAGTATAATTTATACAAATTCTTAACAGATATGTCTTTTATTACGATTGGCGAAGGAACATTTCACAAATTTGACTTAATTCTCACTGTTTCTTACTTTGTATTTACAGCTTTAAGACTATATTATTTGTTCTTTGATATATTATACTTCTATGAAGGCACACGTGTAATTATTTTAAATTCTTTATGCGCAATTTCGACACTAGCAGTAGACGTACCGGGAATTGTGCAAGTTATCATTCAATATAACGTGTACATACGAATTAAATACTTGAAAAACTCACTTCTGAAAGTTAAATGGAACATGCTTGGAGCTCAAAAATATTATGCTTCTGTTTTTAATTGTTTTGTAAAGATAAAACCTTTATACAATAAACTGGTAAGATGTTTTCTTTTAAAATTACATTATTAGTTATAAGACCTATATCCAAAATAAATTAATATATAAATTCTTAACATTATGCTGAGTTGGAGCTGGTTTGTGGCGGAGGACGTTTGTGTTTGTCTTTCTATATGTTATATATGTATGTTTTAAATGTCCTTTGATACAAATAAAATCTTATTCTATTCTATAATAGACTTTTTTATGAAAAAGTGATCCGAGAGGCTGACCATCCACCAAGAAAAATATCCTAAGATCCTCCTATAGGATCCTAGACGTGAGAGCCATGTGGAAGGAGGCCACTTGATGATAGGTCGCTACCATCGGTTAATAACACAGGCAACTCCACAGGTGCTGCAAATATTCTGCCGACCTTAGTAGGATTTAACATGAGGGATTGGGAAGGGACCGAAACCGAAACACATCAGCACACGTGCCGTTATTTCACGGTAGTCTTCTGTAAGAAGGTGGTCACTGCCGCCAGCCAGGCTGCCCAAATGACTGTGAAATGCAGCGAGAGCGTTTTCAAATACAGACCAGAGGCAATTTTGAAAAGTTCATTTCCAAAGTTGACCCTTGACCCCCCAAAGACTTACCATACATCTAAAGGGCTCCTCAATTCACAGTTCTGTGAACTGACCAAGTTCATGTAGAAATTTGTTGGGTTTTAGTCGGAAGCCGGGTAGCCGGAATAACCCCGCACCGTCCCCTACGCTGCCGGACACCAGAAAGATACAAATTGGACTAAATAATTTGAATAAT
Source organism: Synanthedon myopaeformis (assembly GCA_944738685.1). Classification (NCBI taxonomy): domain Eukaryota; kingdom Metazoa; phylum Arthropoda; class Insecta; order Lepidoptera; family Sesiidae; genus Synanthedon; species Synanthedon myopaeformis. Next base: position 6,910,857 of record OX122932.1, on the reverse strand, counting down.
TAATCTTATTCCAGATCATTGTCAGCCTAGCTTTTGACACACCAAAGTTAATGTACATGGCCTATACTGCACTCAACTTCATGAAAAATGTTGTAAGTTTCTTATCCCTTGTCATTAACATCCGCCATAGATAGCGAACTTGCAGCAACTACTACCATCATCAAATGATGACGGTAACTACCTACCATCAAATGGACCGTCAGCATGTCTGTCGATCTTAACATCAAAAAACTGATAACATAAACTGTAGTCCTGAAAACAGACTGTCAGAGTTTTCAGAGTTTTCAGTTTTCAGAACTTAATAGGAAAAAGCAGTGATCGCCCAGTTGATTGGACACTCCGTTGCCGAAACTAATCTTTGCCCATATGTGTTTTTCTATTTTATGTGACGATTTGAGAAACTCTGTTTTGCGTTATGAACCAGCATATCCTAAAGGAATCAGAGAAAACCGCATTGACCGGACTTCGAAGTTTCGATAATTTCTAGAATGTTCGAAAACATATAAAGTGTTTAGTTATCTAACCTGGTGGCCTATATTTCTTCAACATGAGGAGAAGGCTGTGTTCAGAAGTGAGACCTACTATAATATGTACACTAGCTTTTGTTCCCAACTTCGTCTATGTCGGGATCGTACTTTTTTCTGAATAAAAAGTACCTTGTGTCCTTTTCTGTATCTCTGAGAACGTGTATACAAAATTTCGTGGAGATCAGTTGAGTAGTTAAGGCGTGAAAGCGTAAAAACAAACACACAATCTCACTTTTGCGTTTATAATATTAGTTAGGATGGTTTTGGTGATAATGAAACGAAATAATTTACAGGATTACCGGATCGCTCTAGGACAAGGCTTCGTCACGACTTACCTTATCATTAACAACATCTGTTTACCAGCCATATTGGCAGAAATTATTAATTCTGAAATAGATTCCATCAGAAATAACTTACATGAACAGATTATTTTGACCACAAGTTAGTATAATCCATTTTTTTTTTTAGGTCCTATAAGATGTGGTAGTGACTGATCTGCATATACGAGTACCTTTAGTTCTTATTTGATCTGAGTTAAAGTTTAAGTTAATAAGAAAATGTTTTTTTTTAAATTTTATTAAACTATAAGATAAATACTTGATTCAATTCAGGTAGACATAAAATATTTATTCCGACATTAATATTTATTTTAAATAATTTATTTTTTCGCAGGAGAACAAAGGCGTCAGGAAATTCAACTGTTTTTACAATACATCGAGTCAAAACGCTTAAACCATAAGGTTCTCCGCATCATACCTACGGACGCGAAGCTGCTTATCTCATTTTTTAATATTTGTTCCACTTATTTTATTGTCATAATGCAATTTTCACATTTATATGATTAAAAATAAATATCGTTTAGTTATTGTAAACGAAAATGTGGGATAAATAAAAAGAAAAAGATAATTTATCAAAGTTTAGCTTACACAAAATACAGTAAATATCTACTCATAACACATGGGCTGAAAAGTCCCGGACCTAACAAAGAAAACCCGTTTTTTTTTTTTTTTTTTTTTTCAAAATTAGCTCATCAACGTAATTTGCGCCGCTCTAACATTTCAATACCACTTTTGTAGAACGATTTATCTTTTGCCTCAAAATAGGCCTCAGATTCAGCGATAACCTCTTCATTCGTACGAAATTTCTTACCGGCGAGCATATTTTTGAGGTCTGCGAACAGCCAGTAGTCGCTGGGAGCCAAATCTGGCGAATACGGTGGATGTGGGAGCAATTCGAAGTTTAATTCATATAGTTTTGCCATTGTTTTGATTGACTTGTGACCGCACTCGCTAGCGAGAGTGTAAAATATATGGAAAATTATCAATTTGACATTGGCAGTTACAGTTTTTCATATAAATGTTTTACGCTCTCGCTAGCGAGTGCGGTCATTGTAAACTCATGGTAAAGGTACTGTACTGTGTCGAAAAAGTATGGATTGAATATAAAAGAAACTGTTACCTGAATACTTGAAACAACTGAACTGAACTCATGAATTTTGCATACACGTTTTCAGGAATACAGGAAAAGACATAGGGTACCTTTCATACAGAAAAAAAGACTGTTCCTATAGGGATCATCTAAAATAAAGTAAAATACTAACGCCTGGCCAAAGTGTTTTAGCGTTATATTGCTTTATTTTAAATTTTCAAGGCGGACAAAGTTGCGAGCACCAGCTAGTTGAATATAAAAGTGCTGTTGCCTAATATATTTAAAGCAACCCTTGATACCGTCTATTAATTGAAATAACTAATAAATTGTCAGTAAACACGTTACCTAAATATATATTTATACTTAGTATACTTTCGATAAAAACATTACTCGGAAATCCATTAGGTTATTAAAAAAACACTTTGTTAATTAATAAGTACAAATTACCTTCCTCAATATAGAATTGGTTAAAAACGCGTTAAGGTCGAGCTTTATATTGCTATAATAAAATATTATAATCAAGTTACGCTTTTAATAAAATACAACATAAAAATATATTCACAATGTAAAAGAATCTAATTTTTTTCTGTTAAGGTTGTCAGGCAGGATGACGATCCACTTGATGATAGGTGGCTACTGGCTACTGTCGCCTATAACACAAGCAACGCCACACGTGCTACAATTACTATGTCGACCATAGGAGGATTAAGGATACGAGATTGGTTAGGGTTAGCGAAATGGGCTTTGGCATTCCTAAATTACTACCGAAACACAACACTAAGTACACATGCTGTTATTTCACGGTGGTCTTCTGTAAGGGCGTAGCTACTGTCGCCAGACGGGCTGTCCAAATGACTGGCACAGTGTGCCTCTGCCACTACTTTCCAGATCCAGACCAGAGCCAACTTTGAAAAGTTCATCTCCAAAGTTGACCATACGATTCGACTCCGGGATCTCTGAGACAGAGCGTTAAGGCAAACAACCTAACCGCTCTACAAAGGTTTCGTCTGAGAATACAGAATATTACAGTGTGCATTCAAAATTAAAAAATCTGAGTTTCTTGTTTATTCTGAGATAACGTGTTTCATAGTGAAAGTGCTAAAACAATTCTTGTTCTAAATAAATAAAAGAAATTGTTTTAAATATTTATTTTTAATAATAGAGCCTACTGTAGTCTGCAGCGCACTTGCAGCACTTGTGGCGTTGCTTTTGTTATAGGCGACGTTTGCCACCTACCATCAAGTTGGCGGTCAGCCTGTCTGCCGACCTTAACATAAAAAATTGTCTCATATGAAGAATCACATACAGTGAAGGTAGGAAACGTACGATTAATGTTAAAATATATGAGCATAATTTTTGAGCGACTATTGAAGCTTTAAAAACAGTAACGAAATGCAAGCAACCACTTAAGAAGGTACATCACACTTGCCTTGCCCTTTTACACTAAATGTCTCAAATTCCTAAAGATAAAGGAATACAAATTAAAATTATATTCATTTTCATTACTTAATGAGTCAGTTGAACATCACACGTACTTTTTAACTATAAAACAATTGCCATAAACAAATTGACTAATCAAAATAATTTGTTTAAACAACTAAAAGCAAACTTAATCGCAGTTAACTCTGAATTATTTAAAATGTACGGAAAAATTACCTAATAGCTTAACTAATTGAAGTGGAATAATGTTGCAGGGAATTTGTGAAATCCGCTACATATGAAAAGGATTGAGAATATCGCGAACTGATTTTTTTGAGCTTACTGTTATATTATTCACATACATAATTTTCGCTATTGAGATTTGCACTCTTTACAAGATAGTCCTCTTTGATGTTAGACTATATTTTGTAATTTAATTACTCGTAAATCCACTTGAGGGCTAAATTTTAAAGTGAGAACGCATTTCCGACAAAAATTTCATTTTATCCACACCATACTCTAACCATACGAGTACCATTCTATAAGTATGAAGTATCAGAACTACTGTTTATCACCATTACCATACAAAAGTTATGACAAAGACTTAAAATTACCCCGAACCTACAGTTAGATATACTAGCTGAACCCGTAGGTCTAAGTTACTCCTTATAACATCAACTATTTTCCAGTGAAAATCTCATCAAAATCGGTCCAGCCATTTCAAAGACAAGCACAATTTGCTATGATAGGATTTGCTTTTAGTAAAAAGTTATTTTGACATTACATTTTTATATATTAGTCTATATTAGGTGCGGTACCAATATGTACTATTTGACTACTTTCGCAAACACACTGCAACTTCATAATATCTGTTAAACAATTACATTAAAATTTAGTTCTTTATTGGCGTCCATACGAACATAACACCTTAAAAAATGTTGAAACCATCGATTGTAAAACCGTACACAAAAATACCATTTGGACAGAATGAATTACAAAAATCAATTGTTACTCAAATCGTTGTTATGGCTCAATATATTTTTGGTTTATATTTTGGATTCACCAGCATATTTAACAAGAACCGTCTTGTATCGAAAATAATAACAACCTGCGTGTCATGCTTCTACATTTCCTATAGCATTTATTTGCTTAATATCAATCATGCACATTTGATAATGAAGTCATTTGTCTTGGCACATTATGCCACCTATGTAGTGGGTTTGCTTCTAACAAAATACAACCTGTATAACTTCTTAGTCGATATTTCCGCTTTGAATTTGGAGAAAACAATTGTCAGAGATTCCGTTGGTTTATTGGTGACTGTTTATTTGTCTTTCATTTTTGTATTAAAAGTGTTTTTGATTCTGTTCGAATGTTTTTACTTGGAAGGATGGTGTACTGCTCTCGATTGGTATTCCTACATTTTGTTCGTACCCGCATTCTCAGTTGATATATTTGCTACAATACAACTAATCATATTTTACTATTTGCAATTAAGAGTGGTTCGTTTAAAAGAAAGTCTGATGGATGGCAACTGCAAATTGGATGAAATACAAAAAAATTATAAATCCATTGCAGATTGCTATGACAGAGTTAAACCGTTTTACAGTAAATTGGTAAGTAATTAATCTAGTTCTAAAATAAGCGTTAGTGCCATGTCGTCATTGTTGAAGCATTATTTCGTAGTGCCAGTAAAGTGTAGTAGAAATCAATTTATTATTATGACGGTCGTTTAGTCTAAAGCATCCGCGAAACGATCAATTGCGATTGACAATAATTACATGATTGAAAATTTCAAATGATGGGCGATTGAAGGACCAATTGAAGGTATTCATTCGCGTATGCCTCAGTCGTTTTGAATTGTGTTGAGAAAAGTCGCGTCGCTCAAAATCAACGCAGACATGGCTTTACTTGCAATAACTATTAGGGAAAAAAAGAAAAGAATCAGACGTTGGTCCAAAGAGTGATACAAATTGAGATAATATACCCACAGGGCGTCCCAAGACTATGCGACATGAAGGGAAAGTACCTTAAATATCGTAGATAGAAGACTTTATGTTATTTTTAAAAGCAAGTAATTTTTAGAAAATCTTTGAATGCAGTATTGCTCAGGTACAAAGATAAATGTTAACACATAAACATTTTCCCCTAGCGGGATTCGAACCCGCGACCGTTTATAATATATAGTTATATTATAGTAATATAGTTACCAAGAACCCTTTTACTAACTATGCTTTGATTTTTACAGGTTTTAATAGAAATAGCATTTAACACTCCAAAATTATTTGTTGTACTCTGGACAGCACTTTTTTGTATAAAAAATGGTGTAAGTAACTAATTTAATGCTTTAAATTTCCATACTCATATTTTTCTAATAATTCTTTTCTTATGGTGGATTATTAGGTTTTTTTTAATACTTAATTTATTTTTTAACTATTACCACAAGAGTTCGCTGTATAACGTGTGGGGTAAGACAATTATTAATTGATGATATGCGCCCTTGGTTACATATAATATTAATACAAGCTATAATTTATGACAATTGCTTTAATCATTAATTCGTTAATCTAATAATCATTAATCTAATCTAATATTAATCTGATCTAATAAACACTTAGATTGGATTATTGTTTTCAGTCGCAGTGGTACATTTATACGGGCCAACTGCTTTTCGTGGTGCAGCTTGCTAGTCAGATATGCGTACCGTCAATTATGGCTGAGAGAGTTAACAATGAGATAGAAAATATCGAATTAATTTTAAATGAACAAATGAACTCGAGCACAGGTACGTAAAATTCAAGGTTTAAACTGTCCTTAAAATTATAGACTAACCTCCTAACATGATCAATATAGGAATTGATAATCCTTTTTATAACTACTATGATAAGTCAAATTATCAATTATATCACCGATCTGAGGATGAAACCACCAAATGCAGTCATTTCCATATCTATATAATTTGCGATTCTTGTAAGCAACTGTAGGTATAAACAAACTCTTCTAGGGAGGCAAATCCAGAAAGATTGAACCAGAAGAAGCTACGTAATCACAGGCAACCCATCTGTGGTTACCCAGCTTTATTTTCTTTTAGAGTTTACCCATTAAGGTAAACTATTGGTTTTAGGTAAATATTATTATACAAAAAAATCACAAACTTCTGAATACATGAAATGAAATAACTCTTTTTCAGATGAGGAGAGAAACTGTCAGATCACCCGCTTCGTGAACTATATGAAGATACGACATCTGAAACAGCTAGTATGGGGTTTCATACCAGTAGACTTACGCCTGCCCTTGTCACTGTTTAGCCTTTATACTACGTATTTTATAGTTATTATACAATTTACCCATTTATACGATTGATTTCAAAATTATTGTCTAATTTTTGATCAATTCAATTGTTTGATAGTCTATTTATCACACACAAAGTTCTGCTATAATATACTATATGTTAGAATTTTCCTACTATAATTCCTACTATATTTTAAAACAAAACAATTTATTAAAATGTTTTTTAGTTTTTTTTTTTATACATATTGCTAGCACCTTCTACTTCGGGTATATTATTTAAACCACTTTATGTTTAGTCCAAATACTTTTATCGTACGACCGATATTCAGGGCCTCTAGCCAAGCAAGATGCAAACACTTCGTTGCGTACTTCGGAAACGAATAGAGAACGCTACAAGAAAACTTTCTGATTGCTCAAAATTTTATATGGGCGTTACAACAACCAATCACTAAGTTTTCTCTTAGCGTTCTCTATTCGTTTCCGAAGTACGCAACGAAGTGTTTGCATCTTGGCTAGGGCCCCTGAACTTCAATTCCAACTATAAGATTTCCATTGGTTTTAGTGAAACTAGGCACACAGATACGCAGATTATTTTTATTTTTGTATTATAAACTCAAGGTTTATAAATTTACATAATTATGTTTTTTTAAATTTTTGAATTGTGAAACATTACATTTAGTATGGAACATTAAATTGACATCAATTCTTAAGTCTCATTAAAAACTCATTATTCGTTCATAAGTTAATCACAATAGAATTTGTAATATAATTTAATACTGTACAGACGAGTGCAAACGTAACACCGAGTATACCCACTTTTTTAAAAGGTTTAGTGCAGTTGTGAATATTTGTAATTTTAACCAAAAATTGTTTAAGTGTATTAATAAGTATATTAAGTGTGTTTTAAATAAAGTGTTAAAATAATCATATTTGACATTAAAAGTTTATTATTTCCGTATTTACATAAAGAAGCTCCAATAATCAAATATCTTTTCAAAATGTTTCTCTACAAATTAGTAATAGAAAAGTAAGTATAAGTTTCACCATTATTTATTAAGTAGTTAATATGGTGTTATTACTGCTTTTTTAATATTCATATGTAAACAAGACATTCCCATTATAGTACACATGCATTATACATATGTAATCACTAATAGGATAATACTAAACGGCATGATAGAAAGATAGGGAAATTAAGCAGACGTAGAACGTCCACTGCTGACTGCTGGACATAGATCTCCCTTATAGTTTTCCCAAAAGGATTGTTGAGAAGGAAAAACGACCAGCATCGTCGACTCGCCTTGTCATTGGACATCCTACTCTGCGCTTGACGGTTGTGTCGGTAACTTTCGTTCGTCTACTAATCTCCTAATTCCAGATTCGATCTTCAATTGTGAACCCGAGTATAGCCCTTTCCATAGCTCGTTGTGCGAGTAATCACTGTATGCGAGTAATGAAGAGTGTAAAACAGAAAACAATAACCAAGTGCTAAAATTTCGATCTTCTGTATTCTTCACTCTTCTTTAATTGGCTGAAATCTTGTATTTCCAGAATAATCCGCTACTTCAAACTGGATCAGCCTTCAGAAGCAGAAATGAGAAGATTAATTCTAATGAAGAAAATAAAGAAAGACTACAAACCTAAATTGAAAGTTGACCCCAATAAAAATTTACTTGTCTCCTTCCTAGCATCCGTGCTAGGAATTCTCCTGAGTATATCCGTTCCTTATGGGATATTGGAGACCCCTTGTTTGATATTCTTAGAAGAACGATGGTTCGTTTGGTACAATGTGGCGAAATGGTTGGAACGTTACACAGCATTCATAGACAGACTAATTGTGGCTGTATCTATCATATTAGTTTACGTTTCATTAGTAACTATTTATGATGCCATAAGTAATACAAATATACTCATACACCCCTGGGTTTTAATGGGGAAATATAAGTTAACGGAGTCTCAAATAAGGAAATTGGAAAAACGCCATAAGGAAAACGCAAAATTATTTTTTGGTTACTTTTGAAGACAAAATAAAAGAAAGATCACACATATAAATAATGTGTAGTTTGGCTATTATATTATACAAGCTGGTGCCCGCGACTTCAACCGCGTTGCTATTAGTTTGCTATTTGCGCCATCTGATGGGATGAAAATAAGACTTTTGTGACTGCAGTCTGCTAATATTATATTTAATGTCACTATCCACTGACAGATGGCGCTAGAATTGACGCAAATCGAAATTATACTAAAATTGTAGATACATATATAAGCGTGATGTTCTATAGCCTAAAAGCCTTCCTCGATAAATGGACTATCCAACACAAAAAGAATCAGCAACTTCAGCAGCGTAACTTTATAAAATATAGCCTCGCTGATAATGTAACTTTCTACAGGTGAAAGAATTTTTTTAAATTGGTCCACTAGTTTTTGAGTTTATTCATTACAAACAAAAATTAAAAGCACTAATTTTCCCCTTTATAATTTACTAGTATAGACCAAAAATTTATGTGTAAGACTTTCGGTAACTTGATATTTGAAAACCCTGCTGTAAGTATTAGTTACAATATAAGTAGGTAAGTACAAACAAGAATATATACTATTAATGTAATAAAAATGCAAGTTAATTATTAAATGAGTTCGTGCCCATTAAAATGTAATTAATTTGTGTATAATTATGATGGTCACCAATGGCGGCCCGCGGGTATGTGCGTGGTAAATTTGGACTCAATCATCCGTTGATTGATTTGGCATAATTTTGTACGAATTTACTCGAATAAATACTCTTTAATGTGCGTTTCATTTGCGTATTTTATTTATTTAAACAAGCGACAAATGAACATTAATATATTTTATCAACAGTAACTCCTTTACAGAGATGGTGATGAAGTTTCTTTATATTTCACACTAGCTGTTGCACGTAGCTTCGCCCGCGTAACTTTATAAAATATAGCCTATCTTACTCGCTGATAATATAGCTTCCAAACAGTGAAAGAATTTTTTAAGTCGGTCCAGTAGTTTCGGAGCCTATTCAATGCAAACAAACAAACAAATCTTTCCTCTTTATAATAATAGTATAGACTAGCTGTTGCACGCGACTTCTCCCGCGTAACTTTATAAAATGTAGCCTATGTTACTCGCTGATAATGTAGCTTTCTATAGGTGAAAGAGTTTTCAAAATCGGTCCAGTAGTTTTTGAGTTTATTCATTACAAACATACATAAATACAAATCTTCTCTCTATATATTTTAAGTACATATTTCACATAAGTATAAAGCCACCGAAGCGACAATGTCTACCTACCAGCAACTGTCATGTATCATAAATAATTTTGAGGAGCCGCAACAAACGTTAGCGATTTTTTTTTCTTTTTTTTTTCTTTTTTTTTTAATTTTGAGGATATGCATATAACGTCATTTTACAGCACTTTGGTGAAAACCGTTGAATAATCAGTCAAAGTACAATCAAAAATCAACCTTAACGCTGTGTACTTGAGAGGAACTTTCTATTTCTCAACATAAAGCTGAAAACAAAACTATTTGGAAGACCCCTTGACATAGTTGTGAAGTGAAAGGAGTTTGATTTTGTCAAGATAAAATTGGCGTTTCCCTTTTCATATACATTCAGTTATTCATAGAATTTTGATGTGGGTCTCTTATCGCGATCGTTTTGAAACTCTTGACTGCGAAATGTTATCATATTTTATTGCAATGTCGGTTATATTTGAATAGGTTTATGTGAAATCATTCTAAATAGAAATATTTATTAAATACCTTTTAAACTATTATGTATGTCAAATGAATAAATAAATTGTAATTCAATTGTACTAAATGGAATATCACCTTTGAGCAAACGCATCAAAATACTGGCTAGATCCTTTTGAGAGCTTGCATTGTCGAATTGTTCGAATTAAGGTCAGTTCACACTGAACTGTGAATTGAAGAGCCCGTTGGATGAATGGTGAGCCTAAACACTCTGTGTCAGGGTTCCCGAATTCGATTACCAGAAGGTTCAACTTTTTAAATGAACTTTTCAAAGTTGGCTCTGTCTGGATCTAAAAAGTAGTGACAGGGCACACTGCGTTTCGCAGCCATTTGGGCAGCCCATCTGGCGGCAGTATCCACCCCCTTACAGAAGATCACCGTGAAATAACGGCACGTGTGCGGTTGTGTTTCTGTGAGTGAGTAAAAGTGATGCCAAAGCCCATTTTCCTATCCCTCCACAATCCCTTATCTTTAATCCATTGTAGTCGGCAGTGCACTCGCAGTACCTATGACGTTGCTTGTTTTACAGGCGACGGTAGCCATCTACCGTCAATACATTCATTGACGAACCATCAAGTGGACCGTCACCCTGTTCCGACAAAAAAATGCTTGAAGAGACAAGATGCTTGACGATGCGTATCGCATGTAAACGTTATAGTGTCATAGTAAACGTTAGTTTACATAGCTTTTTGACGACGTCTACCTACTATTAAGTGGACCGTCAGCCTGTCTATCGACCTTTACATTTAAGAAAAGGTTTTACTACATAATATGTAAAATAGATAGCTTTCTCTATTTGCCGACACCACTTTCGTGCAATGCAAAAACTTTACAGGTTTGTTAAAAAATTAGTAGCATTAAAAAAACTCAGTTTTCTTATGTGTACAAGTATAAATTATATAATAGAAATATTTGTACAGTGCTCAATGTAAAAATATTCGAAACCTTAATCAAACAAATGTGTAAATTGTATAATAACTATAAAATAGGTAGAATAAAGGCTGAACATAGACAAAGGCAGGCGTAAGTCCACTGGTATGAATCCCCATACGAGATGCTTCATATGACGTATCTTCATAAAGTTCAAGAGGCGGGCGATTTGAGCGTTTCTCTCCTCGTCTAAAAAAGAATTTTTTTTTGTTTACTCGTACTTAGCTTTTTTTTTTGCCTTTTCAAAAATATTTGGGGTGAAGGGGACTGGGTGGAAGCATATATAGATTGTCGCATATCATCTGTTTTAAGTACAAGTTATTTAACAAAACTATATTACTTTAATTATTGTTCTAAAAACTTATTACAGCTAAAAACGTCTGTATTTGAAAAATTACTAGATATCAAGACCATTCGCTAAAACAATGATGAGTCCATCCAGATACATTTTTACTTACTTAGTGTAATATTCTTTGTATAAATTAGGAAACTATATATAGGTATTAAATTATAAATTTGCGTTCTTAATTATTAATTTATGTACACAATGACCGGTTTCTTAATAAAAAAACATTTCAGCAGATTTAAATCGATTTCGAAAAATGGAATCGTCCACGCGTACCTGTGCTCGAAATCATTTGTTCATTCAAAATTATTTCAATATTTGTGATCTCCATGTTAACTCTCTCTGCCATAATTGAAGGTATGCATATCTGACTAGCAAGCTGAGCAACGAAGATCAATTCTCCTGTATAAATATACCATTGAGTCTGAAAGAATAATTTAGAAAATTATTAATTATGATTTAGGTATGTATTAATTATTTTTAACGTTTTTAAATTTACTGCCATAGTGGAATGCCATTCAGAAAAGTGTTGATAACAAATATAGTTATATAGTCTTTGGGTGTAGTGCCTATCCAATGAACATCTCACAGGCTCGTACGCAGACTCCCGAAACGTCTGCTCTCGCCCATGGCTCTAGGATAACTAAGTTAGTGCTTGGCTGTGTGAGTTAGAGTTTAACAAGCACAACCACACACATACTACAGTAGGTATCTTTATCGTCTATAACAAAATTTTATTACACCATTCGATAGTCACTAATATAAAGACTTCAAAAAAATATTACTTACTCCGTTCTTAATGTAGAAAAGCGCAGTCCAGAGGATAACAAACAATTTTGGAGTATTGATTGCTATTTCTATTAATATCTGTAAAAATAAATAAATACCAATATAAGTCAATAAATATTTGAAATAAACAAATTATGTAGGTAGACAAAAAAATCAGGGATTAAATACATTGATTTTGATTTAATATCAATTTGATTTAATAAGGCAACATTTTGATGTAGGCATAATAAATAATTAACTAATATAAATACAAATAAACAGATTTCCGTGGACAGCTTTAAAACAATTATATGTATGAATAAATGAAATTATAAATTAAATATTCATTTAAATGTATGCCATCATCGTCATCACCATCAGCCATCACTGCTGGATGTAAGCCTCTCCCAAGGCTTGCCACCACGCATAGTTTTTCTCATCCAGCCGCTTCCTGCGAAGCCTTTTAGGACATCTGTAGATCGATCTAAAGGGACAGACGTCCTAATGGGCTCCCACGCTGCGCTTTCCAATTCGTGGCCCCCATTCACGAACTTTTCTACCCCATAGGTTTTCCGTTCTGAACAGATGTGACCTGCCCATAGCCACTTCAACTTAAGTACATGTATAATCCTTTTAAAAGAAATTAAAATCATATTATGAACTCACCAATTTACCATAAAATGGCTTAATTCTGTCATAACAATCTAAAATAGCTTTATAATTTTTCTGCACATCATCCAACTTCCCGTTTCCACCTGCCAGTGTTTCCTTCAAATGTATCACTCTCATGTGCACATAGTACAATATTAGTAATTGTATTGTAACGAATATATCCACTGAGAATGTGGGAATGAACAGCAACAATATGTAATCAAACCAATCCAAACCAATGCACCAACCATCGAAGTACATACACTCAAACAAAACCAAAAATAATTTTAATGCAAAAATAAAACATAAATAAACTATCACTAGTAGGCCAAGTGAATCTTTTTGGGGTTTTTTGTCTGTGTTCAAAGCAAGAATATCCATTAGGAAGTCGTACACGGTGTATTTGGTTGTAAGCAGGCTCAATACATAGATTGCATAATTTCCCAGTGCGGATAACTTCAATAGGAAATGTTTACGATCTATAATAAGCAAGTAAATGGTATACGAAATGTATAAACTTGAAATGCAGCATGTTATTATTTTAGTCATGACTCGGCTCCTGTTAAATATATTAGCGAATCCAAAGTATAGGCCGAAAATATGTTGCCCCAAAACAACGATGAAAACGACAATGGACTTAGGTAATTCATTGTGTGGTAGTGAGACTTTTATGTAAGGCTTAAAAGTTTTTGATTGGAACATTTCAATAGTGTAATGTTCTTGTCGGCGTCAATGATGAACTGAAAACTGAATAAATATTGTTCCAGACAAAATACAATGTTGCAGAATTATTAAATATTTGTCATATTGAAAAATGTCTAATAACTAGACAAAGAAGAATGAGGGCTCTTCAACGAACACATCTTCCATAAATTAATATTTATTCAAGATAATCTTTTAATGGAGAAGAATAAAGCAAAGAGTATACGATGGTAAAAACAATTCAGAATTTAAAAAAATGTTTGATTATCCCAAACATATATAGTCACGTGAGCTATCTAACCACATTCAGTTTTCATAAAATATATATTATATTTAGTCTGTTTAGTTTTTGTAAACTTTTTAAGTAGATTAAATGATTAAATAGAATTATTTTCGTTAATTCAAGTATGCCCGCAATTATAAATTCTCATTCTAAAGTGAAGAATAATAACTAAATTATTTTGCAAAATGAAATACTTATACTTACAAATTACCGATTTCAGGCTTGCACTACGACATTTAATTAATCCACTTCAATTAATGGAGTAATTATTCAATATTTTCTGGTGTACCATGAAGGTTTGGCTGCGATCATATTCAGTTTAGCTGTTTTCTAAACCATGACCTACTTATTATTATAATTAATAAAAGGGTGCTAAGTGCTACACTAATAATATAAATGCGAAAGTGTGAGGATTGATGTACGCGGATGTTTGTTACTCTTTCAGGCAAAAACGGCATAACGGATTTGGATGAAACTCGGCACACAAATAATTTGTTACCTAGATTAACATATAGGATAATTTTTATCCTGAAGAAGTGTTAGATTCCCGTCTCGTCTAAGAATTCTAAATTTTATAATTTCTTTCTAAATTTATAATTAGAATTTTCTAATTCTAAATTCGACTTTGGCGGCGCCACCGTCGAATTAAAATATGTCATATATACCATAAAATTCTTTGATCCGTTAGCTATCGAGTGGTATAAATAAATTTTGGATGTATGTAGATGATAGATATGCTGTACCTGGGTACAGCATCAAACTCTATCCCCCGATTTAGTTGTCTTCACTTTTCTGATTTGACTTCCACTATGGTAGGAATTTCGAACACTTATTCACGTCAAAATCAAAAGTGATCAAATTAAAACTACATTTACTTGAGCAAAATTCATTTATTAATGTTATAGCAATTGTACAAAACATATTGACAAATTGAGGTAAATTATTCCTAAGATATATTATTTCGATGTTCCTAAACATCACTGAATACTTTTTGCAATTATGTTTATAGATTAAAATGACATTAGTGAATTTTGAAATCTCAATAACTCCCTTGGTTGAGTTGTTAAAGTGCTTGGTTTAACGCATTCAGGGGTCCCGGATCGATTCTCGACAATTTTGGAATGTCATAAATGTCAACTTTGGAAATGAACTTTTCATAGTTGGCTCTGGTCTAGGTTTGATAAATAGCGGCAGTCATTTGGGCAGCCCGTCAGGCGACAGTAACAACCTCCTTGATATTATATAACAGCATGTATGCGTTTGTGTTTCTTTGTATAAATAAGGGATGCCGGAGCCCTTTTCCTATACCGTTCTCTCTATTCACCTATAATAGAGTGGCCTGTCTGACGAACTTAAAAATGTTTGCCAACATTTATCATATAAAACAAGGGTCTTCAACCCGCGGCCTAATTTCTTGCGGCCCCTAAAGGCTATAGAAAATATTATATCGCGCCGCGCCCGCGAACGACACTCCGAGGAAGCTAGCGCCACCTAGCCTAGTTAGAAGAGATCCACTCTGTGAGCTCACGATCACGTCGAGAGTTAGGGTGCCTTCAAATTAAACGCTTGAAGAAGTGCTACTGTTGCGCTGCTGAGGCGCGACTACGTATTTTCATACAATTCCTAGAAGCGTTGTCGCAGCGCCATTGTCGTGCCACGCGCGCGCGCCCATGCCGGTCTGAACTAGTGAGATAGTTTACATGAACAATACTGAAGCAAGTGTATCGGGCCACAGTGGCGCTACAGTAGCGCTTCTTCAAGGCAGTTTGCGGGTTGCAACTACAAAAATAAAACCAAATATCGACACACTTGTCAAAAATAAACAATGTCAAAAATCGCATTGATTGATTGAACTTTTAACCAATAAGGATAATTGCACTTTGAAATATATGCTTTTTATTTTATTGATATGATGGTAAAGTGACGTGGAGCATTGTGGCCCTTGGGACCCTTGATATAAAAGATAATAGCCCTAATCATACAAATGCGTGAACTGTATGATAACTATGAAATACGTAGTATAAAGACCGAACAAGGAGACTGGAAGGCGCATGTCAATAGGAATTATACTGCCAACCACATGGTTCAAAGGCTTACAATTCATGAAATTGCAGAGATGAATCATTTGAAGGTTACGTTTTTCATCTGAAATGAGAAATATGATAATAATTTTACCAACCAAAAAACTGCCTATATGTATATTATAGTATTACGTGGACAAATTTTTCGTATGTTCCCGCAGAGCCTACTTTCAACTTATTTATTTTTTCAGCTTTTTCTGGATTGAGGGTTCATGGTTTCTTATCCGTTGTATGGTTATCCTATACCAAGAGCCTTAGGCTCGAGTTCACCAACAGACGGTTATTTTTAAACAGCTGTTTAAAATTTAAACAGCCGTTTAGTAATATTTTGTTGATCACCATCGCTAAACTGCTATTTTAGCTATTTTAGCGATTTTAGCGATTTTGAACAACAACATTAAAATAACCGTCTGTTGGTGAACTGTTTAAAAATAACCGTCTGTTGGTGAACTCGAGCCTTAGAGTGCTTACTTTGGTGGCCATACAATTTGTGTGTATAGTCTTAAATAAAAACAATATCTTATTGATTACCTGGTTGTGTCATGATTTGTTTATTTAAAATAACTTTGATTTCGTCCATTTCTGTGTTGATCATTTCCGCTATCACGGCTGGTAGGCAGATCTGAATTATTATGTGTACCACGTAGATAAACCACGACAAATATATCATGTAGTCAGACTTGAAAGAAATTTAAAGAAAACATTATCCATTATTAAAAAAATAATGTGTAATAAACTGGGCAGCATATCTGGCGACAGTAACCACCACTTTACAAAAGACTTTTCTTAACCTCTTTATACATTTACTTTTTTTCACTTATCAATTTCTCTGCAAATTATATACACAAACCATCAACGTTTAGCGCTGATTCCTTAAGTGAAAATCCGTATGAAAATCCGTTGGAAATTCAGAAGAAATTAGCCATTTAACGCGACTTCGCCCACGTAACTTTGTAAAATATAGCCTATGTTACTCGCTGATAATGTAACTTTCTATGGGTGAAAGAATTTTCAAAATCGTTTCTCTCTTTATAATATGAATAAGATATAGATTATGTCTATATCTTATTATCTATACTACTTCATATTATAAACCATGTCTTTTTATCGGCGTAATTACTTAAGGAATAATTAAATCCTTACTTACATTTAATTGTACAAAATGCAGTGCCTTCCACATCATCACCAATAGCTTTGGTGAATCTAATACCACTTCCAAAACAATCTAAAAAAATAATTTAATTAATCACCATCAAATACTTGTAAAGCCGTGTAAAAACTACAAATAATTGTGAACTTACTATTCTATCATAAAATGGTTTAATTTTGTCATAACAGCCTGAAAGTGACATATAATAGTTTTGCATTCTAGTAACATCACTTCTGAAATCATTGATACATATTTTCATGTATTTAATGCGCGAAAGTATCAGATAGACAATGAGTGCTAACACAACTGGAAACATGTCAATAGCTAAAGAAGGGATAAAAACCATATAACTGAACCAATCGAAGTTGACACACCAATGTTCGAAATTGAGACAAGCGAACACGCATAAGTACATTTTCAAAACGAAAATGGTGATAGTATAAATTATTATGACGACTCCGAATTTGGAGAATTTTTTAAAGTCTAAACCGTTCAGAGAGCTGATGTCAATGATGAAGTCGTAAACTGAATGCTTCGTTGTAACGAGAGTGAACACGTAAAAAAAATACTGTATTGGGTATAATAATTTCCAATAGAAACATGTTTGGTCTCCTGTAATTATATAGAAGGAATAGAAGAAGTAGAATAAGGGTATAATGAGAAGAACATTCTCAACCAATTTGGCATTCTTCAAAGAGCGCGTGAATCCGAAATTGAAACCGAACAAGATCTGGCCGATAATGAGGAAATATGCTGTAATAGACTTTGGTACTTTGACAGATGTCTTAAAGTCCTTTGTGTAATTGTTAATAAGTTGATTTTTGTAAGTATACATTGTTTTCTTATTGAAATGTGATGTTCAAGTTTTTACTGTGAATTCCAATTCTCGACTGATCCTATGTTGAATTAAGTAAATGAGTTCATTAACAAATTGTTTTTATTAACATAATGGGTTTCCGGGAAAACCCATTTTAATTCAATGGCATACACAAATAATGTAATTTCTCACATTGACACTTATTATAACACTTATTGACGATTCAATTATTTATTGGTGTTTAGGGCAGCAGATGATAAGACCAAAGTTATTTTGTTGGCCTGTAATTATGCTCGAAAGTTGTTTATTATTCACATGTAGCCACATTTTTAATTGCAGAGTATACTGCTTTTCGCAGTGATAAGTTGAACAGAAGGTCTAGGGGCAGTGATCAATACCCTAAAGCTAAGTGTGAAAGACCAGTACGTATGCTGTTGTGTTTCGACGAGTGAGTAAGGGTTGCCAGTGCCCATTTCCCTTGACCCAGGGTTGGAAGAGGCCTAACCACGGTTATAAAAACATTTAGGTAATTTCAAATTGAAGTATTAATTCAGGGAATCAAAGTAGCATTTTAATCATTACTACTATTTACCTAATGGTAGAAATATGACCATAATCGTAGGTGGAGAAAAAACTGTTATTATTTCTTTTTATTGTTAATATTAAAAGCCTCTCCCTTAGGTCAGTTTTTGTTGGGCCAATTACGCTAGCAGGTTGGCTAGACTTTGAAAATAGCAAATGTCATGCAGGTTTATGCAGGTTAGAGCAAGTTGTCATTATTTCTAATCCACACATAAATTGATCTAATCTTCATCAACTGTCATCCGTTTCGCCAACCGAGACTAGCTCCCACTTGGCTTCAAGGGTTAATGAAAGGATTCTAGATGACCATTAAACATACTATAGATTTATTTAATCATACAAATGAGTAAATTGAATAATAACAATAAGATTTGTGGTATAGAAATTAAACAAATAGACTGGTAATTGCATATCAATTGGTATGATATTGTATACCATGTGGTTTAAAGGTTTGTTCGACATGTAATCCAATAACCTTGTCAATTGGACGGTTCTCTTCTGATCTGAAAAACAAATGTTGATTTTTAATTTTTAATTCATTTCTTTTTAATTTAATGTATGAGAAAACTGATTTTACTATTTTTACCCTTCACTGGAATTCTCATGTTTAGTTATGTTCATTATACGAATATTTTAATTGGATATAAAAAGCAAAATATATTTGATTTAAAGAAACAAAATAATTTAAAAAAAAAACTAAATTAAAAATAAAATATTGTTGCAATCGAAAATGTATTTGAAGTGTTGAATTTTATTATTTGGGGATATAACAAAAAAGTATCAAAACGAATAATTTAATTACTTAAATTTTTTTTTGCTCAGTTTGATATAAGAATAAAGCTGAATAGAGAGAGGTACATAATAGATCCTTTTGTATATTGATGGGTAGGTATGGCAAATAGAATGTTTTTTTTTTCGTGAAAACATTGATTTAATTTTTTTTGGAAAATTATAGACCTTTTACAATTTTAAACATTAAAATATCTTAAATTATTACAAAATTGACAAAATATCTTTTACAGATTATTTAAAAAAAAATTTGTACGATACGTACCCCTATTTGTCATTATTTTCCTGTTTAATATAACTTTAATGTCGTTAATTTCACAGTTGATCAATTCAATCATGATGGACGGTGCGCATATTTGACCAATTAGATGAAATGCAAAGACAAACCAGAAGAAATATAGAACCAAATCAACCTGTAATAAATATATTATTTTATTTTATGGTATACATACTGTTAATTCGGCGGTATTTCCATGACATGGTAATCTTGAGCTGATTCTTACAGCATCTAGTGGTCTGCGGGATAACCAACTCCTCAGCAACTTACAGCATATATAGCGTGTTTGGGCTCCATATAAAGTCAAGGGTTAGTTTATAATTTTAACTATAGCTTGGTTTCTAATATGATTTGTGTTTGAACCGACAATCTTTTATTTTTTTGGTTAATAGCTGTTGACGAGTTTTATCCAACGTTATCAATAAAAAAATGTTAAAATTAGTCCTTTTTTAGTCTCAAAAATCATTAAATTATACCATTGTTTTAGCGTTATACCATGCTGACGAATAAATTATATTTTTCAGCAAAATTTCATCAAAATCCATCTTAAATACATTAAGAGCATAAAAAAGAGTCTGTCTTACATCCATCGTATCATATAAATAGAATTTTAATAGGAATAACATTAAAGAAATATTTAATTATAAGAAAAATCAGAGCTCTCACGTACTTCTAACTTTACGAATTGGAGTGATTTCCACATCATCATCAATAATTTGGGCGTATCTAAAAGCAGTTCTGTCGCAATCTGTAAAAATTAAAAAAAAAATCTTATCTTATGACATTTTTGATAAATAGGCAGACATCCCATCAAATAAAAAATCTCAAGTTTTCATTTGCAATTTCCTAAAAAGCTGTGGCGTAGGTTGCCCTTTTTTTAACGTTGAGAAATCATCTTGGATACCCGGCTGAATAGGGGACACTGCGAGAAACCCAACAAAGAGCGGGGTCGCAGGAACTTTATGACACGACTTTGGTGCCCCGCCACGACTATCCAGCCAGAGGGCTACGTTTCCTGTCAAAACGCTTCCTCGGCGTACCCGAAAGTGGATGTACTGGCCATCTCATGAATGGCGTAGGTTGCCCTAGATGGGCCCTGTATCAAATCTTGTCGAGGAACCCTTCTACCCGACTGTAACAAAGCCCAAATGGAGGGTAAATATTTTTTTACAGAAAAAACAAAAAAAGCTCTCATGTTTTTAGACTCTAGACTCTAACAATTAGACTCTAACTAGTGATTGTGTTAGAAGTAATTATTTTTCTAGGAAAATACGACTGCGTATTGATAAATATTGTAAGAACTGTCTGAATATCCAAATATTAGTATCAAATATTAGTGTTTTTTACAGAAGGACATCACCGACGTGTAGACAGAAAAGTTTAAATTAACATTATTTTTTTTCTAAATAATGAAGCCATTTCCCAAATAGCAGAAAACTGTAAATAAAATATCAATAAAGACTTACCAGATTGCTGTAAAGTGGTTTAATTTTTTCGTAACATTCTGAAATTGACAAATAATATCTTTGCATGTTAGTAAGATTGCAGAATGGACTATCTATGCGATTTTTTATGTATTTCACATGATTATATAAATAGTATAAAACCAGAAGCAGGGCAACTGGGATCATGTCAAGCCCAATAGCTGGGATGAACACTAAATATTGAATTATATTGAAATCTTGACACCACTCGTCGTAGTAAAGACATTCAAATATGTTTAGATACAATTTAAAGATGCAAACGGAGAAGGAGTAAATAAATATTATTATTCCAAATACATATATGCTTTTGTTGTATTCACAGTTTATAGAAGAGACTTCTATTATGAAGTCATAGACGGAGTATTTGGCGAAGAGCAAGCAGCAAGCATAGGCGAAGTAATGCAAGACATAAGTTAGCTTAAAATAGAAATATCCCTCGAAAGCAGATACCAAATAGGCGCCGTAGCAAGAGTAGAGGAATGGTTGAATGAAAAGAATCAGTTTTACAATTAGACGACGTTTGCAAAAAATTTGAACGAATCCAAATTCGAAACCGTAAATTATCTGACCTAATAGAAGGAAAAGGGCAATTATTGAAGTTGGTATGTCCACATTAGATCGTACATTTTGCGAGTAAACTTTGACGCGATTTCTAAATAAATTCATTCTAGCTTTTTTTTTAATAATATTCCAATATCAACTGATGAAGTCCGCTCACTTGGATTTAAGGGCAAAATTGCTTCACTACACTGTTTGAACTGTTTCATATTACACCAATTATCTTACATTAAATTGATTATTATTGTAAATGAAGTTATTACCCAGGCAATTTGATAGTAATTTCAATAATTCTCTGGGAGACAGCGTTATCTGGTGACTAATCGATAAAATTTTATTTATGTCATGCGGTAGAGAAGATGACTATTAATTTTGTGGTAGATAGCTAGCTACTGACACTTAGGTACACATACAAAAAAGTGGAGGAAATTAGAGCACTACTACCCTTAATATAAAAGGTAAAAGGCTTTTTTTCCGTTCGGCTACACGGACTCCTTTAGCCGTATATTTTCAGATTTCAGATATCTCTTGCTTCTCATTCTATTTAAAGCTTATTTACTTCTCATTATTATTAATTTCAGTCACAGTGCCATCATTGTGTCTCTTAACTTTATAATTTTTTTATAAAGTTAAAAGCGACGCGAGTTGCGTCTTCAATTTATACTATGTAACGATAAGGATTTACTTTATCCATTTAGCTTTGGTTCCCTAAGACAAATTGTTTACCTATTAATAAAGGTACAATAGGTTCATATATATGGACACAAAATGGCCAGTGGCTAGTGCATATTTGCTGTTCAATCGTAACTGCAGTGCGTTAATGGATTTTGAGCGCAACATTGTTGCCGAACGCGAAAACAATGGCGCTGACATTTGCAATACGAGAGGTTTTATGGTAATGTGCAGCTCCCAGATGGACTCTTTCAGACTTGTTTACAAAGTTGTTTAATTGATGCTCTTATATGAACTTGTTGTATTATGAACATTCCATTATTTCGTTTTCAAAGTGTATTCAGCTTTTGAATCGAGGTCTAGACGACTGATTTTTGATAGAATATAAATTTAAACTAGCTGGTGCCAGCGACTTCATCCGCGTTGAACAATGAAAGGTAACCTATGTCCTTTCCATAATCCGTGACAATATGCAAAATTTCATGATGATCGGTTGTGTAGTGAAGGCGTGAAAAGGTAACAGACAGACAGACAGAGTTACTTTTAGATTTATAATATTAAGTAAAGTATGGATGTCTCAAAAGTCAACTGACGTAGCATACGAGGGCGCTGTAGTGTTTTTTCACGTAAAAGCGCTACAGCGCCCTCGCACGCTACAAATACAAGTTTTCTGGTTACTCTAGGCAGTGTTTTCCTTTTCATTGACATAAGAACTGAGATTAATGAAATAATTGACTTTGAAAACTCGAAAGACCATTTTACGTCATTTCACGTTTTGGTTGCGTCGGTTGACTTTTCACACTCAAAAATTTATTCATTTGTTATTCTATTTTATGTAAACATAATAAAAAAATAACTCGATTTTGTAATAAATTCATTGTAGTGTTTTTTTTTTATTATTATTTATCAATAACAACTGCCGAAGTCACTTGGTTCTGAGGGCAAAATGGTTTCACTACGTTGTTTCGCATTACATCATTTATCTTTGGCATCAAATTGATTATAATTATAAATGAAGTTATTATCGAGGCAATTTCTACAATTCTCTTGGATGGCACAGTAGAATTTGATCAAATCGTAGACAACGTCATTAACAAGGCAACATCTTTTGTTGTCGACTCTATGATGTGTTGCTATTCGAAAAAACCATTGCCCTTTTTAATCTTTCAAAAAAAGGAATATCGTTCTCCACGGACAATGAGGCCAGCCACTTCAGTTGCAAAATAATTCCACGCAATCAAGTATTCACGTCGAGAAGGTATTATGAGAGTAAAAATTAAAAGCCTTAAATGAGATATCAAGTTGAGAGAATAATTAGTCGGTACAGACGAGACGAAACGTTGGTAATTGGCTTACGATGAATACTGTATATAAAGTTATTTTGATAAATAACTAGCTGTTCCACTCGACTTCGTCCGCGTAACTTTATAAAATATAGCCTATGTTGCTAGCTGATAATATAGCTTTCTATAGGTAAAAGAATTTTCAAAATCAAAGGTAAGTAGTTTAGGAGTTCATCGCGGACAAACAACGTGACACGAAGTTTTAATATATATAAAATCTTAAATAGCATATGTAAGTATTACAAATGCAATACGAGTAAAAATCTATTCATAAAAATATAAAAATCGGACACACGCACCTACAAACATATACAAACATTTTGTTAAGTAATAATTTTATTGTGAACTCTCTTTTTAATATTATCAAGTACAAGCAAGCTACCCGTTCCCCGCTTTGCAAGGATTCAATTTTTTTCTGCAAATTATCTACGCAAACCTTTCTCATTTATTGTTCTTGCCATTAGTGTAAACCATTTTATAATCCGTTGAGTCGTTTAGAAGAAACAGATAAAAATGGACAGCGACTTTATTTAGTTTGAACACTTATCTACGGCATTACGAGTATTAATTTGGAAGAAACATTTTTGTTTGGTTGTTTATTACGCTTCGATCATCAAGAAAGAAAGGTAGCTTTCATCAAGAAAAATACTACTTACTGTTTCCAAAGGATCATATAAAAATAAAAATAATAAATTCAACGCCTGACAAATTTATGACGAGCAATAAATCAGTACCTACATAGTACAATGTGAAGTTTTCATTTTTCTCTGTCTGTCTGTATGTGTGCAACAATCTCGGAAAGTTATAAACGGATTTTGTTTTCTGAATGAGTTTTTGAGGATGGTTTATGTGTAAAATTCATGAATATCTTATTTTTATTTGTTAAGTTATCACGGTTTTTGTCAAAGAAGGCGGGCGCTACTTATCAAGTCATCACTGTATTCAGCGAATACTATTTAATAGATGTTTCAACGCCTAAGAAAAAGGGACACGGACGAAGACGCAGATGCAGGCAAAAGCTAGTATATAAGCAGGATCTGTCGAACTCATAAATACGTGGTTTCCATTCAGACCTCATAGGAGCTTGGATAAATACGAGTGGTTGTCTTGTAGCAGAACTAGGGGTTATTTAACTACGTACGTAAGCGACCTCACACCTCTTTAATAATTAAAAGTGTCACTCCAACACAATTCTTGACTCGTCATATAAAAAGGCACAGAAATGTCACTGACACACTAACATAGTGGATACTGCGTGGCCACAGTATAAATTTAAACGGTGTATATACTTTCTTCAAGTTGAACGCGCTCTTAGAATCGAATCATATACATGTACAAATATTATAAAGAAAGAAGATTTGTATGTTTGTGATGAATAAACTCAAAAACTACTGGACCGATTTTGAAATATCTTTCACCTATAGAAAGCTACATTATCAGTGAGTAACATAGGCTATATTTTATAAAGTTACGCGGGCGAAGTTCGTGCAACAGCTAGTTTATTATATTCTGCTGTGAGTGCAACTGATTAAAAGGCAATTGTAATATATATATAAGTATGTATATATATATATATATATATATATATATATAACCATACATATATATGGTTGGTTATATATATATTTAACCAACCTATGGCTAAAGTTTAGTTATGCAATATTTCAAGAACAATGCAATATAATAGCAATAACAAACTTTAACGAAAAAGATAACTTAAGTACTTTGAAATTCATTAAATATAATTTTGTTAATTAGACTGATTTTACTTATAAATAATTTGTAACTATTTTTTTTTATCGAAAGATCAGAAGAAAAAAAGGAAGGAAGTCTTTTTGATGGTAGGTGGCTATCGTCGCCTAAAACACAAGCAACTGCAAGCACTCGCTTTTCACTAGCTTCAGCGTTTAGAAAATCCTAGCAATTTTCGAAGAAATTTTGAGTAACATATATTTTCACACAATGTGGAGAGCTATAACGCAATGTCACATAATATAAGTCAGCTGAGATAGATATATTATATGCTCGGATAGCGGAGCCAAGCATCCCTCCACCATGACCTTTAGGTTATAATACTTTGTGCATCAAAACAAACTGGAGTCTTCAAAATTAAGGTATGCCATAGGGTGAGAAGCGATGTTAAGTTATATACTGCTTGTTTGACCTACTCTGTGAAGAAAGAATCAACTCCCCATCAAACAAGGGTTCCGCATAATACGAGTGAAGCAGGTGCATTGAACTCAGGGCTGCACGCGGCAATTATTCATCGCCATGCTTTCATCGTGGAAAAATCCCTTGAAACCATCAGCCACCCTTCACCTGGATAAAACGTTACTGGAAGGCGCAAACTTTTAGAATACGCTCGTGTTTTTATCTACTAGAAAGAAAGAAAGAAAATGTTTATTGGCATTTAAAAATAAAATGAAAACATATAAAAACACAAAAACATATAAAAAGAAGTACACTTACGAGTAAAAACACCAAAAAGATACTTTTGAACTTAACTTAGACCGCAACATTGTTACAGCGCTGATTTCCAATTGTATCTCAAGGCAATGTTTTTTTTTTATAACTATTATTATTGTTTTTATGTTATGTCCCAATAACTTTTATAACTACCTTGTGGGCCCTTGGTCCTATGACCTATATTTTTCGACTATTCGCAATATTCTTCATGAAATTATTTAATTCGGATAAAAATGCGTCCTTCTGCAAAAATTGCAAAATTTCAAAATTGCCTCTACATTTTATTATTTTATAGTTGTTACATTTGAGAATAAAGATAAAAGATGACTCAAGTCACTTCTAGCCGTTATAAACATTCTTGTCTGTATTATAACTGCACTGGTACACAGAGTACTAAGATACGCTTCACATAATTTTAACGTTGAACGGTATTTCAGTACACTGTACGATATTTAATCAAACTATGCCTTTTTTAAGTCAAGCAATATACTCGTACATAAATATGAGGGAACGCAAATCAGTATTAAAACGCAATTCTTAGTTCAAAGAACAGTGGGTACGGCTATTCCCTATTTACTTATCGAGATTTTTTTATAGAGATTATTTTTTTATGCTATACTCATAGCATTCTCATAGTAGCTAATTTGTGAAAAGTAGTAATACTTTTTTTATAATTATGTAGTAACAAGACGCAGTGCGTTCATATTCAAAGACTGTGTTGACATTTTGGCAGAAATTACAATGTTTGTGCAGAAAATTATGTTCAGTTCGTGTTGAGACACAATTGTCTCAATTTGCTAATAAATGAGGTCAGAACGCAAGCACATTCTCTTTTGTATCACTTTATCCTCAAAGGATCAGTAGCCTATTTGCATACTCTTGGTATAACTTGCTTTAAGGCGACGGTAGCCACGCACCGGTCTTAGTGCGTCCCTAAAAGACTCAAAGTGGGCCGTCAGCCTGCCAGTACCTCAAAAAAAGAATAAATGAATTTAAGACAATGAATGACAAGATAAAATGATAAAATAATCATACTTAATGTTAATCAGTTGCAGGCAGTAGGTAATAACTGTGCACGTGATGTCATTATACAGTGGACGGTCTAAGGTAATAATAAAGACGGAGTTATTTCCATGAACAACTAAACTAACTTCGCCATTAATATCTCTCCATTTTCTGCTACAAATTTAAACAGAAAGTCTTTTACGGACAGCATAAACATACCTACTTACTACCTTATAGTGAGTCTAGTAATATAACAAAATATTTATATATAATTTAGATTATGTATGTTAATGGCCACAAACGTTGAAAACTAGCAGTAACGAAGAGTGTTTTTCTATATCTTTTATTCCGAAATTCCATAGGAAATGAAAAAGAACGACCAAGAGCCAAGCGATCGTGGCCGGGTACAGCTAGTATGTTATTAGGTTCTACATAAGAATTCAGGCTTTACAGAGTAATTGCAAATGCAAATTCATTTTTATTTTTATAGATTATGATATAAAATTCCCATTAATAACAACTTGTAGTTATCTGTGATGACATAAAATGGCTAAATTTCTATAAAGTTTTTAAAAATTCGCCTTATTACTTCTAAAATCCTAGCACACCACTTCTATTTTAGCGTCTTACAATTTAAAGATAAGACAAAAGATAGCTTAGACTTAAATAATAGCCGAGCGTTCAGTGTAAGAATTCTTATCTGCATTTGCATTACACCTAATTGCATTAGCTGTAAACATTAGTCTGCATAACGTATTAAGTTTCCGAGACACTTCGATAACGCCGAGCAACTCGTACCTACTCCAATTTGACTAAATTGCCGTCGAGTTGAACTAAATTGAGTCAAACTTGTCGACGACGATATCGTTAGCCGAATGCGAACTTGCCATTCTTGAATACATTCACGTGCAAGTTGGTAACCGCATTTTATTGTGTTTATGTTGGGTAAAGGGAACTTCTGTACGGCGTCTGTACGCTAATCTACGCATTTCCATTTAGAAGTTACAAAAATTAAATACAATACATACAGAGTTATTTCGATAGTTTTGAAAATTGGTAAAATTATACCTTACGGTGTCCAGATGAACATACTAAAAGTCCTCATGGGTGGGGGTTGTGCTGAGCGTGTAGGGCGGGGTTGAAGGTACCTTTTTTCAGGTTTTTGCTCATATTGCGAATATCTGTAGGAATAGCATTATGATTACTTCTGACAAAAGTTTCTACATAATATAGTCTACAAATTTGGATGTATTTATTTTTACTTTACGATCAATACTTTAGGGACTACAGAGACAAAATACAGGCGTCGTTAAGCAAAAGGTGTCGTTTTTTTTTTCGGCGTTATTCATAGGCATTCTACCAATTTTCAAAACTACCCGAATAATTTGACTGGGCTTTTTAGATTATTTAAATTTAAGTTTTAAATTTTAAATTTTTGACATAGTTCATTTTATTTTATTTTTAATTAAAATTAAGAATTAAAATAACAAGAACGGTTTAGTTTAGAAATTTTTATTATCTTTCCAAAAAAAATTATAATATTAGGATAACTATGGTGACGAAGTGTATTTTTTCAGTAACACGGTTGCATATATTATATTTTCATGTGAATTTATCATAGTGCGAGCTTCAAAGGGGATTGCGTTTAAAGCTGTCGTATCGCGCGGAGCAATTTACTGGTGTGATTGATGCCCGTTTTGGGTGTAACAGGGAATTGACATGGAGGTTAGAATAGGGATGAATAATAAACATTTGATATCCCACTGGAAGCTTTACGCAGCGATTACCCTCCGAATCTTTCGAATTCATAATTAAGCTTTATTTAAACTAACTGGTGCCCGCGACTTAGTCCGCGTTGTAAAAGAAAATAAATATGAAGCCTGCTTACTATACTTTGCACTTTTACCAGGCGTGAGTTTTCTTAATTTTAGATGAACTCTCGAGAAAGTTATCTAATTCAGGGAATAAACTATCGTCGTGCCAAATTTCATACAAATATGTTCAGCCATTTTTGCGTCAAAGAGTAGCAAACATCCATCCATACATCCATCCCCGCAAACTTTTGTATTTATAATATTAGTATGACTAGATTTTGCTATCAGGTATATATGGAGGGATCTAAAGGAAGTCTATTTCTAAAAACAGACTGATCACGAAAGTACGAATGCTGAAGGTTTGAAAAAACCGACTTAGTGGTTACACCGAGTCACAATATAGTAGCACAATATACCAGTATACTCATGTGTATACTCAATATACTAATATACTCGTATCATGAATATACTCGTAAGTATCATGAAAATTAGTGTCATTCAATTCCTTAACACTAATGACAGAAGGCAGCGACGATGAGCTCTCTCGTCGCTATAAGGCTGAAGAGTGAATAATTACTTTGATGCATACGTTCGTAGATCCACGGTTGACACACAGCGATACTTTGTATATCGGTTTGTCAGAACCATTATCCACAGTTAACAAGTGTTACATTTACATCCACCCTTTGTGGTTTACAACACAACACAGCCGTTCTGATTTGAATATTAAACGGTTCGAGATTGCCTACAAATTTTATTAGTTAACTATCTGTTATATCTACTTATAGCTCATATTGTATTTTTAGGGTTGCGTATGAATTTCAAAACAAAAAAAGCATAGAGCAATGTATTCCAACCTGGAATCCACGGAACCCTGGGGTGGGTATACTAAGAGGTCCGCGGAAAATGTATAAATAAAAATTGTAAGGAAAAAAGGGCAAAAAATCAAAATGGCGTACTAAGCTGCGCTGTGGTCACTCCAAATATTTCATTACAAATTAATAAGCATAGATACACCAAATGTGAGAAAAACAGACCTAGGGAAATATTATAACTTATATAAATATTTTAAGCAGGTTTTCTAGTTTGATATAACAATGTTTCTATAGTTGATACATCTATGATAGCAAAAATTGCCTATTTGCTTATACAATTTCAATTTTTTTACTTTCAAAAAATATTATTTTTTCTTTTTCAAATTTCATTACCTTTTCAGTAGTTTGAAATGATGATGCAGGCTTAACAGCGTTGTAATTAATGTATTCAAAACCGCAGCAACCAGACGTCGCATTAAAGGGCTAACATTACATCAACACATCAAGCGGCATATCAAAGCATTCGTATTCTCTTTAGCACACGCTCAATTAACGTGTTAAACGTATCAAGCGCCAGCGATCACAAACCTTCGGTCGATTAAAATTTTCAATGCGCCAAAGGTTGCCTGGGGACGATCAAAGGGATATGATAGCTTATTCATTTGAATGGAAAAATTTTGCATGTATGTTACTCTCTAGAAGAGTTTAACAATTAAATATCTTATTTAATTTTAAATAGTTCCTTGGGGGGGGGGTTCAAGTATTACGTAACTCAATTTTTGAAGATTTTTGTCCCCACCCTCCATGTAACGCGCAGTAACGTTTTTCTGTACTATCCCTAAACGTTACTTAAGAAAAAGTTTACCAAGTGACCATTTTTACCAACGAAAAGGGTTGCCAACACTCAAGGGATTCCCCTCCCGCCCCTCTAAAGCATCGTAACCAATACGACCAATAACTAATGAGTAATCATGGAATTACGTAGTATGGAATTGGTAAGCTGCTCGAGTTGGAAAGTGGCCTCTTACTTGTAAGTATCAAAATTCCGGAAAAATATAAAATGGCTAAGTTTTGATTTGATACTATGGAATAAAAAGATTGATTTTGTCAGTGAAAAAGAAGTGGAATGTGGATTACTTATTTATAACATCTTGAAGAATAAAATATTGCTTAAATATATTTGATAAAGACAGTCAGATTATCCTAACAAATGTTCAACCGATCACTATGAAGTCAGGGGTACAGAAAAGGGACAAGATGTACCTTTTATAGAGAATAAAAGTACTGTTCTCTAGGGACGCAGACGAAGCCGCGAGCAAAAGATAGTTCCACTTGATTTTTGTAATCAACAACTTCCAATCTATATTTATATCTGTGTGGCCATAGAAACTCTACGTATGATTGGGTGTTTATTACGTTAGGCTTCCTATTATTTTGAAAAATCATTTACCTACCAATATGGCTTCATGAAATTTACGTCATTGGATTCCACTTTTAAATACACGTTTCATTAAACCATTTCATTAATTAATTTTACATTTTACTAGCGACCCACCTCCGGCTTCGCACGGTTGCATTTTGTGATTATCCAACATACGATGTAACTTTACATTTTAACAACACCCATAAGAATATTCATTAGGTTTTCTTCTGTATTTTTAATATATATAATATAAGTTAATTTATTTAATTACATGGTTGTATATAAATCATGAATCTAATACCTAATATTTCGGAAACAACTCATACCTAAAATTCGACTTCACTTAACTTAATCAAAAAATCTAACTAATTTCTATTTATATAAAATGAATGCCACATTGCCGAAAATTTAAAGTTTTAAAGAATGTGCCTCGATGATTTATGGTACAGAGATCTAAGCTCTAAGTAAACTGAGACTAAGTGTTGGACTGATGGGAAGGCCTACTGTACCTACTGGGTTTTTCTGTGGAACAATATCTCCAAAACGAGAAAGTCTGTAAAATAACTAAAGTCACCAAAATTGCTCATAGGATTAGCAAACGGAAGCGGAAATGGGCACTCCGCATATGTCTTCAAACTGGCAATTTTTGAGGACGTACTGTCTACAACAAAATGATTAAAAGACGCATTAAAGATCGCAAGAAAACAGTGTACCTTTTTTTTATGTTAAGGTCAGCAGACAGGCTGCTGGTCCACTTGATGATCGGTGGTTACCGTCGCCTATAACACAAGTATCACCACAGTACTGCAAGTGCGCTGCCATACAGTACAGTAGGATCAAGAGATAAGTTCACTCACCGATACACAATAGCACACGTGCTGTTATTTCACGGTGGTATTATGTATGGGGGTGGTTACTGCCGCCAGAAGGTGATCAATGGTGGGCATCTGTCGGCTGACATGCTCTTATACTTGTCTAAGAAAAGAATATTTTTTATTTTATTAATCCACTCTTAACGTTGACTGTACTTAGGTTAGGTACAAAGTCGTGACTACTTCCATTCCACTGCGCTCGTAACCGAGTCCCCTAACTATTATAATTTCAAAGCATGTGGGGGGAACGTAGACAGATGTATATAAACAACCTATAGAAGGTGACGACTATGATCTATCCGGTGAAGTATGATTTGTTACACCACTATGAATGTGAACTTAAAATTTTACATTCTGTTGCCCTGAAAACAAGTTATGTTCATAAACTTGTTTTCAGAGCAACTTCAGAGTACTTCAGGATCTAGTCTTATGCTTCGAAATACTTAACAAACTCTTAATTTTTACTTTCAGTAATCAAGCAGTGATAAAGACCGGCATTTCGTCGATGTATCTTTACAAAGCTACCATAATGTGAAGTACTCGTAGGTATGTTAAGACGTCATCTCATAGAAATTAGTTTTATATATATACACATGAAATCAAATCGTTGTGCGCCTCTGTCTATTTCTCCGATAATTTCTTCTAAACCACCTAAATGATTTTGATACGGTTTTTATTAATGGAAGCAATATACGAGGAAACCGGCTGCAGGTCGCTAGTTAAGTTAGTTTAGATCGACCTAGAGAGGGGACGCTCAATTAAAAAGGCCTATGTCCAAAAGTGGGCGCTCTCTCTCTATAATATTAGTATAGATATAGTATAGATGTTAAAAGTGTTCAAGTCATGAATTAAACAGAATAGTTTAAGTAATAGTCGATTTCTCTTCCGTTTCAAAATCAAAACAAGTTGTGGTCTCACTTTTTAACTCCCCTAAAGTGGGAGAAGGGGGTGTTTACAGGGGACACGTAACGTTGAGTAATTGCAGAAAAATGGGGCTATAACTAGGTCACTGCGGCTGTGTGCAAGGAATTATGCATATACCTACATGCATACATACTTACTCCCATTTTTGATAATGTTTAATGAACTTTGTTCCAAAAAAGTCACATCACACTTTCAAATACGTATTGTCGCTGTATCTGTCGGTGACTAACTGTTGACAAATTGAAATGAATATATATTTAACCAATAATCGTTGTCGATCAACACAAAAAAAAATGTTGTATTCAATTTTAGGGCAACTTACATTTTGAGGAAAAATTGATGAGGCCAAATTTGTCTTAATAAAAATACCTTCAAAGTTTCTGATTTTCTGTTTATGTGGCGTTTCCACAAGCCTAGAATGTAGATAGTTATAGTTCATAGTTTTAACTACTTAAATGTGACGTACTATAAAAAGAAAAGAAGAGTTTCCAACACATTTTAATAGTTTTACTCACGTCTGCAAACTGGCAACAAACTTGTAATATAAATGATTTAAATTTCGAATACTATTTTAATGGTCTATGTGTATTTCACACTTGCAGCCCGTCTGGCGGCTGTAACCACCCCCTTACAAAAGGCCACTATGAAATGGTATGTGCTGTTGTGTTTCAGGGATGCCAACAAGTAAGGCATAGTAAGAAATGAGTAAGAGATGCCAGAGTCCATTGTCGTATCCCTTCCTAATATGTAATCCAAGTGACTATCAAGTGGACTATCAGCCTGTGTGACTACCTACCTTAACATTTAAAAAATGAAATCTTTATAAATAATCTTAAATGAATATATAAATGTAATGTAAATTAATAATTATAATGTAGTTTGTATACGAGATATAAACTACGCGTATAAGTCATTTTCGCTAAACGCGTTTTACGGTTGTGACTTCAGATTGAATAAACGAATTCACCTCAACATTATCAACAACACAATTAATCCAAACGCCACAAACCAACATAAGCAGCCAATGGATGTATATATATATTTCCTGCCCCTTTCACCGTTCTGTCAATGCGATGCCAAATGACGTCATAGAATTCAGAGATGGATTTGCGCCATAATTTCTGAATACAATCCCTTACCAAAATCTGTCAGTCTTGTACGATAACACCTCAAACATAGTTGTGTACTCTATACAATGCTTGCTCATAACTGTTTCTGTTTATTGGTGATACACAAAACAAGCATTGGACGTGAAACAAAGAAAACGTACAGTAATTGTAATGCGGTAATTGAAGAGTGACGTGTACCATTTAGGGACCTGATGGACAGACATTAGGCTGTCTGCGTTGTTGTGGACGGTTCCATTTGTTAGAGGGTTCCGTGTAATTTTGTAAATGCACGCAGTAACGGGGTAGGAGAAAAAAAATGTGGTTCTATAGGTAACAAATGAAGGAAGGGACAGTGATATTTTTATTTACTTTTTGTGACATTTTTTTGTATTTAATTTTAATTTTTTTAATGAAATTTTACTAGACGATAAAGATGTAAACCTGTTCCACAGTTCCATAGTTAAAACTAAAAATATTATAGCCGATAAATTCTTCAATGGCCTACCATAACTTAAGTATAAATTGTAATCACATATGCATTATCATCGTTATTATTAGACTAGTTTGTAATCCTTAAACTATAAGTGAAATTTTTTATTAGGTGTAAGCTATCTATTCAAACTGTTATCGTGTAATAATACCTGTAAGTTTCCCTTAAATAAAATAAATAAATAATTTAATAGTTATGTATGTACAAGTGTCTCACAATCATGCCATATGATACTTGATGACACCATCAAGTCATATAAAGATAATAATATTTTATTATGTATATATAACCATATAAATGTATATAGGTGTTAAAGCATATATTGAATCTTTTATTGCTCACATATTTTTAAATCTTTAAATCCTTACAGAAGTCAGTGTGAAATCACCTACCTAGTTATAATTTTGTATTTCGATACGCAAAGGTACTTACAACTACAATAGCTCATTCCTCTCTCCGCAACTTGTACTTTATCATATTCAAGATCTGCTGCAAACTTTGATGAAAATCCTTTTGTAACTAGGAAATGAGCTGATGGTCTCCAAATGCCTGAACATATCTTAATAAAGCCTAGTTATAACCATCTCCATCACGTCAGATTTCAAATAAAGAAACTCGAATCAGAATCGGTCCATCCGTTTGGGAGCTATAATAAACTTACAACCTTCCTCTTTTGCGTCGGGCATCGGATATTACAAAATTAAAAAAAAAAGCAGAAATATGACCATTAGTTAGCTGCTGTAAGTTAACAAACAACCTCAAACCAAATATTTTAGACAAAATCCGCTTCTGAATTTCATAAATTATTTGCTTAAACCGTGTGTGTGTTTGGACAAAATTTTTAATATTTAATCATTACCTTAAGAGCGTTTGCCTTGCGTATTAATTAACCATCCCTTGTTAGCGAGTCAAAAAATATTTATCCAAGGATGCATGTGACCGTCTACCACCGACAGCGTCAATAATAATGATAAGAGCCTGTCAAAAATATTATAACTGAAAAATTATTTCAATAATTTTCTAAAACTTACTTCCTTATATTGTAATGTCATACTTGTTCACCGTGATGCTGGTTGGATTATTAGACGTAATCTTTTAAAATAAAAGTGCAATTTTTTTTATTTGGTATATGTTATCTATTTCATTTTTTTTTATTATGTAATATTAGTAGGTACTCGTAAATTTTCCTAAAATAAAATAAATAAATAAATTTAAAAAAATATAATTATTTCGGTACTACATACTCGTACTTGAAAACTTTCAAAATGATATAAGACAGTATAACAAAATTCTCAGTTTCAGTATTAAACACAAAATAAGTCTTAAGTTCCATTTCATGGCACCTCGAGGCGTTACTGTGAAATCGAGAAACGCTTCAGACCGATAAGTCGACTGTATTTCAGCTTGTACTCTCAAAATAAACCCTATCTTTGTTCTATGCTTCTAACCGAGACCCTACTACGAGTTTTCGATAAAGATACACACAATCGCCTTACGATAAATAAACCTACTGGCAGTTTTTTTAATGTTAATTTCGGCAGACAGGGTGACGGTCCACCTGATTATAGGTGGCTACCATCGCCAATAACACAAGCAATGCCACAGGGGATTGGAAAGGGATGGAGAAATGGACTCTGGCGTACCTTACTCACTCACCGAAACACAACAGCACATGTGTTATTTCAAGGTGGTCTTCTATAAGGGGGTGGTTACTGCCACCAGACGGGCTGCCCAAACGCAATGTGCCCTTCCACTACTTTCGAGATCCAGAGGTAAGCAACTTAATAGAAGAATCAAGGTCAGTTCGCCTGGCCTTCCAAAGTATGATTTCTCCTCAACGATAACACTTAATACTGAAATAGTAAATGAAAATTAAAAAAAAAATTTACACAAATATCACAGTTAAATTATGGTTATTATGTTTTAGTGAACATTTTTTTATTTGTTTATATTGTTTATATTTAAACTGCCTTCAAGTACAAGTGGTAGTGGCTTGGCCAAAGCCAGCTGCAGGCGGGCATGCATTATGTATAACTTTTTATAAGTCGTCTTCAGAAAATGCAATTTGAAACTAAGTATCAAGTTTAATGCGATCCTAGATTAAAATTTTGCAAGGAAAACAATTTCATTGCCTTCCAACCACGATTTTTACAGGAAGTGTTATTAAATTAGCTTTGCGATGCAGTTCCTTTTTTTTTTTTTAAATCCCACAGAAACCTAACATTTTTCCAGGATAAAAAGTATACTATATATTAATCCAGGTAACAAACTATCTGTGTGACAAATTTCATCCAAATCCGTTCAGCCGTTATTGCATGATTGAGTAACAAACATCCAAACATACAAACTTTCGTATTTATATAATATTGATGTAAGTATTAGGATTAACAATATCTATACATAATTTAATATAAAGTCAAGTAAGAAATACCGTAAGAAAATAAATAATATAAATAAATGAAATACATTTTTCTGCCAGGAACCGAAACGCTACTTCTGAATCAATGACCAAACACAATGATCAATGAATCAATGATCTGGGTAAAATTATAGTCAGAGCACTTTCAAATAAAAAATACCTATTAGTGCAAGTAGGTCATGTAATTAATATAATTAATTCATGTACAAAAACAAGCCTTAAGTATCATATCACTAATTAAACTCCTAGGAAGCAGAGTAACATCAGAACATCATTAAATAGGTCAGGTGCGCACTTAACCTAACATACTTTCATGAAGAAAAGCCATTCATAAAAGAGCTTACAAGCACCTACGAATAAATATTACTGCAATTTTTAGAGTTTCTTATATTACAAGCGAATCGCCTCCAGCTTCGCACAGAACTTTTTCTGCAAATGTTATACACAAACTTTCCTCGTTCATCGCGAGGAAACTTTTAGTGAAAACCTTATCAAAATCCGTTGATTGGTTTATTTACAAGAAGTTAGCGGAGAACATAGAGTAAATAGTACTTAACAGTAACTATTTACTCTATGGCGGAGAAACAGAAGCGTACAGCAGTATAGATATAAATTTCTTGAAGACTTTTTAGGGTTTGCTAAATTATGCCTGAAATTATGATTAATCTAAATAACTTTAAGTTCATATTATTTTATATGAAAATATAGGTATTAAAAAAAATTTAAATGAAAACAAAAACTAATTTTGAGTGGAAAATAAACTGCAAACCTATTGTTTTTATTATTATTATTTATTAAATACAATTAAAATTTTCTATTTTTAATGTTTTATAAAAATAGTATATAATAATTATGTTTTTATAAAATTTTATCTTGTTTTTTGTTACTTTTATCCCATCAAATGTAATATTTTAAATACAAATGAAAAAAATCTCCAAATAATAGGGATTCCTTGCAAGCTTTAAGGCCATAAAACAAGACAAAGATAAAACAAAATCCTTACTAATTAAACCCTAATCCAGAAGAATTTTTCTAATTGCTCCCATTAACTAATGCCTCTAATAATAATTACGGACTTCAGAGGAAAATATTTTATTACAGGAAGAATTAAATTCCCGCCATAATCCATCAGACGCGGAACGTACGTCGACGGAATAAAATGGAGGGAAAAAATAAAATGGCTGCCTCAGGTGGGGAACGCTTACGAGTTGGTATAAACTGATATATTTAAAGAGATTAAATTTAAACGTGTATTGTAACTTCGTATACGTGTAAAATATACTTCTTCTTCTTAGGCTTAAATGGCAATGCGGCTCATTTTAAAATTGCCATTGTCTGCCAGTGTCAAGTTAATGTCGATTGTCGCGTTATGATTTTGCCAATGGCATTAGTAAAAATATCAATTTGTAATAGCTTTTTTTTTTTAAAAAAGGCAAAATTGAAATTAAAATCAAAAGTAGCAGATCCAGACACTAGTTAGTCAAGTCAAGTCTATAATTTTTCTTAGTTTTCCAAAACAGGTCCGTCAAGTCTAAAGCAGTCAGGTCAAGTCCCTTAGTTAATGTAAAATATAAGTAAGTAAGCAATAAGCTGCTTCAAGGCAGCTTAATGTCAAGTACATTGACATAGTCAAGTCATAGTCGAAAGATATCTCGAATATTATATATATATATATATATATCTATACGTAAATATAAAAAAAATCGTAAGCAAGCCGTGTCTTTTCATTAAAATAAAAAAAAACATATAAACACACGAATATGTTACCGAGGTCAAAAAAAGAGTTTTTAGATTTTTTGTCTATTTGTCTGTGCGTTTGTACACGCAAATCTCAGAAACAGCTTAACTTATTTGGATGAAATTTCGCACACAGATAATTTATTACCCGGATTGACATATAGCATACTTTTATCCTGGAAAAATCTTAGGTTCCTGTGGGATTTTCCAAAAACGAACTACAGCTATTAAGTAACACAAATAGTTTAACATAATAGAAATACTTGCATTTGGTTGAAATTATTTAATGATACTTAGACGTTATGAGTACATTTAGATGACACAAAAAGTTACATTTATTAGAATGTTTTGTTATACTCAAAATATATTCCTTCTAACATACACCATTGATGACATAAGAAAAATATATACTCGCTTAAAATTACAATTTTGTGTATTTCATTTATTTTATTTCATTATTTCGCAAACTTTAAATTTCTATCACTAAATAATAAAACGTAAAACCGAGGACATAGGATTAAGTAGCGGAAACCGTAAAACCTATTGAGTGCTTCAATCGTAAAGTGCGAATTTTCAACCCGATTGCATTTGCGATCTCAATTCATGGCGTTTTATGGCGCTTCGACGGACGTGAATATATTCCACGCCCTTGTTTATTCTTTTTATGTCTTATAATCTGCCATTATAATAGATAATACTTCTATATACATAATTCAAAGATGTATAAAGATATCATGCAAAAACAATAGAGTAATGGGGATATTTGTAAAAACATTTGACTGCGAAACGCAGAGTGCCCTTCCACTCTACGAATAAATTAGTAGCTTCCACTACTAAAAGATCCGAATACATAAGAAGTATATGTATTCGCGCAAATAAATGTTTTCTTTTTTTTTATTATTATTAATATAATATAATATAATATAATATAAATATCTCACACATTCCACACAGCACCATCTAGTTCCACATTAAGCAACTAATGCTTGTATTATAGACACCAGACAGTTGATATAATATATAGATTACTTTTTCTTTTGTAAATATATACATATTATAAATATAAAACATCCATGACTCAGGTACAAAGGTAAAATGTCAACACATAAACATTTGTCCCTAGCGGGATTCGAACCCGCGACCGTTTGGTTAACAGCTAGGGCTACTAGCCACTTGTCCAAACGTGTCGAAATTGTATTATAATTTTATAGTCCCTTTAAATTTCCCTTTTAAAAATAAATAAATAAATAATATTTAAAATGGATTAAAAGTTCTTGTTAAAATCGAGAACCTACAGCCGCATCTAACCGGTCATTTGCATGTTAATTTAACCGCAGGCGTTTTACATCAAAACATGCAAATGTATTAAATACTTAATTAAAACAATCCATCCATTAGGTAATACGATGAGGTCCGGGTTTGCGCACAAATGCCGCGGGCTAAGGTTCACTGGGTAAAGATGCTTTGACTAATTAACTGGAATATTCTATTAGATATCTGTTATAAGGTAGAAGTTTAATGTTTGTGCTTTAGTCACAGTATATCGCGACTAATAGAGCAGTTCGTCCATGATTATGGATTATGCCTCGTTCGACCCTATATTTCGTCCCACATTCTAAAAAGTCGTCCTTAGTTCCATAACAGTATTAGATTCTTGTTTCGTCCCATAAACTTAACAAGTTTAAAAAGTTAATAAAACTTACACTTAATAAAAGTACACTTAATAATATTTTATCTATTTCTTTTGTTTTTCAAGAAACTTTATTGCTATATAGGGTAAAGTACAAGAAAGGATCTTATCTTGTATCCTATCTAAAATACTACTACGAGTATTAATTTTTTGGTGAAATGAGAAGGTAAAAACTGACTGCAGTTTATGACTGCAAAAAGCTCAATTTATTTTTCTTTACACGACTTTATTTTTCTCTACGTTATTTGTTATTTATGGTGATTTTTATTATTGGGTACTTTTTGTACCCAAATCCAACCTACGTGTAGCTGTCCCGTGAATCCAATAAAATTATTAAAAACAGAAATTGCGTTTCATTCATTTTTTTTTTGTTTTTAAACATCATTTTAATAATAAAAATGTAAATAATTTAGTAAAATTTTTAATATTTCTTTTCGTGCTCAATTTTTCTTCGATCGAGTTAAAGCGGTGCGTTGTGCAAACTATATAGTTAAACTTATTACTATGCTCAATTTAATGTATGCCACTCAGAATGCTCAAAAAATCATCAAATTTAACCAAATTGGGCACAGCCAGGGAATTGCTAAGTATGTAGTTATCTGATACCTACGTTCAAAGCTACTGATATAATATCTCAAACAAACTCGGCTCGCATTGCCTCCGGGCACAATTTGTCTAATGTTGAAACTATGAACAATATTCTAATGGAACAAATTGATTTAACTATCTAAGTTACTGTAGAAGTGAGGTACACATTTACTTTATGTTATTATTTATTGAACGCTAATGAATACGTGGTTTTGTCAAACCACATCAACAGTAGGCCTCATAAGACATGGTATCAAATTCTGGGGAAACTCCACTGATAATCAAAGAGTATTTAAGGCGTATTTAGAGTATTTAGAGCAATCTGAAATCTATATACTTATATAAAAGGTAATGTGTGTATATATGTATGTTCCCTATGGACTCCAATACCGCTGAACCGATTTTGATGAAATTTTCAGACAATCTTCAGAATAGTTCAGCGGGTAAGTGAAGTTTGGTAGTGTGACGCGTACGAAGTCGCAGGTAAAACCTAGTTTTAAATAAAGAGTCATGCAAGCTGTATTTTAAACAATTAAAAATTTTGAGTCTGCCTATTTGTGAGTTTCATGTTTATAAAAGAAGACTAATTTAAGT
Organism: Synanthedon myopaeformis; assembly: GCA_944738685.1. Taxonomy (NCBI): domain Eukaryota; kingdom Metazoa; phylum Arthropoda; class Insecta; order Lepidoptera; family Sesiidae; genus Synanthedon; species Synanthedon myopaeformis. Next base: position 6,869,055 of record OX122932.1, on the reverse strand, counting down.
TCATGGAGCGTCCATATCATAATGATAAACTTTGTACTTACAGTCCCCTCTAAAACCAGAATTAAAAAATTAAGTGTATTATTTTTTATAGCACCGCACTTACTTACATAATAAAATTATGTAAAAATATAACGAATATCAGGACTCTGTCAGTTTACAAGGATTACTTACGTAATCTTCTGGTGAAAAAAGCTTATAATTCCCTTATCAGCCCTTAAAGCTTATCAAAGATACTTTATATCCTTGAAAAATGTTAGATCCCTAAAGGATCGTCTAAAAATATAAAAAATTGGGCGCCACTGTCGCCGTGGTCGTTCGTCACAGCAATAAAAATGTCAGATATTTTCTCAGGTGTTTAATTTTTCAACGCGAACGAAGTCGCGAGCACCAGCTAGTATTTAATAATTCAGTCGTACGCGACATTGGTAACTTTAACAAGAGCTGAATAATATCGTAGAACGAATTCAATTTGACAAAACGGAGACACAAAGATGATAACGTTTTGGCGTAATGCTCTAGACAATAGAGAAATAAATGGATGCGATCAATCCCCTTCCACGCCGCTGCAAAATGAAAGCCTAATGTGTGCCATCACATTTGCACACTCGCTTCAATAACATCACTATGCGAGAGTTAAGAATAATTTTGAATGTGCCTTTATAATAATTACTAGCTGGTGCCCGCGACTTCGTCCGCGTTGAACGATGAAAAGTACCCTATGTCCTTTCTGGTGTCCCAGACAACGTGTATGCAAAATGTCATGGTGATCGGTTCAGTAGTTTTTGCGTGAAAGAGTTACAAACATCCATACATCAAAACATACTTTCGCATTTATAATATTAGTACGGATTATTTTATGTTAGAGGATATGTGAACTAAGGAGTTGAGAAACAGTGATAACGATATATACTTTTACGTAAGCGACAAGCGATTACATCTCAATTTACTTCTAAATCAATAAATATTAGCAAAAACCGTTTAAAATTTATTGATAGTAAGTATAAGTAACTATTGAATAATATAAGATTTATTTCTTAATATTTTTTCGTTGTTACCTAAATAATCAATCATGAAGACACTCGAAAATTATAGTTATCTATACAATATCAAATATCGATGTAAGTATTTTAATACACATTTAGACACATCGTAAATAAATAAACAGAAAATGGATCTACAATACTCGTTCTACTTTCCTAAGTGTCCTAATATATTATTTAAAAGATTCCTAAGAGATATATTTAGTAGCAAAGAGAATCCTTGATGCTAAATAGAGAAAGAGAAAGTGTGTGTGTGTGTGATTTGTAACGAACAGACAGTTGTTTAAATATTATTAAATTTATATCAGTTACTCCACGATAGATCTATCACCGTGCGCTTTTATTTTATAATAAAAAGTATCTTTTTAAATCAAAAGTATCTTAAAAAATAATTGACGCCCTAAGTACTAGGGCGAACTGGAGGAAAATAATTCAAAATATCTAAAGTAAGTATACCGCATCAATTTTTTATACATGAATGTAATATTTATACGAAACAAATAACAGTTCATATTTCATTTGTGTATCTCGCGAAATTATTTATACTTTATACTCGTAAATACATATCACCATAGTTTTCTCTTCCATAGTTTATTATACGCGAGTAAAGGCAATATTGTTTTGTTTTCAATAAACATATTATAGACTTACCTTTTATTAGACAAAATTTTAGTCATTCCTTGTTATGAAAGACAGCTCATTAAATGATTAACTATTTAAACAACTGTATTTATTACAATAGTTTTTGTTTTATTTTAATCTTATAAGATTAAAATTTTAATCTTATAAGACATAGGGTACCTTTCAGCCACAAAAAAGGACTGTTCCCAAGGGATCATCTGAAAATATAAAAAAGTAGTCTCAGCAATAAAGATGTGGGTTATATTATATTACTCATATATATTTTCTCAGGTGTTATATTTTTTTATTTTTTAACGCGATCGAAGTCGTGGGCACCAGCTAGTATACTATAACTATATAAATAAGTGTGATAAATAATGGAAGAATCACAAATCTTTTTTTTATCAATAGGAAAGGCCATAGAAGTCACAGAAGGTATGATAAGGCTATTACTTTAAGGGATAGAGCAATAAAAGTGTACATTATATTGAGTTATTGTATTTACCTATCAAGTGAAGAAAATTTATATGAGCTATTGAGCAGTTTTGTGTTAGCATTTTTGTTTGTGTACTTGTCCTAACTATAGAACCAGTTATCACTATGAAATTTAACAGATGAACTTTTTTTTACAAAATGGCAGGCCACACTGTTTTCCGCAGTCAATAAATAGGCATCCCGACTAGCATTATGTGGTGAGCATTCTATTACAGGAGACCGTGACTTAACAGCACGTGTGCTATTTTGCTCCGGTGGGTGAGTAACAGATTTTCAAAAAAAACTAGAGATCCCTACGAAATTACAATAATGTACATCTAGGTATCAAAAATTTACATATTTACATATATATGTAAATTTAAGATTTTTTTACTACGAGTTAGTTGCTACGAAAACTAACTAACATATTTATATAGCACTCTACCCACAAAAAAAAATCGCTTGACCTAAAATGTCTAACTATTATAAGTAGTTAAGTGACTAGATGTAACCTTTTTTTGTTAAAATTAGTTAAAACACGAGAAGAATCAAAAGGACTCAGATCATGATCTGATAAATCCTTATAAAAGTAATTAGTTTTGTTAATAATTATGAGAAATCCTACTAATATTATAAATGCGAAAGTTTGGGAGTATGAATATATGGATGTTTGTTAAACTTTCATGCAAAAACGAGTTAACAGATTTGGATAAAATTCGGAACATAGATAGTTTCTCACCTGATTTAACTTATAGGATACTTTTTATCCTAGAAAAATGTTAGGTTCCTGAGGGATCGTCAAAAATATAAGAAAATGGGAGATACTGTCGCCGTGGTGGCGCCACCCGTCGTCACGGCGATAAAGATGTCATATATTTTCTCAGATATTTTTCATTTTTTACACTAGCTAATTATTAATGTTTCATATTGCTTCCATTACGACTTAGGTATTATAAAGTAAGGTACGCAAAATAGTTTAAGCTTATTGTAAGCTCAAGCATAAACGACTACCACCGAAATAATACTTAAAAATATTTACTTTAATGAATGGTGAATCTTATATTTAATCTTTAATAACATTGATCCGATCAAAAGTATTCCGTTTCTCGTATGATGAAAGCCCACCTGAAAGCTACAAATATTGCTGACAAAAAGCTCTAACTCGCTTCCCGCGTATATATCAAACGGTTGCAGCCCGAGGCGCAACCTAATATGCTAATGCCTTTCAAAATAAAGGGGGATTTAGTACCTACGTAACGTAAGTTTCTTTTGTCAAAGAAGAAATGGAATTGAAATTCCATCCTTACATATTATAAAACAAAGTCCTCCGCCGCGTCTGTCTGTCTGTCTGTTTGCGATAAACTGAAAAACTACTGCACCAATTTTCATGCTGTTTTCATCAATGGATAGAGTGGTTCTCGAGGAAGGTTTTAGTATATAATTTTCACGATCGAAGTCGCCGGCACCAGCTAGTAATCGATAAAATAATCTAACTTTTTAATATCACTTAAGTTAACTTTCGTTTGATACCCTCTAAACACTGCCTCCTAAATTTAGATGACCTGGTAATCATTACGTATGATGACAATTGGTTTATTTAAGTACCTAACTAGTTTTCTTATGTCACATGTATGTTTATATTATGTACTAATATTATAAAGAGAGAAGATTTGTATGTTTGTATATTATCAGCGAGTAATATAGGGTATATTTTATAAAGTTACGCAGGCGAAGTCGCGTGCAACAGCTAGTAAGTTATAAAATCGAAATAAAAAATCAGAAATACGACGGTTGTAGTAGCGTTACATATTATGTCTAAGGGGTGATTCAAACAGTATATAAAAACTCTGCAATAAAAAATAATACACCCAATTGAAAACGTAGGTAACAATACACTTATAACCTCGAGGCAAGATTCTCTAAAATGGGTAGCTTTATTGCAGTAAATGTGATTTTCATTTTGTATTATTTATTTTACTTAACATTTGTTACTTTATTCTCCAACATGCATACTTATTCGAACATTTAACTAACTTATTTAAGACTAGCTGTTGCACGCGGCTTCGTCCGCGTAACTTTATAAAATATAGCCTATGTTACTCGCTGATAATATAGCTTCCCAACAGTGAAATAATTATTCAAATCGGTCCAGTTTATTCGGAGCCTATTCAATGCAAACAATCAAATCTTTCCTTTTTATAATATTAGTATAGATAAATCGAAATTTTTATATTAAATTGGAAAGAAAAAAGAGAAAAGTTTGCGAAAAAAAATTGCCGAAATAAATTCCATACATAGCTAAGCTAGGGGCGGGTCGCTGGTCGCTTATCATATTCTGTTTTAATTAAGTAGTATTGAAAACTTGAAATTTGTAATCATTAGGTACACTTTAACTGAAACATTCGTTTTGAATATTTCCATGTAGTTCTTAAACTAAACAAAAAATACGAACTATTAGCAACCAATTAGACCCGGCGTACCTCCACTTTCGGGTACGCCGAGATTATGGCAGGGAGCGTAACCCTCCCCACGCTAGATAGCCGTGGCGGGGCACCAAAGTCGTGTCATAAAGTTCCTGCGACCCCGCTCTTTGTTGGGTTTCTCGCAGTGTCCCTATTCAGCCTATTGCAAATGAAAACTTGAGTTTTTTTATTTGATGGGATGTCTGCCTATTTATCAAAAATGTCATAAGATAAGATTTTTTTTTTAATTTTTACAGATTGCGACAGAACTGCTTTTAGATACGCCCAAATTATTGATGATGATGTGGAAATCACTCCAATTCGTAAAGTTAGAAGTACGTGAGAGCGTGGCGGGGCACCGAAGTAGTGTCATAACGTCCCCACGACCCCGCCCATCAACAGCCGCGCTAGAAAGTCGTTGGGTTTTAGCATAGAGCAAATATTACTTTACTGGTTAAGTACTATTTACTCTATGGTTTTAGCCGGTACGAATTCGGCATAACCGCAGTGTCCCATACACTGCCGGGTATCCAAGAGGTTTCCCAACGTTAAAAAAAAAGGAACCAATTAGACCCCGTTTGAAATATTTAAATGAAAGCGTAAACAGTAATCGAAGTGAAACAATCGTAAAAATCCGATTTCTCCGATCATAAAATTTAAAAATTCCCAAACGCGTCGAGCGTATTTTTATTCTATTCATGGCAGTTTTACGAGTCTACAAACGAAGCGTGAGGAGGTATACCTATAAAGCCGATCCCTATATTTATTTTACGATGTATTATTCTCTCTTACCTATAGGTAAATGACACTTAGATGACTCAAATGGTTTGTAAAGTAATATCTATACTAATTAAATAAAACAGTTGGATTTAAAAAAAACTCTTCTTGTATTTGATAGTCTAATTCTTAACGTTAAATCCTACTTATAATAACGCTATGACCCTTAGAAGTCACACTAGTTCGTTAGTTGCTATACAAACTAGTAAAAAAAAGTATTAATTTAAAAGATAGGATACTTGAAGAATCCATATATATAGAAAGCTACGTTATCAGCGAGTAACGTAGGCTATATTTTATAAAGTTACGCGGGCGAAGTCGCGTGCAATAGTGTTGCATGTAAATAAATATGTTAAGTATATTTAAGAGAATCGGCGTAAGATGTATTGGTACATTAAATGTGAAGTCTACTCGACTGTAAATAAATAAATAAATGTCTGTAAAGGTAAGCTCGTGTTAAAATAAATGTGTCAAAAATATTGAATTTTTGAAGAAATCTTCTAAAGTTATTTAGTTACATCCATTTCGCAGTAACTCCGAAGTTTTCTAATAAAAATCGCTTTTTATTTCTCGCAGCCTTTGTAATATTTGCAAATTGAAAATTCTGTTGGCAACCGAGCGAGCGAACAATTTTTCATTGTCTAAAACTAACGTTCTCACGTCAGACCTAAACCTCGTTTAAATGAAAACTAATTTTAATATTAATGCCAGCTTTCTTATTGCGAAGACAACTTATGCTTGCAAATGTCTATGAGTAATGACTGGGTGGTAACGTAGCATCTTTTTCAAATTACGACTAAGCTAAATTTATCAAGACTTTCTTCTTTTGTTAAATCCCAAAAGACCTTACAAACTATTGTAAGTTTTTCTACAGTGTTATAATTAGAGAAAAACGCCTGTCTCATTCAATACAATGATTGGAATTACTCATTTTGTTTAACTTATGTTATGACGTAGATAAAGCATTGAATCTACCTCATTAGCTAACTTCATCTGGGTGTACGGCAGATTTTTTTTATAAGAAAAAAATTATGTGTATTTGTTACTTTATATTTGTGTGTACTTTATTGCCTGTCAAAAATAGTCTGAAAGTCTGAAATTCCTTTCAGATCCTTCAGATGATACAGACTAATAGCAGAAACATTCCAAAAGTTCAAGCTAATTAAAATCTATAGATAAGCTTGTTTTTCCTTTTAAGTGAAAACATCTATCTTTTTACTGTACGTTAGAGACGACTAATAGCATAGAGTAAATAGTACTTAACAGTATATTTACTCTATGCTAATAGCTATGTTGACGAATAGCGAATGTGGTAAAAAGCGACGACTGACGTCAAACCCCTTTTTAGTAACGGTGGGCATTTGGGCAACCCGTCTGACGGCAGTAACCATCCCCTTACAGAAAACCACCGTGAAATAAGAGCATTATATGTGTGTTGTGTTTTAGAGAGTAAGGAATACCAGAGCCCATTACCCCCCCATTCCTTATCCTTAATCCTTCTATGGTCGGCAGAGCACTTACAGTATCTATGGTGTTGCTTGTATTATAGGCGACGGTAGCCACCGACCATCAAGTGGAACGTCAGCCTATCTGTCGACTTTAACATAAAAAAAATCTTTAGGCACGTATATTGCTAAGAAGTGAACGTAAGAGAATCGTCACGCTTGGGTCGGTGACGCTGAATCGGGTCTACTCGACATCAAGCGCGCGAGAATTAGTGACGCACTCAATTTTAATATTGGAAAATTAAAAATTTTCTCTTCATCTTGTCGTCATAAGCGCACAGCCACTTTTTTAATGCAAGGTTAGATAAAATTTAAAACTAAATGGTGCCCGCGACTTCGTCCGCGTTGAAAAATTACATAAGCTATATAAAGCCTGACATTTTTATTGCTATTACACTTTTGCCAGGCGTTACCTTTCTTAATTTTATATGACCTCACGGGAACACTACTTTTTTCTGGATGAAAGGTACCCTATCTCCTTTCTTGTTTCCCTGAAAACGTGTATGCAAAATTTCATATCTATCGGGTGAGTTTAAGGCGTGAAAGGGTAATAGACAGAGTTACTTTCACATTTATAATATAAGTATGGATAGTATGGATAAAAACAAAACTCTCTATACATTAAAAATACATTTTTATTACAATGTACATACCATGATTCTCATGAAGCTAACAAATAACAGAAAAAATTGTTCTACTTACAATACAGGTATACTTACAACATAACACTATTAAAATACTTATATATCGATCACATATTAACCTATTAAGAATAAAACTTTTTTTATACTTCAGAACGATGGGAAAACATTTTCAAAATGGTATAAGTACAGTCGAGTTCAAGACGGTTTCGAAAAAATGAACATTTTTATAATAATTTTATAGACAACAGACATTGTAAGGATAATTAATATAATAATATATTCGCATATGATAAATTCCTAAACCAGCCTTTAGACAAATTATTATCAACAATATTATTTCTAATTACTAACTAATATTATTAAAGTCTAATTTTAAGTAAAATAATGGGTTTATTATATATATATTAAAAAAAAAAAAAAACAATATGTACGCATTGTTATAATATAAAAAGTAACAAATATAATTTTAAAAGTATATACAACGGAATAGCGGATTGGCTAAGTCAATCCGCTAAATGATATCGTTATAATTTTTTTAAAACAATATCATTTTTTTAAAGTTCAAGAAATAAAATAAAAATTATTTGACTTTACAATAGTACCATACAATTTGAAGTCGATTTCCGCGACTGTCTGTAACTCCTCCTAAAACACGCAACGGATTTTGATGTGGTTTTCACTAATGGAGAGAGCTATCAACGAGGAAGCTATTTGTATATATAATCCGGGGCGTTCTCAAAAATCAAGTGTTTTCATAGATAAAATCATCAATCAATGTACTATAACTATGGATTTCGCACGCCATACAAAACACTACGAACTTTATGGAACATTTAAAAGTGACATATGCGTAGAGCATCAACTCTGTCATCTGTCATTTGAAACCAACCTGTCATGTGTCATTTAAAGAAAATGTGACTTTACGTCAACACATTGGAGTTTAAAATGGAAAATAGTAGAACTTGGTCGTTACTACCTTTTACCATTGACGCGCGAAGGAAAGACTCCGCCATGAATCCGTTTTAGGCGTACTTTTTATGTTCCGCTTTGGCATTTGTGACGCAAATTCCATAATTGTAATACTTCGATGGATAAAATAATAAGATATTAATTAATAAGCCGAAATGCAAGTTTATACGTGACATAATATAACATCAACTTTTCCACTTTCTTTTTCGTAACTAGTAGGTATATGTGATGTTATACATATTAATATATGTAATGTCAAATACATTAATTAATTACGAATTAATTTTTAAATTTTAATTTAGACATTTCATCTAAAGAGCTAAAGAGCTACAAGTTTCTAAAATTGGCAATTTATTGTTGGCTTTAAAGTTGCCATTCAAGATGACATAAAATTAGTAATGTGCCCGATAAAATAGATTCTTATAATATATATATATTTTGAAAAGAGAGATAAATAAGAAAATACATAATAGTAAATAGAATAGAAGGAAACAATAATAAGAAAAGCGAGATAAATATAGTAATAGTGTGCTATAATATAGCTCTATAGCTAAGCTATAGTGTGGAGCTGGCAATACTCATTATTCGTTGTATTTTATTTTTTTTACAAACCGTTTACATAAATATAATATTACATCGACCTCTTTACACTTTGCTTCAATTGTAATCGAGTTCGCTGGACTCTTGTGACCTTGGAATATTCCCCCCCAATTCCGGACTGACCGGATTCACTATCCTGCTTCCTATCCTGGACAAATCCAGGACTGGCAGTCTCTGCATCAGGTTGGTCCTGTCCGACCAGGGTATAACTCTGATCTCGGAACCGCTTGACGATGATGATGAGGGAGAATTGCTGTTAGAACTGGCCGCTATTATTGGAATCGGAGGGATCCTTTGAGCTAAAGTCCTCAATCTGGTACTCTCTGGTCTAATTAGTCTAACTGCCGTGTTTATTGGGTCCGGGACGAAATTTTGTAGTTCGGGTCTTCGATTGGACGGCTCGGACCTTTGATTCGAAGCGAACATGTGTTGGTATCTAGCTATTTCGCAGGTCATGAGAGGTCTCGCATCTCTACCTACCCTCTGAACTGTGATCTGCCTCTGGGTTTGTCTGTGGTTGGGCGATGTGACAGTTTCGTTGTTGGGTTGTACGATGACACCGTTCTGTCTGCTCGGTGAGTTGAAGTTCAGTGCTAAGAAGTCGGAGAGCGGAACACAAAGAACACCCAGTTCCTCCTACAAATAAATACGAATTCAATTGAAATAAAATTGTCCATTAATAACGGTATGACAAAAAAATATCTAACTAAAGCATATATGCGTCTTTGTTACTGCAATATATGTCTCGTGTCAAAATAATATGTAACGTTTTTGACCAACCAAAATAACATTTTACACAATACATCAAAACAAACCGGTTTACGAAAAAAGAGACGGCTTTTTTTTTGTAAAAATATGACATTTGTCTTAAAATAGAAACCAATATAAAAGCAGAAGGGTTTTTTTTTTCATGTATGTCATGTAACAAGGCTAACCAGAGACGGAGGATTCGAACAAATTCAAAAACAAGTTTGGAGCTTAAATTGAGATGTAGATGCGCCTGCGCAAGCTGCTAGTCTTTTAATGTAAATAATAATAAAAAACAGATATTTTCGAATAAAAAAACACAACGTTACGAAAGCGATTCAGGTTCCGTCTTCTAAACATCATTACTTTGTTTTTTGTAATTTTTTTTTTTTCGTGAGCAAAACTGTGAGTATATTTTAATTAAGACTCGAAAAACGATCAAAATTTCCCTGTTTTCGGAATGTTTTACTACATCTGATGAAGTTGTAAAAATATCATGTTTTGAACCTTAAAATCATTATTATTTATTAAACATTTTCTGAGCAAAATTAAGTATTTTTAATTGTTTACCACTGAATCGAAAACAAAAGCTTGCTTTCGAATATTCTAGACTTAAACACCTTTTTTTTAACACTCACATTAGCACTGGGCACTCCTTCGTTGACATTCTCCGGTACAGTGACAAAAGGCTTTTTCTCTAATTCAATAGCCGATTTGATATCTTTCGTCTTCTCCTTTTCCTCATCCAATGGCACGTCTGGCACAACTTGCAAATCTTCCAACACGTTTGGCACAACCACAAAACCGGCTATAATACCCGATAACTGATCTAATACCTGAAATATGTGATATTTATGTTATATAAACAAATAGAACACCTTCAAGTTCCAATTCATCTTTTGACTTCAATTACTTTTAATAGACTTTTATATACTAGACTTTTATCTATACTAATACTAGCTACACGCCAACGGCTACGCCCGGGTTCAAAATAAAAACTATCCTATCTTTTAAGTTGGACCAAATTAAACATAGTTACGAAGTTTTATCAAAATCGGTTCGGTTCAAAAACTATTTTTTTTTTTATTTTAGTTTAGTTTAGTTTAGTTTAGGTGATTTATTATTATTTTTCTGTCGACCTTGTAATATGGACCATAAATTATTTTTGGAAAGAATAATGGACTGTCATTATTCTTATTATCCATTGTTCAATTTCAACAAGTCCAGCACTTGTTTTTTTTTTTTTTTATAAATCTAATATTAATTAAACACAATTAATTATATTATGTAATTTTTAGATATTAAATAATACGATAAAATAATACTGAACTTACCTCGTCAGCTAGCAATCTGTGTTTTGGATCTTTTACGAGCAATCTTTGTATTAAAAACACTGTGTTGTCCGACACTTGCACTGAATTACCATCCCTGAAAAAGAATTTTCTTTTTATACTTAAACAGAGAACAGCGAGTAGGCTTTGTTTTGCTTTTTTGTTTCTTAAATAAATTTCAAAAAAAAAGATTTTTTTTTTTCATTTTTGTTCAAATTTCTTATTCATTTTTTTTTTCTAGGTACCAATTAAGATGTATCATGTCAAATGTAAACATAAATTTATGTTTCAGTATTATAGCAGTTAAAAATAACTAGAATGTATTCTGTTTGAAAAGATTTTTAGAGCGTACACATTGAGTATTACATTCATAAACTATGCAGTATGTATTGATTCCCCTAATAAAGAGCACCGTTAAACAACAGCCCTGGTGTTGCTTGTGTCCTTAGGCGACGGTGACAACTTACCATCAAGTGGACCGTCAGCCTGTCTGTCACCCTTTGATATAAAAAAAATTCAGTCAATTGCCTACTTCCATGAAAATACCATTCTCTGCCATTCTCTGACGTCGAAAAGCGATTTTATAAATCTTATTTCGAATAAAAATGTTTTGAATTTGAATTTGAATTTGAATACAGATCATAGAACCAATAACTCCGTAAATTTTTTTTTGGAGATAACTTGCTTAACTGTGAAGGATACTAGACTTTTTGTAAAAAATATAAGAATCTTTGAAGACATTTAAGTCCTCATTGAACTAGCAAGGCTGACACTAACTTGACCACATAATGGCTGGCATCTGTGTTTAACTTTGTGTTTGGGACATAAAACAGGTCATAAAGGATGACAAAGACTTACGGTGGTATATTATAGTTGGCAGCCTGTATCCTGCTGAAGAGTTGAGGCAGACTGGTGTCGCAGAAGGGGAACTGTCCATACAACATCGTGTACAGGACAACTCCCAACGCCCACATGTCCGATGGCTTTCCCAAGTATGGCTTGCACATCAAAACGTCTGGGGATATGTATGCTGGCGATCCTGAAGTTTAAATTAATATTTGTAAGAATAGTTATGTTACTAAGAACAAGTAAAAAAAGAAAAACAAATATGGCAGGTTTCTACATTGGCAATCATTGCAGGGCTGGCTTTTTCCTTTATTCCAAAATAACTACACAAAATTCTTAGATAAAGACAAAATTTTCTCAGAATACTGTTTGACTTTCCATACAAATTTTTCAAAATTTTTCAGATTTCAGGCCGATTTTTGAAAAAGCCTGCAAATAACTGCGCCGAATGCTGAAGTCTCATCAAAATCAGTTGATTCTTTCGAGAATATTATTGACAAAAAGTTTCGAAATAAGTTTCTTTTCTTTTGTATTTATTTTGTTTGTAAATGCCTACTTTTTGATGCATATTTGATATTCATTCTTTTTTACTCAAACCCCGATTTTAACGCAACTAGCTCTATGCCCCTAGTATAAATTCAGCCTTGAGTGCCCGCCTTGTTGGGCATATGAATAATAAAGTCCCTTTGAGAACATATTAAGGATTACGATACGTCTAAAAGGTTGAGGTAAATAAAACAGTTTCTATATATTATGTTAAAGTTCCGTAAACTTAACATATTATATGAAAATCACGACAGTTAAGACCAATACGTAATGCTAATGTTGAAAAAAGTCTTACCTCTCTGATCTTTAAGAAGGTCTCTATCGCTGCCCAAATGTGTTCCCAGACAAAAATTGGTAATTGTAATTCTACCGCTCCTCTGATTTAACACTATGTTTCCTAATTTCAAATCTCTGTGGACAATGTTTCTCTGGAAAAGTAAAGTATTACAATGAAAATAAATAAATAAATCGGGTGTGGCTGGACTTATCACTTTTCTAAATTGCCTCCCACTATGGAAGCAAATTTATAGACGTAATTAAGTACATTAAAAAAAAAGTTTATGAACACTTATTGTCTGTGAATGTAGTATGATTAAGATTAAAATTGTAACCTTATAAAGAATTACAGAAATTAAAATTTTAATGTCATTTGGTAAACCCATCTTGAAGAAGTAATTACCCCCTTACAAAAGGTCACCTTGAAATAACAACATGAATGCTGTTTGATATGAGTGTTAGAATAGCATCCCTGGCAAAATACACAAGGGAAGCAAAATACAAACCAGAAAGTATAAGTATCTCACACTAAGGCCTCTGGACTATGAAAGTAATTACAAATAATGAAAAACTAGTAATACTGACTATTAATTAAAACTGACTGACATTTCCAAAGTTGACCCTCCCAGAATGAACTCTGGGTCAATGAATTCAGTGTTAAACCCAACACTTTAACCACTCGCCCAAAAATGGGATTGGCTTGCAGTACTTTTAAATCAGTTATCAGAAATTTACCAACTGGTTTAATTGATAGAAATTTTAATGTGAATGAAACAAGCAATCAAAGAAATAACATCAGTTACCTTATGCAAATTGGCGACCACTCTGACTATATCATAGAAAAACATCAGAGCTTCCCTCTCTGGTACTTTCTTAACTTTGGTCACATACTGCTGTAAGTTGATTAGTTCGCTGCCTTTCTCTGAGAATTGATGGGCCGTGACACAGTCGAGAACTAGAAAGAGGCGTTGGCGCACCTTGCCTGTGTACACAAACCCGGCCCCCGATGGGTTTGGAACCTCTTCTAGTGCATAATCCTGAAATTCACAATTAAGAATTATTTCGTTTTTGTTTAACAATTACTGATTGACAAAGTCTATACTATACTAATATTATAAAGAGCACACTGTTTAAAATAAAATTGCAAGCACACTACATCAGAGGAAAATTTGCTGACGTGTGACCTACTTGCCAGTCAGCTTTCATAGGGTGGCAAGCACATAGCAACGCATATTTAAAATGTACCAGCTCACATTACCTACCTCAAGTTTTGCAAGCTCTAGTAAAAGGGTAAAGCAAAGTGGACTGCAATTATTACTTAAGAGTCTTAGAGGATACCAAAGTTTTGGTAAGAGCTACCAAGAGTATGTGGTTTGCCCAAGTCATTGCCATTGTGTGACCACAGAAATTAGGAGATGGGGCAAAGTTTATTAATATATATTGTAGGTGTGTCTGCACTGGGCTTAAAACTTACCTTAAAAAGACCATGGTGATGAATCACGCCGTCCTGATCTTTTAACAATGATAAGAGAGAATACTCTGTGTGGAGTAACATCTTCCCTTGTCTATCATCTTGTGTTTCGGGTTGCCCATCACACCCTAGTGTCAAAATTTTTATCAAATAAAACTCATCAGTCTTTTCCTTTCTAGCCAAACACTGCACTATTGTTTTCACGGGACTAGGCCCTAATTTGGGGCCGAGCAAATAAGGTCCAGCCTTACGAACTAGCTTATCAGGCACTGGTGTACCAGGCGATGGTATGTCACTTTTGTTGTACATCGTCTTCGATTTCCTGGTCGGAATAAGGCTAGTCTTCTTACAACTCTTATTTGCACTGCTGGAGGAAGCACTCGAATATGCAGATATCTTAGCGATCTTCGGACTTGGCTGCAAAAGCAAAGGTCGTGTCCTCTTTCCATGGGTTGAACTGCATTCTGGTCTATCTTGATCCATAACGAATGTGTTATTTATTATATTGAGGTAGAAGAAGAGTCTAAAATGATTAATTCGTAAAGTTAATTAATAATTAGAAAAAAAACAATAGCTGGTGAAATTAAATTCTACAAATACCAAAGTACATAATATACCTATCCTATCTCTACCTATAATATCCTACTATCTATAATATTGACAAATTGACAATTTTACTTGACAAACTTGACATACATTGCCATATGCCAATAAAATTTTTAAATGTTGATTGAACGTTATCTGTGGTCGTCTCAGAGAGCGTTGTCATGTCAGTCACATATTTCTACAATAGTCACGAGGCTTTTGTATTTGTAGATATTATAATACTTATATATATATTATTGAACGATGAATAAATTTGTCTAACATTGTCTTCCTATATATTATAAACTAATCTGTTTCCCAAAGATAAAATTAGTCTATATACTTAAAAATATAACATTTGCTTTTGATTTTGTCATTTGTCACTTTTGTCAGTTTTTTAATTGTCTTCGTAAAGATTCGACGTTTGACATTTTCTATTCACATATGATAATATTTTCCAAAAAATTGTGTAATATTAACAAAATTGTATTATTAGTAAATTAATATTTTTATGTCAACATGTGGAAAGGTCTCAGACACACTCAGTCCCAACTTTCGAAGTTACAGTTCAAAGGATATAAACTACAACCTATCGGCGTACCTGCATTAGATTCCGTATTAAATCAATGGTACGAGTTTTGTAAGAAGCCGCCTAAGGGATTCGAAAAGTATTTCCAACCGAATACTAGTCAAAAACAATCGAAAAATCCAGAGAAAAGTGACACAGCTCCGCCTTCGAAAAGTTCCCAACCGTTATCTAAGCCACCTTCGTCACAGGATAAATGGAATATGAACATGTTCTCAAGTACAGCTGGAAGCGGTAGAGGTTCAGGTCGAGGCGGGTACGAAGGACAAGACAGAGAAAAATGGATGATGTTTGGCGCTATGGGTGTGGTGACATTGCTTGCTTCAATAGCATACTTTGAATTAAGGTACAGAGAAATTAGCTGGAGAGACTTTGTTAACATGTACTTAAACAAAGGTGTAGTTGAAAAATTAGAGGTCATTAACAAAAAATGGGTAAGAGTTAAACTTCACGCCGGATCGGCAATGGAAACTAAGGTTATTTGGTTTGCGATCGGCAGCGTAGATTCTTTTGAAAGAAATTTAGAGAATGCGCAAATAGAAATGAATATAGATCCTCCGAACTTTATTCCAGTCATTTATAAGACAGAAGTGGAGGCATCCAGTTTGAGTGGAATGCTGCCTTCCTTACTTGTAATAGGGTTTTTGATTTATATGATGAGAAAGTCTGCTGGCATGATGGGCGCCGGAGGTCGTAAAGGTGGAGGACTTTTTGGTGGTGTCATGGAATCCACGGCGAAACTTATAAACCCTACTGACATAGGCGTAAAGTTTCAAGATGTGGCCGGCTGTGAAGAAGCAAAGATTGAAATCATGGAGTTTGTTAATTTTTTGAAAAATCCCCAGCAATACATTGATTTGGGCGCTAAAATACCAAAAGGTGCTTTGTTGACCGGCCCTCCGGGTACAGGTAAAACACTTCTGGCTAAAGCCACAGCGGGAGAAGCCAATGTTCCATTTTTAACTGTGTCGGGCTCTGAGTTTTTGGAGATGTTTGTCGGTGTCGGGCCTTCGAGAGTTCGAGACATGTTCTCTATGGCTCGTAAACACGCTCCATGTATTTTGTTCATTGATGAAATTGATGCTGTTGGTAGAAAAAGAGGTGGAAGGAGTTTCGGAGGCCATTCCGAACAAGAAAACACTTTAAATCAACTCCTAGTTGAGATGGACGGTTTCAACACCACAACTAACGTCGTAGTTCTTGCGGCAACAAACAGAGTTGATATTTTGGACAAAGCTCTACTGAGACCTGGCAGATTTGACAGACAAATATTTGTACCAGCACCTGATATAAAAGGAAGAGCATCTATATTTAAGGTACATCTACAAGGCCTGAAGACCAGTTTGAATAAAGAGAATTTAGCACGTAAAATGGCTGCATTAACACCTGGTAAGTTTTATATCTATAATTTAATCTTTTTTTATGTTAAATTCGGTAGACAGCAAAGATGTCCTTTTGATGCTATGGGCATTTTTTGAGTCAGACGTTTTGTCTTCTTGGACAAATTGTCTTTTACACCTTGAGAGCAATTAAGACATTCTACCTACTATGACCGTTTACTTTTCAGACATACAGATTAGTAGAAATTTCAGGATTTTAATTGAAATAATAGAGTAGAATGATGATAATTTTAATTTAAAAAATTACATTAATTGTTCTAGTTAATCTATTTACAAAATTTACAACACATTTTACAAACTATTAACTATATACTGATCTCGCATAAAATTTTCGTCAACCTAGCGTCCTCTGTTGACGATTTTAATACATATCGGGAGATTTAGGGCAACACATTGGAGAGCGGCAGGGCACAGTACCTATTTAATTTTTTTTATATCTTAAGTGCTTTTAATATAATTAACCCACAGCATGCGGATTGTTTGAGTAGCATAATACAATGAATTTTAAATTATATGAAAAGCACTTAAGGTGCAAAATACTATGAAAAAATTTAAATACTTCGCTATGCCTTCCTCCAATTTGCACCTTCCCTTAGAATTTTACTTATTGCATTAAGGATTGTTACTAAATGCACTATGAAGAAATGATTCATGAAGTATTAAATTAATGTACACTTATAAAAATTGAATTAGGGGAACTTGTTAACTAAGTAGAACATTTCGAAAATAAACAGTTCACCAATATTCTAAATATGAATTAAGTATAAAATATAAACCTATGTATTGGTTTATATATAATATTTATATATATTATTATTTAATCAATGTGTCAACCACACTAACCAGCCATTGCCAATTTAGTTAGACTAAAATAATAAATAGAAATATATTATGTATGCTTCAACTTGACACTAAAACTGTGTTAATCGATAATAGATGGCGCTAAATTTTCTTTTGAGTCAAAACTATGAAAAGCTAATTAGCAATAGAAAATGCATTCAACTATCATTCGACGTATTAGAATATAATAATAAACACATCTAAACAAGTCCAGGAAAATTTATTAACAAATCAAAATTTAAGCCTCATGGGCATTATTGTTATACATGCTTCTAGAAGATGCGGGTACCCTAACTGTTAATATTAATGTTAGGAAAAGTTATGTATATGAACATTTTTATTTAAATCAAAATTCTCTACAATTATATGAAACTTTTTTTCGTAACCTTTCAGGGTGGAATCGAAGATTCCTTTCATCCATCGATATTTCATATCTTCTACAAACTTATATTATAAATGCCCCTGAGGCCCTGAGGGATGCAAACTTTGATTTTTTAGTGAAACTTCCTGGTCTATAATTCATTTCATAATCTTATGGAAATTTTAAAATTTGCAACACATATTTGGTAACTACAATAATTAATATAAGCCAATTATAAAGCTAATCTCTTAAGAATAACAAAATTGTTTTTATTCCTAACAAGAGTTATATTATTCTCAATATTTTTACTTTGTTTTTCTGATAGATTTTTATTTTCAAATTACAGGTTTCACCGGAGCAGACATAGCGAATGTCTGTAACGAAGCTGCCTTAATTGCAGCCAGAGAATTAGCCCACGATATTAATATGAAGAATTTCGAGCAAGCTATCGAGAGGGTTGTCGCTGGAATGGAGAAGAAATCAAATGTCCTCCAACCAGAAGAGAGGAAGATAGTCGCTTACCATGAAGCTGGTCATGCCGTCGCTGGATGGTTCCTAGAACATGCAGATCCTCTGCTCAAAGTGTCAATAATTCCTAGAGGCAAAGGTCTGGGTTATGCCCAATATCTACCAAAAGAACAGTACCTTTACAGTAAAGAGCAATTGTTTGATAGGATGTGCATGACTCTTGGTGGTAGAGTAAGTGAAGAAATCTTTTTTGGAAGAATAACTACAGGTGCCCAAGACGATCTGAAAAAGATAACGCAAAGTGCATACGCCCAAATAGTACATTACGGAATGAATCCAAAGGTTGGCAATGTTTCGTTCGAAATGCCCCAACCGGGCGAGATGGTCATAGACAAACCTTATTCAGAGAAAACAGCGGAACTTATTGATTCAGAAGTCAGGGACTTAATAGGTACAGCGCACAAACACACAACAGAACTATTAACGAACCACAAAGAAAATATAATTAAAGTAGCAGAAAGATTATTGAAGCAAGAGATCTTGAGTAGAGACGACATGATCGAATTATTGGGACCCAGACCTTTCCGTGAAAAGAGTACTTACGAAGAATTCGTCGAAGGGACAGGATCATTTGAGGAGGACACGTCGCTTCCTGAAGGTCTCAAAGACTGGAATAAGGAGAAACCCTCAGCCAAAGAGTCAGCGCCGACAGTCCCCAGTGGCAGTAAAAATTAAGTTATTTAATTTTGTAGACTATTTTAGTTAAGATACCCTAAGGCAAAGTAAGAAGGTTGTCAATTGAAAATCTGTGTTTTATTTTCATTAATTAGAATATTTCCACAGAAACAAATAATAATACTAGATGTGTAAATAGTTAGTTGATTTTTTTATGGATTTCCTTGAATTGTAACCACAAATTTGTAATATGGCGAAGACTAAAAGACACAGCCATAATTTTTGAAAAGGCAATATTTTTTTAGGCTTAAAAGGAAAGCTTTTCAGGGCAAATTATATTTCGTACAGTACTAACATTTCAATACTACTTTAATAGTCTAACTTTTTTACTTTCCTTTTTGGGTTTCAGCATCCATCAGCTATTAATGTAATAGTTGATAGATGGGTTTTTAGTAATATATACTTAACTGTATGGATAATAAATTGTTGTTAATTTGTGATTGTTTTATTGTATCTTGTTAAACAGTCTGTAAATGATATATGTAAGCAGTATTTTTTCTTCTCTGGGCAGCGGATGAAGCCTCGCACACAAGACTCAAGGGTATATGTAAATTTGAAGTTGAATTTATACCCCATTTGAATCATTGCATTTGTTAGAAGGGACGATCCGTTTATATAATTGCTTTTACATTAGCATTTTCTATTGTAAAACGCTTGACTTTGTAAAAATAAACTGTTTTAATAAAAATTGTTTTATTTTTAATCAATAGGAGTTCAAAATAATGCACCACAATATTTGAGTACCAATATTTTATTGGCCACTGGCTGAAATCAAATTTTTACATTTTCCTCCCCTCTCCGTTCAGAATGATTCATTACTTACATAAATTTGGAGGAACAACTTTAACAAAAAAAAAAACAGGTTATATTAAAATTATATGAAAATATTATTCAAATATAGACTGAAAATACTTCCAGCCTTCTTTTTATTTAAATATTCACTACAATTACTTTATACATCACCAATTTCTTAAGTAAATCATTTTTTGTACAATATAAAAAGAATCTTACAATTATTAAAACTATGTTTACACGCGAGATGTGTACAACACGTCCGCAACACATTAAAACTTGATCTAACCGAAATTATACGGACATAAGAGAAATCGTAACAAAAATATTAAAATTATGGTAATTATTAGGAGTAACTACCTAAGCTATGTGTTTATGTTCAACATTTTATGTCAATATTCTTTATTTATTTTATTAACTATACTTAAAAGCTAGCCTATAAAATATTTTATAAATGATGAAAACATTTTTTCCACGATATTATTCAACAATAATCCATTAACAATTTCAGAAACCATTTATACTCGAGTGTTTATTGAACAAAAATTACAACTAATCTCAGTAACAACGTAAAAATTTAGCATATCAATGACAGTCTCTGATTTTTTCCCCTTTTGGTTTACGCCCCCTCTTTTTACCGGACGCGACGCCCGCTAGGACCATGGCGGCTCGTTTTGCGCGACACGACTTGCAGAACCAGTCTTCGGTAGCACCCGGATCCTCAGTTATGCCCACACAAATCCAATGATACCACCCATCGCAGCCATCACAACCGATCATCGGAGACCCATTATCTGGTCTACCACAGGCCGGACAAACCCAGATTTTATTCCCCTGTTCGTCCACATAGTAGGGTGTGGGCAGAGGTCCCGCTGGCTTGTCATCAGACACCGGTGGCACCGGCCTAGCTTCCTCGGTCATTGCTCCGATATCATCTTCGAAATGCTCCGAGTTGCCTTTCTTTGTTAAGGGTTTGAATAATATCCTCTTGTACTTCGAACTGGATGGAGGACGATTCTTTCTCGTCGGCGAGCTGCCGGACGGAGGTGGCGAAGACTGTGCATCTTCAGTGATATGGTTAGGTTTAGAATGTTTTTGCTTAGGCGGTCTTGTCACTAAAGCGGATATTTGGGCTAGTTCTGGTGAACGACTGTGTTCGCGGGAAACAGGCTCGTCCTTTATAGATGAACTATCATCTTCCTCTTTTTTCACTATGGGTTTTATATTCAGTTTGAAGGTCTCAGGAGAACTGGGTGGCATTGGTGAATTTGAATTTGAAGAATTCAACTTCAATGTCAGTTTAGGCACTAAACCGTCTGTAGCCTTTTCTTTCTTTTTTTCCTTTTTCTCTTTTTTTATCCTGTCTTTCAGCTCTTGTCTCTCTTCTTTGTCCCGTTTCTTTTCGGACTTTTCTTTGTTTTTATCTTTCTTATCTTTCTTCTTTTTAATTTTGATACCATCCTTATCTTTCTTATCTTTTTTGTGAGATTTGTCCTTTTTCTTTTCTGGTTTTTCAATGTCCTTTTCTTGTGAGATGGCTACCAATGGGGCCTGCGATATTTCCACAGGACGAGACTCCAGTATTGACTCTGACTCAATGGTTTTTACAGGTTCAGGTATGGGTGAATGCAATGGTATGGAAGGTTCCTGAACAGGCTCTCTTGGATTAATTTGTCTTACTGGATCAATCTTGGGTGGATTTAATTCAATTGTAATATCTGGCTGTATGGGAGGCATTTTATATTGAGACATCTTTTCTTTCTGAGATTTCGACTTGTGTTTCTGCAGAATATTTGGAATGGTTGGTGATTTGTGCTTATCATGCCTATCTTTGTCTCTCGACATTATTGGAGATTTGTGAAAGCCTCTGTCATCGTCGTGATCTACAGGAATAACTTCTAAGCTCGGGCGACGTAACATTGACGGAATTTTATTTGATGGTGTTCTAGAGGTTTGTGGAAAATTAGGCATGGGTAAAAGCGGATTAGGTACACCATGACCTAATCCGGGCAGAAAACTTGGTCCAGGAATTAAGCCCGGTCCACCGGCAGCTAATGCAAATGGATTGCCTAATAGATTAGAAGCTGGTAAACCCCTAAGAGCTGGATTATTTGCGATGCCAGCGAGGAAGTCTCCCGGTATAAGACCTGGATTAGGCATTAAACCTGGGCCAGGCATCAACCCTCTCCCTGATGACAGGGGAAAAAATTGAAAACCGGACATATTAGGGGGTAGTTTTCTCTCATTCTTTGGCCTGCTCTGTTTTGGACGTTTTGCATTTCCGGGCATTTTCATATTTTGCCTGTCAGCCATTGCCATTCCTAAAGCTATTTGCTCTTGATGCTTTTTAAGCAATTTTGCTTGTAATTTTGCCGCTTTCTCAGCTGTCTTATCTTTCTTCTCTCTATGTTTCCTTTCCTTTTTGATTTTTGGACTAATGCCAGGTACATCTTTGGGATATGGTAATTGCAATGCTTTATTAATTGATATACTGGGACGAGCCTCAATATGTGACGTTTTAGTTTGTTGCACAATGTTTGCCTCCAAGGAGTCATCATCAATGCTAATAACCTCATTGGTTCTTAAATCAATTTCTTTGACTGTATCTACACTGCTATAATTACTACTATCATTATTGTTCACAAGTGGTATGTCAGCCTTTGTTTTCATATGTTCATTTGATTTATTTTCATTCAATGTAACAGCTGTTGAGTTTTGTAATCTTGAGATCATTGCATCTTGAATATCTGCATTACCCTTATCTTCTTTAGATTTGTTCGATATTCTTTTAAATATATTAATTTTCGATCTATCTGGCTGTGAAGCCAATTTCTCGTCTAGATCAACAATTTCCTTCTTTATTTCGGTCTCAGGTATTAAGGAATTTGTAGATGATGACGGCCTATGTACAGGTATAGGATTTGAAACAAGTGGAGATTTTGATATTGGTATCTTCCTTGGAACCGGTATAGCATCTTCACGGAGAGCATTTTTATTGACCGGTGATGGGTTGCCAGGAAGTGGATCAACAGGTTCTTGTTTGATAGGTCTGATGAACTCGGGAATAAGCGGAGCTCTAGGTGGAGGCATTGCAGGCCTTATAAGTGGAGGATTTGGTGGTGGAGCTCTAGGCGCTGGCATTGTTACATGATTATGGTGTGTTGGATGGATATCTTTGCTTTTTATGGGATATCCAGGTGGATACTTATCTTTAATGTTATCCTTTTTATTACTTTCACCCTTTTTTTGACTTTTGTCTTTTCGTTTGCTTTTCATAACTTTTCCATTCAACAGTTTATTTTTCTTAGATTTTTTATCCTTTTCTAATGTCGGTGTTTTCATGGGGTTTGCATGATGAGAATTCGCTTTATGTTTGTCATAATGTTTTTCTGAAACAACTGTTGGTGGTCGAGCTTCAGGCAGTTTACCTTCTCTGGCAGGTGACAGAAAACCTGACATAGTCATCATCACACTGCTAATTTCTCTCGTTCTCTCTTCCTCTTCCAAACGTAACCTCGGTCTCTTACTGCTTGGTAATGAGACTGGATCAATAGGTCTTTTGAATATATCTTTTGGTTTTTCCGGACTGTCCGTGACTGATATTTCTGGGCTTGTACAGACTCCACCACTGTTTTCAATATTGTCAATGCCATTTTGTTGGATTTCAACGATATCTGCAACGGCAGGCGTATCTATTTCTTTTTCTGGATACATCGGAGGAAGGTGTTCATGCACATGCATGGGCCTCGTGACGACTTCATGGCTGCCAGGTTTAAGAAAATTCAAATTTGATTCCTTTGGTTTAGGAAATTTCTCATTGGCAACTGGTGGCAAAGTGCTAGGCACAGATTGTGTGTATTCAGCGAGCTCAGGGAGTTGTATGTGAAGGTCACGAAATACTAATCCTAAGTCATGTAAATTTGGTTCAGTTCTACTAAATTGTTCTGCATATCTGTTGGCCTGTGTACCAAGTGTAAATATGTACTTCTCCAGCACATGTACCAAAATATCCAATGGAGTTGAGTTTATACCGTTCCATCCTATAGTTTGGCATATTTGCGCAACATTCCTTCGTAGTATCTCACGGGCGTACGCCTCTGACATTATGACACCAACAAAGTTATCTGGAACAAGCAAAAATACCGGGATTCTTAAAGAAATTTATATTTGTTTACACAAACAATAAATGGTGTACCAGTTTCATATTAATTATAATGTAATTTTATCACGTTACTTTGGACAAGATTACTAAAACAGCATTTCTTATAATTTTTGTACCTGCAAGTGTCTAGCAGTATAGAGACGATATTGCGAACAGGTGAAAACTTCGATTTCAGGAGACACATGTATGCTTTAATATGATTCTTATAATTCACTGACTATTTATAAAAACATGGAAACTGATTTTAATGCAAATAAATGAAGTGTTTACGTAAAAACTTCTCAGCATTCTAAAAACACAGTGCCCCGTGCGCCATGATTGCATTTTGGGTTGTCAATGTCAGTGTTGCCAAGCTAAAATATAGTCATGGCGGCTATATAATGTAACGTTCAAAATTTAACAATAATGTAATCAATAAATTATTAATAATATTGTAAACACAAACTAAATAGTATCTATGAATACTTACCTATTATAATCAATGCAAAGGAAATATTTCATTAAGGAAATATTCTAAATAGATTACAATTTATGTTTATCATCACCAAAAGGCATTATGAATTATCTGTACATAAAAGACCAACATATTTGATTCGAAGAATTCGATTGAGTACCTTATATTGTTAAATCTTTATAAATTTTCTCTATTGGAGCAAGGATAAAATTCCTTCATACTTGAGCAAAGGATAAAAAATACTTGAGACATATCTATTTTGTGAGATGATAAACAGCATTTATTTGGAAACGTGAAAAATAAATAAATAATTTAATTATAAGATGGAAAAATTAATTAAAGCTGGCCTCGATCACAAAACAGCCTGTATAATTTGTAGTTTGTAGTATCCAACGAGATAGTAGTATCCTGTACATTTTGGTGTAAATTTTTTTTATAACAGTAAATTGTCTGTGTTGCAGTGTTGTCAGTGTTTGACAGATATGTCATCATTTTCATTTTATAACTAGCGTCAAGCGTCAATCATGAATTCAAGAGAAAAGTGAAAAGTCTAGCTAGTCAAGTCAAGCAAAGCAAGTCAATCAAAAAACGCCAAAAAAAAAACCGCAATTGGTTGTCTTCTTTGGGGATGTGCTCTTTTTGTATCGCGAATATCACGATAAAATATTTATATTTATCTGATTTTATACGTAAAAATTATCAATAAATAGGTTTTTTTTAAAAAAAAAAAAAAAAAAAACTAATGCTTTGGGAGTTTAAAAGGAGGCAATAAAAATATGCTGTAAATTTCGTCCTTCATCTTAACACACATCAAAATTAAAACAATAACTTTTTGTATTTTTTGTAATTCTACAATTTGTCTGCATTGTTGTATTCATGAGCCTTTGAATCGTGGTTCTCTTAACAATGACAACTTCCTCCGAAGATGTTTTACTGAGTGTTAATTATGTGAAGTATAAAAAAGGTGATGGTACTTTATATGTTATGAACCAAAGGCTGGCGTGGATGTTGGAGAATCGGGACACGGTTGCTGTGTCACATAAATACGCTGATATAAAAAGTAAGTGGCTTCTGACAACAATATGTGTAATATTTGTTTTAGAACATTGTTCAATATGCATTTTAAATGGGTACTTTCAAATTCAAAATCAAATTTTTGTATTGACAGCTACAGGTAAGATTATCATCTGAATAGCAATCTTGAAGCCAATTTGAACATACGGATTGCAGCTTTGGGGAACTGCTAGTATTAGCAACATAGAAGTCTTTAAAAAAATTATAGAATCTCATCCAATGTTTTTAGGCATACTTATTACTAATTAACCTAAGTCCTGAACTAAAGTTTTAATTGGCTTCTTTAATTCCTTTTTTTATATTTTACAGAATTTTAAATCTGTTCAGTTATCTCCAAGATGATAAAAGTTTGCAGTGCAATATTGCACCTATTATATAAACATAAGTTATTAGGTTCCACCCATTTTGTTTGTAGGTATGTAAAAATTGTCATTGTTTTGAGGTTAGACCCTGGAGTACAGAGATATTCAGCATTTGCAAAAATCCAATATTTAAGTATATATTAAATATCAAAATATCCTATATTTAATATATTTTGTCGGATACATATCAACAATATAAAAAAGAAGTAATTTTCAATAATGACACTTAAACATATTGATTCTGCATCTAAATTACAAAATGTGAAACTTCTCCATTGTGGTTTTTTGCAGTGTTGCTAATAAACATCAGTTCTGTGCTAGCTAAATTACTAGCACAGAACAAGTAAAATATTAATTGATATATATCCACGTAATATTATATTTTTAATATATATATCATTAGATGTATCTGCTGATATGTATCGATGAAGCCTGGTTTATATTAAGTGAAATATTTGAATGCCAATCTTTAATAATCTTTACTATTGTTTACAGCACAAAAAATATCACCAGTAGGAAAGCCAAAGGTTCAACTTCAGGTAGTTTTACATGATGGAACATGTTCCACATTTCATTTTGTCAATCCAGCCGGGGCCGATGCCCAAGCCAAAGATAGGGACCAGGTCAAAACACTGTTACAGAATTTGTTGCCTAAATTTAAAAGACAAATTGATGGGGAGTTGGAAATGAAGTCCAGGTAATTAGTATACTAGCTATTTTCTAATACCAACTAGAATATATAGAGCAGTGTTATGATAACTTTGAAGCATATCCTGACTGTAAATAGTCAAATCGTAGCTTGGCTTGGCTAAACCTTTCAATAAGCATTTTTAAAGTTGCTAATACTATTTTCAATAACAATTAATATTGTAATTAATACAATTACTATTCTGATTTGTTTTCAATTACTTATTATAATTTAACTGTCGGTTTTTAAAATGAATCATAATCATTGTTAAGGGTACCAGATAGGCTGGCAGCCCACTTGATGATAGATGGTTACCATCTAAGGACACAAGCAACACCAGGATGGGTGCAGGTCAACCCTGCCTGTTTGAAGAAGCCCATATTATAGCTAGGTGGAAACACATCCAAAGTGCATCTATGGGATAAAGTAGAAACTCATCCGGGCTGTGTGCAGTGAACTGTACTTTATCTCCAAGTACTCCATATGAAATCTGTATCTATGGCTATTTAAAATTTTTAAATCTCTTTTAGGCTATTGTCACTCCATCCCACACTAAAGCATTTATACGAAGATCTAGTTATATCAAAAGTTATTAATAGTGAAGAATATTGGAATACACCTACATTAAAGCATTACACTGAATTTAATAATACTAAACAAGAGGCTGGTAAGTTATTTGCACAAAAAACTTTATAAGTAAGTCTAGAAATATGACTTTATTTCTAGCCTTAAAAATTAAGCCCCTTTTTTCATGTACTAGCTGACCTGGTATTGTTCTGTCAAAGTTATTGGACAGTCAGGTATCAGGCACCTGATGTGTATAAAAAAAAAGAAGGCTTTTCTCGGCAATTTTTCAAATTTTTCTCTTCACAATTCAGTATATCTATACTAATCTACAGGGAGTCACAAGACTATGCGACATGAAGGGAAATTACCTTAAATACCGTAGATAGGATATTTTGCTGAAAGAAGATTTTGTTATTTTAAATGTTATTAATACTGCATTCAAAGATTTTCTAAAAACTACTTGATTCGTCTGGGAATCGAACCTACTTAAATGTAAAAAAAAAATCACCCGTATTTTTATGATGCCAATCGAAAGAATGAACAAAATATAATAATTCTTAAGTAACATAATAGTATCTTATAAGAAAGGAATAACGTAAAATGTGTAATGCAAATTTGAAGAATATTATTTATTGCTGACGAAGCAAGTAATTTTTAGAAAATCTTTGAATGCAGTATTACTAACTTTTAAAAATAACAAATCTTCTTTCAGCAAAATATCCTATCTACGATATTTAAGATACTTTCCCTTCTTGTTGCATAACCTTGGGACTCCCTGTATACTAATATTATAAAGAGAAAAGATTTGTATGTTTGTAATGAATAAACTCAAAAAGTACTGGACTGATTTTAAAAATTCTTTCACCTATAGAAAGAGTAACTTAGGCTACATAAGTTTGTGTATTTTTTTTTTTTTAAATTTCACAAATTAGTTATGTTCCCAATTTCAGGTGTGTCAGGTGCTTTTTTAGCTGATATTCAACCACAAACAGATGGGTGTAACGGACTAAAATATAACCTCACTCAAGATATCATAGACGCAATATTCAAAACATATCCGGCCGTTAGAAAGAAACACATTGATTATGTACCAAATAAAATGACTGAAGCGGAGTTTTGGACAAAGTTCTTCCAATCACATTATTTTCACAGGTACTTATTTAATAATGAATTTTTCTTTGCATATTTATAAAAAGTAATAAAAACAGAAACTATCCTCCTTTTATCGCTTCTCATGGGTGGTTTAGAAGTAGTTAGTGGAGAGACAGAGACCGAGAGTGACTTTATTTTATAATATAAAGTTGAAAATTATATACTAAAACCTTCCTTGAGAACCACTCTGTCCATTGGTAAAAACATCATGAAAATCGGTGCATTAGTTCTTAAGTTTATCGCGAACAGACAGACAGACAGTCAGACGCGGCGGAATACTTTGTTTTGTTTTATAATATTTAGTGATATCTTCACACATTCCACACAGCACCATCTAGTTCCACACTAAGCAACTATAGGCTTATATGTAGTATAGACCAGACCGTTGATATATACTACATAGATTACTTTTTTTTAAAAAGTAGTATTATAAATACAAAACATTCATGACTCAGGTACAAAGATAAAATGTTAACACATAAACATTTGCCCCTAGCGGGATTCGAACCTGCGACCGTTTGGTTAACAGCTAGGATACTAGACTAGACCAAACGTGTCGTCAAATGTCATAGATTTTATATTATGTATATTAATAGAACATTGAAATTGGCTAAATAAAATTAAAATAAAATTGGCTAATAAATTAAAACAATCAAAGTATGTTGTAGAATAGAATAAAATAGAAAGTTCTTTATTTTATATAATTAATTTTACAAATGTCTGGCTCGCCAAGTCCGAGCAGTATTACTCGTTATTGATAAGTCTGATTGATGTATTAATTTAATGTTTCTTTTGAAATCATAACATAAATAACAAGTCATTAAATAAATGAAATTTGTAATATTCCAGAGACCGCATTGCCTCATCATCAAGCAAGGATTTGTTTGGAGAATGTGCCAAAATGGATGACCACGCCATATCATCGGCCATGAAGCACACCACATTAGATCTGACGGTACCTATATTTAAAATATTTTAATTGTTAAAATTTAATAAGTTTTTTTTTAAATAAAAAAAAGAAGGTTGTTCCTTTTTTTTTAACTCCCGACTCAAAAACCGGGTGTTGTAAGTTTGAAGTGTTGTGTGTCTGTGTATGGTCTGTGTTTGTGACTGTGTATACTGTTAATTCCGTGGTGGGTGGTAGGTGGCTACCGCCGCCTATAACACAAGCAACGCCACATGTATTGCATATGCGCTTCCCACCATAGTATGATTAAGGATAAGGTACTAAGATGGGATAAGTAAGGAAATGTGCTCTGGCATCCCTTACTCACTCACCGAAACACAACAGCACACATGCTGTTATTTAACAGTAGACTTGCCATCCAAATTACTAGTGTCCACCCGATTGTTAATTTATGGCCAAAGTCGAAGGTTTAAAAGCTCTAAGAAATTTTGTTCAGATTCACTATAAGCTACAATTAATAATATAAATGATTTTAAAACTTTCATATTGAAGAAGGTTTATATCGACTGAATAATATAACTTTTTATTTTTATTTATTTAAATTACATACAGCCATAAATTTAAAAAATATATATACAAATAGGCCTAAAGAATCATATAAATTATATTTTTACATTTATTTATTAAAGTAATTCATTCGTTTGTAATAGTTCGTTCAATTTCGACGTTTGTTAGGAATCTTCATTTTTTTTTGGTCGAAGGTGGCGGACACTACTACTTATACAAATTACTTATACAAACAAAATATACAATTAGCAAAAGCTGCCACTTTTTTTGCATAAAATGTCATACTAAATATTTTTTAAAGTAATATGCTGTCCGCCCACAGGTGGACTTGCCACAGTTCAATGAGCCGGTCCCTCTGTTGCCCTCCGAAGAGGACGCGTCCCACGAGAAGGATCGCGGCGAATCTACCTCCATACATCGCAACATGATCAAACGGTTCAACCAACACTCCATTATGGTAACACTCCCATTCTATTTCCAACCTTATTTCGTACTACACAAAGTGCATTATTATTTAAATATGTTAGCCTAGTTCGGCAACTAAAGAGTTTTAAATATTTCGTTTTCTATATTCAATAATACCTAGTCAAGTGATTTTCCAATCAAATATACCGTTTTATTCAGTCTCTCTCTCTTTTTATAATACTAATATATATGTGATGCATCTTCTATAGAATTTGTCATTTTTGAAGAAAATAATAAATATATAATTCTGTATTTTCAGGTGCTCAAAGCTAGTCAAAAGTCAAATTCTAAGGGTAGTAATAACAATAGTATTAACACAAATAATAATAAAGTTGTAGAGAATGGAATGAAGGAGACAAACGGGGTAGCGGAAAAGAGGTAAGTTTAATTGATGTTTTGTTTTGGTTTTTTTTTTTTCAGAGATTTCTCTAGGTTATCTTAAAATAATAAAAGTTTCTTATATAACTATAGGAAGGCCAAGGTGACAACGCAAAAAATGTAAACAAAATTGACCCGTTACGTATCTCTGTCCTTTTCCCTCGCATGCAAAAATGTCAAAAGTGGCCAGCAACACTTGGTCCTTTTTAGGAATTTTTATGATCCTTTTTATGAATGGTTGCGTTACTAGTTTATGAATGTTTTTGATGAGTTAAAACTATAATAGGGTTTATAAAATTAAAACAATAAAAATAATAAGCAAATAATATGAGCTTTAATTAAATGTCTACAAGTTGAATAAAGGTTGATTTCAATTAAAATAATATTAAAAAATTAAAAATATCAGTGGATTCCGTGTATACACATGAAAAAACTGGATTCACAAGAGTAAATTTCATGTTTTAAGGTCGACAGAAGAGAAAAGTTCAGAACCACCGGAGAAGAGGAGAAGAATCTTAGAGAAGATTCATTACGAAGACCTAGAAGATAACGTTACTAACGACAATGTCCAAGAATTGAAATTGTCAAAGGTAAGTATACAAAATGTAGTTTTCGCAAAATCCATTTTATGACTCGTTTTTGGAAACAGTTTTAGATATTTTATTGATGTCTATTAAGACAACAAGTTCTGTTATTATTGTTTTTGACACCTTTTTGACCAAGTACGCCATTTTGTTTACAGATAGAGCGATATTTGCAAGGGCCTTCGTCGCAGGTGAACCAATCCAGTACAAAAACGAACCACCCACCTCCCTTAAGCGCATTAGCCTCTATATGTCAGGTAAATATTATATTATTATATCTACAATTTCCATGGTAGAATCTAGAATGCAAAAAAGTGCCACTCATTAGTCCACTGACGATGTTAAACTAGCACAAACTTTATTATTAATATCAACTTTATTAATTTTATGCATACATTATCGCTGTATTAACAAGATTTTGCGTTTTTTATGCATATTTTAAAGATTTTAAGCATATTTCGAGTTTATTAAGTTACATATTATTATCCAGTCTCTAAATATGACCATGTGGAGTGAAAATAAAATCTAGTTTACTAATACAACAAAGAAGGATGCCAATATGTGTAATTATACCGTTGAATTAGCTATTTTTGGCGTGAACAAAAGTTTTGCCAAAACAAAAGTTACAGTTCAAAAGCAGAGTTATGCTGTACTGGACATGTAAATTTAGCAAAGGCCTAAAATATGATTAAACATAGCCTTGTGGTTAGGCGTGGTGTAGCGGGCAGCAGTGCGCGCGGCCGCTGCGGGTGAGCGGTGCGGCCGCTGTGGCCGCTCTGGGGGAGCTGTCTCCCGGCGGCGCGCTCATGCGCCACCACCACGCAGCCTCCATGGCACGTGAGTATTCTCACCATTGTACCACCTTTTTTCTTTTCACTTTACGGACAGTTTAACAGGAAGTGTAAAGTAAGCATTTTAGACACATTTTACTTTTTTATTTTTATTAAGTCAGGAAAGCGGCTGAAGCTCAGTTTCAGAATTGGTTTAAAAAATTATAAAACCACTCTTTCACCCATAGAAAGCTACACTATCATATACAGGCTATTTTATAATTAGCGGACGAAATCGCGTTCAATACATCTTATAGAAGGCTAGAAAACTTCCACTACATGTAAGCCACGCTTTTTCATTTGTTGATAAGCGATTGGATAAGAAAAGAATGTGGTGGTCAGTTATGATGAAAGTAGAATAGTGAGTGGAACGTTGTGTGGTCAGAATTGGTGCCGGCCGACGTGAAGGACGAGTTGCACCGGTTGTACCTGTCCGGGGGCGAGTTGCTGCGCGAGCTGTGGCGCTGCTTCCCCCAGCCAGGGGCGAGTGGGGCGAGTGGGCCGAGTGGGTCCAGTGGGACGAGTGGGCCGAGTGACGCCGACGACACGGCCGTCCGCGCCACTAACTTCTACGAGGCGTTGCTGCGCTTCAGGAACGTTAAGCTCAGGCCGTTCGAGGTGAGAACTGAGTGTGCACAGTTTGTTGCTTTTTGTGTGACGAATGACGATCATTTGACCCTTCTTGTAACGTTTCCGCAAAACTGAAAACTGTAAATTCGGACCAAGTACCGACATGCGACAATTCGACATGGAATCTTGTATCTTGTATGAAAAGTGTAAGGGATTTTGAGGAACGAAACGATAGCACGTTATAGGGAATTGTGAATCTTAGTTTTCACTTCTGACGTACGGTCCTGCAAATATAGTTACATTAAAGTGGCGTTTACAAAATTGTCTTAAAAGTGAAAATATTGAGTGTAACTTCGTTGTAGAAATAAAAAAATAAAAAAAATAAAATAAATATCTTCACACATTCCACACAGCACCATCTAGTTCCATACTAAGCAACTAATGCTTGTATTATGGATACAAGACAGTTGATATAATACATAGATTACTTTTTTTGTAAATACATACATATTATAAATACAAAACATCCATGACTCAGGTACAAAGGTAAAATGTTAACACAT
Organism: Synanthedon myopaeformis; assembly: GCA_944738685.1. Taxonomy (NCBI): domain Eukaryota; kingdom Metazoa; phylum Arthropoda; class Insecta; order Lepidoptera; family Sesiidae; genus Synanthedon; species Synanthedon myopaeformis. The sequence goes on along the minus strand of OX122932.1, from coordinate 6,835,656 downwards.
AAACATTTGCCCCTAGCAGGATTCGAACCCGCGACCGTTTGATTAACAGCTAGGGTTACTAGCCACTAGACCAAACGTGACGTCAATGATACAATTTTTCATTTTATATTTCAGGAGAAGATGCTTCGAGACCTGACCCCATTGGCGACCACCCTCACGAAGCACATGAACCAGATGATCGACACCGCGTGCACCAAATACGCCATGTGGCAACAGCGACACGCCAAGCTGCGGTAGTACGCGACACTACCCCGGACTACCGGACACTACTCCGGACTACCGGACACTAATGGCGGGAACTATACAGGGTGGAAAGAATATGATGTTCCGTAATAAGCTTGATAGTAGTTACTAGCGTATGTTGAAATTGTACCACTTAACGTTTATCGTCATTGTCAATCCGAAACCGGCTATTTCCCTATCCCAATCCCTTATACTCAATTCCCCACTAATGGTCGGCAGCGCATTTGCAACACCTGTGACGTTGCATATACCCCGTTTACATATAGACCATTTGCACGGCAATGAGCAGGGTCATGGCAAATAAAAAAGCGAGTATGTAAACAGGTCGCTTCCCTTGCCGCTGCCGTTGCCGCTCGCGTTGTCCGACATCAAAGGGCCGGCAACGCGAGAGCGAGAGCGAGTGTTTACATGCTGCTCTCTCGCTCACTTGCTCTCGAACTCGCGAAATTATCAAATTCCCTAATTATCTAGGTACTTACACTGTTCTGTTACGACGAATTGGTATCATCCACCATCTCTTTTGACGACGACGACGTCTTTTTTGAATTTTTTTTTTTAAACATTTAGTTATATAATTAAATAAACTAAAAAGGCAGTGCACCGATGCTGCAATGATTTCCACGTGCTCCATTGCCATGATTCGAATTGGAAATAAATGTGAAGCAGCAATGTAAACACTCATTGCCTTAGACGTTGCCACAGCAGTATTTGGGGAAATAAATAAAGCAACGCGAGCAGCAATGGCGATGGCTACTACATATTATATGTAAACTGGGTATTATGCCAACCTACCATCAAGTGGACCGTCATCCTGTCTGTCGACCTTAACATTAAAAAGAGGTCACTGCCCTATCTATTGTATATAAAAAAAATATGCCAAGTGCTTACGAACACTATCTGTCGAACTACGATATCTTAATAAAAAAAATGCTATGTGGAAATTCACTCTATTAACCAAAAAATTATAATAAATAAACTATTGAATTTTCATGTTTAAAAGACAAATAAGTTTAACAACTTCAACTTTAACTTTCAAATAAAATATTTTTTTTTTTTTAATAAGCCTTGTAAATTATAAAAAAAAAACACATGTAGTTTTTGTCATTGTCTCGAAAAGTATACTTAAAAAAGCACATAGCAGATTTTAGTTTGACAACGACGATATTACAAAAAGTGTATAAGTGTATAAAATTCGTGAAAATTGAAAAAGGCTTCAGTTTTATTAGTGATTTCAATGATCTTTAGTATGTTAAAGCCGAGTTTAGATTGGCAATAAAACTTGCAGTTTTTGCAATGTGTATGCGACCTAACTTCCACAGATGTAATAGTTTATGACTTTTTCTTTAATGTAAAAGTCGTCCACTCGACAGTGGGTGGCTACCGTCGCCTATAACGCAAGCAACGCCACAGGGACGACTAAGGGCAAGGGATTAAGAAGGGAAATTGGCTCTGGCATCCCCTACTCACTCATCCACACACAAAAGCACACATTCGGTTATTTCAATGTGGTCGTGTGTAAGGGCGTGGTTACTGCCGCCAGACAGGTTGCACAAATGTTTGCAAAACGCAGTGTTCCCAACTACCACTTGCCAGATCCAGAGCATAGATTGCTAATCTAGACTTGGCTTAAAGAAATTGTAATAAAGCAGTTTGCGAAACGTAATATATATACGTTAAGTTATCGCTTAAGTAACCAAAAGTATCACGGCTCATTGAAATGATAATTTCACATATTATTTGATGCGCAGATTTTGAGTTTTAATTTTTATCTGATAAAAAAAAAACTTGGTTTTTTTTATCTATGTTAAATTAATTTATCTTGTCTTCGAGTGATATATGAATAAAACAATATTTATATTTCTTTAAAAAAAAACAAGTTATACTGAATACTTACTTAATAGTCCAGGAAAATTTACTAACAGAACAAAATTTGAGTCACTCAAGTTTTTGATATAATTTTATAGTAGATATATAACTTAGGCCCGAAAAGTTAAATTTGCCAAAATGTTCGAGTCCCAAAATGTCAAATTTCCAAAATAATGTTATAGCAATATTTTCATGTTATCTACAAATTTATTCAGCAATACTTCAAAATTTTGTTCGATACTTCTTTTTTAATATTCAAAAGTTGTATAATTTTTATTTGATATTCCCTTGTCGCGCATTTATGACCAGGTTCCCGTGGTATCCTTTTTTTTTTTATAATGTACCTACTTAAGAGAATTTATTTTATTTTTTTGCTAAAATTAAAATTAACAGTTAGGGAATTTTAGAAGTTATCTTTATAGGTTGACACTTTTTGGCTCACTGTGATTTTTTTTTAAATTTTAAAAGTTTTTTCACCCTTCCTAAAGGATCGTTTCAAAAATTTCTTTCATCGATATTATGTATCTTGCTCGTGATGGACTCAAATTTTGATTTGTTAGTAAACTTTCGTGTACCATTAAGTGAAGACCAGTATACGAACTTGAATATAATTGTATGAAATAAGTGTGACAATAAGTTTCAGAAAGAAAATACAACATTTTCATGTGGAAAAATTGTTTTTATTTTTTATTCATTAAATTAATGATGACCTCAATAACCGTTATGCTACAATATTTTAAATTGAGCGGTTTGTTCTGGAATATAAACTCTTTCTTTAACTTTTACACATAAAAATAGTAGCTTATGCCGGCGACTTCGTCCGCATTAAAAAATAATTTAATGTAACAAGTGTCAGGTGATATATAGATGAGTGAAGGCAGACAAACCGGTATGACGTAATGTGCTCTTGAATTTGTATGAAAACTTCAACTATGTGTGTACTATGTGTATATGTCCTCTTACGTATTTCAACTATGTGTATACAAATACATATAACAAAAAAAAATACACATTTACAGAGAATAATGGGTTTGTCCATGTAACCAAGTCATAAACAAAAACGCAATAAAAATACAAAAGAAAAAATATTTTAAGATAACAATCTTTTAAACTGAAGTCAGCCGAGTAGTGTAGAGAGGCACTTCGTATGCGCACTTTGGGCTACTTCGAGTCCTTTGCCTCCGACGCAAAAACCGACAACAAGTGGAAGTCGCCCGAGGCGAGGTAAAGTTGGACGAAGTAAGACGTAGTGCCCTTTCACACTCTCGTATTCGTCTAATGTCAACTTGGCGAGTAGTGTGGAGGAGCAGTTACAGATCATTAATTAAAATTACACAACAATAATATGATCATTTGTTAATGAGAAAAGTTCTAATGCGCAAATATACGTATTAGATAATAAAAAATAAAAAAATAAGAAAAAGATTATTGTATTTGTAACGGTTTGTAAATTAGTAATAAATGAAATATATCAAAAAGTAGAGATAGAAAAAAACAATAACTTTGCAATAACAAAATTGTTATCTTCTAAATGCCAATATTATGTATTATAAAGTTTTGTAACTAGATAGGTACATAATATGATAAAAATATATATTAGTTTTTCAAAATAACTGAACTGTATTATTTTTATTAAATAAAAAGAAAATCTGATTCCATGTTAAGGTTTGTACAGCGTCTGATTTGTTTCATACTATTTTTATTTTATTTTAGTAAATTAAATTGTGAATAAATCTAAAATTTACTTAGTCGTATTATAAATAAATAATAATTGTAATGTGTAGTTTTTAATAGTTGTTTAATGGGAAAATAATGCATTTTATTAAACCAAAATATAACATTCAATGTATTAAAATGAAAATGATTGCATTTCTTGTAAAGTGAATAATCGTCTAACCGTTTTGTTTAAGAACGTTGAAACTAATTGAATAAGTTATGATAATATTAATGTTTTATAACACTTTTTTTTTTTTTTTCACGATCCCATTCCCGGTTTATCCCGGTTTGATAATATTCGCGTTTGTCGCTCACATAAGAACAACGGGTTACACTACATATTCCTGTTTCAATACAAATAGCGAATATATATTAAAAAAAAAAAAAAAAATTTCTAGAATTTCCTCCGTTTTTTTATTTTAAATTATCTAGGTAAGTGTGTGACTCATTTCGTGTTAGTTCCTTATAATTTTAGTGTAAAAATTTGGCGACAATAAGTAATTAGAATTTAAGCGAAAGTCAAAAATTTCTCAACTTTACGTTACCACATTGGATGATTAAGGTTTTTTTTATTTTTATTATATAGTGTGTATGTGAAATTAAGTATTTCGTTTGATAAGTTCTCTAAGTTCTGTCGAACTGTTTTATTTTTAATGGTCAGATGTGAGGTGAGGTTCATTTGAAAGAATTGTCTGCTAAATAAGCAAATTAAAAAAATGTAATGGTATAGTTTAATATTTGTCGTTCCGTATAAATAATAATATTTCACACAAAATATACCAGATTAACTAACGAAAACTCACAATTCTACAGTCGATATATGATTTTGATTCCAGCTAAATCAAAATATGTATATCATAAAAATATTAAAAAATCTCAGATCTGACTATTAAGAATCGATATCAGTGCAGTAATTATAATTAACTTCCTTCCACGTGTACATATTAATTAATTACCAAAGCAATTTCATTTCTTTATTTGTTCTCAATTACAGTTAGCGGTAACATTTAACTAAAGGCCATAGTCGGCTTTCCATAGTGAATCGGCCCTTACATTAAATGGACTCTGGATTTTTTTTTAATACGACTTCTAGTGGAGCATATTTATGCTGAGTATCAAACATCCTAATTGTGACAGTTTTTGAGTTATGATTTTTTAACAATTTTTTTCTTCCAAACTTTGAAATTATGTTCTTTATTCAGCTTTACATCACCACTAAAAAAACTAATATTGGTTATCATAGAAAGAAAAGAAAAAAAAATTATATAAAAAGAAATAGCGTCAATCGAAAAAAGCACACATTTGACAATTTTGAAAATATAAGTGATTATTATCTTTAACTAGACCACCTTAATTTAAGGTAGGTATTATTGGCAAAGCCAAATCTTTTCCTAAAAACTTAATTTAGTACCTATTTAAAAATTTTGTTTAGTGGACGTTCTTTCTAATTGGGTTATTCGTTTAATTTTAAATGTAATTATGTTCGCAATAAACGAAAATATGAAACTATGATTTGTTTTATTTTGCTTTTTATATTAATGGGTGGGTGAGGTCGCCAAAAAATGATAATTTGATAAATGACTTTGGGTCGTTAACATAAACTTAAACTTTTGGCATATAAGTATTTAAAACTACCAACTTTTACAGTTTTCCTTGTAAAAAGTATCATTTTTATTTGTATTTTAAATACGCGAACGACTGTAAAACTATTTCTTTTCATTACAAAAAATGTTTTTTATTGCGAGACAATTGCTAGTACAAATAAAAGTGTCCCAAATGATACCTCCAAACAATTTTAAAATTCGGTTCATTCAAATAACATTTAAAATATTTTCTATGAAGAACCACCTACATATTTTAGACAATGTTTTATTTACTTTATTAGTTTATTAATCAATATAATAATTTACAATAATAATAAAAAAAAGTGCCAATATTTTATGTTGTCAAATCCTACAACTTTGCCCATCCTTCCTAATTTTGCCCAAACAGCAAAATTAACTTGGTATGTGCTGACTTAAGTTGGACTTAAGTGACCGTAATTTGTCTATTACGAAACAATTGAGCAGTAGAATCCTTTTTTAATAATTGGCAACACCGGTATCTAACTTGTCTATGGTATGTAAAATTACTTGTCGGCATTATTGACGTGCTGCATCAGTTAGTTTGGCCCGACCCGAATCGTGCTTTCGTTCGCCGAAGAAAAAGTGAGGTGATTTTAAGGTAAGGTATGTGAGGTGATAATTACAGCTCTAAATTATGAAAGTTGTTAATTATTCATTATTATGCCATAAATTGAAGTTCTTTTGAAAAGAGGTTAGGTTTTATGTGACTTATGTTACCATTTTTCGTAACATAAAATTGATGTAGGTAAAGTCTAATGCTCATTGGGAAATGTAAAATAAAGCGTTAATTAAATTGCAGTGCATAAACAGGTTGTTCTTTCTTATATGAAACCTAATTATGATTACTGATATGAAAAACTGAATTGGATATCCCCTTAAAGATGGGAGTTTTTATTTTGCTCCGGTAACACCACACGTTTCCAAGCCACAAGAGTCTGACAGTTGATAAATGTAAGGATTTTGTAACCTATTGAATATTAATTGTTCTATGACCTTTTTAGGATCACCACACTAATGCAATTTCAAACTACCTTCAGTTTTGTTTATGGTTAATTGATAACTTGTAGTGGTTATTTGATTAAATGATTTATTTATTATATATTATATATTAAATATTAAATGATAACATCACTAAGATTCTAATAGGCTTATTTGATGATTAACTAATATACACTTATGCCAGCACGTAACCACGGTATCGTTGTTTATATTACAGTTTAATTTGAATTGTTTTTCACAGTTTTAGTAATTTTAATTTAACTTTTTTACGGAGCTAATTAATAACGATGTTTACAGTACACTTTGACAACCGGAATGAAACAAAAAAGCAAATAAGTGAGTGTAATTTGCACCTGGCGGGAGAAGCGTAAGCTAGTGGGAGCTCCATCTTTAACGGCTGCCAAACCAAGACTGAAGGTTGCAAACAAGTTGGTCTTGCGGAGATTGGGAGAGGGGGAACCAAGCTACACGCCAGTGCCTCCATTCATCGTTTCTTCTGTTCACATTGCCCGACATCGTGAACATATCGTTTACTTAATAAATTTGCTGATTTTTGCAAACCAGATTCTACAATAATACACAATGCCTAACCAAGTGCTAAGTATAGAGCCACAACATGAACTCAAATTCAAAGTTGATTGCTCCGGCATATTCGAGCAAGGATGTACCACTTTCATGCGCCTCGAAAACCCTACCAATGACACAGTTTTCTTCAAGATAAAGACAACGGCGCCAAAGAAGTATTGTGTGCGCCCAAACTCGGGCGTTCTGGAGGCTGGTTCCAAAATTAATATAGAAATTATACCGCAACATGTTTTCGTTGATCCGGGCGAAAAGCATAAACATAAATTTATGGTTCAGAGCGTCATCGCGCCCGAAGGAAATACCAATATAGATCAGGTGTGGAAGGAAATAAGTCCCGATCAACTGATGGTCTACAAGCTTAAATGTGTTTTCGAAACACCGCCCGAAGTCGATCTTAACGATGCGGTTGATAATGCCGACAGAAGACGAGTTGCTGTCGCAGATGAAGCTATACCTCCGCCCTCGGATCCCTGTGCTGTAGAAGGTATCAAGGCTGATGGGAAAAAGAAGAGTGACGAGACAGAAAAGTTGGAAAATTATTTGCAGAAGGCAAGATCCGAAATGATTCTTTTGAGAGAAGAGGAGGGCAAGTTAAGACATGAAAATTTGCAATTAAAAGAAGAATTGCTTCGCCTCCGTCAGGCGGTGGGTGAGAGTCGGGCCGCTGCTCGCCGTCACTCGTACGGCCCAGAGCGGACCGGACAGGCTGGTCTGATGCCGTGGGTTATGTGTGCGGTAGCTATGGCCATCGTTGGCTTCATTATCGGCAAATTCCTCTAGTAAAGGGATGCGCCTGTCACCCTTCGGACAATGTCCGCCCGAACAAACTGATAGGCTGAGATCAGAGAATGTTACCGCGTACGTATGGATTTCTACTCATAAAAATAAAAGGAAGAGAAATGTGACGTTTGCTTTTTGACACCGCTATGGTTTTGTATCAAAGTATTGTGTTTGAAATTTTAACTAAATGAAACAGTTCTTCCAACCTTGATAGGATTAGAGGATAAGGGATAGGTCAATGGGATTAGGCATCCCTTATTCATTCACTGAAACACAACACAAATAATTTTATTTATTAATGGCCTTCTGAGCCAGATGAGCAGCCTGTTTTATAAATGCGTAAAATAAAAAAAAATTAAATTTCGATATTTTATTAATAACCAGTAAATAAGTATTGATTACACACCAAAGTATTACCTCTTTGGAATGTTCGTTACAAAGAATCAAACCACGACGCTGTTAAATGTTTAAACTCTTTTAACTAATATACATACATATTTAAAACCCTTTACATACAATATGTTCTAAACATACATTCTAATATCTTAAATAAGGCTTTTTTTTAAAAAAAAAAAAAAAGTACATAAAAACATACATAAAAATCACACAAATATTGCAGCAATAATTTTGTTTAAATGTTTAGAATCAACTCCAATGGACTCGACCATTGTCAATATAAAAATATTATATAAGTAGATTAAAACCTAAGTATATTTTATAATTTTCTAAGTGAATATATAATCTATGCACAAAAGTGGAATTTGAGTAATATTTTATCATTTTCTATGTAAGATATTATTATTATTATTTATTATTAATAGGTTTGCTCTTGGCCAGCATCTACAAGTGCAGGAAAGACGAGCTAACCCAGAAAATGCCTTTTCACTCAATTAAAAAGATTTGTGTTATATAAGCTCGGAAGGAAGTTCCAATCCTTGTTGCAATTTATTTTTAGATAACTTTTTTAATGTTTTTTTTAATTAAGGCCTATAGTGTTGGGTAGGACTCGATTTGAAAAAGAGTTTTTGTAAGAGTAGCCTCTTTTTTTCTACTGAGCCAGTACAATGTCCTACTTCAAATGAGGCGAGGCGTACTGAAGCTCGGCGATACGTTTGAAGTTACGAGTACAAATATGACATTTGACGTTATTGCAGCCTGAACTCAGGCATCAAGTGTCGCAAAGTAATATGAAACGATTTAGTGTTTTTTTTTTAGAACTTTTAGATAATGTAAACAATCCGCCATATTGGTTTTGTTAAAAAACTAGTGATGCGAACTATTGTGAATTCTTAAATGACAAAAAAAAAACGATTAATCATACGAAGCCTCATATTTTTTATACTTTATACTTTTTATTACTGTACAATATTATTAAAATTAAGACTTTGTAAGCTGGGCAGGCGTTGGTACTATTTGTAGCATGTGTATAGTTTACTGGAGAGTGAGTAACCGCGTAACGCGACCACAGAGTGCATACAAGTTTGTGGGTACTCTGTGACGCGACATAAAATTTGAAGTAGTACACTTTGTAATGTTGAACCGCTCTTACATTTTGACATAATGTAGAATGTACCTCTTATATGTCCTACACAACACTAAAGGCTTATGTAAATAGAATTAATGAAAAAAAAAAACAAATATAAATTAAACTATAAATATTAAATGAAAAAAAAAAAAATTAGCAGGTTGTTTTATTTATTAAAATTTATAATAAATTATCAATTTGTGAATAATTATTGTAAAAGTTTATGCATTGATCGTTAAATTTATTTACAACACATTTTTATTCCTCGTCTTTTATTTGACAAAATGGCGGAATCAAAAATTAATATTAACGAAGGGTAAAAAACAGTCTAACTATTATTCCTTTTCGATCACAGTGCAAGTGGCTGGTACACTTTAAAAATAAAATATTTCTGGAATTTCCTCAATTAGAAATTAATAGAAAATAATAATTATTAATTATGCATATTAAACCATATATTACATTCATTACTGTTGAATGATTATAATGTGCAAGAATTATGATAAACATAACTTCAAAAGCTTATTCATAAGATTTAAATTAGAACTACCTACTTATAGTCTATTGAAATAAATATAAAATATGAGGCAATTGTTGATAATTATAAATTATCATAACATAGCAGTGAGTGCACTATCACACTAGACGACCAATTAAAAAAAAAACTATTATGACTTTTAGAAAAAGTGTATTAGCATAAGTAAGGGTTACTTAAGACATTCAATAAATATCGCAATATTCGTGATCCCGTCAGTAAACATATTGACGTCTAAACGCGATGCCAAGAATATTGACAAGGTCTGGATTTTTTGTGATAAATCAATTACACTCGTTCAATATTTATTGATCGTTTGAGTGAAAAGTTGAAACGTTAGAGATTATACCTAGTGTTATTTATTTCTTCATTTATTATACTTTAATAACTGATGTTTATAACTTCTTTTCAGCACAATTTTATTGCTGCAGTGTGACCAAGTGATTGGCTATTGTTTGCTAAATTTTGTGGTTCACGTGTTTCAAAAAACGAATACTGTATGAGAACAAGTACTAATACAATAAATATAAAGTCATTTATATGTTGGTTAGCTTTTTTATTGATATTTTTTTAACCTTTTTTATTTTATTACTATAAATCTAAATACTTAACTCAGTGTTTTATTCATACACTTCAAGCATTCTATTATTGATTTGAATTGGCAATAATTATCGCAACTTTCAATTTGTAATCATTTACAAAAAATAAACATTTTTATTAGTTTAGTAACACTCGGTACTAAAATAAAAAAAGTAAAATACAATACAAAAATGACTTCATGGTGAACGCGCTGCGCCTACATAGCATTTATATTATGCTATGTATATCGGTGTCCATTCGACATTAGTATTAGCATAGATAAAGTACTTATTAATTTATCTATGGTAATACTAATTAAGACATTTAATATTTTGAAAATATAAATTAAATTTTATCTCAAAATTAGATTCTTTTCAAATTATTAAAAATTTAGACGCGGTAACCACAGATTCACCTTAAATGTGGACAATTAATCATCATCATTAATTTTCAACTTTTTCTACGCATTACAAAAGAGTTTTTTAATCACAAACAATATAGTGTAGTGCGATAAATTAATAACATTCCTTTATATACATTCTAAGTAGGCTATTTAAGACCACTCTACCTGAAAGCCTTAACTATCCATACGATAAGTAGGACGAGTAGAACGATGCCTATGATGGAGAGAATGAACATTTTGCGGCGATACCGCCTTTGATATTCCGCCGCCTTCGCCAGTTCGTCGACTCCGGCTTCGACGTTTGATGAAGCCGCTTCTATGTGACCTTCGACCGTGTCTGGAAATTGGAAAGTGCACCTTTAACTTTATACTTATACTTATACTTATACATACACTTATTTTTGCCATACTGCTGCTTACCTTAAGTAAGCCTTAACTTTATACTTATACTTATACATATACTTATCTCTTACCTGGCATGACCTCTGACATATCGTCTGTTGAAAATTTCCATTTTTTTAAAGATTTCTTTTTTTATTTCATTACTGTTCAAGATACCTACAGCAGTTTTTGTGAATAAATGTGCACATATAATATTTTTAATTGTAAATTTTTGTTACACAAGAGATTTTTTTTCTTGTTAAGGAACTAAAACAACACTGTCATTTAAATAATGATTATCAATAAAACAAATTACACAAACATAATTTATATAAAAGGTTCTATACAATATTATGTCTCATAAAAGACATGTGATTTACTAACATAGGAGTTATTATTTATAATTTTTATTTAAATCCTTAAGCTACAAGACCTCCTATGTGATGATATTTCACGCATAAGAGATTTTGAATTTCGATGAAATGTTGGATTCAAAATAATTATGAATTATAACTCATAAAATAAAAGCGATATTAACATGGGAGTTTTTTTTAAACGATGGGAAATAATTTTTGCTGTTTAGAATATTGAAAATCCTCATTTTGACCAAATTGTCACATAAATTTAATTTTTAAATTCGCAACGACGATTTACATATCTGTACACCGAAGGTAATACTATCTTAAGTCCATTAAAAAAAAAAAAAAACACTTTATGATGCCATTAGAGTAAGTATTTGACGCTCTATTTACTGGTATACTTTTTAGAGTCCTATCAAAGAAAACAAAAAAGTTTCGCTTTTGATTATATTGTTTCAAGCTCAAGTCATTACATGCTTACGCTCAGATAATTTGCTAAATGTGACTTATGATAGTTTGCTTCCTACATACAGACATAATAATTGATTATAAAATAGATATGTACATACCAACGACTTGTCCTTGTGTGTTGACCATTTCGGCCAAGTCCTGCATTATCTGGTTAACGTCCAGGACGTCCGCCTCTATCTTGTTTATGTACGCTTCCCTCTCTAGCATCATGTTCGTTTCGAACTCAACGAGACGTGCCTGCCAATTTGTGATGATGTGCGATGACTTTTTTTATCACTGAATGGTGATGATGCATCATCATCATCATTCAGTGATAAAAAAAAGTCCGATGAGTGCATATCGAATTGACCGAGAGGGTTTTGGTATGCGGTTTCAACGAATCATTACAAATTTCAACGAAGGGCACTGTTAAAGTAGAAAATTGGTCAAACAAATAGCTTCCAAATTGTACACACTTCCGTCACATTTTCACTCATAAATCACTCCCACAAAATATAAATAAAAATATATTCACCTGAGCCTGTTGATTTTCTATTAAAGCTGCTTCGTCCCCTTCATCGATAGTGGGCTGTTCCAAATCGTGAGGATCTGCTTTGATACGAGCCGGCTTTGGCATATGTGCGGCCATCTTTTCGCTTATTTGCTGGAATTTAACGTTACAGCGTTTGGTATTTGAAGTTACTAGATATGTAACACAGATGAAATTGAATTAAAAAATATCAAAAAATATAGTAAAATATAAAAAAAAAATTGTGCATATTATTATTTTTTTGAAAAATAACATGCATGAAATGGATGAAATGATCAAATGTCACTTACCCATGCTATGTGAAAAATACTATAGAAGTACATATCTATAGTTAAGTAGTGTCTGCAAAAACTATAATAATATAATATTAATAATAATTTTACCTTTTGTACAAGGGTATATTTGGACAATGATTCCCTGAAGGCCTGTGTTAGTCGTTCCACTTGCAACTTCTGCGGCTTATCACCCCTTCGCACAACCACACCCAGCCTTTGGATATCCCTCGCCGTTGACGACACGGAACCATTCACGGCTTGTTGAGTGTCGTGTCTGGGAAAAATAAACAATATCATCAATTATTTATTAAATTAAGAAAAAAAATATATTTTGGTACTTAAAAAAATGCAGTATTTCCATTTTTTGTTTATCTTTTAGTGTCAAAGTTAATATTTTGACACTAAATTATGAGCTAAAAAATTAGCTGAAATGAGCTAAAAAAGCTAACGCCCTGCGGCCATATGGACAGACGACATAAAAGGCTTCGCAGGAAGCCTTGGGAGAGGCCTATATCTGGCAGTGGAAAGACATAGGCTGATGATGATGATGAAGTTATGAGCTAAAAAATTAGTGCCCATTTGACACTGCTAGCTTTACAAACGTAATCTTATAACACCCTGTTTTTGCGTCGGGCGTTAAAAATCAATCAATACTCTTTATAATAGTGTAGAATTGTACATGAATTCATCACTGACATCTTATCCCTGAGCTGCACGTTGTCATGAGCGCCGCCAATCTGCTTCATCATCTTCTCCAGAACTCGTAGACCGCCGTTGATGGAGTTGACATTGTCCGCTATACTTTCACTCAAGTTGTACAACTCAGTCGGGCTAAAATCCGCAAATGCGACGTTTGGGGGCGCCGCAGTAGCACCATAATCACGGTTAGCTCCGCCGATGGAGTCCCTTTCCGTCATGGTGGTAAAGAAACTGTATAAAAAAATATTGAAAAATTAAATAACAACTCTTTATCTTTATCTCTTTAAGAAGAGTATGTAAGAATATTTTTCTTAGTTTTAAAATTAAAATTGAATTTTATACCATTGTAACTAACTAAATGAAAAGGTAATTAATTATTATGAAACATTTCTCTTTTCTTTGTTATTATTATTGTTCAAGCAGCTCACATAGATCATTGATGGCGGCATGCTTTAAATAATTGCTAGTATTATACAATCCATTTTTATTAAATCAAAAGTTTCAATATATTCCCTTTTCGAGAAGAGCAAAATAAATAATATTATTTCCGCTTAACTAAATGTTTTGAAAAAGATAATTTATGCAATGCAAGCTTATTTGTACATAAGTAAATGCGTCACTAAATTTATAAAACAACTAAAAACAATACTGCAAATTGGTAATTAAAATGTCATTTTTAAAGTAAAACTTTACCTTAAAAGACAAGGAAAGTCCTTTACTCCTTGATGTAAAAAAAACTTTGAAAAGTAACTTGAAATAAAATATTAACACGCAATGCTTTTTCAGTTTCACTTGATGTTTTTTTATGGTTTTTTTTTCGAGTCAGCGAGGCACTTTACCACACACAGAACAATGAATTGCACATAGGCTGTCACTGTCACTCGAGGAATGTAAATTAATTTTAGCAGGTTACAGACACAAAACACTATATACTCTCCTTATAGTGCTATACTTTGCTTGTGCTGGTGCATATTTGCATATCATAAAACCAGGGAGCATGGAGTATAGATGTAAGGAGAAGTCTATATGTGTATTTAAAAGTGTCCGTTAATTCGATGAAGCAATAACAACAAAATTGGAATTGGAAGTGTCCATTGAAAGGCGTTAAATAAGGATGGCGCTAGTATAACAAGAGTGTAATTTTTAAAATTAAAAAATCACAAAGATCTCACGAAAATTAAATCACTTTCAATCAATACAACAATATCAAATTTTTCAACTCAGCGCACTTCACTCCGTCAACAACTGCTACATTCATTTCATACACTCTTGCTACTCTAGCGCCACTCTGGAAGGATTTGGAACTGTTATTTACTGCTTACAGCTGGCATTTTACATATAAGAGAGTTCTCCTTACCTCTATACTCCATGCCAGGGAGAATAGGCGCCCTACCTCACCGGGACGCCATGGCGACGTGGTCAACAATTAATATTGAAATGTATGGCAGATAACGCACTTGGCGATGGTTTGGAAGCGTCGCTAATTTGGAAGCGCAGCCACGACTGTCGGGCATCGGCTCTCTATGTGGAGTCTGGATTCTGGCAAGCCGACGACGTCGCCAGTAAAATGTAAGTACACGAGTAAACTGCGTCTCACTCATTCAGTGTCACTCAGTGTCCAACCGGTCGCCAAGAAGGTCGCACGGACGCACGCTTGTTTGTGGAAAGAATGAGTCGATGTATTTCTTAGGTTTTTTAGGTTTCTTAGACCCATAATTTCTTAGGTTTCTTCATTTTTAACTTTTTGCGACGCTCATAATAAGTAAGTGTTATTTTTCTATGCACGAAAAGTCCATTCTCGATACGAGAACTGACTGATATATGGTAGCCAGGTCGCCACTTGCCATTCAATTTGACAACCCAAGGTAGCCACACCTACGTCACCGACGACGTGGCCATGGCGTCCCGGTGAGGTAGCGCCCTTGATGTAAGGAGGACTAACTTAAATAGGCATTACACTGAAAAACTTGCAAGCTACATTGTTAAGTTGTAGTTCATAAATTGACCACAGAATGGCGCTTGTGTAGCATGCGTAGTATGAAAGTAAGAAGTTTCGTAGTAAATGCTAACTGACACTTTCTCTTGTATGGAGTTGGTCAAGAATTGGTCCTCCTTCCTTACCTCTCTCTATTCTTCATACCTACATAAAACTAAAAGATTTTCGAGGACAAAATTATACAAAATAAATTTATTTCTCAACTAGTAGCCCACTCCCGACTTCGCACGGATTTTTCTGCAGATTATATTAAAAAAACTAAAAAATTTCTAAATTAGATTTAGACTATTTGGTCTAAAATTTTGTTACAATAACTTATTAATAATATTTTTCTTTTTATCGAACCACTGCTAACTCCGTTATTAAAAACTTTGCTCGATCATAAAAACCTGCTAGGTCACAAAAGTGTTAATAAATAAATAAATACTGAATTTGGTAACTTTTATTTTATTTTTAAATTAAAGAAATATTAAAAATACATCAACTTACATTAAAGAATGATTTTTTTTTCTCTCCTGTAAAATGACCTAAAAGTGCGTTAGCAGGTTTACACACTAAAGCCGATATAAAACCTTTCACGTTTAATTAACGCTATTTCCATTAGTGAATCAGCTGAAGGACAAATGCGGAAAGCGTTTTCAATTTTATAATCAAAATCGTGACTTTACAAGATGTTAATTTTGATTCGATGTTATTTTGTTTTATAGGGACCCTAGTTTAAGATGGTTTTAGTTTAAGATGGCGTCTTTATTACAATTTACGCGTTATATGATTATTGCACATCCCTGGTAAAATTAAGCGAATACATCCTGGTGTATTCAGGCACATTATTAATAATAATATATCACTAGGCCTTTTAAATAAAATTTAGCTGATCAACAAAGATAGATTGATTATGCATCACTAAAAAGTTGAAGTAATTTTTAGAAAACATTTTAATAAAAGCAAGCGGGTGCTTGGTTGGTACTCTCAAGAAAGACCATATGGTAATAAGGATTTATTTCACATAAATGCATTTTATGTGGTGGCACATACAATGCAGGGTTAAGGAAATGAGGATACATAAAGTACTCAACACCTTTACCTAGAAAAACTAAATAATGGGCTTATCGCGGGAAGGTTGCCTTGAGATGGCATGGCGGGAATACAAAATAGCTCGACACTTTTTTAATTCGTTGCGCTTACTTTATCAAAGACTACCTTTTGCCCGTGACTACGTCCGCACCCCTTTTTCTTAAGTGTTAAAACATTTATTCAATCATATAATAATTATTTTATTCGTATACTTTTCTCATGTGTTGAATTATTTATTTTTATTTTTAGAAGATTTTTTTTTTGGGATAAAAGGCAAGTCCTTTTTTTGTATCACCGATAACGTGTATGCAACATTTCATGATAATCTGTTGAGTAGTTAAGGCGTGAAAGAGTAACAAAAAATAGACAAACTCACTTTCATATATAACATTATAATAAAATTCATGTTTGCCATTGTTGGCTTATGCTGTGAAGGTTTTAGCCTAGCTTTATGATTGCTTAACCTAATTCCTAAAACCACTTTCGTCCCTAGACATTTTTCATGATCGACGACGACTACAACGCTGATAATGCATTGTGATATATCACAAAAATTGTTTCTGGTGGTTCACTTGATAGTAGAATGGCTACTGTCGCCTAAGTACAGCACACAATTATGCTGTTATTTCACGGTGGTCTTTTGTAAGGGGATGGTGATTGACGCCAGACGGGCTAAACAAAAGACTGCGAAACGTAATGTGCCCTGCCACTACTTGCCAGATTGCCAGACCAGAGACAACTATGAAAACTTCCAAAGTTTGCCTTGCCGGGAATCGAATCCGGTACCCACATCAAGCAATTTAAGCACTCGACCAAGAGGCACGTTGGGGTTAGTGTTATTATTGTATTAACTCACATAAACATTCTACATGTTGAGGTTTTATTTTGTTATACGACCTCTATGGTCGATTATTCATCGACACTCGTTCTATGTCAAATGAATTGCTTTTGTTACAATATAAAAATACTAAGGAAAATATGTCGTCGATTGTGTTACAAATAAAAATTAATTAAAAGTAACTCCTGCCTATAATTTCACTTCATACATCAAAAGGTTATGGGCAAATAATAAAATGAAGTGAAGTGTAAATAAAATAAATGTAATAAATATATAAAATAAGATTCTTCCTTCAACATAAAAATAAAAGTGAAAACACGAAAATAAAGAAGAAAAAAAAATGGCCGAAAATTTGCAAAAATTTCCACAATTAAAAGCGGATAATTTTAACAATTGGATTTTTCGCGTAGAGTGTATACTTGAAGAAAGGGGAATCCTACAAATAATAAAAGAAGAAAAAGAAAAAGATTCAGAAAAATTTAAAAAAGACAACGCGAAAGCTAAGAATATTATCGTGCAATGTTTACCAGACAAATATATAAACACAGTGAAAACGTGTGAAACAGCCATAGAAATGATAAAAATTCTAAAAGATTTATTTCAGAGAAAAAGCGTAATTTCCGTAATACACCTAAGACGAAAATTAATTAATTTAAAACAATCAGAAAATGAAAAATTGGAAGATTATTTCGAAAAATTTGACAATATCGTAAGAGAACTGGAATGTGCAGATGATAATTTAACAGATCGTGATAAAATAGCGTACTTATTAACAGGATTGCAATCAAAGTATGATACAGTAATTACAGCTATCGAATGCAATACAGATTTAATGTCAGCCACCATAAAACTAGATTTTGTCAGAGCAAGATTATTAGACGAAGAACTCAAAATAAACGATAAAATTAGAAATACATCTGAAACCCAAGAAACTGCTTTTATAACTTGCTTCAAATGCAATAAACCAGGGCATCTCTCGAAAGACTGCCGAACAAACTCATGGCGCGGCAAAGGAAGATACAGAGGAAGGTCAGGAAGATACAGAGCACCAAGACAGCAGTACACGGTAAGGCCAAGAAACGATTATGGTAACATCGCTATAAACCAAAATGAAAGGGAGAAAAGATTTGGTTTTATTACAACTAAAAATGTTTACGAAAGTGCGAACAAGAGAAGTGAATGTAACATACAATGGGTTATTGATTCCGGATGTACCGAACACCTCATTAATGAAAAATACGAAAAATATATGACAAATATCGTCCAATTAGAAGAACCGACAAAAATTTATATTGCGAATGGAGATTTTATTACTACGGAGAAAAAAGGTTTCATTGAAATGTCATGTGGCAAAATAAAAATAAATTTAGAAGCTTTGATAATCAAAAATCTGTCATTCAATCTTATGTCAGTCAAGAAAATGGTTCAAAACAATTACAATGTAATATTTAGCAAAGATTACGTAAAAATATGTGAACAAAATTCATATTATCATGTGTATGGTTCATGTGTAGGTAAATTATTTATTTTGAATGCGGATGTATGTCTTAATGTGTCTTATAGTGCTAATTCTAGCTCAAACTCAGAGGATATATGGCATAAAAGGTTAGGCCATCTCAATCGTTGAAGTTTACGATACATGCATTTACCATTTAGCGCAAAAACATGTAGTTCTTGCATGATGGGTAAATCGACCCGATTACCATTTCTACCTGTCAAGAGACCACGATCAAGATATATAGGTGAGTTAATACATACAGATATAGCAGGTCCTATGCGTACACCTGGAATAAACGGTGAATTATATTATCAAGTTATAATAGATGATTACTCTCATTTTTGTCATACGTACCTTCTCAAACACAAAAGTGAAGCGACAGCCAATTTAATTTATTATATAAGAAGATTTGAAATCGAATATGGAACAAAAATAAGTAAGATACGATGCGATAATGGCGGAGAATTTAAAAATTATAAATTGGAATCTTTTTGCAGAGAACGAGGCATAAGCATCCAATATACACAGCCGTATTCACCACAACAGAACGGAGTATCAGAACGCATGAATAGAACTTTGTATGATCGAGCCAGAACACTGCTATTAGAGACAAATTTGCCAAGAAGTTTATGGAGTGAAGCTTTAGCATGTGCAACATATCAATTAAATAGATGTCCATCTGCGGCTATCAATTTTAAAACGCCTGAAACTATAATGCGAGGAAGAAATGATTTATCAAGACTTCGAATATTTGGAAGTAAAGCATGGGTTGTAACTATACCTAGAGGAGATAAATTAGCTCCTAGATCCAAAGAAATGCGAATGGTTGGATATTCTTTCAATGGATACCGTCTTTGGGATCCTATTACGAACAAAATTGTAATATCACGGGACGTACGATTTGATGAAAATGATATTACTTACAAAGAAAACATTAGGAATACGAAAGAGGAGGAACAAACAAATAGATACGAATATGAAGAGGAAGAAGTATCAGTAGATGAAAAGCAAGGAAAAGATAAAGAACAAGTACAAAGAGATAAAAATATTAATGAACAAGGAGAAAGTAGTTACGGAAATGACACACAAATAGAGGAAAGAGAACAAGACGAAGGCGAACAACGAGTTACTATAGAAGAAAGACCACGAAGAACGATAAGAATGCCAAAACGATATGAAGACTATATTATAGATGAAGATTTTCAAGATGCAAATATAGCTTTCTGCTTATTAAGCGACTCCGATCCCAAAACATATAAAGAAGCGGTCAGCAATGGACCAGAATGGAAGAAAGCAATTAATGATGAAATAGAGTCATTAGAAGAAATGAATTCGTGGAAGGAAGCTGAATTACCAACAGGTAAAAGAGCGATCGATACAAAATGGATATTTAAAACCAAACAAGATGGAAGAAAGAAAGCCCGATTAGTAGCAAAAGGTTTTCAGACAGATAACATATACAATGTATATTCACCAGTAGCAAGAGTATCGACGATTAGAATGATGTTTAGTCAAGCAGTACAAGAAAATTTTCCTATAAAACAGTTAGATGTACAAACTGCATTTTTAAACGGATATCTCAAAACAGAAATATATATAAAACCACCTGAAGGAGTGAAAGTTACACAAGGTAAAGTTTTGAAACTACAAAGATCGTTATATGGATTGAGAGAAGCTCCGAAGTGTTGGAACGAAAGATTCCACAACTATATCATAACACAAGGATTTGAACAATCAAAGCATGATTTTTGTTTGTATTCCAAAGCAAATGTATGGTTACTTATTTGGGTTGACGATATAATGGTAACAGGAAAACAAGCCGAAATATTTCTTTCTAAACTGAAAGATGAATTTAAAGTGAGAGATTTAGGTGATATCAAGGAATATTTGGGTATGGAAATAAGAAGAGAAGATGAAACACTAAAGATTAGTCAAACAAAAATGATAGAGAAAATATTAGAGAAATTTGGTATGGAGAATTGTAATGGAGCACAGACACCTATGGAACAAGGAATATCAATAACGGAAGAAGAAATAATAGATGATGTACCTTATCGAGAGTTGATTGGATGTCTTATATATATTGCAACAATATCGCGACCAGATATAACATTTGCGATATCTTACTTGAGCAGATATCTAGACAAACCAACAAAGACATTGTGGACATCAGCTAAACGGGTACTAAGATATCTGAAAATTACTTCTAATAAGTGTTTAACATATAGAAAATCGTCGGAAAAACAATTAATGTGCTACACCGATGCAGACTGGGCAAGCGATAAGGAGAACAGGAAAAGCGTGAGTGGTTGTTGTATTTTTCATAATGGTAATTTAGTATCATGGTTCACAAAGAAGCAGCAGACCGTTGCTTTATCTTCAGCAGAGGCGGAGTATATGGCAGCAGCCATGGCTACCTCAGAGCTTGTCTATTTAAAAGGTATACTTTGTAATTTTGGATGTAGTGATATAAAATCGTATTTACTTGTAGATAATCAAAGTGCTATCAAGATGATTGAGTGTAATGAAAATAGTAAAAGAACCAAACACATCGACATTAAATATCATTTTATTAAAGACTATTTTACAAAGAATATATTTTCAATTTCATATGTATCTACCAATGAAAATATTGCAGATATTTTTACTAAATCTTTAGGTGTTATTAAACACAATTATTTCCTTAACAAACTAAAGATTTTATTGTAAGATAATAAGATTAGATATATATATATATAGTTAGTTAATGTTTTGTTTTATCTCCTACCTAGTATAATGTAATATAATGATGATATATAATAAGGTATAGCAATATAAGTATTTTATAATGTGTTTATGTAAATTTTAGTATTACAAGATTAATTAAGTAAGTTAATCTTGAGGGGGAGTGTTGAGGTTTTATTTTGTTATACGACCTCTATGGTTGATTATTCATCGACACTCGTTCTATGTCAAATGAATTGCTTTTGTTACAATATAAAAATACTAAGGAAAATATGTCGTCGATTGTGTTACAAATAAAAATTAATTAAAAGTAACTCCTGCCTATAATTTCACTTCATACATCAAAATGTTATTATCACTATACACATTTCTCGTATATTTTAAAAATCTCAAGTATTTAATTCACATAAGCATTTATTTCTTAAAATACTAATTGACTATACAATAAATCGTAGTGCTCCTAGTTGGTACGTGATTCTCACTATCGCTTAAAAATCAATTTCACCCAATTAGCGTGTGGTGAGTCGTTGAAATTCCTTTAGGAGGCATAAGAAGGAATAAATATTTGCATTACTATGCGCTTTATCTCAGTACCCGAGACTCGTTAGTTTTACTCGTGTTGTTAAACGAGATACTATTTTATAGTTGGAAATAAATTGAATACAGATTATTTAAGTATGCAGTTAAAAAGAAACCTGTTTTGTGAAATGCAACCATGATAAATAGAATTTTTTTTTATAAAAAAAAGGGCGGCTGGCTGGCTGACGCTACATTTAATGGTAGGTGGCAACTGGTACTGACGCCTTAGGACAGCAGCAACACCAGAGGGGCCGTCCACCGTCATCACAACACCGGGCAATGAGAGGAGACGATCCCGCAAATGTGCGGACCTCGTGCGGGAGGGAGAATTAAGGTTGCGTGTCTCATCAATCCCTGACCCCAGTCCATAGACGGCTCGAGGAAATACCGTGGGTTTTTAGTGGGTAGATATCGGCCTAAAGCGAAGTGTGACCGGGTACTCCTTTAATTTCTTCTAAGACACCCAACTATTTTTACTGATGGAATAATCTATGAACGAGGAAGGTTTATGTATAAGCATATAATTTAATATTGCATTATATCTACTAATTAAAATATCGCTAAGTTAGGCTATATTTTATTTATACACTAAGTCTTAAAGTTCACTCGGGCGAAGAAAGGTTGCATTGTCCTAGTAATAAAGTAAAATAAAATATTGACATTAACATTGTGTGTAATGTAGAGAAAACTCATAAGCACGATAAAAAAAACTCAATGTTATGGTGTTTTATGACGCATCCTTCTACCCTAGTTAAGTTTTGAGTGTTCATTTTGGTCTTGAACGACAAAGGATCTTGTTATGAGTCGAAAATAAATGCCGATCTTAGTGTACGTCTGGATGAACTGTCATCGCCACAAAATCTCACACAAGTTCCCAATAAATAATGTTGGAATTATATGCGACCAGTTATTTTAATAAGGGTTTGACTTGTGTCGTTTATTAAGCTCGTCCGTGAACTTTCTTCTTGTTTTTTGTTTCTTTCTTGGTCAAGGCCTACGACAACTTCATTTAAAAAGAAAGAAAGCAGTAAGAAGTTTTTAGTAAAGACGTTTCGCAGTCATTTGGCAGCCCTTCTAGCGATAGTATCAACCCCCTTATAGAAGACCAGAACGAAATCCTACTAATATAATAAATGCGAAAGTTGGCACATAGATAGCTTTATTACCTGGATCAATATAGGATGTCTTATCCTGTATAAATGTTAGGTTCCTGAGAGATCATCTAAAAATATTTAAAAAATGCCACTGTCGCCGTGGCAACGCCACCGTCGCGTCGTCAGAGTGGTAACAATGTCAGATATTAAAAAATGTGGGTGTATCAGCTCCGACGCACAACTGGAGTTTACTCCTTACGAACGATAATTAATAAATAATTTTAAAATAAAATTAAAACATATTAATATAATATTTTATATCTATTATATTATATTAATATGTATTGAAGCATATTGTAGCATGTAACGCGTAACGTGTGACATATGTGACATTTGATTTTACTCTCATAAATCGAGGGTACTCTGGGAGAACCATATAAGTGCATGTTTGTTAGTTTTGAGAAAAAGCAATTTGAAAGTTTGACAACTCACAATTTTACAAATAAGAAGTTTAATCACAAAGTACAAATTTTATTAGTAAGATATTTTATCAAACTATGCTGTACATACAAAATTGTAGTTAAATCGTGGACAGGAAATTTTTAAAATAAAAAACACTTGGTGGAGGTAGTTCAGTTATTTGGTTTTGCCAGAAATTTGAATTATCACTATATTTCCAAAAAACAGCGACTTAAAGTAAATTGTGAATTTAAATAACAATCTTCACCTATTATTTTATCTGTATGTTTATCAAAAAAAAATGTAATTGATCTAAACAAACCAGAAACTTAAAAATAAAATAATGTTATTAGTTTTTACCTGTACTTTTTTTTTTGATTTGGTCTACATAAAAAAATAATAACAGACTAATACATAAAAAAGGCTTTAATGTCTATAATAAGCTTCTTTATTCGTATAACTAAAAAATAATAATCATCTAAACTCAAATAGTAACTCCTAAATTTAAAGGGACAACTTGTAAAACTAATAAATCTGACATTTCCTCATCTTCATAATTCTCAGTTTCTTTATCATTTTCAGTTTCCAAGCTTTCATACCATGGCTTCAATTCATCCCTTATTACTCTTTTTTTTACCAAATAAAGTAGATCTTTCTTTTTACCTTTCGATATAGGTAACGGTCGTTGGTAGAGTTGCTTTAATTTCTTTGAAAAATCAAACATTTCAATCTTTTAATTTTTAGCCACCGCACTCGCTCATTTTTATTGTTTTTGTCTCTATTCTGTATAATAGCATTAGCTAAATCTTTCAGATCATAAAACTCATGATACTTGAATTCTTTGGTCTTGTATGGTTCTATTGACTGATTTCTATTTTGTCCTGAACATGTATCTGAGAATAGGCTAACTTCTGTTATATTACAAGGTATACATTTGACAAGAGTGTAACAAAATAGATCCTATTTCGCAACTTCCTTTTGTTACCGTGAATTTCAGACCATAGAAAACAATAAGCATTATTTGGTGAACCTGCTTCATAAACAGTTAGATTATAAATATTAAGTTTTAGAGAATAATAAAATAAAATATAATATAAAAGGCTTATTTTGGACTTAGGTATCTGTAGTACTGCTTGTAAATCAAATCTAACCGAATAAAATTTAGAATCTCTGTTAGCTCTTTGTTTGTCGTTTTCTTTCTCTTTATTATATTCGTCTTTTCTCTCAATGTGTTCTCTATAATCTTTTTCTAACGTTATCTTTTTATCGGGTTCCGTATTTTTATAATTATTGCACAATGCACATAGATCCTTTTTAGGTATAAAAAAACTAATATAGTAAGACTTTCGTAAAGACTCTCCTATAGGTTATTTCTGTTGCTATTTCTAGCTGTTTTTCTTGAAATTCTTCTTTATATAACATGTACATTTTTCTAATATTAAGATCTACTCCTAAAAACTGTCTTTTTGTATCTTTTCTGAGCAACCATACAAGGAAAATAATCTATGTGTCGACGGATTCCATTTAACACATCAAATTTAGTCTTATTAGCAGGCTCATGCTTGCCTGTATGGTCAGCGCTACCAAACCCACCAGTAGGATCGCGCTTTTTGATAGCGTCAATAATCATTGATGGTGCAACATCAAGTGTTTGTGTAAAAAATTTCTGGCATATCTCTACTTTTACATCATTGATTCTTAAATAACACTTCTTTGTATACGTTCTTTGAGAGTATTTCTTTCTAATAGCCAGGACCCTTCTTGGCTGCTCAACAGTTACGTTATACAAAATGAAATATTTTCGACCAGTAATAAAGGTAATGACCAGTAATGAAGGTTCCAGTAATAGAGGCAAATTTGGTTTCTAGATTCATTATTAAATACAGTTGCACACTTAAACTTACACTTCCTATTTTCGCAATTCGCTTTTTTTGGAGCTTTAGCAGAACGTTCCTTGGAACGACATTTGTATGGCAAACCATTAGCTCGTCTTTTCTTTGCAATTTGCCCAGTTTTGAAGATTTGATGGCGGGACCTTTTTGAGGTTTAACTATATTCCACGCCTTGTTTAAAATATCTGTAAGAATAGTATTAGCGATCTCAGCAGCTTCGTTTTGCTCTCTATTTTCTTCTACAAAAATCGCGATATCATTTTGTAAACCAATCACATCAGCTCCATTTTGCTGTCTATTTTCTTCTACTAAAATCTCAAAATCATTTTGCAGTGTGTCATTGAGAGGCTGAACCATTTCGCTAAGTAAATAACTTAATTGAATAAGGGATTCATATTCTCTTGCAGGGTGATAAGTGGGGTCATCGGTATTAGAAACATCACCAAACAAATTATCCATTTCAATCCATCCAATCCAAACACTTCTTTCCTCTAGACCCCATTATAATACAAAAAAGTTCCACAAACGATATTTAAATAAAATAATTACAGGAGTAACACTTGTGCGCTTGCGACTATCACGACCTCTGAACTTTTAGCTTGTTTAGCTTGTAGAGTTTGGTATAACATCTTACTATTTGATATGGACCAAACGCGACTAATTCCTTTAAGCGGTTCTCAGTGTAATGATAAGCACACATACCATAAAGCAAATGTACAGCGAAAATCAAATAAATTAATTTGTAATTAATTGCATGTAACATTATATAAATCTGGCGTAAGAGAAAAAGAAATAAACTCTATTGTATGGTTGTCAGTGAGCGTATTTACAAGTGGCTACTAAACATCTATTAATAAGTTTGTATAATTGATTCTGTTTGTAAATTTTATCCAAATTATGTAAGTTATGTGTTTATCAAATAATGTAACTCCTTTGTTATTGGTTATTTCGCTTATCTGGATATACCAGTCGAAAGAGCGGAAAAAAATAGATCGCATAGGTTGGTTATCTCAATTTTTGAAATTTTGTCACTTATATGGTTCTCCCAGAGTACCCTCGAAATATTCATACCGGGCTTAGGTATAAAATCGATTCTTAAAGATTAAACTCCAATAGCTAATTAAATATAACACAAAAGCAAGGCTGAAAAATAAATTTCTTTCTTTGTGTAATAAAGAATCAACTAAAAATAAACTACAAACAATACTTACGAGTAAGACAAGTAGTTGCTAACCAACTACTTTCGTTTGTATATTTTTCATAGCATCAAACGATCATCTAACGTTGGGATCTAGTCGATATCTATTGTGTTCAAAGCAAACATTGCTTCAGTATGACGTTAACGCATTCTCCACAAAAACAAACTTCGAATTGGGCTTTCTCGATAAGTGGTTATGATTTAGTAGCTGAATCTGTTAACAATTCGGTCCATGAGTGTGTGTCCCAGATTTAGTTCGTGACTTCGTGTTGGTACATCATTGTTTTATAAGTTGAATCAAATTTTCCGATCTGAAAGAATAAATATATGATTAAGAACAACTTTTATTTGGCAAATATAATATATATTATACATATATCTGTATTTATACCTACTGAATAATTAGCAACCCGCTCCCGGCTTCGCACGAATGCAATTTTTGGAGTTTACTCCTTAAGAATCGATTTTCATATATGTATAAGCCCGGGGTGTGAAAATTTAAGGGAGTAAAATCAAAATTGTCACACGGTATGCGTTACATTCTATTTTAGAATATATTAGAACGTCTCTGAAGTTTCAGAGATATTGCGCCATCTACACAATATCTCTGAAACTAGAATATCTTACGTAATAATACATCCTTGCGAAAACTAGATGGCACCGGTAATCATGTAATTCGAACATAGATGGCGCTGATATTAATTCGTTATGATAAATGTTTTTATAATTTTTATTATGTATTTTATAATCGTTCGTAAGGAGTAAACTCCAGTCGTGCGTCGAAGCTGATACACACACTTTTTTATGCAAATTATATGAAAACCTTCATCGTTTAAACCTTTAGTAAAAACTGTATCAAAACCCGTTGGATGGTTTAGAAGAAGCTAGTAGTGAAATATAGACAGAAGCGGGAAGAATAGACTTTAATTTATGTGTCAAGAAGTCCGAAGGTACCATAAGTGGAAGGTTTAAGACTACGCCATTTATCAACCAACTTTAGAAACATCAAGCAAGAGGTTTGAGTGCGGACGACGCGGAACTACCAACCGTTATATTAACTATTTGGACGAGGCGATATATAATATATGTATTAACTAACTTTTCCCTTGGATTTCTTTCGCGTATCTTTATAGCCTATGTGTTATTCTGTCGAATAAACTATATTTGTTTGAAGTCTCATAAAAGTCTGTTCAATAGTTTTTGCGTAAGAGTTGATTAATTAAACATCATTGTTTGTTGTACGTATACAATACATTAGGCATATGATGAAAAAAAAGAGCTCGCTTTCACGAGAACCCTTTTTCGCAATGAAGCACGATTCCCTGCACTGAACATTTTTAGCACTGGCAACAACCGTAAATAGGATAGCGTCCGTCGACTGCGCTTGGGTTAATCAACACGATTTATGTGTTTATTACCCAAATAACTAGGAGTGAATTTATTCGCACTAATTAAATTTCTCGTCACGGTATATTCTTGATATTTCCAAAATTATTTGTTCGTATTTTAATGACGTTTTTTATTATTCATTTTGTTACATATTTCTCATTAGGTCGACGACGGTGGGATTTTCAGACACCTTATTTTGCTCAATGGTTTTTTTGTCAATAATTTGCCGAATTTATTTTTATATTTAATTTTTATTATATTTGTTTTACTTTCATATAAAAAAAACCGCCATTTATTGCCACAATACAATAGTAAAAACTGCATTCAATTCGGTTGTGCACACTACCGTTGCTGAGGTTAGCGTGCATAAACGTATAAACATACAAAAATCGCAAAACTAACTTTTTCACCTCGTTAACATAAGTACAACGTGTACAAATAGCTTTTTTTTTTAAATATTTAATGTACAGACACGGCTAGTTCGTTTACGATTTTATTATCTATCTGTTTTGATATGTAGGTACCTATAGATTTATATGTAGAAGAAGAACACTGTTATAATAAGGCGCAAATTGTGGCTGCAAAAGTAATGACAGTTTTTCTAAGTACTTTCCAATAAAGAACAGAGAACAGTACGTTATTCGGATGCGGTAGTTTAGAATTACCTAATAAAATATATCTTCTGTACAAATGGATAATCAGCTTTTCTGTCGCTCTTTAAAAAAAGCCACTGACTGTTGTTAAACTGTTCAAATTTGAATAGTTATGTAATTTTTTTGTAATATTTGAACATATAATATATCCACTTTTGTATAAAAACTAGTAAACCGGGGCTTCGTACGGAGTTGATGCTTACTTTATAAAATAGATCTATGTTCCAAATTTCATCTTTCTAGATCTGTGCGTTGACAGTCAATTAGGACGATTTAATAAGTATCTATATAGATTACCTTATCCATGGTAAACGTAGTTCGAAGTCACGTCGCAGGAAGTTTACGCGGCACGCGCATCGTTTCCTCGTTCACAGGATGTTTTGCGCTCGCGCAGCAATAGAGGTTAGCGGCTATTTTCGCTATAAAAATTAGGTTGTATCTGCGGTCTGTAAACATGTTCATGTTAATTCTAAACGATGTTTTGAAGACCGAAATAAATTGTAGTTGTTAATTTTGAAATAATTGAATAATAAAAATTTTGTGTTCGTATAATTTTCGCGGAAATATCCATCAACAAAATACCACCTATGTTACAGTATACCAATCAATCGAATCTGTAGAAGTTAGTGAAATCCCTTCGTCAACTAGGAAGTGGGCTGATGGTCTGCAAACACCTGAACAGATCTTCATAAGTTATAGTTAAGCACCATCCCGATTATGTCAGCTTTTCAAATTGATGATCCAATTGGTCCACCCCTTTGGGAGCTACGACTCCACATACAGACACACATGTATGTGTGTATGTGTGTAACATGTTACAAAAATATACAGCATATGCGTCAAACTTATAACACCCCGTTTTTCGTCGGGCGTGAGGGGTTAAAAATAAAAAAGCTCGAGATGCAGGCTCTATCAGGTTTCGTACTTGCGTCTGTTGCATCGGCAATGACATCAGTCTTGTTATTCTGTTGTATATACCACAACATGGATGTTTGTTTGTCAATTCGATATTTATTCACCGGATGTAACAAATTGCTCCCATCATTCTGTTAGCCGATGGGGTTGTTCATTTGACTAATCAATACTAATAAGAAATAGTCAATCAGTCTGTCCTTCCAACGGGCTCGTCATTACATTGGCAATTAGTGTAATTTAAGACTGCCATAAGAATAGGATGAAGTTTGCATTTTTTTTTTAATTTGGAAACTTTTATGATGCGTGATGTTTCAAAAAATAAAAATAATATGACTATATGTGATTATTATTTAAAAGCTTTTGCCCGCGATTTCGTCCGCGTCTATATTATATAGACATTTATAAGCGTATCATTAATTATTACTTTATTAGTGAAATGAGGGATAGTCTCAAAATATAAAAAATTGTCACATAAAATGTCAGGTGTTATATTTTTCATTTTTCAACGTGGACGAAGTCACGGGCACCGGCTAGTTTATTTATATTTTTGTTAATAATCACTTGAGAATTTCACATTCATAATAGCACAGTCAAATTAGAAAAATCAGGGGAAATAAATCGTGTAGTTTTGATAATTAGTAAAATTATACCTTACAGTGTTCTTGTCGATATTCGGCTTTATTTGACTGTACTATAAATCATTTTTGCATATTTTGTAATTCGAATTTAGTAATAAAAAAATTATTTTAATAAGATAATATTGTACAGGGTACGTACAATATAAAATAGCCTATATACTTACTAATAACGCGTTTAGATAATGGTAGAATCAACATCAACAATCTTAATTGAAATAGCAAATTTATATATTATAATGCAAGGAACATTATCATAATTTATTCACTATAAATCTGAGACTCATGAACAAGTATTGCAATTATGCGAATATCTTTATCGACACTACAGCATTGAAGTTTGTTCCACTTTGCACTTTACAAGTTGAGTGTGAATTATATCCAAAATAAATAACATCGTAATTGACCAATAGATATCTCTTGGCCTTTTTCATACGACTTACTATGTAGTTCACATCACCTATATTATAGGATTCGTTAGGGTCTGAAAAACTAAAAAAATAATGGCAGATAAAAATAGAAAAATTTATTTAAAAATTACTTAACTTTTGTTATTCAACTTAAAATTATTTTAAGATATTTTCGTATTATATACTAATATTTAATCTTTTATCAAGTCGTCACAAAACATTCATTCAAAACGGTCATTGCGACGATCCGACGAATTATGCATTTTTTGTTTTAAATTAAATAAACCTTACTAACAATTATATAAAAATAAGATACTATAACTAAAACATATTAAGTATACTTTAAACATTTGGCTATTTGTAAATGTGCTAACTATAAATTAGGAATTTTAAACCACCCCCTTACTGACCACCTTATTGACATTTTAGACCACCGTTAAATACAGCATGACTGTGTGCTGTGGTGTTTCGGTGACGGTGCATAGCCTATGTTCCCTATACCTTCCCAATCCTAATCCTTAATCTGAACTTGGCGTTGCTTCTGTTATAAGCGTCGTTTGCCACATATCATCATGTGGACCGTCAGCTTGTCTGTCCACCTTAACATAAAAATATGTTTTATTTAATAGCTGGTGCTACAAGCGTAATCCTAATTGGAACGTACCAAGCTTTCACAGCTCTCCCAATCCGATGCATAGTAATTAAGGCGCCATAACACTGTAGGCCTGCAATAAATTCTAGCGCCATACAAAAACAATAATCATTTTAATACTTACTATCAGCCCACTACACCAATGAATGTGGATATTGAGACATTGTAATTGAGATGATGTAATTTTAATAAAGTACCTCTAATTAAATGTATTATTTAAACATCTTCTTTATACATGATTATACCTATATAAAAATGTTAAGTGGGTTTGTGTACGCTTCAAAAACTCGAGAATAGGTACACCGATTTTAATTCGGTTTTCACATATGGAAAGACGGATTAACGGGGAAGATTTTTATATACATATAAAAATTGCAACCAAGGCGAAGCCGGGAGCGGATTGCTAATAGGTACTTATAATGAAATCGTAAACGAGTCAACTCTGTGGATTAAATATTTTTTCAAAAAAACGATTTGTACACTTTGTACTTACGTTGTACTTTGTCTATGCGTTCAGTTAAGACAAGTCCACAATTTTTCTTTGAGTTTTCTAAAACAGGTCCGTCAAGTCCAAAGCAGTCAGGTCAAGTAGGCTAGTTATTTAATAAAATTTTATTTCTATATTAGAGACGTCATTATGTCAAGTCAAAACGTCAAAAATTTAGTTAGCTACAAATTAAGTTTTAGCTATTACCGTGACAGCTTCAAATGCAAGTACTATAGACTTTTTTATTATAATCACACAAGATCCTGTTATAACTAAACTTAGCCCAACTTCGAAAGTTCATATCGAAAATTTAATGACATACTAGATATCGAACGCGGTACCCTCGTACAAGAGGACAATTTAACCACAGAACTACTGCCGTCTAGATTAGCGGTGAACTCAAAAGTGAATTACGTAAATTTGTTCAGATGGCCACTAATAAAAGTTCAATAGAACCGCCACTAAAAGCTTGCTTTCATTGCAGCGCTTGTATGAAACGCTTTTATAGCAAATTTAACACACCAATAAATGTAACTAACTGCACGAAACAACAGCGCAGCGGCCAAACAATCAATCAATGTCGCACTTGACAAGAGAAAAATTACAAGATTGCATTATCAAAGGATAGTACAAAAGATTAGTTTGCTTGTCCGTACATGAAACAGTAGTAGCGTAGTAGGAATATTTACTGGTTTTTTTTTTTGTGTACTAAAATAAAAGATAAATAATGTAAGATAATAAATGTGTAACGGAATTACCGTTAGGAAGCTAAATAAGCTTCCTCAGCTTATTATTGTTTGGGATACGTTTTAAAATGTTCAATATATAATACACTAGCTGTTGCACGCGACTTCGCCCGCGTAACTTTACGAAATATAGCCTATGTTACTCGCTGATAATGTAGCTTTCTATAAGTGAAAGAATTTTCGAAATCGGTCCAGTAGTTTTTGAGTTTATTCATTACAAACATATAAATCTTCTCTCTATCGCCCATAGGAATTTCTATCGTACTTTCCCAATTAGCTTCCACTAATAAACTAAAAATTGGGGTCTCACCGTTAGATGTAGGTGAATGTAATTAGATGACTTACAATAGAATGCGTAAAAATATTTGGTTTCTCTGTTTAGCGTCAATTACTTTTATTATCTCGACGAGTAAGCGTGCGGGTTTAATATGAATGCAGAATTTGGAATTTAAAAAAATAAATAATCATATCTTCTAATTTTTATAACTCACTAGCTGTTGCACGCGACTTCGCCCGCGTAACTTTATAAAATAAAGCTTATGTTACTCGTTGATCGTGTAGCTATCTATTGAGGAAAGAATTTTTAAAATCGGTCCAGATTAATAATATAATAACTTCTATTCAATGATATTTAAAAATCCTATTCACGTAGGTTTTAGATATTATTGTTTACTGCGTAGTGTATTTGCGCGGCATGATCTATAAAGCATTTTTCAAATAAAGAATGACCTTAACTCAATTTAGAGCTGGTCGATTGGAAAACTACAAATCACAGTAATGTGACATTTCGGTCGGACCTCTAATACAGATAAAGTGCCGTCATTGGCGTACAAAGCATGGTGCACAATTGAATAACGATTTTAATGTGCCCACGGCGGACAGGGGACATGATATAAACTAGGGATGGGAACAAATTGAGACGATAAATCGATGAAAGAACATTTGGTTTCTACAAGGGCGAATCAAAAAGCTTTTAGAACTGCATTATGGTATAACCTTTTAATTCACAGGCTTTTTTAAGTTAAACTGTCATTGTGATACTTTTTTTAAACGGAATTTCAATGGTTTTATTATAATCTTTACGTTTCGACGTTATTAATTCTTGTGTAAAACGATTTGTTAAAAACGTGCTGTAATCAATTACCTCTGCCTGAAAAAAATGTAAAAAAAAAAATTAGTGACATATTTCAGCGACTTTAGAGACTGAAGCTCTACCTTATTCCACTGTTGCTTATTGGGTAGCTGAATTTAAGAGAGGCAGCTTGACCTGTAAAGATAATCCTCGTTCTGGCCGACCTTCTACCTCCATGATAAAGTAGAGAGCCAAAAAAACTACTATGTCTAGAAAATTGACATTTGGAACATAGGTTTACTTTACAAAGCATCTGCTGAGAAAGGATTTCTTGATAATTTCAACTCCTTGCGAAGCCGGGGGCGTGTCGCTAGTTAAATATAATTAATTAATTACGTATAAAAACACACATATAACTGATCTGTACTCTGACAGACCTTTTGTATCCATGCTATTAATAGTGGCGGCATTTTACAATCAGTCAGCCTGTCTACCATCCTACTCATAAAACAATAAAAGTTTAATTGTTCTAATTTGTTTATATTGTATTTTTCCGATTGGGTGAAAATAACAGATTCTATCGACAAAATATGTAACTGCACATCACTAAAATAGTAAACACTTATCGGCGATGCACAAATCGTCACAATAGCTGTCGAGTGGATACGGGGCGATGTTTGGCAATGACGCAAAGGTTGTGACAAGTGGTAACGTTGGCCTGAATTGCGACTAGCATATAGGACAAATGGCCAATTGAGACCAATGTCTATCTTTCCCACGTAGTACTCATACATAGTATATGTATTACTTTGGTTAATACGCAATAGTGGTGAAATATGACCGTTAAATGTTACTAAGCGTGTACATACATTATATCTGATTTTAATTTTTATAGTTAAGGAAAAAAGTATTTTGTTATTTTCTTTTTACATATTTTTTTCGTCATTTTTTTATTACCTAATTGTGTTTATTAAAAAAGTTAAATTTGTATTTTTTTTTCACTTTCTAGCTGAGGCTTTTCACGCCTTAACTGCTCAAGCAACAATCATAAAATTTTGCATACACATTGTTAGAAGTTCTAAACGTGGTAAAAGTATAACGCAATATATGGCTCATATATTATATAGCAATACGAGTATAGTCAGGCGTTATATAGCTCATTTATTTTATTATGTAGTTTTTACTTCTTAACGCGGACGAAGTCGCGGGCACCAGCCAGTATTTTATAAATAAGACAACGTTATGATAACTCTATTGAAAATAACTGCCTTTTCCCTTCGACTTCTTCCATGTATATTTATCAAAGCTTTCATTACTTATCTTTTGATATACCTATCAATTACTTATCTTTGATTGGTGTATTCTTTTGATATACCTATCAATTAAGATAAGCATGGGATACCATCTTATCTATCAAATAAGAGCCCATTTCCCTATTCCCTATCCTTTCATAACCCTTTATACTTAATCTTATTAAGCCACAGCTTTACTTGTGTTATAGGCGATGGTAGACATCGTCAAATGGACCCTCAGCCTGTCTGACGACCTTTAAATCAAAAATAAATATAATTGATGCAATAAACTAACGATTCACTCCTATAAAATGAACTAAAATTGTCCATTAAGTATTTTCTGATGAAATAAAACGTTCACAATGTTAAAAATAACAGATTAACTAACATCCACGTCCGGGAAGACAGAGCTAATCTTTTAATATGTTATCTCAGCGGAAAATGCATAAAAATATCGTTATGTTGACGCTAACTGTGGCTCAGAAAAAAACTATTATTCGTATGTTGCAACGTTGAAACCATAAAAACTAATGGTGCGTTATTTTGTGACCACCACACAATAAAAATGTTTCAGTGACTCCGTCGTACATTAGTTAAGAATGATAAATCTACTGAAAGTTCCACTTTACAGGTACACACACTAGAGAATTATGAATTAGTATTTTTATCAATAAACTAGCCGATGCTCGCGTAAAAAATGTATTTCTTCTGAAAGTTCATATTTTTCAAAATATTTTTAATAAGACTAACGCTCACTCTTAAGGGTCCAGGGATCGATTAACGGCAGAGACAACTTTGGAAATGAACTGTTCAAAATTGTCTCTGGTCTGAATCTGGAAAATAGTGGCATGGCAGCGTGCGTTTTGCATTTACAGGAATAACACCGTGATCCTCAATCGCAGTTTGGTCGCCAGCCATCGAATATATCTTTGCAAGCAAGTTCGTTGTCGCCAGCACACTTGTAGCACCACTGGGCTTTGCTTGATTTGTGGTAGGCGACGGTAATCTGCCTTTTTGTCGTCAGAAAAAAAATCTTGTTATTTTGTCAGAAAAACTTTGTTTTTGGAAGTGAAAATTTCTTTAGGCACGTTGGACCCTTTTGGGATGGGGAAAAACACTGAACTCGCGTGACTGTAATATTCAGATAGGCCTAGTATCAGTAGTCCGATTACTCAGTCCGATGAGACTTTTTCGTCTTAGTAGTCCGATGTTCTAAATCATCGGACTACTGAGCCTTTTAGTCCGATGATAACACATAGATACATACGAGTATATACAAATGTGTGAGTGTATATATGTATACAATTTTCACTTCTGACGTGCAGGTAAAGGTCCTTTACATAAAAAAAAAGCAAATATTTTGCGCAATTTGATTATGAAACTGTCAACAATTTTCGAATCGATCGATAACAAAATCACTTGAAGTCAATATCAAAAGTCAAATACGACCATTTTTTTATTATATTTGTTTAGATGACCACAAGCCAAGTTTGTTCTTTTTATGTTACACAATTTACAAGCTCACGTCTCTACAAATTATCTTATCAGAGATTATTATTTATTGACTTTAAATACGACCGTTTGCTCAGGACATCGGTTTACTGTGAACAGGAGACAAGGTACGACTAAGTCCTTATCTATATTTCTTCATGCAGATATTGTTATGATATCAATGATAAAGAAAACATTAAGACGAGCTGTTTTTTTTAATTAAATGTGTAATATATAACATATCAACTAAAAGTAAAAAAAAGTTTGGTATAGCTGCTACACACGTTTATAATAATTAAATAAATCTATACTTATATTATAAAATCGTTTTACCGACTGACAATCAACGCTCAACCAAAACTACTCAAGTGTAGAAAGGTGATATTAGGAACTGAACCGATTTTAAAAATTCTTTCACCTATAGAATGTTACTTTATCAGCGAGTAACATAGGCAATATTTTATAAAGTTACGCGGGCGAGGTCGCGTACAACAGCTAGTGTAATATATTTAGTTAATATTTAGTATAATAAGTTATTTTTTATATTTTGATAAATTTGGTATTTATTTAACAATTCTATAGCTATACTTAAAAGTATAAATAAAGTTATGGCTAGTGTGGAATGACAATTTTTAAAAATATTTTTTAAAACAAATAATAATATCTTTGTTCACATAAAGTTTTTACGGGCGTTCGAAATATTAAAAAATGTAATTCGCCTTTGTCATCGATTTTAGTATTCAATCGATACATCGAAATGTCGGGAAATCGAGATGTGCATCGAGATATAGTTAATATTATCCGCGAAGTGAATTTTAAAGCACCAATCTCTTCGAATTTCGATCATAAAGTTTCGGCGGATATGTTAATTTTTTTTTCTTAGTATTTTGCTATGGTTTCTGAGTATTTAATGTTTTTTTTTATATTTCTACATCCTTTTTAAACCTTTTTTTAATTTACTTTATTATAATATATTTTTAATGTAACACTTACAAATTAAATATAGTTCTATTTGGAATTAAAAAAAATTGTAATTGACATAATATATATTAAAGGCGTCAACTGATATTAAGTATAAATGCTAAAATGAGTTTGTTTGTTTGTTTGTTACGCTTTCAAGCCTTAACTACTCCACCGATCATCATGAAATTTTGAATACACCTTTTCTGTTATACAGAAAAGCATATAGGGTACCTTTCATCTAGGAAACGAGTACTGTCCCCGAGGGGTCATGGTAATAAAAAAAATCAATGCCTCATAAAATAAAGTTTGATCCAATTTTCTGTGTAAAAGAAAGATCTTTATAAACGTACGTAGACATACTATTCATCATTATTAGGTATCGTCGCTGTCAAACCAAAATCTGCTATGAGAAATTTGTTGAGATTCAAACATTTTGACCATAATTTACTGCCTTATCTATCGAATAAAAAACTGCTAAGTGCTTAGGAGCACTATTTTTCTAACGATCTCTTAATAAAATATGCTATGTGCAAAATTTACTCCTTAAACATTACGATATGTTAATATCGTATTAACTAACTAACTTTAACCTTTCACCATAACGTATATTTAATCCTAAGTTTTTTAAAAAATACTATTTTTCTTAAAATAAAACTTCATATAAAACTTTTCAGGAAAACTTTTTTGTCAGTACATATTATATACTTTCTTTCTAGTAAGTTACTACTTTCAATATTTTGTGCACATCGCATATTTTCGTTTGACAACGACTACATTCCTTACGTATAGCATTATTTGTCGTGTATTGTAAACACCTTTCTTTATCGTCTGAAACGGCGCATCCGAAAATGAAACGCGTGACCTGAATTCGGTGCATGCCTTCCTTATGTCAACTGAAATAAATACGAGCCGACCGGCGACCTCACCACACTCGTTGGGACATCTTCAAATTTGTTTCACACCAAGTTAGAATAAATACTGTATTATTAAAATAAGAATTTAGAATACAGCTATTAGAATAGCTGCATTCTAGATATACTACATATGACTGTTTTCAGACAGGCTAACGGTCCACTTGAGGGTAGCTGGCTACCGTCGCCTATAACACAAGCAACGCCACAGGTGCTGCAATGCGATATCTTATTTTTTATACAAAAAACCTGCCATATACAGTTACATCAGTTTTTAAAAGTAGCACCGACCTTAAACAGTTTTTAAAGCTCCCGAGTTGGCCGGCGTACCTCCACTTTTGGGTACGCCGAGGTTCCGACAGGGAGCGTAGCCCTCCTCGCGCTGGATGTCGTGACACATTGTTCTAGCGACTCCGCCTATCTACGGCTCGTTGGTTTGGGTTTTAGCCCCTACACTACACTGCCGAGTATCTACAATTATATATGAGAAACTATATTTTAAAAAAGGGGTCATCTTGTACATTTTTGTCAGTTTGTCAAGAATCTCAGCCTTGCTGAAGGTAGGTTTGATTGCATGCCGTGGCGGGTCGCTACTTTCGAGTATACGCCAAGGTTCCGACAGGAAGCGTAGCCTCCCCGCGCTGGACAGCCGTGCTGGGTAGAGGATGTCGTGTAACATATGGATCCAGATGCCTGAAAATGAATGAAATTTTATTTTATTTTTTAAATTAAAGTTATAGATCGATAGGAGTTGAAGTATCACCTTTTATTTATAATGTTCTAATTCCAAGCGAAGTATAATGCGAAAGCTAGTGCATTATAATGTTTGCGTGTGCAATTGTTTGTATTAAACAATGCATCGACCGAGATCGTTAATCAAGGTCGATCCTTATAAAACTTAATGATTGATTGCATACGACGCATAAAGCATATAAACATTGATAAATACTTTAATCTAAACAAAATTATCGTCTATTTGCGGTTTGATTAGATATAGGATATAGGATAGGGTATGCGACATAGGATAGGGTAAGAACATTTATAGGGCATTAATCTATAATTGTATAATTCATATATATTCAATAGAAAACGTAATTTATTAAATTAATTTCAAGAACACGCGAAAAAAATCCAAGATTCGATTTATTTATTTATTTATTGACTCACTGCACTATAGGCGATAAATGGCGACAGCCAGGCTGATGACTTATTACGTCGTCTAGTAACACAAGCAACGCGTTAATTGCTGTGATAGATAAAGAATGCTGAAGGAAATAGGTCCTGGCATTCCTGATTGACACATTATAAAATTAACTAGCATACTAATTTTTCATGGAAAACTAATTCTCCTGAGTGAAGCTGGGAGCAGGTCGCTAGTGCTGAATAAAAAGAAAAAATATTTCCATTCGGCATGTTTCGTTTTTAGTTTCCGCTTTAAGAATTATATTTCGAATCAAAAATCCCATACATGTCTTTCTTCGAGATTAATTTCCGACATCTAACAACACATTCCGGATGACATCTCGACACGATTAGGAAGTACACGAAAGTCTACGGAAACGATTAATTGTTAAAAGAAGCGATACTTTAAGCGCACGCGACGCGTGCGCATCCGTTTTGAGCTACATTTTTTAAACGGATTTAGAAATGTTTTTTTTTTTTTGTTAACTAACTGGCAATCCGGCTGAAATAGTTTAGTCCGGCGCTTAATGATGTCCTGCTGGATAAAAAAGTATGGATTTAAATAGAATCTAATACAAGTATTAAAAATAATTTTGATATGAGGTCGCTAGCTGTATGCTGGTTCGGAGGTTCGCACGGTGTACTGTACCAGACTTAAATACATACAACGACTTGTCTTTAATTCTGCCTTTGGCTCATTTCATAAATATAGAGAGAATGGTATGATCAATACCCACATGAAAGTCTATGGAAAGAGAGAAAGCGATCGTGCAGCCAATACCTTTTTTCTCTCTTTCCTGTATTTCTTTAATAACTTCGAGGACTAATCAAAATTTTGGAAAAATACAACTACTAACCGCGCCGTCGCTTCATCTCTCTCCCATAGTTAATAAAATTATTTACAATAACATTTAAATGAAAATTATTTGAGAAATAAAATTTGACTCATACACCAAGTATAGAGTATGTTGTTTAATTCACACACTAATTAAATATAATACAGAATCTGTTTCCACGTTGTGTTAGCCGAGTCAAACCCCAACGATAGTGGCTGTGACAGAAGGACAGACGCGTAGGAAGTCATTAGTGGTGCGTTACAATGATGAATTTATTTATACACCGGTACAGTACAATAACGGTTGCAACACCTATATGCCAATTATGGAACATTCACACTGGCCAATTGACTAACTCACAGGTCGAGTGGTAATGAAAGGAAAAAAGTAAGAAAGAAAATAGGTTTTATTCAAAACGAGCACAACACACACCATGACACAATACAAGTTTCTATAAAAATATTTAATTAAAAAAAATGGTTGCCTGAGTGCTCTGCTAGGAATAGAATCCGGTAATGTTTTTTCAATGTTTAGGATCTAGCAAGTAGTGGCAGAGCACATTGCGCTTGAGGGGGGGCCACCATCTCATCTCACCATCTCTTTTGAGGCGGCGTGTGTACTGGCTGGCACCCCTCCGTGAGAGCTGGATGCCGAAGTGTTGGCGGCGGTGTACCGTGAAGTCGCGGACGCGCGATCACGCGGCTCGGTTTTGTCATCGGAGGAGGTCGTCAGGTTGAGGAGACACTTCCAGACGATCCTCCTCCAAAAGTGGAAGGAAAGGCTGGCGGAGCCCAGTGCGGGCCGCCCGACGATCGAGGCTATTCGCCTCTCCCTATATAGAGGGCCCTCACGTCCCGCCTGGTGCTGGTGCTCTCGGGGCATGGTTGCTTCGGGCGTTACTTTCACCGGGTGGCCGCGAGAGAGCCGACGGAGGAATGCCACAATTGTGGCTGCGCGGTTGACACTGCGCAGCACACTTTGGCTGAATGTCCCGAACAGGCAGAGCAGCGCGCCGCTCTGTCTCTCGTCGTGGGCGCCGATCTCTCGCTGCCGGCCGTCGTGAAATCGAGCACGTCATGTCGCGCAAGGAAGCGGCGGAAAGGCGGTGGGAAGAGGATACCCTCTCCCAACCAATCCGCCGGAGAAGGCTCAGGCGCAGGCCGTTGGCCTATATCACCGCCTTCCGCATTATACGTATAGAAATAGATTATTTTTTTATTCAAACAATAATTTTTGAATATTTGCAGATATATTATATTTTGATGATTGCAGTGTTTTTTGATGTTTCTGAACTTTTCTTAATAATTTATATAGTAATTATAATCGATCTAGGCTGGGTCCAGGTTATTTCTGACAAGTCCTACTGGAAAAATATGTAGAAGGCCAGTGGGAGTTTTCCGGCTGAGTTGATGATAGTACTCATTGTACTGTCTGTCTTTGATTTCATAATTGTTTGTAAACGCAGGGAAATAAATTCGTTATCAGAAGAATCAGCCTTCTCTCAAGGTATATTACAGATAATAATTAATATATTATTATATTAGATTGTTACATTCATGTATCATATGGTATCATATGGTATATAATTAAAATATTATATCATTTTAATTATACATATATAAATAATCTAAACAAGAAGGTTAGAGGTTCATTAGAGGTCATCGCCATAAATCGCAAACACTTACCGCCCACAAATCTTCCTTTAAGCTAAGTATAAGTAAATTACCGGGGACGTAGGCACTTAAAATAAACCTTCCGACTTGTTTCAAATAGGTACAGTTAACAACGCAGGGTTGTCACTTAATGCGATACAGTACCGAAATCAATTTAAAATATTCATGGTACATGGTTTTTTTACATGTTGTACTGAGTTTTTTTTTAATGAACTTTTTGAATTTTTTTAAAATAAATGAATTTACATTCGACAGTCAGGCTTGCTCTCCACATGATGGTAGGTAGCTACCGTCGCCTATAACACAACATCGCCACAGGTGGGAGATTAGGTAGGGATAAGGAAATGTGCTCTGACATCTTTTACACACTCACCGAAACACAACAACACACATTGCTGTTATTTCACTATGGTCTTCTGAAGTTTCAAAGAAAATATACCGTAATTAATTAATTGATTAAATTTTGCTTAAAATTAAAACTAAAGTGTGATAACCCTGAAATAATGGTGTTCATATTAAATGGTTGATACTTGATAAATAGACACACCTGTGGTACTACGGTATCACGGACGCATCTCGAATGCTTAACGCATTTCTATTGAACATTACTCACCAATATCGAAATGAATTCATTCGCATATTTCTTATTCATGATTAACTTTACATTCCTAGAAAAACAAAAAAAAAACTTTATACTTTTTTTTTATAAAATTTACATGGTTTAGTTTTTATAAGTTATATACATTTCAATGGATTTTGTGTTGTTACTTATGACTTTTGTATTATATTTGTATTTAATTGTCAATTTATGTGTTTAATTTATTATTACTTTTTTTCTAATAATACTTTTAATGTGAATTAATGAATTAATTGAAATAAATGTAATAATATGTTTTACTATAAAATTCTTTAGTCATAATAGTAACAATTTAATAACCACTCTTTTGGTCTTGTAAATTTAGAGCCGTATCCTAAATTGTATGCTTTAATTGCTATTACATAAACATTTTCTATTATATAGATTCATAACAATAGAATACTTAAAATTTATATATTCTATGTAAATAAAAATGAATCGCTAAATTCTAGGAAGGTTCTTATGAAATTTTGACAGCAGCCACAGTCCAAGAACTTTTGACAGAAAGACGCCTAGC
Organism: Synanthedon myopaeformis; assembly: GCA_944738685.1. Classification (NCBI taxonomy): domain Eukaryota; kingdom Metazoa; phylum Arthropoda; class Insecta; order Lepidoptera; family Sesiidae; genus Synanthedon; species Synanthedon myopaeformis. The sequence goes on along the minus strand of OX122932.1, from coordinate 6,792,273 downwards.
TGACCAGCTAGTATTTAAAATAGAAAAAAAAAAATCCTCCTACCACAGGCATTATAATTTTGAAGCATTTGATATTAAATGTTTTAAATTTAAGTGAGAAATAATGATTTTATTACTATTATTCGCAAGTAAATTTCTTAAAATGTCTGTAAATTAACGGTTTTCTTACCCTCGACTTGTTTGAAATATTGCTCATACATCATTCAATCATTACATCGAACCGTAGGTCGGGAGCACGCCACTAATTTGTTACTAAACTTAAATACATACAAGTATCCGTTTCCGGTTTGCTCGGAGGCAAACGACACGACGGCACGTGTTGTCAGCCACGTAAATGAACTATTTACTTATGTATATATTTATTTAAGTTTTTATTAATTTTAAAGCGGAAAAGTTTCCGTTGTCGCTAGAATGATCTGAAGATAAATTTGAAAATTATGACGTCTTAAGAAACACTAACTCCTCACTAAATAAGCTGACTTATTATTGCTGTATTAAGTTTTCTTAATATGTATATAATTTTTACAAGAATATTACACAATGAAAAAAGTTATTCGAAAAAAGATGCCTATTTGTTATTATGATGTATTGATTACTGTATATTACTGTATGTTTTATCAAAATGCGTCCACTAACTTTTTCGTGAAATAGTAGGTAACTAACTATCCTTATTCATAAACTTTCTATTTATAATATTAGAACAATTTTACTATTCTTTAAAAAATTAGTTGTGTCAGGGGTAACTTATTGCAGTTTTTATAGATATATTAAAATCTTCTTCGTTTAAATCAAAACGCATTAAAATCGGTCTACCCATTCAGATTAGGGTACACAAATGAAACTCTTAATATATTATAAAGCCTTTATATCAAAGATAATTCCATTTCTTTAGAAATATTGTTTTTATAAGACATATTTTCTAATATTATTTATAAAAAGTCGATTATTGTTGTAGATATGGAAATACATAGTATTCCTGTTAAGGCGGAAGCCGGAACGACAGACGAACAGAATAGTCCGAAGAAAACGCACAATGTAACATTCTCGGAATCCGATGTCAGTGGCGAAGGAAATTCATTTCCTTAGTCTTTAAATCATATATATTTATGCATTTGACCTATTTATAGTTGATAACTATTTATTGACTTTAAAAATCGTAACTTTTATGAATTTTCGGGATAACTACTCACAATATTTAAGGGATGGTGGATGGTGATGGTAGAAATTTGCTCATAAATGTTTTTTTTTTATTTTTATGTAAAAATAGCGTCAGACTAAGGGTCCCTTGGTAGTACTTGCCCTCTTCTTCTTCTCTCAATGCCTCTTAAGTCTTGAAAGTTGGCCGTCAACTCTTTAAATTAAACCAACTGGAACAATGCCCTCTTCGGCCATTCTGTGATTACATTTCTGTGATTTCTGTTAACCATGCTGAGTTCGATGCTGTCAACCATCTTCTCTTCTTCTCGTAGTGTCATCTCCTATTGAAGGTCGGCTATCGTCATGGCTATCCTAACATTCGAGGCGGCGGCTCGAAACAGCGATCTGGTACTTTGTCCATACCATTCGCGGAGATTTTTCAGCCAAGAAGTACATCGTCTGCCCGGCTTGCGTCTACCTTGTATTTCCCCTTGCATGATCAGCTGCAGTAGCTGATATGTCCAAAGTATTCCAAATTTCTGACTTTTATGGTTTTGAAACCCCTAACCTTTTTGTTCATTCTCTGCAAAACCGTCAACTGTCAATCATACTATTGCAAATCTTATACAAGAAAGTAATATTTAAGTATTTAAGAGACAACGTGTATCCTGGGACTACATTAAAATTTGTTGGTACATATTGCTACAAAAATCCTTGAATATAGCTTGAATATGCTGCTATAGTTACTGTACGATACATTTGTTTGAGATCACTTCCTAATATCACTTCCTAATATCGCTTCCTAATAAATTCCCAATAAATAAGAATCACAAACTTCCTAATAAATAACTAGTGTAGGTATCAACAAAAGCAGATTCTTTTTTAAAATATTTGAAGAAAATAATGACGAAGGCATACATATAGAAACTACACTTACTACATAATTATATGTATTATTAAGAGACAATCAATGTTACTACGAGAATTATTTATAACTGTTACATTGAATTAACGCCAATACAAACAAAACAAAACTGAACAGACATAAAAAACTAAAAAGACATTAATTAATACACAAGCCGTAAACTATACTGAAGTCAAATAATTACGCAACGAGCACGCCACTTGCGCTTTCCTTCATTTTCACAGACATTGAGTTAGAGAGAGATAGCAATAAAACAAACAACCCCTAATAAGCGCGTGATGACAGAGACAGATATACGTAATAGAGTTCACTGCGCGCGCGCTTCTTCGCTGCTGAAAGCTTCTTCGATCATTTTCGTTGCTTCCCTTCAGTCTTAATCCGAAACTCGACGCGTGAAGACGTGTTGGCAACGAGTTTAACTCTTCAAAATTGACTCTACGATAATAACGTTTGAAACATTTTGAACTCATTCGTGTCGCAGTGACCTCAGTGTTGTGATCGGTTTACAAAGTGAGCTTTGGTTTACGTTTTATGTGAGACTTTCTCGGTTTGCGGATGCCTTGCGCGGAATTGTATTCATTCCGAGAAGCTGGTAAGCTGATTTGTGTTATTTTAAGATATAATTAAATATAGAACTGCCGCATAAAATGTGAACGTAATTAGTTTCATATTCAAAATGATTCGAGATTCCTAGAAATGTTTTTCGGCGTTATCGTTAATGCCAAATTATTATCGAGTTGTTTGGGCGTGCGTATGAAGCAATACAGTCAAATTCAGTCAATACCTATATTATAATCTTCATTTACTGAGAGTTATTTTGTAGGTAAATAAAATAATTATTAATTGGTAAGTACAATATGATTTTATAAACGCACACAAATATTTGTTACTATCTTAAAACTTGTTACTGTATTTACATTTTTAAATTGGAATTTGGCGGGAACACGATTGATGTGATTTTTTAAAGGTCTTGAATTAGTCTACATCTACAATACACTTAATTTCAGTGTGTAACAGTTGTTATAACATTATTACCAACTATCAAGAAAGACATTAGTAAAATTAGATTTTTTATAATCTATAATATTTTATATGTGAATGCCAATGACGTTCTATAACTAGTTATGGGATATGGTTGGTAAATTCATACACTTGTATAATAAGGTCCTAACTCACGATTAAACAAATTTAAAAAAAATGTGTGTGTCAGCTCCGACGCACGACTGGAATTTACTCTTTACGAACGATTATAAAAAAATAGATTAAATAAATATAATTTATATATATTTAAATAATATTCAATTAGCTAATAATAATAATATTGTTAAGATGGCGCAATATCTCTGAAACTTCAGAATATTCTAAAATATTAAAAAACAGAACGTAATGCATACCGTGTGACAATTTTGATTTTGCTCCCATAAATTTTCATACCGCTGGCTTATTATGAAAATCGATTCCTCCAAAAAAGTAGTTAAAAAGAATTAAATTACTCGTATAATTATTTTTTTAACAGGTGGAGTTTTTTGGGTCTGATGGCTGATTATTGATTTATTTATTGTATACTTGTATAAGAAATTGTATAATAAATGCATAAGAAATAAGAAATAGCCGGCCCTATTGGAAAATTATGGGGGAGGACGTACTGCGGCTGAGATGATGATGATGGTGATAAGAAATAGATACTATTTCTTGATAATCTATTTCTTATCACCATCATCATCAAAGAGCAACTAAGAGGTTTCTTGCCAGTTCATCCTCATAGAACTTACATGAATTGTAAGAGACTGAAATTCGGTTCTAATACAATAAAGAATAATAATTTTTTTATTTTATTTTAATCAATTCCAACCGTTGTATGATTGTACCTACCATGGTAACTTTAAATTATTGTATAATAATTCCTTTATTATTGTTATATATGTAAAATGTTGTTTTTTCGTTGGTTTAACTCAATTTTATTATGGCTAGCTTTTGCCTGCGACTTCAACCGCGATCAAATATAGCCCATGTCAACCCTGAAAATCCGTTCTAAATACTGATAAAATATAAATGGATGTGTAGTTGCGTATATAGCACCTATATATCTTTGAATTTAGTCCAGAACATAATTGGTATTGCATAGTACCTAGTCCACAGGAATAATAGTTTTTTTTTTTATGTTAAGGTCTACAGACAGTCTGACGGTCCACTTGATGGTAGGTGGCTATCTTCGCCTATAACACAAGCAACGCCATAGGTGCTGCAAGTGTATTTATATAATAAAATGTTATATAAATACACTTATATAATTTTTTTTTCATATAATAAAATGTAATCTTTTTCTTTGTATATAAAAATGGATGTGTTATGTTCGCCATGGACTTCAAAACCGCTCAACCGATTTTGATGAAATTTTCGGGCAATCTTCAGATTAGCCCAGTGGGTAATCCTGTGATGTTTAATAACGATCGTAAAAGTGACAGGCCCGCAAACGTATTGCAGCAAAAATATATAATTATTTACTGTTGTCTGTTAACGAGGGTTTATGATTGCAAAACGCAGTGTGCCCTGCTACTACCCAATTTTTAGTTTTCAATAATTGTATATATTTTTTAATGATGTTTAAGAGTTGTTGTCTTAAATAGCAGTAAAAAAGACAGTTGCGATCAACAACGCTAAATGACAGGCATCAAAGAAGCAACCACTTTGTCAAGCCCTGGCAAAGGCAGTTTATGTTAATGTCTGTTAGCTATTTCATAATGCACAATAATAACTATTGATTCCTCGTAAGGAAGGGCCAAGGTCTACGGAGGCTGATCTGGGTACAGAGAGAATCGAACCCACGTCCCTTTTAGCATTCAGCCGGCGTCTAACGCGCAACACGTGGCAAACAATGTGTTTTTGTTGAATACAGAACAGAAAAATGTGTAGAGTAGCTATTTGAAATTATTAATAAATTTAACATTTTAATTTTGACCACTCTTAACTTCAAAACGTCCTAAGTAATATAACAAATGCGAAAGCGAGTTTATTTGTTTGTTTGTTACGATTCACGCCTTAACTACTCGACCTATCACCATCAAATATTGCATTCACTAAGTCAGGAAAATAGAAAAGAATATTTGGTACCATAAATTCAGAAAAAAGTATTATTCTCGAGATATCATCTAAAAATATAAAAAAATCAACCCTAAAGCAATAAATATTGAATAAATTATCGCTCATGTATTTTTTTTGTCTTGGTTGTATTTTATTTTTCAACGCTTAAGAAAAAGGGGTGCGGACAAAGCTAAAGCTAAAGCTAAAGCTAAAGCTAAAGCTAAAGCGCCAAAGCTAGTAACTTATATATACGAGTATAAAATAATACATCATTAGAAGAATTTCGATATTGTAATATAATTAATTTAACATATCGTTTTATTCGTTTTGTAAATTGAATCTACAACAGAAAGTTTAAACTTAAAATCAGTTACAACTTAACAAGCATTCTTTTTTACTTTTAAATGGTTTTTTTAACAATAATGATTAGGTAATTACTTAAATAATCAAATTTTAATGTTTATATTTTAAATTATTTGTAAAAAATATATGTAAGGGAGTCTCCACTGTTCAAACGATACTCTGTCCGTTCTGGTAAATTTATAACGTGTGCCCAACACGTGGTTCCGTAGGTAATGAAAAAAGCGGACCCAAGACAACTTAATAGAAGGGAAGTTCTACTGTCAACTACAATTTGGATTACATAAAAATTATGTAGAAACTAAGATAGTGCCCGCAACTTGTTCCGGCGTTGAAAAATTAAAAATATAATACCTACATGAGGAAATATAATACTCACATAGTTTTATCAAAATCGGTTCAGTAGTAGTTTCATCGAGAACAAACATGTGACACGTAATTTATATATATAGAGAGATAGATATTATAATAACATATTAAGTATATTTTACTCAATTCAGTTTTTTTATCTCACCCACTCAATAAACGATTACATAAAGATATAATATATTCTCCACGACATGCAAGACTACGTCATATTAAATTTATGACACGATAATACTGAACATCTTACTGCTTCGATAACTTGATAAATTAATTTCAGAATGTACCATATGTTTGGCTACTTACAACAGCTGTTTACACGCAATCAACTCAAACCATATCAATCATTAACCCCATCATAATAAATAGGCTGAATTAGTGTGATAAATCTTTATAAAAACAAACGTTGTTTTTGCGACATTACTATCCAGCTATATGAATGTTCCTAGGTCTTTATACAATATTATATTTATTTAGGTAAGATTTTTGGAAATTTAGGAGGTTAATGCATGCAAAGATATATCATTTCGATGGTTAATTTAGAATTAAACCTCCTAAATTTAGATTTTTTTTGGAAATTTAGGAGATTTTTGGAAATTAGAAGGTTGATAATTTCTTGCCAGATATCCTTAGATGAACAATATATTCATCTAAGCATATTTAAGATGTATATTTTGTATATAAATTGGTAGATATTCTTTTTCAAATTGCGTAAAAACAATTTGTTTTTACAGTACCTTCACAGCATGAATATAAATTTCCTAAGACACTTAGAGTCTTTCACCATCTCTGAGTAAAGTGTCAAGTAGGCTTACCGCCATTTAAAGTCACCGGTCACCGGGAATGATGGAGCTGATATAACTTTGTTTGTACGCTAAAAGTAAAAAGAAAATAATAAAAAAATTCGCCTATCGAACGATGCAGTAAACCGAGTGCATAATTTAATAAAACATAAAATTATTTCTAAAAGTAACTAACACTTTACTTGTATTTAGTGAAAGAGGCCCTTACCTATATAATTAAACATGGAATTAATATTTATTTTTTTATTTTTGACTTAAAACTCGCTTATCATCGTCATTATCTTAGCCGTATGACGTCCACTGCTATGTTTTGCTGCTATGTCCGCATAGCCCCCCCCCCCCTCATATTTTTTCCCAACCTAGATTCATTAAATTAGCTTATAAACCACATACTTTTGGGTACCCGGCAGTGCGGGGTTATGCCGGATTCGTACCAGCTAAAGCCCAACGACTTTCTGGGCGCGGCCGTTTATGGGCGGGGTCGCGGGGACGTTATGATACGACTTCGGTGCCCCGCCACGGCTATCCAGCGCGGGGAGGCCTGTGCTTCCTGTCAGAACCTCGGCGTACCCGAAAGTGGAGGTACGCCGGCCATTTCGGGGGGCTTTACGACGGGCGGCAGTCTCCCTAAGACCACTGTCCCGGTAATGATAACCACATACCGATTTTCTTTTATGACTTTTTCTCTTTGCTCCTCTGGTATTGCTTGTTTCCTCACATACATATTAGCTGCTTAAATTTTAGCCTGATCTTCAGCCAGTGTGCTGAAATTTGTCATTATCAAAATTGCCACAAAATTTTATACCTACCAATATCCTCAGATCGACAAAAAATATTTTATTTCTAGGTCTAAGCTTCGCCTTTTTCTTAAATATAATTATAATAAATTATTTTAAAGGAAAACTCTCATCTGCAAATGGTCGAGCGAGTCGCCGCTAAGTGTAAAGCAAATAAAATAAATGACACATTTAAAAAAAATGTAATAAAATACAACAAAACTATGTGAAGACAAGTCAGAATACCATAAACAATGAAATTTTAATAAAAAAAACTACTTACTTTGATCTCAAGTTTATTGTCTGCGAATACGTTGTCAACCATCATTATAAATTTCTTCAAATATTACGAAACAACTTTTTTTTGTACAAAAAGTAGTTTGTTTATAAATTTCGGTGTCGGCGTTTCTAAAAATACTTAATATTGCGAAGTTAGTGGTACAATACATTGGAGATGATTTACAGGCCGTTGAAAGATAAGAAATATTTCTTACGTTTGCCAGTCGTGGATACATGTAGGGTTGTCAAATAAAAAAATAACTATTATAAAGCCTAGATAGATAGCACAAAACTATGAATTAACTTTTTTTGGTGAATATATTTACGATTTATTTGGGATCAACTTCGAGGTATACCCTATCCAATAAAAAAAGATTATCATTATGTGTGGTCATACATTACAATCAGTGTGTGAACAATCAATCGTCCCCCTACCCTTAGGGTTGATTTTTTTTTCCAAATTTATATGGGACCACTTTCGGGGTATACCCTTTCCAATAAAAAAAAGATCAAAATCGTACTTCTCTGTAAAAAGTTATGCGTGGTCATAGAAATATATATAATACCTAAGAACCTCCTCCGTTTTTGTTTTTCGTCGGTTGAAAAGTGATAGGCAACCCTAACAAACGAATTTTTAACATTACAATACACTTTTACGAGAAAACCAACTGATTAGTTCGTTGACATTGAAAATTTAAATGGGTCAACGTAATGAAAATTACAATATTATTTATTATACCTACACATTAATTAATTTAATAATCAATATTATCGCATTAATAATTTAATATTAATATTAATATTCGTACAATTCTTGACACGGCACGAATTGTCAGAAGGTTCCCTCACTCTGCAGCCCTAACCGCCGGTAGCTAGGGCCTTGACCCGCTACCAGAAGGCAGCTAATTATATATATATATTTTTATAATATTTATTGTTTTTTATATAATATATATTGTAAAAAAAATTACAATTAAGAATGAAAATACATGATAATAATAATAAAAAGTAAAGAACATATGTTAAAATACTACAAAGCAGCGTCTATGGGTTAATAATAATCATCTACAACTTAAGCCTATTATCCTACTAACATTATAAATGCGCGAAAGTTTGTGAGGATTAAAATTTAAATAATATATCTGTTATTAGAACTCAAATAGACACAAGTAAATATAATACACGGGGTGGGATAATAGTAGAGAAAACGTGTTAAAATACTACAAAGTGAAACGCGTAATTTAATATTTAGGTTAAAATGTTTAAAACCCGAATTAGGTTTATGGACTTTGTCGCGGAATTCTCTGAATCTGAAAGCATTTTTTTAATTCACTTCGTGTCCCGGATTAGCGGTATTTTGATCGCTTTCATTTACTTTTAAAAGTTACCACATAATTCTCAAGGCGTAGTTAGTTTTACATACATAACACAGTTACTGCATTCAGTTCGTGTTATAGAATATTTTCGCTTTGAAAACATAACCCAATATTGACTAGTATTTTTTTAATATGAAAATCATTAGCCTCTTTTATAGTACTCGTGGTGTTCGTAATATAACATTATAAATGCTAAAGTATGTATGGATGTTTTTACTCAATCACATAAAAACAGCCGAACATAGGCCGAATCCTAGTATGCCCACGAACCTCTTCATTACTTACCTCTTCAAAGGTGGCTTAAAATTTGTTGACGAGACATTCTTCAGTATTCACGTGACCTGTGGTTGTTTTTTATCATCTTGCCCGCCAATATTTATCATAAAAAAGTCAAATATTTAGATAATTTTAACATGGACACAAATTACTTGTTACTTTGCCAAAATTGACAAATTATATATCAAAAATGTATAAAAATAATTTCAATAACTCACCCTAAAGGTTAAAAAGGCCCACATTTTTTGTACACATTCAGTAATTTAACATTTGTTTAATTTCAAACTTGTCATCTAAACTGGCGCATGCCCATCAGGCCACGGTCATTACTGTGGCCTTTTTCTAGTCCACGAATTCGTAAGGCCGCGGTTACAATGAGATATTTTTTTACTATTTTTACTAACCAAAATAATTTAACATTTAATTTAAATCGTAGAATATATATGTCTGCGTTATATTATAGTATTAGCAAATCGCCCCTAACTTCGTAGGGATGCAATATTCTTTCTGTAAATTATATACCTGTTTAACATTCTTTCCATTAGTGAATCCATTAGTAAAACCGTATTAAAATTCCTTGGGTGGTTAAGAAGAAGTAAGCGAAGAAACAGACAGAAGCAGAAGCAGACTTTATTTTATAAATACACAAAGAAAAAGGGTCAGTTAGAAAATCTTCAATATCTTCAAAAGTATCTGATCTAGCTTTATGAAATAAGACTAAATTAAAGCTAAACTAAATAAATTTTATTTTTATTTAAGCACATTAAAATATTCTTTAATTTAGTCTTTATTTCATTTATAGCTAGGTCAGGTACTTTTGAAGATATTGAAGATTTTCTAACCGACCCTTTTTCTTTGCGGTCCAGTGTATTTATATAGATATTGCATACTGCGTTGTCATTATTAAAATTTTATACGGCAGCACAATTTTACAGTTCATTGACAAATTAGTTTTTTTTTTATTAATTAATACTACTTGTATCCTCAACCTTATCATCAAGTTACATAAAACAAGACTCCATCGTCATTACCATGAGACGTGTTCCTAAATATAAACTGAGACGCCATTTTTCAGAAATAATATTAATTTAGAAAATCGTAAACAAATAAGACGCTTTGCGGCATTGAAATGTTCTGACGAATGACTCAAGTACATTCATCTATTTCTGTTGTGTATGAATGTTCTTTTTAATGTGCAGAACGGCATCGGAGTATTTAATAAAAAAAGAAACAACTTTTTAATTACAATTTTACTTTGATTAGTCAAAAATAGAGAAACATGTTTTATTTTCTTACAATAAGTATATATCTAATTATTTTTTGTATTGGAGCCATACAAAATTTTCATCAATTATTTCATTTCCATCATGTTTTATTTTCGCGATAAAAAGTAGCCTATGTCCTTCTCCACGATCATATTTTTTTTATCTCTTATTCGTCAAAACTGGTTCAATGGTTTAGTCGTGAAATTGTAATAGACAGAAAGAGAGAAAAGTTATTTTTGCATGTATAGACTTATATGGATTTTATACTTACATAAATCTAATTTATTCTATGCAAGACTTTGATTATTTTTGGATAAATAGGAACAACTTTTATTCAATTTAGATTTTTTAATTATTTTTTATTATAAAGCCAACAAAATTTTAGAAGCTGTCTTGTTTTGTTTTATGGCCGAATTTAGGAGTGAAATCATAAAAATATTAAAATAGATTTGACGTGTGCGAATTCGAAACGTGGTTTATGTTTTGTTTTCTTAGAAATAGCAGGTGTATACAGTTAACGGCTTTTTATGTCTGTAATTTCATTTTTATGTGCATAATTTCTTTAAGTATTTTTTAAAGAAATAGAAATACGTAAGTAACGTAAATCTAAAATCTATTCTAGGAATTCTATGGTGATTGTCACGTTAAAAAAAAACCATTGCAAACGGTCATTGAAATGCGCGTATAGAATTCTAATTTTGTATATTTTAATTTATATAGTAGATCCCTTTTCATTGTCACACACGTTCTATTTTTGAATCGGAATTCCACGCGATCGATTCCTTTTTTAAAGGCCTTTGCGTTTCATTCCTTTCCTTAGCAACAATGGCTACGTAAGTTTTAAGTAGTGGCCAGGTAACACTGCGTTTCGCAGTCATTTGGGCATCCCGTCTGGCGGCAGTAACTACCCATTTTACAGAAGACTACCTACCGTGAAATAAAAGCATATTGCTGTTGTTTCGGTGAGTGAGTAAGAGATGCCAGAGGCCATTACCCCATCCTTCCTTAGCCCCTATTCTAATCCTTCTATGGCAAACAGGCTGATGGTCCACTTAATGACAGGTGGTTATCATCGCCTATAACAAAAGCAACGCCACAGGTGCTGCAAGTGCCCTGCCATCCATAGTAAGTACACAACAGCACGCATGCTGTTATTTCACGGTGGTCTTCTGTGAGGGTCTGGTTACTGCCACCAAACGGCCTGCCCAAATGACTGCGAAACGCAGTGCGCACTATACCTTATATCTGTACTTATTATAAACTACTAACTCATACCTTTTATACTCATAATAGTTCTGTCACCGTAATAAATATATAACTTTTATGTTACATTTAAACATATAACAATAGGTGCTACTGCTTGCTGCATAATAGGATTGCGTAATACTAATAAAATGAGGTATTGAAGTTAAGGAAGAGGTAACAATAATTCGCATATGTTAAACGAATACACAGAATAAAATTTATTAAAATTATCGACTAGTAACATTGTTATGCAACACACATACAGAAGGAGCCAAGGAATAAAAACTAATGCGACAAATCTCCGCTCATACAAATTAAGTAAGTACTAGTTAATGTCCATTTTGGATGCATTAATATTCAAGGAAATACAATGAACTCTTATATTTAAATATATTTAAATATTTTATAAAGAACGCATTCATGATATTTCATATAACTTTATAACCCAGTCAATTGAAGAAAGGGATTGAATGTGGCGGTGTATTTATTTGCCACAAAATATTGCTGTCTATATTCGCACATGTTGGTATGGTAAGTAAAAAACTAGAAAAAGCTGATATAATATACCTACCTATTAGATAGATATACACCACTAGCATGTCTCTCTGTTTTTTTTTTGTGATAATTTACTTATGATTATTTTAAACGATGTTTAGTATACAAAATGATACCTATACAATATATAATTTAAAAAAATACCTATGTACGCACACAAAATATTTTGTTTTCATAAAGTTGTTGAAAAAAGGTTTAACATCTGATACAGATTTTGTAGAGAAAAATGGGGTGCATAAAACATTATAAAAAAATTAATTTTATTAGATAGGTATAAAATCATTTAAGGTGACTTTAAGGTGCATTTGTAGGTAAATACCCTTAAATAAGGGTATACGAGAAACGCCAAAACAACACAATTCATACCTATTCTCTTAATGGATAACGTCGTCATTGAAACAGTTTTATTCCGAAGATTTTTTTTATCGTCTGTTATCACTTATTAAACATATATATACTAAATGTAGGAATAACATGCCATCATTCTGCTTCGCCACTGTCTAAGTCTTGCATAAAATTTTCTATTTGATGTTGTTATTGCCCTTTTTAACAAATATGTAGCTTACTAAATGAGACAATCAAAGATTATATCATTGTATACAATAATAAAACATAGAACTGCCACAAATGGATGTTTTAGTATGGTCACAACCTCACGACAATCACGGAAAGCAATGTTGAAAACATCACGATGTCGTAAAATGTAATTTAATGATGTTCCTAACAATTTCTTTCTGCCCCTCACAAGAAAGATAAAAGAGCTTTTTAAGTTGTAATGGATTTTCCCATTTACCAGAGTGTTCGTTTCAAAATTATAAATGTGTGGTTTTGGAAAGGAAATAATAAAATAAACATTTTTAAAACGTCATTTGACATGTTCACATTCGTATTCGAATGTGTACTTTTGTGAAAAGTAAGCAATCTTATAATGTTTTATCAAAAGAGGGTGTTTCATCAAAATTTACAAATACTTATATGAAATTATAAGCTGTAGGAAGTCCATAGCTGGACATAGACCTCCCCCATAACTTTCAAACTGGACCGGTCAAAAGCGGAGTGAATCCAGAGTCGACCCGCGGCCCATAGTATTGGTGGTATTAGGTTCTCTGTCCATCTTGTGCCACTTCAACTTACTAATCCGCCGGGTTACTTATGTCGGTGACTTTCGTTTGTCTACGGATCTTCTCATTCCTAATTCGATCTAGCAGAGTGATCCTGAGATTAATCAACTTCATAGTACCTTGAGCGATGTTAAACTTTCTTACAAAGCCTCAAGTTAGAGACCACGTTTCAGCGCCATATGTCATCACTGGCAACACACATTGGTGGAAAACTTTTGTTTTAAGGCAAAAGTTTTAATGACATGTAGTTACTATACTCGTATGGTATAAAATCGAACGAATTAATGAATTGTTTGACGATGCGTTTATCATAGAGAAGTGTGAGGATTCTAAATTTAAAACATATCAATCAGATTTCGCCGAATTCGCTCAATTTAAAAATGTTGATGCCGAATCAGAAATACGTATTTATTTAATTTGTTCTTGAAATAGAATCAAAAATGTATGCGACAATCGTTGAACCTCTCAAGTCAATGACTTAAGACAGCGGAAGTTTCGATAATATTCCACCGGCTACCACGAATATAGATGATTGACTGCAATAAGACATAACCACAGCGTGTCTCTCTCTCACACTCGCACACCAAAAGCGAGGGTGCGACAAGGACAGAAAACCGAAAATATAATGCACTCCACGTACAAGGAAGCGGGATTGATTTCTGATGTCAGTACAGAAATATTAATGGGGTGTGTATGGTTTCGAATATATTTTCAGTTGTGTAATTTCCAATGGCGCTAATAATGCTACAGATATTAATAACGTTTATTTTTATTAGTTCCTGTATCTATATTAAAAGTTAGACTCGAAGAGAAGGTATGTAGATTGAAATGAAATTTTTGTAGAACAATTAGATTCTGTCTCATCGGAATGAAATTGACTCCTTAGTTATAAAAAAAATTGCATCTTTGTTTCGTATTAGCGCTTTATTAACACATAAACACCTGCTCCACAAAAGAACTTTTCCTCCCTTAGCTACAGATAAAGGGCAGTTGGAAAAAAGCTTTAGATTTTAATGAAATATGATATGGAGATAACTGGACTCTATCTTTATAGGCTTCATTTCTATTCAATGTTAGACAATATTAGATATTTAAAAAATGAGTTTTTTTATATTAATGTTAATGTGACAGGCAGGCGGCCTTTCCTTTAGATAGGATTTCAAGTAAAAGTAAAAGATTTAGGGAGAAATTAAAGGTGTATGCAATCTTTGTGGTTGCCGCGAGAAGACTTGTAAACCGACTTACTTCAGTATTAGAAATTCTTTTGTAATAGAAACATTTGTCTGAGTAAGCATCACTCCCATCAAAACTTACCTGAAAGTTGTTGATAGCCATGTTATTATCCTTACTTAGTCCTTAAATACATGAAACTTTATAATATCATGTTACTAATAGATTATTATAAACAGAAATTTTGTATATTAAAGTGTTTATCTTCAGAACCAAAGCTCAATTTGAAAGGACGAGGGGTATGCCTAGTCTATACTATACTATACTATACTAGTCTATACTATACTATACTGGGTCTATACTATACTGAGATTTTATTTAAAAATAAATAAAACTTATCATATCTGACGTATAAAAGTAAAAGTATAGTTGGACAATAAATCGATATGAATTGCCTCTAAACGAACAATAGCACAATATTGCAAACGGTCATAGATTTTATGCAACGGTCCTGCGCCCGCGCAATAAACAACGATCAATAAAATCAATTGACTTTTATCCACATGTAAATGGGACTGTAATGGCTCTTATCCTTCATTTAGCGACGTTTTACGTCAAATAAATATTTTTTCACTCGTTTCATTTCCATATTGCGAATCGTTCGCGTTCGGAAACAATAAAGTGTTAAATGGATAAAATAAAATACAAAATAAAAATATTCTTTATTTATGGCTTAGGATGAAATATAATTGTTTTTTTTTTCATGTTAAGGACAGGCTTGGGCTGACAAGTTGAAATACCCCAACTTACCCAAACTTTCCCAGTCTGAGTGTAGAGAACTGAAGAACTGAAATCACTCGCAACTAAAAATAACAAAGCGAGCAATTTAGATTTTAAAAATACAACTTATATATCATAGGAGTATTTAAAAGACGATATATTAAACAAAGCTAGAGACAGTTGCAATGTTGAGTTTCTTTTTTAAATCTAAATCTCAACAGTACGACAACGTCGTAACGTAAGGCGTGTCGACTGTATTAATTGAAATTTATTGCGTTTCTTCTTCGACTTGGGAGGAAAAATGACTCTCGACACCGACTCTCGCCCACGCGAATTCAAATCCTAATGTTTAAATGACAGAGTCTGGTTTAGAATGATATATATCGGCGGCTCTACAGTGGGCACGTCTTAATATTTATTGTTGGAAGACAATCGAAGATAATGCTTGTGATTTGAGACAATCGGTCGACGCTACGTCTCATTGAATCAGTTTAGTTGTATTATCACTCCCACGTACCTAGATATATAATATAATAATTTTTCGCATTAATACAACAATTTCATTGTATTAACTATAATCTTTATATAAATAATATTACCTAATCGTTAATTACATATTAAAAAAAAATAACAATTATTGCTACACTTTTTACCTAATTATGACACCAAGGACAAAAAAATAGTTTAAAGAATGTTTGTCTGTTTGTCTGTGCGTTTATGCACGCTAATTTAAGAAACGACTTAAGTAACCGATTTTAATGCGATTTTCACTGATGTATTTATGATTCATCATCATCAACATCTCAGCTGCAGGATGTCCACTGTTCTACATACGCTTCCCCTTATTGATGATTTAAACTATTTTGTAATAGAAAAATGTTAGGTTCCTATGGGATGAATCCGCTGCCTTATTATCAAATAGCAGATGACTTGCGACCAACTTGCGACAGGCGAAAATATTTTATCAATTTGTGCAATATCACACTAAATCGGGTTTTTGGCATCACGTAACTCATAACAAAGGTGTGGTTTGCGATAAGGCCTCTTACGGACAATAACTAAAATTAAAGTGCATCATTTCTGTATGGCCAGCACACGCGATCGCAAGTCGTCTGCTGTCGTCTTCTGTTAGATAATAAAGCAGCCGGTGTCCGGTTGCGGACCCCCGCGGCGGAGTTGCGGAAGAGTGTTCATCCGACCTCCTAAATTAGCGGAAACGGAGGACGCCAAGAGGTTTAATCGATAGGTCCCTGGTCTACCACACTACCATCTCTGGGCGTGCATCAGACATAACTCACCGGTCTGTCCCCTGGCCGGCCGGATTCCTCTCGTAAAAAAGGCTCCGGTGGGATTTTCAAAAAACGAACTACAGCGCGTACGAAGTTGCGGGCGCCAGCTATTAGTACAATCATTATTTAGTATAGGTAGGTACATTGCGTTTCGCACTCATAACAATGTCCTTAAAGAAGGCCACCGTGAAATTCTTAGAATATTATGTTGTGTTTCGGCATCAATTTGCCAAACTTTTCAAATAGTTACTTTGATAATTAAATGAGATTTGTTAAATAAATATATTTAAAAATAACTTCTCATTTTTTATTATAAAGTGTCAGACTAGAGGTGCTATGGTTACTGTCGCCAGATGGACAGCTCAGTTGTCGACTGCAGAATGCATTGTACCCCTGCTACTATAAATTCTTAATCCATCTCAAATTTTCTTGTTATGAATTATTATTAATGCAGATTTATTATTGCCATAAACCGATGAAGATCTATTTTTAACATTTTGTTTGAGCACATGTTTCAAAATTGATTTACAACAATAACATTTGTCTTTTTTGTGGTACAAAAACAAAGAGCCGACCGTACAGATAAATGTCCCAGACATAGGACAAGTGGTCCCGACGACGAGACACAATGGGACCACTTTATTGCAGTTGTATCTTAACTTTGGATGGATGTACTGTACTCGTCAATGGGAAATACTGGAACAGAGAATGTTGTGGAGACGACTTGTGATTTAATTGAATTGATTCTTTAAACTTTTTTTAAATTAAAACGACTTTAACGTGCAAAAGTAAAACTTTATTTATAAAATAAATATTTTAAAATATTTATTTATAAAATAAATATAAATAAAGTTTTACTTTATTAAAATAAAATACATTGGACCGAAAAGTACCTGACCTAGCTTTATGAAATAAAGACTAAATTAAATCTAAATTAAATAAATATTATTTTTATTTAAGCACATTAAAATATACTTTAATTTAGTCTTTATTTCATTTATAGCTAGCTAGGTCAGGTACTTTTGAAGATATTGAATATTTTTCTTACCGACCTTTTTTCTTTGCGGTCCAGTGTATAAAATATTTTTATATTTTATAAAATAAAACATAATATCTTTATTTTAAATATAAAATAAAATATAGCTAGTCTTTGTCAGAGATCTAGATTATGAAATTTAAGGTGAGATCTTGAACTCTTGAGTTAGATATGTTTCATTTTTTAAAAGAATTTAATCTTTTATATTATTGTGGATTTTAAGTTATATTTTAAGTTTAAGTTTAAAAATAATTTTTTACTTAATATTTAGTTAAAATTTAAAAAAAATATATATAAATAGATATGACACTAAGCTAAGACTTACAAAAAACTACTTTTTACTTTGACTTACTTTGACTTACTTTAACTTTAATTATTTTTTAAGTTAAAAGCTACTCTACGTATTTCTGTAGTAATTACAAGTAATTTTGTAGTCCCCTCTTAATCTAAAAAGTTTGTCTGGAGTAGCCTTGGAGTAGCTATCTAACATATAAACATCTTGAAAGATGAGTGTTTAAGAATTATTAGAAAAATAGTACTTCATATTATGTAGATATATAATAAACTAGCTGTCCCGCTCTCGGCCTCGCCCAGGGTGCAAATTTTTATAATAAATATTAATCCAGCCGATAAATTACCTTACAGCGCCATCTGTGTGAAACTTATGGAACTCACAGATAACTTTTTAAATAAGTTTTAAAACAACTGTGAGTTCCATAAAATTCTCACAGATGGCGGTGTAAGGTAATTTATAACTCGCATAATAAACAAATAATTTGCAATACAAAATATTATCTTTTAAGTTAGGCCAAATTACACATATCGGTTCAGTAGTTTAGGAGTTCATCGAGGACATACAACGTGACGCGCAATTTATATATAACTAAGTATGTAGGTAAACTTGTTTCAACTAAAACACATGATAATATTGATTGTTTTATTTGCTTTCTTATTTAACAAAATTTATTATTAGTTACCTACACTATCTCATAAATAACCCAGCCCTGCACACAATATTGCATTAAGAGAATCAAAACTAACTCAAAAGCCTCTATTACCTGTCATGATGTTTACAATGCGTAACTGATATTTATTTCATAGTAATCAATACGTATATTTCTTCAGAAGCGAGCTTCGACGTGATTTCAATACTAACTCTGCCCCCGCACGTCGTTCACACGCCGTTAGAATTCCATATAACACATTGCAAGCGACACTATATACTTTAAGGGCTTCACTTTAAAGTCTAGAATAGCAGTGTCTAATATATGTACTCGCTGATTGTACTTACAAAGAATCGTTAATGACTTCAGTTAATTAATTATCAGCAGGCGAGCTGAGACTCTCCTGAGATATTTACATTATTTTTATCAATACTGCTTGTAAGAAATAACATATTATATTATTTTCATTTATTTATATCTATCTCTTTCCTGCGATTTCGTCCGCCTTAACTTTATTAATTACAGCCTATGTGATATTCTGATGTATGAACTACTAGCACGCACGCACCGCTTCACCCGCGTAACTTTATAAAATATAGCCTATGGAGAGCCTATGAAACTCGCTGATAATATAGCCTCCGAACAGTGAAAGAATTTTTCAAATCTGTCCAGTAGTTTCGGAGCCTATTCTATTCAAATAAACAATCAAATCTTTCCTCTTTATAATATTAGTATAGATATATTACTGTAAAGTTTCAACAGAATCCGTTCAGTGGTTTTGCGTAAAAGAGTAACACACTTACTCGTACTCTCTCATTTATTATATCATACTTATGAGCATTTATGTCAAGTTCTCTATCAAGCCAGTAGTTTTAATTGGCATATAATAGCAATTACCCACCAAATAAAACTACTGATTCTATTGAAAATTCTTCTGCATTAGCAGATTCTTCTAGGGATTAAGTACGAACTAGGAAAATATGTCTACTTTCTTACATTGGAATACTACTGAGTAAGGTATAACATGATTTAAAAAAGTAACCAAAATTAACTAAATCAGTTCGCATCACGTCTGTTGGCTGAAGATTTATTTGTCACTTAAAATAAAGTTGCAAATACCAAGTTTAAATCCAATGATGACCGAATGCAAGTTCATTGGATACGAGTGTTTTATTTAGTATTCCGATTAGACCTTTGTATTTACAAATGTACTAAATTTACACCGAAATACTAGGAATCAATAAAACAATAACAATGTCGAACAATGTAACAGCTTATTTGGAAGGCGGCGGCAAGGGCTCATGCACACTCTGTTCCTAATTTATTTCGAGTATTAATAGGAGTCAATTCTCAAATAATCTCTATACGCATGTTTTAAATATAAAAATTCAAATTAATAATTCTATTCGTATGTTTTAAATATAAAAATTCAAATTAAAAAATGTAGGTAATTTTTTATATATTTAGTGTTGGATGCTTTTAAATAGTACGAGTAGGCTTGTTATTTAATAATTAATAGTGTAGCTGTGACATCAAAATTTTTTTTTTTTTTATATATTTACACAAACCTTTCTCGTTTACTTCTCTTTCTGTTAGTAAAAACCGTATATAAATATTTTGGGTTGTTTTGAAGTAGTTAGCGGAGAACAGACAGATGCGGACAATTTGGGCGACTAGTTGCAAAATATTGTTTTTTTTTTTTTATTTAATTAAAAACTTTATTATATAGATATAAATAAACCTTTCGTGAAAAATTATCTAATGAAATATTATAATTATAGTGAATAACTGACTGATGAAAACCGCTTCAAAATCCGTTGCGTAGTTTGAGAGGATACAGACAGACAGACAGAAGCAGAATGATAAGGATTCAGTTTTAATTTTATAAAAAACAATTTATTTTTTCTCAAAACACATTATCTAATCCAGTTTGTTGTCAAAACTGAAACATACCTATAGACCAGTATCTAAATGTTTCTACCAAAAGAGACTATACCATAATTGTGATGTTCAGTCATACTCTGTGTGGTCGGGCTACTAAATACACCGCTGATAACAAGTAACGACATCGGTGACAAGCCACAGGAATGTAAAAACGTTGGGAATGCTAATGACTCTGTTGTACCGTGAAATCAACTCATTTGTAGAACATACTGTTACGAATGGGAATTGGGACGTCGTTTTGTACTCGAAAGGAAATTTATGAAGAACAAAGTAGGTATGATAACGACAATAAAAAATTCCTTTTTTTATTTTAAGGTCGGCAGACAGGCTGACGGCTTAAAGAAGACCCCCTTACAGAACACTACCGTTAAACAACAGCATGTGTGTGCTATACCCTATCCTTTCCTAAGGTCGGCAGTGCATTTGCAGCTCCTGTTGCGTTGCTTATGTCAACAGGCGACGGTAGCCACCTAACATTAAGTGGACCATCGGCCAGCCTGTCGACCTGTAAGTACCTACATAAAAAGCAAATCATTTAAAATGACCACTAATAAAAAGCTAATTGCTATCTCATTTGCAGGCGATGACGACTTACTATACGTAGATTACCACAGAGCAATAAATAGTAAAGTTGTCATTACTCTTTATTGCTGCATTGTTAGTAAACTCATTACTCTTTGATTGTCGTGGTTTTCATTATTATATCTAGGTACTAATTCTGTAATGTTAGTATGTGTTGTAGCACAAATATATTTTAAAATAACCGTTGTACGCGACTTCGTCCGCGTAACTTTACAAAATATAGCCTATGTTACTCCCTGATAATGTAGCTTTCTAATATGTGAATAAATTTTTAAAATCTGTCCAGTAGTTTTTGATTTTATTGATTACAAACAAAAATACAAACGTACAAAAATATAAAATAATTTCACTTATATATCATATTATAATAGTATAGATAAATTTATATTGAAAATCATAGTTTACATCGTAGAAAGGTGCAATTTCCATGTAAGGAAGGAATAAAAGAGCCGTCCTATTTTTGTGGAAACACTTGCTGATTAAAAATTCTAGGTACGATGGTTAGAACTAGTAATTCTGCAACAGTTTCTATAATATAATAATATGAATATATTTATTATATTTAATCATAAAATGTACCTACAGGCTAGGTGTAAAGCGCAGCACTTTTAAGATGGTATCTGTAGTAATTGTGATTCCGTTGCGCGCACGCACTGACTTCCAAGGTGGCGCTGTGTGAGGAATCAGGAATAAGGGAATCGATTCTAAGAAGTTTTTGTTGAAAAAAGTTTCGATGCCCGTAAACAATTTGTGGACGCGACATGAATAAGGCACACATACAATGTTTTTTAAAACCATTGAAACAAAGGACATAAATAATAACGCCTATTGATAGTATCAACGTGAAATAATTGAAGTAAATAATGTTACATACCTGAGACCATCAATGTTTTAAAAAAAAATGTATTAAAAAATTTATAAGGTGTTGTTTTGCTAATAATAATAGCCCTTATTAACGATCATTATAAGTCACGTTTCATCTTATTTCCACTTTGTATTTCGAATGAATGTTAGTTTTTTAGATAAAAAATGTATTAAACTTAATATTAGACACCATTAAATAAAAAATAAAAAAATTAAATTGTTTGGTTGTTTTTCTTTTTAGCCTTTCAAAAGTGATTAAATAATTTTTTAGTTTGTTATTTTAGTTATCATTTATTTCCCAACTAGCGACCCGTCCCAAGCTTTTGATGAACGGTTTTGATGAACCATAGAGTTCACTAGGATCTTAGTCCTAACTAAAGGATTCTATCGGGGGATCCTAGTGAATTCACCCATTTTTTCTGCAAAATATATACACAAACCTTTTACTTAGTTTATCGCACTTTCCATTAATTAAAATCTGTATCAAAAATATCAAAATAGTAGTTTAGAATAAGTTAGCTGAAAAATATACAGAGGCGAACATGATAAGTATGATTGTTATGATTTAATTTTTTAGAGACTAAATAACCTAATGGCCATTCCATTTATGACGATTAGATATCTATAAAACTGCTTTGATTAAAAAAATCAAACTTTTAATATATGTATCTTCCTTTTTGAAATTAACAAACCGATTGTTTCTAGTTCTTAAAGGTCAAATTAAAGTCTATTGAGTTATAACTGAAATCAAATCATGTAACAACAAGTGGTTCCCGGGCTATTAACCAATCTTGTTTATTGGGTTGTCCTACATATGAATACAACGCAACGCCCCTATTGTTTTATTACGCGTTTCGGTATTAAATTATACGAATAGAAGTTGTACACTTTGTCTCGAATTTCCTTGTCACATTATAGTCTAGGAGTTATAGTCTAGATTTTGCAATCTGACCGGTGACCATGCTTCTTGTTTATTGTTAATTTATTTGAAGCTATAATTTTATATGTACAGAATACTTACTTATAACTTACTACTTACTTACTTTGAGGTTATATATGTAGATATTGCTGCATATAATACTTACTTTCGAATATTTAGGTTCTTAAGATGCGTTCAGATTAAACAACATATTACATAACTTTTGTTGTATAACACGTCCACATTATTTCATATTGCTGTATAACATTCCAAAACAAGCTATAAATAAATTGTAAACTAACCCCCGACTTTCTATTGAGCGCAAACACGATATATCTGCTGTAAGTTGCTAAGGAGTTGGGTGTTCGGCAGACTACTTGATGCTGCAGCATCAGATTAAGATTACTATGTCATGAAAATACCACCAAAGTAACCAAAGATTTAAATTGAAAGATGCGCCCTAATCTCCCCGCGCCATACTTAAAACACAGCGAAAATTATTAACAATGGGTTGAGCGCAGGCGCTCAACCAACTACAGTTGCACGACAGCTACAGTGAGTGACGGTTGCTTGAAGAGATTGTTTCTGTTGCTTTTACTATCAAAAAACTTGTTCGAAATGTTGTCTTTGTTTAAAAGTGTTTAGTAGACAAAAGACTTGCATTGCTATAAAAATATATAACTGTGAATGTATATGTAATATATAAACAGCATACTAAATTACGCATCAATCGAACCCGTGGAAGTTAGTGAATTCCCTTCATCAACTAGGAAATGGGCTGATGATCATAATATACGTGAACAAATCATCATAAACTATGGCCTATGGATAAGTACCATCTCGATCAGATCTCGAACGTCAGATTTTAACTGAATCAAAATTGGCCCATCCGTTTGCGAGCTACGATTCCACAGACAAACACACAGAGAGACACAATGTCAATCTTATAACAACCCGTTTTTGCGTCGGGCGTCGGGGGTTAATAAGACAAAGCTGCACCACAGCCAGGTCAGGTCCTATGGACTAGCAACCCTTCCATCATCAAACAACAACTTCCATTTTACATATGTTTGTATCTGATATTCACCTCAGCGATAACTCGCTCCTTTTCAAGTAGCCATAAAAATTATAAGAAGTGGAATGGTATGTTCTAAAAATAAATGCACGGATATGGATAAATGGTGTTTAACGAAGCTAACATTTATGGCTCCACATCACAGGGTTTCAGTAAAAAAAGTTCTTTCAAAGCAACCGCCGATGGTTATATAACGGTGCTCTTTAGTTATGTAATGACATCTTCGAAAATATGAATATTTCGTCTATAATTGTATAAATACCATTATCAATATCCAAGATATCAATATGAAAATATGAAACGTATGGCTCCAAAATCACAAGGATTTTATTTAAAAAGTTCTTTCAAAGCAACCGCCGATTGTTATATAATGGTCCTCTTTAGTTATGTAATGACATCTTTGAAAATATGAATATTTCGTATATATATATATTTATAAATCCATATCCAAGATGACTATCAATATAAAACTTATAGTTCATTCAAAGCGATGGCCCATGGCCATATTGTATCCATAATTATGCATTTTTTAATGTAGATATTTCTTCACATAAACTTTATTTTAATAACCAAGATTATCAATAAGTAAGTAAAATAATAAACTATTATAACTAGTGTTCTTTTTACTAATTGTAAGTTAGTTCCCAGACTATTTTAATATCCGTACGTACACTTATATTTTGCTCTTTTAACAATACAGTTTTCTGTAACATAAACCCTTAGTTGTGTTAATTGGTTGTTTTTACTTCAATAAATTTGGTTGTACTCACGAACACATTTATTAATCTCCTCCATTATACAACATATAAACATTTTAGCATAATCTAAAATAGACTTTAATAGAACATTTATCAGCACTAAATGTCTGATTCAATTACATCGCGGTGTTTTATTTATGGTCCGCATAAAAGTGATATCAAAGAATTTCTCGTTCTTGATCTATCTATGTGTGTTGACGTCACTATGGTATGTTTTGGATACTTGTGGTTGTATCCAATCAATCGAATGAATAACTGAGTGAACGAATAATACAAAATAGTGACCAGGACGGGATTTGAAAATTTAAATTCGGAAACAGTATTGCTTCTATTTCCCCTGATTGCTCATATTCAGTTTACTAAGGTAGAATTGGTTCGTGGGACAAAGTGACTAAGGGCCTCTTTCACCAACTGCAAGTAAAGTGTTGATTAGTTACTTTAAGAAATAATTTTATGTTTTATTAAATTATGTTCTCGGTTTACTGCATCCTTCGATAGGCGATTTTTTTTTTATAGATTTCTTTTTAATATTTGGGACTTTTACTGTACAAACAAAGGTATATCATCTCCTTCATTCCCGGTTACTGGTGACTTTAAATGGCGGTTAGACTACTTGACACATGGTGAAAGAGGCCCTAAGTATCATTAAAAAGCACAATAAAATTACATATTAAACTTGAAATTATATAAACAATGCGAAGAACAAAATAATATGCGCGCATGCAGTCCTCATTCATGATCTGAGTGATGTTCTTACTTAAACACTGACACTGGCCACAAAATATTTTCTTTCTCATTTAAATGTATTTTAAGTATTATAGTTCTTTCATGAAATGATTCAACGGATAAAGTTATTCCATTTAAATTGTCACTGCGTACAAACAACATTTCTGCTTTATAAATCAGTGCATACATAACTTTACCTTTTTCAATTGAATTTGAACGAAGACAAATTACCCCATATTTATTGCTGCGAGGACAGGGTAAACTGCCGTACAAATAAATTTGACTTACGGCTTCGACATAAGGCACAATTTGGCTTGCATTCACCTAATGGAGTGTGGACGGATTTGCGAGATGTTTAAACGTAATGCAAGGTTAAGGAAACTGTTTGTTAACGTGTCGGAGGCTCGGAGGAAAGCACTTTATAATGTACATTAATCTAACTTGCATTGAAATTATGGACCATAAATTGTGTGGCTCATTTTTGACCCAATAAAAATATATGTTTTATATTTTTATATTATATATATATATATATAATATAATATAAATTCGTGTGTCACTGATCGCATTACATCTGAAATACTAATCTAAAATGAACACATTTCCTTAGAAGGATTAAGGATAATCACTTATTCGGGATAACGCGGATGAAGTCGCGGGCACCAGCTAGTACTTAAATAAAAATGAATCGCTATGTGTTCGAACACGACGAAAGAACAACATTGTTCTTTTTTTAAATAGTATTGTGTTGATGGCGCAATATCTGAAACTTCAGATATTCTAATCTAAAATATTAAAAAAATAGAACGTAACGTTCGTGCTCGCATTCGTGCTCGTAGACAATTATGATTTTACTCCCATAAATTTTCATAACACGGGCTTATCATCGATGAATTGTGAAAATTTAAAGTTCATAAGGAATAAACTCCAGTCGTGTGTCGGAGTTGACACAATTTTTTTTTCTGTCAAGTATTCGTTGAAGTCCGAAGACGGTTCATATAAATATAAAAATTAAAAAATAATTTGAACTGTGTGTGAAGCGGGGTTCAGTTCTCTAATCGGTTCAGTAGTTTTTGCGTGAAAGAGTTACAAACATCCATACATCCAAACATACTTTCGCAGTTATAATAAATTAAATAGTATGTAGGTAGATATATATTTATAAAGTAACCAGTGTGTCCTTGCCTTTATTTTAAACAAACTATAATCTATTAAAGTGCAGTTCTAAAAGCAACTGATAACCAACGTAAACATTGCCTATTTAAATCGCATTCACAGGCGGATCGGTTTATTTATTGCTCTGTTGAGTTTAATCTTACCATGGCCATTTGTACTTATTCATATACAATTACGCAATTAACTATTCCAGGGATCGTCGGTATATGTGGGATTGTAGTCACATGGCAAAATAATTCAGGCACTCTATTAATTTAAGAATAACAATAAATTTTATTCTTATTAAAAAAAAAATAAGTTACGTTGTTAACTATTAATTTAAGAATAAGAATAAATTTTATTCTTATTCTGGCCTTCTGGCTCGTGTATATAATTTGCAGAAAAAATACATTCGTGTGAAACCGGGGCGGTTTGTTAGATTAGATTAGATTATTTATTATTACAAGTTACAAATAGGTTAGATTTTGACCACTACACTAAGCTGTAGTCATCGTACGACCATGTATCGTAGAGGTCAATTAGTAATTGACAAGTACAAAGCCCAAACAAGTCAGCATTAGGTACTTTTGTATGACCCCTTGCAGGTAAACCTAGTTAGTATACCTAATAATGACTTGTATGGTGGTATTAGAAATGGTCACTAAATGACCTAATGTTTTAAAACTAAACTAATGAATGCACTTAACCTGAAGATGACAGTAGCGTAATTCGGAGCACGTATTCGAGAGTGGTCGCTGCGGTCTGCAAGGGCATGCTCAATTGAATAACGATTTCTAAGCGAACGGTCCTCTAGAGGCGTTGTAGTGATGTACTTGTACTTAAGTCGATAATTTTTTTTATTTAATTACTAGCTGTTGCACGCGACTTCGTCCGCGTAACTTTATGAAATATAGCCTATTTTACTCGCTGATAATGTAGGTTTCTATAGGTGACAGAATTGGTACAGTACTTTTTGAGCCAATTCATTACAAACAAAAATACATGATATTAATTATTGATAAAATTAATTTCATGTAAAGATCACCACTTCTTATTACTATAGAGGGTACATTACTATACTACATCTGACTTGAGAAAATTGAAAATATTTTATGCTAAAAAAATATTTTTTCTTTGATATAGAATTAGATTTTATTTGCTAACCTTTTTCTTTTGCTATTTATAAAAGCTTACTAAGAAGGTTCTTTGGATTTCTTGGATTTATCGGATTTTTATATCGATAAAATAATAAAATGAATTATGACATTCGCAGCCCTATGAAATCTTTAAACATATCGACAATTTACAAATCATTTGGATACACAATACTCCCGCTCTTCAAATAGGGGACCTATTATCTTGGAAGTACAGATGGGGAGTCTCGTTAGTTTAATAGTAGTTTAAACGTAGAACGGAAACTTTTTTTTTATTATTATTCATCATTAATAGACTTTTAATAAACAGTATTCGCTACACATTAAAATCTTTGTATTGTGGGAATATGAGGGTGGGAAATACATATTTGATATTGTGAGAAATGTTAATTTTTAAACGAAAATTATTATTATTATATTTTTTTTTAAAGTTGATGGAAGGTTGCTAAGAACACATAGAATCTTTAGACAACATCAGTCTTGTAAGTAATGCATTTGCACAGCCGAATCCGATAGGATTAGTTAAGGAAGATATTGTGGATAGGGGATGGTATGGACTCTGTCATCCCTTTTCTAAGGGGATGGTTACTGCCTCTGAATGAGCTGCTAAATTGGGAAGAGAATATCGATTTTAAAACTAATATATTATACAATAAATGAAAATAATCTTCCTCTTTATATTTTATTAATTATTTTATTATTATAGTAATATTATAAATTATTGCTTTATTAATATTGTTATAAAACACTAGGAAAGAAAATTATTTTCCTTTACGTTAAAAAAAAAGCTTAAAAAAGATGAGCTTTAAAAAGCTCATCTTTTACATAATAAAATAAGCTTTAAACAATAGCTTACATCTTCGAAAAAGCTACTTTTAACACAAATTATTACATTTAATTGACACCGGCAATTTATTTTCGAAATTGATTTTTCACATTATTATTATTATTATTCACATAGTAAGACTTGTAAAAATACATTCTTTTTTAAATACTTACTCTAGGAACCTCCGCCGAAGAAATAATTATTTTATAACCTTGTGGGTTCGCAGCCCCACTGAATTTCCGAAATTTTCTTTTTTAAAATATATCTTAGGTTCTCTGGCGCCTCAAATTTTGTTTAAATATAGAAAAAGTTTGCTCATAAATTATTATTAAACAAACCATAAAGCCATAGGTTAAAGTACCTACAAAGTGGTGCTTTAACCTATTTAAAACCATGACTAAGATAATTTAATAAACTTGTCCAGTTTTCCTCACTTCGATACCATAATTTCCATCAACAACGAATCTGGGCCAAAATTTTGCAGAAAGCATAGACGGATATAAAACATACAGCAGTTTTGTGTGATGCTTCGTTTAGACTGGCCGAATTTTATCTCGATTATTGGAAAGTTACTTTGTATTGTTATCTCACGGTGAACTATTTTTCTGAAAATTAATCAGATAGATATTCTACATTAGTTTATGCCCGCTAAATCGTCCGTGTATCTTTGTGAATGATGACCTATTTTTTATTTTTATGTATAAACTATGTTACTGCAAAGTTTCATCGAAATCCGTTCGGTTATTTTTCCGTTTGAGAGAGCAATAAACATCTTTACAAAAGTTCGTATTTTTAATGTTAGTAGGATTTACATTAATCTCATCATAGTAAATCTAGAAAGAAGTTCTAAATATTATTTTTAAGCAAAAATATAACTGTCTATTTGTCTAACTTTAGTCTAATTTCATGCTTATGAACTTGCTCGTTTAAACGCTGCATAAATTTACAAAATCCCGAAATAGTAAATCGCGTTGAAGATTCGCCCAATGATGCCGAACATGTGGATAAAGGCGTGTACATAAACAATAATTAATTACGGGTTTACATAGGATAAATTTTATGTTACATTTCATAAGAAATAATTTGTGCAATGTTATAAGTGTATGTACAGTACACACTTCATAGAATCAGCTCTTAGGTAAATTTTTAGGGAAAATATTAATTATGATCTTAAAAATCTGGCTTTCGTTTAGTGTGGTTTCAAAGAAATAACTTTATTTTTATGTGAAAGTATTATTTAGAGGAAGTAATATTTTTATTACGTATAGCAAATTTAAAGGAAAATCTCATGAATTAATTTGCAGATGAAGTCGTAGATAAACAAATCACATTTTAAATTTTATCACATACCGTCTGGTCTTTCAGTAGTTATTTCAAGTCTGTGTTTAAAAAATAACGTTAATAATATTTTGTATAATTTATAGCTTCCGCGAATATTCGTAAATTATGAAAATTTAAATTTAATGTCGAAATTGTCCTCATATAAAGTTTCTCGGACGGAAATCACCAAAATGTTGGAATATAAATAAACATGTCGACCTGATTGATTGTTTGTTTGTGTGTCTGTTTGTGTGCTCTGTTCTTCTAAACTACGCAGCGGATCTTAATGCGAATTTAACTAACATTTAGAAAATTTCATAAGGAAGATTCACATATGCTTAACACATTCTAATTAATATCTAAACAATAGAATTAGTATACTTAAAAGAAACTGTCAATCTCACGTCAGAAATGTTAACTTAGCTTCACGAAGTTTTCCACTTTTCACTTCAAAAATTCGAAAGATTAAGTACTCGTACCATTTTGAAATCTTGATTAAATGGGTCACTTTTTAAATTAACTCGCCAATTATTTATTTATACCCTATTATTTATTTATTTTAAAAACAATTGTACATTCTTAACATATAGAATATTGTGGTAGGTCAATCAAAGGCTATAAAAAACTACATAATTCTATAACCTACCCAGTGACGAGTTTAATACTAAAAATACTGAACCATTTAGATTACCTATATCAATAAGCAGGCCACTTACGGTTTCAAGAGCAATCCTTTAGAGTTTAAAATAAATTCTTTTTAAAAATAATTTTAAGATTAAACTTTTTCAACAGCCTGTGGTATAAGTGACTTATTATGAGAGGGTGTATTGCTTGCAGCAATGTCTGCTCTATAAATAGGAGTGAACCCACGCACGCCGACACCCAGGACTCTACATAAATACTTATTTGCTTAATGTATTGTTCACTAACACTATAGATAAAATACAACTTAACCAAGATATCCTAAAACTGTGACTGCTAAAACTATACACTGCATTGTAAACTTTCTGATTTACAGTCAAGTTCATTAATATATTAAATTAATTATAAATTATAAATTAATAAATCATGTGTTAAAAATACTATGTTATATTGGTAAAAATTTTGAACAATTCATGAATATAATTCGTACCCAATTGTATTTAAAAGGTTGTAATTTTTTAGTAAGTTAGATTTTTTAGCTTTTTAGTATGTATTATTTAAAAAAAATGTTATTTAATGAGTAGTGCAGTTGTAAAATTATGTATCAAACGAATAAATGAATAAAACAAATTAAATTTTCAAAGCATAAATGCCAATGAAAGGACTTCGCTGACGTGTAAAAAAAGTTTGAAACACATTATTATTAAAAATATAATTTCTTTTTTATAAATTTAAGATGAAATTACTTGAAGAGTTTTTAAAAATTCTTTATCAATATTTTAAGTTTACTTTTAGTGTTAAGGCACCATTTTACCATTTTCACTAATGAAAAGACTTTTTCTTTTTACACTTTTTTACTAATTATTTAATTTAATTAAGATTTGTGTAATATAATTTTCAGAAAATACTGCATTCGTGCGAAGTCGGAGTTGGGTCGGCAGTAATAAATAAACTTATTTGGTGTATTATAAAAGTTTTGTTAAATGAGACGTCGTTGTTTGATTTCGAATTTGTTATTCAGAATATGAATTAAATTAATAAAATATAAAATATGATAGTTAAAGTTACATAAGGTTATACGATACGCATTTGAAATAGAAAATGATAGTTGTACCCGTTCCAGGGTATATGCTCATAGGCTAAGGTGCGCGGGCGCAGGCAGGAAGTTTACCGAGCACGTGCGCGCGCTTCCTTGCACAGGATGTTTTAAAATTCGAATGCGGACCACAATGGCGGCGTTCGATCGACCGTTTATCGCGAATGTTTTATTACGGTCGCGGCTGTGTCAATTAGCTATTTCCATTCCATTATGTATGTACCTATCTATACACAGTACACACCTACCTTGTGGGGTAACTATGTAGCGTTAACTTCTGCATAGGGAATAGGTAACTATTGAAGAAATTAAAATTCTATAGACGAGTAAAATTCTTCATTACTGATTACTATTTATCTGTTTAAAGTCTTTCTAAACAAAATATGTTCTATACATTATTTTGATTAGCTTGACGGTTTTCAAGCTATAGCTAGTTTTCAAACCAACTTTCAAAATTTAATATGTTTCAAAGTTTCAAAGATACAAAAAAGTTTCAAAGGCAAAAATCATTCTCATTAAATTCTAAATAACATATGTTCTATACATTATTTTGATTAGCTTGCCGGTTTTCAAGTTATAGCTAGTTTTCGAACTATGAAAGTTGGTTTGAAAAGTGGAAAGGGGGGAGAGTTGTGGATTCTGATCAGCAGACTCAAAGGTTCAAAACTTTATTAATTTGTTTGTCTAAAAAAATAGAATGACCGGACTACTGTGGGGTTACAGCTTCCATGGAAAATCTACAAAGATAACGAAAACGCAAAAATCTATTAAAACTCAACTCTCCTCTAGTATCGGTAGGCGTATAGCGTTACGTTTAGCGGACGTGACCAATCTGTTTATTGTCTCAACTAATGTGGCCAGTGAGCATTAAATTTGCACTGTAATAACAATTTACGTCAAATAACGTGCAGTTATAAACCGCTGCGGATAAATAACTGCTAATTGCTTTCAATTATGCCCACACTTTGTCGGTAATTTTAATTATACTTCGAGTTTCCATTAGCAGTACAGGATTAAGGGTCCTATGAACGTTTAATTTTCCATTCAAGCGTTAATAATTACGACAGCTTTTAGATACGTAGATCTTTGACACCTATACATAGAATTCTATTGTTCTGTTTGTTACGCTTTCACAGTTAAACTACTCACTAATTGAAATAAATTTTGCATACATGTTGCTTACGATACCTTTAATTCAGAAAAAAAGGACTGCTTCTGAGGGATCATTTAAAATCTAAAATGTCATGTCCAAATGTCACAAGTTAGTACCATACATGCGTTATTACTTTGGCTAATAATAAAATATATTTTAAAGAGAAATAATTTTGTTAGTTTGTATGTATTGTATATGTATACATAGATACATAATATGTAATTATGATATGTCAGAACAATCCTTGGAACCATATCATGCACGTATTTGAAAAAGTATTACATTCTTTCAAGGGTGCAAATCACATACCAAAACCTACCTCGTTTATCGCTCTTTCCATTAATGAAAACCGTATCATAATTTAAAAAAGTAAAAGAAAGAAACAAAACAGACACAGACAAACAGTGACTTTGTTATATAATATGTATAGTAATATAGAAGAATGTATAAAGAACTACTTTATACCTTAATATACTATAAAGAACTAATTACAAAAACTCCAGAACACCCTCTATGTCATCTTAAAACTTTGTTTACAAATATTCATACAAAAAACCGATGCACACGCCATCTGGCGCGTGGTGCGCTGACCGTTATAATAATAATTTTCTTCTCTAAACAAAAATATTTTACGCCTCTGTAGTGAACTATAAATATACCCTTAATTATCTAATTGTGTATTTAGTTAGAGATTTTGTATATATTATATTTTTTGTTGTCCTTATCATTATTTGTTTTTAATTGTCCTTCAGTATTAAAATTAAAAATATTAAAGTTAAGGCAAATTTTTTTTAATCGTATTTAATTATATCGACATTATAAGTTATTATTATATGTACATAGTTAGATATTAAATCCTTTAACATTTTAATATTCATTTAAAATTATGACATGATAGCACAATATTAAACCTCAGTGGTTTTTAGTGTTATCTTTAGATGTATCTTTATTATTATAGCTTTTAAAATTATTAAAATTATTAAATTCGTTTTCAGAGATATCGATACAATGCATAATCTAGTTATAGTAATAGACAAACAATTTAATTTTATCGCAAAGTTTATACTTTTACAATATTTCCATTACTTAAAAGTCAAAATGCTTTTTATCCTGGAGAAATGTTAGGTTCTTGTGGGATTTTCAAAAAACGAACTACAGCGCGTACTAATCAAGTTGCTTTGCCACTACTAGTCAAGGTACTACTATTAAGCTTAAAATTAAGTTTGAATTCAGAATAGCAGTGAAGTACTTACTCAAGAAAATATTCATCAATGAATCTATAAGTACTTGTAAAATCGTTTGTCCTGACTATCAACGCAAATTACAAAGTCAATAAAACTTACAAAGTGTATAAAGCTGAAATTTGTCACATAGGTCACATAATCATCTAAGAAAGAATTTTTGAAAATTCCTTGTGATGCCGGGAACGGTTTGCTAGTAAAAATTTAAATATAATATTTATTAGATAAAAAGTCGAGTAAAGGTACTTACTATTTTGAGATACAATAAAAAAGTAATCGAACCCTCGTTACGTGTAACCGGTTTTGAATGTTGCCAGGTTAACCCTTCAACGCCGATGATATATGACGCCATGGCACGTGGTACGCGATCTAATGAAAACCAACATTAAACAGAGCTAAGCCGTTAAAAAAGTTTCATCTGACGCCCCTAGTATGAATGCATAGCTTTATGTTTTATGACACCTCGTTAAAATCAATTTCACGGTTATTGGTTAAGTTTTTCATTATGTACAAACGATCGCAACTAATCCAAAGAATAACCCTATGCTTTCAATGAAGTATTAAATCATTTTTTATAAGTTATTTATTTTATAAAAATCTAAACCATGACAGTTAATTAGAACTGGTCAAAATTCCACAATAATAGTTTTGAAGATGGAGAAAAATATATTCAAATTTTTTGGTACTTACACTATGGCTACTAAACTAAAAAATAAAATAAAAAGTATCCTATATGCTAATCAAGGAAAATAAACTATCTGTATAATAGTCCGTTATAGTAGTAGTTTTTATGTAAAGGAGTTACAAACATACATCCATAAATTTATCCGTCATCACAAACTTTTGCATTTATAATATTGCAAAGTTTATCACAAAAGTATTTCTTGAGGATTTTCAAAGCAATACATATTTAAATAAAACCTTTAAATTTCATATCAGTTTTTTTTGGATTGAAATCAAATTCTCGTAGGTACGTGTCGAGGTTATTTTTTAATTTTCTCATTTATTTAAAAATAAAAGGGAGTGGAAGCAGACAGTTATTAAAGTATCCCCTTTCATTAACTCACTGCGGTAACGAGTGAATCAAAACGAGAGTTCTTTATATGCGTGTTTATTTATTTACCGGTTAATTTTATACAGTGTCAACGGCCTTTCATATCTGTACGATCGTGTACTTGTATGGATAATCATTTATTTGCGTAATATACGTTTTTTTTATTATAATTAAAAAAAAATTCTAAAAAAGACAGATCACGTTGGTGCGACTTTCTACGGGGTTGATTTATGTCCACTACTCCCCAACCAAGTTTGTAGTTCTGTATTAGGGTATTATAGTAGAGTTATAGAACAAGTTTTCAGCTTGCCTCAAATACCTACCCGGAAATGTCTACATCTCTCAGAATATATAAACTTTTGCCTGCGACAAAAAAATAGTAGCGCAAAGTTCTATGATAATCCGTTGAGTAGTTAAGGCGTAAGAATGTAAAAAACAAACAAACTCACTTTCATAATAGTAGGATTGTCTCATATGAAATTTTCCAATTCATTTTGTGGATGATTTTAAAAAAAGTTTATAATTTGCAAAAAAGAACCATGTACTTATTACATACGTTTTCATACTTAACTACTGAACCCCAAATATACTTATATAGTCTTAGCTGAACCGTTTTTTATGTAACTTATTACGGAGACAGCTTGAATTCTTAGGGTTTGACTTAGGGTACTTTCTCAATTGTAGTCAGTTTTAACTAGGTAAGCTTTTTACATATAATAAATATTGCGGTAGTCAACTTCGCATTGAAACGTTTGCTGTCTCGACAGAAATGAGTCACGGCGCACTGCGGATTGGTTGTTTGAAATGGTAAATTTATCTTGGTCGGGCAGTAAAAGGAATGCGTTTTGACATTTATTGGTTTTCACGCACCCCATATTTTAGGCAAGGCACAGCTTCGCAACGACTTGCATTACGTATTAAATTTTATTGACTATGTAAGTAGATCTATTTCAGTATCCAATACAGATGTTCCATTATGTCTTTCCCGTAGTTTCTGGTGAGTATAGTTCATATTAGTTTGTTCTATGTGATGCAGAAGAAGGATATTGTCTTTATGTATACTAGCAATCCGCCCCTGGCTTCGCACATAGTTGAAATTTTTATAAATCCATTCTTAGCGGATGCTTGCGTTATAAAGAAATAAAACTCTGTACCAAATTTTAGCTTTCTAGACTTAGTTCAGAAGGCTTTTGGCCTGATCATTACTTTGTCTGTTCAGTCTATACTTATTATATCTCTTGCTAGTCTTTACTCACAGTAGGGGCTTTCAAGGGCTCATGTATTTCCGAGCTTTTTACAAACCATGGCGCACATGAGATGGTTCTTAGTGCAATATTTTGAAACCTTTGGAGTATCTCGACATTATTATTATAAATATAGATTACTCGCTCCCGGCGTCGCATGGAGATGAAATTTTCAAAAATATATTTAATATTTTAACATAAAGTTGTGTTTTTGGCTAATCAACTATAGGGCCATGTAAGTACATGTAAGAGTAAATGGAGTCAAAGTAAAATATAGTAATATGTTTTAGCGAACACATGAATTTAGAAAAATCGATAGGCTCATACTAAATGAATCTTCATGTCATAGTTTGTCCAAACATTTTTTCAACTTGCCAAACGTTGGTTCCAACAGGGACGTTATACACTTGAACATTTTATAATGGTCTTTTAATTTCAAGCATTTGATATATGTTTAACAAACTGTATGTCCAGCAATTCTTTTCGATAGTCATTCGAAACGTCAACTATTTGAAATTATGACCAATTAGCATTAGTTTAATGGCCTGGATTTTATTAAAGCCAAAACATTTGCTATTTTTACTTTTAAAACGGTATCTGATGAGTAATGTGTGTTTTATGTGTATAAATTTTATTTCTGGAACTGTCTCGTAGATGGGGCCCTGATTAATATCCTCTCTGTATTGTTTCAGATTATAATGGATCCGATTAGAAGCTGATTTCTTTTTGCGAATAAAATGACGCGTTCGGTCGCCATTTTGTTTTGTAGCGAAATGTCTGCAGCTGTCACTTTCGTGTTGTTGGCGATAGCGTGTGCACGGACAGTAATCTGTGAACAATCGGACCGTATGCCGTATCAGTACAATAATTCATCACAAAATAAAATAGTGGATATTATTTTGAAAGGTAAGTGAAAATAAATTAGGTATACTTACTTAAATATAGGTACCTATTAGTTGTGGAATATTTTTTGTGAAATAATGACCGAACAAAGAAGTGCCACCTGGATCAGTAACTGAGAACTAAGTTAAAAAAAAGGTAAAAATGACCGCTGCGTTGGTTGGTATCTCGGCGAGTCCAGTACCTTTACCATGAGTTTACAATAACTGCACTCGCTAGCGAGAGGGTAAAACATTTATATGAAAAACTCTCAACTGTCAATGTCAAATTGACAATTTTCCATATAAATATTTTACGCTCTCGCTAGCGATTGCGGTCATTGTAAACTCATGGTAAAGGTAGGTACTGATCGACAAGCGAGTATCGCTGAGAGAATACGCTGTCAGACAAATCTTGTGGCTCAACGACGAACTAGTGGAGCTAGTCCTCGCCGGCAGTGTAAACAGTCGGCGATCAACTATTAATATATGCATCTCTTTTGTTCATACGAAATGTATATCTTATTGTACGTTTCCTGAGCGAGAAAATAGTTGAAAGTTAGTCGCTTCCTCGCCGGTGGTGGGACAACGGCCTTAAGCTGCTCTAGTTTTCCACTGGAACGCATTATGAAAAAGTTTTTTTTATTTTTATTTTTTTTTATTTATTTATTTAGATTATATACACCGATAAATTTAAAAAAATATATATTATAGATTATATACAAATAGGCCTAAAGAAACATAAAAATTATATTTTTACATTTATTATTAATTTAAAAAAAAATAATAATAAAGTTTTCACAAATATAATTCATTCTCGGAGTAATATAAAAGATACCCTTTATCTGGTTTTGAGTTTCTGCAGAATAAAAATTCATTTGTAGTTCATAACTTTTTGAATAGATGGTGCCATCTATATTCAAATTTAAATAAATAAATCAAACATTGTTAGAGCAAACCGCGAAACTCATATCGAATATTTATTGCATTCAATGAGGCCATTATCTAATTGCATATTCCAGTGACAAACAAAGATAAAACAGATAAACAATAAGATATTAGCAGAATTTGGTGATCATTTACAATTTTAATCAAAATACTTTTGCGCATACAAATTTAATCCTAACATTACAATTTTATTCTTTTGCCTGCATAAATAAGTATTGTAAGCACATAAGTACTTAGTTATCGTTTCGTTATCGTTTTAAATTGTGTCTTTGGGCCCCTTTCCCTATCCCTTCCTAGTTTCTATCCTTAATCCTACCATAGTCGGCTACGCACTAGCAGCACCTGTGGCGTTGCTTGCGTTATAGGCGACGGTAGCCACCTACCTACCATTAAGTGGATCGTCAGCCTGCTAAGTGCGAAGCCGGGGGCGCTACTTTAATAGAAAAGATATTCATGTGCTTATAATATATTCCTAGTTTTCCGAAGCTATGAGCTCTCAAGACAAGTTACTTGGATGATAGAGTTAGAAATTATAACGTCGGTTTTAATAAACTTGTTATCTATAATTTGTATCTTGCATGTATAGTCGTTACTTTCAATCTTGTTATAAAACTTAATTATACATATTAATAGATAAACATTTACATAAAATTAGATAAGTCTACGATTATATAAATTATTTTGCACAATAAATCCGTCACCGCAGATCCACAGATTTAACAAATAGAATATTACCCCATGGAACCTTCATGAGGTAATATTGTAATCTGTAGAGCTGTAATAACAAAAAGCACGAATCCTGTTAATGTGTATCTGTACCTAATACCTATGTGAGTAGAGTAAAGAACACCAAAATCTCAATCTTTCTTATTCCTTATACTTAATCCTACTGAGCAAACCTCTTGGCGTCCTCCGGTCCGCTAAAAGCGAAGTTGCGAGATCTGACTCCGCAAACTCCGCCGAGTAATATACCGCCTGACACATTCATTGCTGCTATACTTTTGCCAGGCGTTAGATTTCTGTTTTTAGATGACCCCTTGGGAATATTACTTTTTTCTGGATAATGTCCTTTTTTTGTATCCCTGACAAGGTGTATGCAAAGGTAACAGAGAGACAGACAGACAGTTACTTACACATTTATAATATAATATTAGTATGGATAGGAATTATTAGGTACTAAACATATATCCTTAGGCTGTGTGAACAAAACTTTATCTGTTAATATACTATAAACGTAGGTACAAGTTCAAAGTTTAACTGTTAATAAAATACCTACTATAAACGTAGATCATAAATAGCAAAGTATGACGAACAGTTTCGACCACACCCGAGACTTTATTAAGTATCAAATTTACACTGAAAATAAAATTAGTAGAGGAAGGCGTTATTACTTCACGGGGACAAATCGATTGTTGGTATCACAACCCTCTCATTTGGTTCTCATTAGGTGCGCCGGATGCTTTCACAATTATCATAATGACCAGCCAAGTGAGACCCTTTTGCTGCTTCCTTTTCTGAATATGAACTCTTCAAGATTATTTTGGTGTAAACGTCAATGCGGCAAGTTCTTGCTTCGGTACCATCAAATTTCCTATGACGTCCTCAATTTATCCTGGTATGTTTAGTATGGTAATTAGAGTAATTTTATTAGTTTTTAAATTTATAATTTCTACGTGACTAGTTGGTTTTGGAGCGAGACATTTACTAGAACTTTCAGGGCAACTTGAATATATTCATAAATCGATGTAAAGAATTAATTTAAAGAAAGAGAAATAAATATTTTAGGCTTATAAAGAGTTTCTTTATAAGCCTAAAATATTTACTAAGACTCCTACTAAGCTTTCCTAGAAAAATCTCCATATGCGAACTTACCCACAGGACTACAGTCAGGTATAAGCTCATTATTATCCTTGTCGACTGCATGCAACATTCCAAATGCTAGATTTTAAATAAAGAAATTTTTAAATGTGAATACTAATAAACGCATGCGTATCGACGGAAGTCGGTCCCTTTTAACAGTGCTGCCATCTCAACGGACACAAGCGTACATCCTCTGCAATCCCGCGATGTTGGCACGCCCGATGCATTTGCAATATGTTGGGAAAATCGTGATATTCGTGATTATTCAACATTGAAAGACGTGAGGACTTTACGCAGCCTTGGATGTGTCGTGACCGATTAAATATTTGTATTCTAGCTATGTTTGAAGTTTTATACGAGAAAGTTGCACGCGTCTCTAGTTTGCATTAACATGTGTTTAATGTCATCGTACATCATGTTTATGTGTTGGTAAATCGTTTTCATATTATTGCAGACCTTGCATTGTAGGTAAATGTTGATCGTCGTTCGTCGAGTTTAATTTGTTAAAGAGTTGATATAAAATATTTTTTGTCTTGACATATTTCATTGACATCATGACCATCGTCAGCTTGCCCTTCGTATCCATCCGTATAGATTTTGCGAGCATGTGGCCATCTGAGAAATTTTTTTAAACAGTCCCTATCTAGGATTAACTACGTCACGGACTCATCGCAAGCGAATGAGAATCTGATGACAGTTTCGATGACGGAATAATCATCTGTAAATGGCATGGCTTCAAATACCAGACTATGGTGCGGTCCTGCCCTGGCCAATCCTCACGGTATTGCGATACGAGCATGTCTTTTGAATGAATATCAACATTAATCATTTACCTAACGTTTTTTTCTAAAATTCGGATAACTATAATAAAGTACAGTTCAAAGTAAAGAAAGCTATAATATATGTATATCTTTGGTAGTATAAACAGATTATAATATTAGAAAAAAAAAGGAAATCGTTACAAAAACTGTTTTGTCTTTACATATTCATATGCACACAAAATTACGAAAATATAGCATTGCTCTAATGAAATTGGTAATAATGGCTGTCGATGGAAATTTATCACAAAGAAAATTTAAACAAACATGTGTTCAAATAATATTATTTCTCTCATTAAATGACGAAATTTAAGTCAAATTTTTATAGTCGACATTCGTTCACAACCAATTAGCCTACCACAGTTGACTCCCCAGGAAGAAACCAATAAAATGTTGAGACTAAATATATTGGACATTTCTGTATCAAAAACTCAGCCCAAAACAAACAATTTATGCGCCTCAATGGCGCGCAGTCACGAAATGTAGTCCCAAAGTGGAGATGGTGCTTAAAATGCCGTAAAATATTTTATAGTGTAAAAGGAAAATAAATAGTTTTTCGCCTACCACTTAAGAGTTAAGACAATAAAATCTTTACAGCTTTACGGACAGGAAAATGATAGGAAGAACTCGAACTATCCTACTATTTTTATATTTATACTATTGGCCCGCTCCCGGCTTCGCCCGGGTCCAAATGAAAACTATACACATCGTTACGAAATTTTATCAAAATCGGTTCAGTAGTTTAGGAGTTTATCGCGGAGGAACATGTGACACGTAATTTGTATATATTTTGGATTTAAGATAAATTTAGGATAGGACAAACAGGATTTATGTAAAAGTTAATAAACAAAACTATTTAGCCGCCCAAGTGCGGTGTTGGAAGAACTCCCAACTTCTTCTTAGAGAATAGGTCTAAGAAATTAGTGGATGCTTATATTATAAAATAAAATGATGTTCCGAATTTTAGCTTTTTAGACTTTTACCAGATTTAGTTTCATACGCTGATGAAGAGAGCTAACCAGCATTAATTGGTTTCGAACACTTTAGACCCACAGATTCTTCGTTCAGTTTTTTCAGTTTCTTCAGAGCACGCCACATAAAAAACATTTTTATTTGTGGTACTTATATATGTATATTTGTGTCTTCAATATTTAATTTTTTAAGTCTTTGATGTTATTTGTTTAAGTTCTCATGTTTTCTGGTAACTAAAATTCAATCAAAAAAAAATTTCGCACTCCTTGTTACAAGTCGAATAAGTTATAACCACATCATATACTCGGACATGTCATGCAAACGAGTTTTCTTAGAGAAATATAGATGTGTAAAGCACAAACGGCCATAGAGAATTTTATTTATAACAGATAGTAAAGGTGGCCGAGAACAGTGCTGTTTATTGATGGTGCTATTTTAACTTTGCGTTTTGCAATGCGCTTCACGCCAAACATTGTTTTACAATAATATTTAGTCTCAGGGTTAAATTCAAGTTTGCTTAGTTATTGCTCTTATTTTTAATGCGTTATTTATTAATTGTAGACCCAATTAGTCGAGTGGTTTAAGGCGATTAGTCATGCAATCGATAAACTGCAAAAGAGATGTAACTTTGAAGGCATAGATCTTCAAAATGAGAAGTTCAAATAATCTTAAAAAAATATACGTCATGTGTTATATAGTCAAGAAAAAAATATCATAGTTCATTTTTCTTTTATTGTTGTTGTTTGTTGATTGCTGTTGTTATTAAATGAAAAAAATCATATATTTGGTTCAGCAGATTTTTTCATTTCACAATATTATAGATAATTTAATTTCTAATAAAATAAAATTTCAAAAAATAGAGCGTCGCGTGCACTGTCGCGTGGCGGCGCCACCTTCGTCACAGCGATAAAGATGTCAGATATTTTCTCAAATGATATATTTTTAAATTTTCTAACACGCACGAAGTCGCGGGCACCAACTAGTACACTTATATAGACCATTAAATATTCATGCACCAACATAACTCCCCAGTACTAATTTGTCTTGTTAATATATTTTGTTGTCAAATAAGCGTAGTGCCGTTCCGTGAATCCAGTATACTTAAGTGAGATTTTTGAGAAAACATATAAATTATACGCTGTATAAACTTAATAAATTAAACGCTATTTTCTCTAAAAGAAATTTAAATTTGTAACATGTTTATTAACCGAAATCAAATCAATTAGGGTTTCTTTGCAATTAAATATTTTATATTGGATTGTAAAATTGTAGAATTTCTATTTGAAAGCAATCAACCAATTACCATACCAATTGACCAATATTCCAATGACCATAACAATTAAGAGCGATTTAAGTTTATAATGTTTGTAAAAGCTCATATAAGTTTTTATACTGAAACATTCACTAAAAGTTTACTTAGGTTTTTTTTGGATTTTAAACAGAAGAATTTGTTACACTCTTCCGTTTCCGGTGGCCTTAACTTTCTTTTTTTTTTTTTAAGTTTTTATTAATGTTAAAATCGGCACCTTAAACCTCACAACGGATTTAATACGGTTTTCACTAATGATAGGAGCGATAAATGAGTAAGGTTTGTGTATATAATTAAAAAAAAAAAAATCATTTGTGCGAAGTCAAGGCGGGTCTTAAATGTCATCTATAAAGTCGACGTCGGAAATAGAAAAAAGAGAGTAATTTTCCAAGCACAAGTATTAATTATTAATGCAATTCTTTTATAATTGCCACATGTAGTGTAAACTAATAAATATATTAAAAAAATGTATAAGACATGAAAGAGGTAAGGTCAGTATGTCGTAAAACATTTCAAACAATATAAACTTGACGATCGTAAAGGTCATTTGAAAATTAATTATTGAAGCAGCTGTCTCGCTGTCAATAACTCTCTTGAAATAAAAAAAGTAACAATTGAATGTCCATTTATTATATCTTAATTAGTTAGCCGTTATTATTTATTGCGTACATATATTTTTAAATAAGTGTAATGTACCATTAGTAATTATTGCTAAATAACTCTTAAGTGGAAAAGAAAGTGGGGTTTATGGGATTTTTACAAATATTACATTTTTACTTTTTGTGCCCGCAAATTTGTACGCGCTGTAATTCGTTTTTTGAAAATCCCACAGGAACGTAACATTTTTCAGGATAAAAAGTATCCTATATGTTAATCAAGATAATAAACTACTGGTGTAAAAAATTTCATCTAAATCCTTACGTGC
Organism: Synanthedon myopaeformis; assembly: GCA_944738685.1. Classification (NCBI taxonomy): domain Eukaryota; kingdom Metazoa; phylum Arthropoda; class Insecta; order Lepidoptera; family Sesiidae; genus Synanthedon; species Synanthedon myopaeformis. The sequence goes on along the minus strand of OX122932.1, from coordinate 6,748,029 downwards.
CCTTTTTGCGTGGCTTCTTTTTCTTCTTCAAGTTCTATTCCGACTAGAAGATGTAGTTTGCAGTCCAGCACGAAATCAGACAGACACCTAATTTCGGTTCATTTTCTCTCAACTCGATGCCTGATGGTATGCGCCTTTTACCATCATAATTTGCCGTCATTTTCCAATAAACTACAACGCTCATTTTCAGTTAAAAGTGAGATAGAAGATAAGACGTGGATAAAAGCATATGCTCGGGTTACTTTTGTCAGTTTCTTTCTTAAGAACTGTTAATTTTACAAATTTTTTCCTATAAATAAAATACCCATCAAGTTTTTCATTCTCAATTTCAATATACCTACTTCAAGTTTCAATCAAGATGTAATCTCGAATCATATTTTTTCTGTATTAATTAGAATTCTGCGCAGGCGCATGTTTAGATTAATGTCTAGTGTCGCGAGTGCGAGTCCTTAATTTATATCACTGACGTACTCGCAGCAAGCCGTCCGACCTGTGCTCGTGCAGTCGTCTTTTGCAAATTTTGCTGCCACGGCATCATAAATAAACCCATTGAACTAGTATATGTTATTATAACATAGAAATCATTGTATACTCGTAAACCACGGTTCGTTGAGCTCGGATCTATATTTGTTATATTTGAGTAAGGGAAACTGTTTAATCTCAATTTGTACCTGGGAATATACCCAATAGGGAATTGATATACGTATGTTAATCTTGATTTGTTTTGGAAGAGAATGGAAGTACTAAGGCAGATAACGGAGAGGAAGCTACAATATTTCGGGCACGTAATGATGGGCGAAAGATACCGTAGGATTTATCAACTAGTGATGCAAGGAAAAACCACAGGGCAAACGTTGCAGAAGTAGAAGAAAGACATTTTGGTTGAAGAATTTAGGGGAATTTCATATCAAAATATGAATACTCGTTCTCTCTTTTGTGCAGCAGCTTCCAAAGTTAAGATAGCCATTATGGTCGCCATCCTTCCTAGAGAAGTGGTACCTGCCTTAAAAAAAGAAAAATCTTGATTAATAAATATTGGTTATTTGTGCCAATATTGAAATTTAAGTTCCAATCCTATTAATGTCCTCAATTTATATCCTCTTTAGTTAAATATATTAAGCTTAGACAGAAAGGATGACTACTTAATTCGTTAAAATTCTTTAAATATTGAATAAATAATTATTATGTTTAGAAAAGCAAAAGATTTATTTTTTATATGAACTAATATAATAAAAGCTGAGCATGAGAGCTGCAGCCGAAGTATGTATCATTTTTTGAACTGAAAATGAAATATGTTTGGTTCCTGGGGTATGAAACAGACTGTTTTTTTTATAGTGCAAACAATGCCGCGAATAAAATATTTTTTCTCATTCTTTTCTCTGTTAATTTCACCAAATTCGTTTTAGCTAATGTTCAATGTCTTTGGACATGATTGACAAGTTCTCGATACAACCGAACCGAATGAAATATTTTTACTGACATCAAAGCTGCACCAAATATATTTTAAACATTTCCACCATTTAGTCCAAACTGTTTCCTAAAGCGAACATTAGCAAAAAGGCACATCGTAACGTCAACGGGCGTCCGAACTAAATGACAAATTATTCACTTACCCAGAAATATCATAGGACACTCATCTCCTTCTGTACGCCATAACTCTTAATATGTTCGGCCGAGATTACATATTGCTTTGGCATCTTGTTATACGACCGTAAATACGCGTTTGTTAGTTAACTTTTTGAAGGCACATGGTGTCTCTATATTCATTTTACAGTCTGCTGCTATTCTAGGAACATATTCCACCATATCGCTGTATATTTTCGGTTGCAGGTGCCCAGATGTCGAAAGGTTCTCTTCGTTCGTTTTGCTAAAATTTTAGTAAGGGACACCGAGCGAGACGTGGTCTTCTTATTTGACATCTCGATGCATCTGCTCCGATTTATTAGTTTGGATCTTTTTAGGCTATTTGCGGCGTGAACTTGAACCCAATTTGAGAGCATTGACTAATTGGTGATTTATTCGTTTTGCTCTTTGACATCGCATTTAGAATATCATAGGACAGCGAATGGACAGTTGCTCGCTTCACTGCTATATTGTTATTTGACGCAAATGTTATTGCGTACTGAATGTTTTTTTATGGAACTACTGAACTACTGATCTGAAACCTGAACCACTGAAAGTTTTTATGGAAATTTTATGGGGACTAATCTTTTATTAATAAAAATAATTAAATAATCAATAAATAACAAATATATAAGAGAATAGCGAGATAAATAATAATGAATAAGTGCAAAATTCGAGAAAGGCTGGATCAATTCGACTATTTTTTTTTTTCTAATATTTCTTGAATTTCCGCGACTTCGTATGGATGTCGCGGGAATTAAACAAGTTCTTAATAAAATTCGAATGTACTCAATAATTTCCTATTTAATTTTCAAGTTACGAAGATTTGCCTTCTTTTATTTTTTGCTCGTGCATGACTTCTTTACAATATTGACTAATAGTGAAAAGTTCTAAATTTAATTTCCACCTATTTTTATTTTTATAACAAATAAAAGCAATCACTTTTTGAATTTATATTGAAAAGGTTTACTTATTAAAACTTTGTGTTTTTTGTATAGAAAAATGCATTAATTCTCCATTGATGAATTTATTGTTTTCATTAGAAGGCCCCATGGTTTTTGCGACATTCGCTGCAGGCGGCAATGCACAAAGACACGTTACTCTGTGTATATTAGAACATTTCTCACGAGGAACATGTGCGCTGAGAACAAAGACTCCATAGAGCTCCGCTCTTCCTAAATAATATAAAACAAAATTTCTAACTGCGGTGAATGTCCTAAACTGTAAATTTAACTTAAATTTTGTCATAAACTGTAAAACTAAATTTGACAGTTCACTATTATTTAAAAAATTCACACCGGAAACTACTTTAGAACCTGTTTGTAACTTATTATGTATTTTAATATTTTTTTTAAAAGTAGAGAAACATAGATTCTGCTCAGTCGTAAAAAATATTTATCTGACGAGCATTAGAATGCGTTCCTTTTAAAAGTTAGTTCATCCATTCTATACCCAAACTTATCAATAAAATTCTAAAAATTAATTTTACAAAAATTTCAACTTAAACAGTGGATATTACTATTATTCGTTTCGCCTTCTAATTTTATATATTTAATTCTCTACGGATTTCTTTATTCGTGGATGCGACCTGCAGATTTATTGCCACAATATTTTTTGTTTACTTTAAAAAAGACATCGTGTCAACATACGCAAAAAACGCTTTAACAAGTCGAAAAGATATTTCATAAAAACTCTATGCATTCGCATTATTATACGCGTAATCTTTTATTCACTTTTGTGATCGTTGTGAAAACGTGGCTTTGAATTTTAATATTTTGCAATCCTTTACTATGAAAAATAAGTCTTATTTAAAATCACTTTTACTCTATTGCTACTATTGTTTCAAAGAAATATTGGCAACACGCTGTTGTGCACGTGGCTACGCTTGCGCTAATAATTATAGTATAAAACTGGTAATAAATTTTAAGAAATAATTAACATTAAACACACAAATACACTTTAACAATTTTAATTAATATAAATTAAAATTACTTTAAGGGGCTCTTTCACCAACTACAAGTAAAGTGTTGATTAGTTACTTTTAGAAATAATTTTATGTTTTATTAAATTATGCACTCGATTTACTGCATTCTTCGATAGGCGATTTTTTTTAATTATTTTATTTATAATATTTGGGACTTTTACCGTACAAACAAAGGTATATCATCTCCTTCATTCCCGGTTACCGGTGACTTTAAATGGCGGTTAGCCTACTTGACACATGATGAAAGAGGCCCTAAATGAAACAACTTAAAAATTAGACTATTTAAAATTATGTGATACAAAAAGGTTATACTTATATGGAAAAGAGAAAAGAGACCCAACTTAATACACATATAAGATTTATTTCGTGCTCATGATGTTAGCTTATATAACAATTATAATGTATGTAGTTATGTATTATATATTTCTAAAATGCTTAATGGGAAGAAAGAAAACCAATAACTTGAAATAATTTGTATTGTATGGCTCAGGCAAGCTGTCACTTTGCTCTGGGGACCTTGTTTACAAAGCAAACAAAGACTGCATCCGATTACAAGCTGACAAATAACTAATTTAAGTTTCGCTTTACTATAATAACACATTTTGTATGTTACCAATTTGTAAGTTAGCAATTGATGTTTCAATGTTACATGTTTAACTGGAATACATTCGGAATTCTCTAAACTATAGTTATCTTAAGGGCAATCCTGTACGGTACACCTGTAACCATCCAGTTACTGAATACTACCGTATGTGATGATGACAGCACCTGAGCTGATGGTTGTCATATTCCATTAGCTTATTTCACCGTTCTGGTTTGCTTGAAAATTTAAAATTCCAAATAAGTCAATAAAATTTAAATTTTAAATTTAAAAATTAAATTGTCAATGATGACCCAGCCGGGAATCGAACTAGGGACCCCTGAGTCAGATCGCTAACTTTAACAACTCGACCAGTGGGCTTGTCAAATTGTTAATATAATCAAAATTTAATATAATACAATAAATCGTCTGCAACATAGTTCAATTTCAATGTATTTTGGCATATATTTCAAACCACACGACGAATTAAAATAATATATGGAATAAAAAAAATATATGTTTTAGGTGTTCTTAGAGTTATCCTATAATTTCTTATTAAGATAGTACCTTTTGATAAAAATAACTTTTATAATAATTAGAAATATATATTAATTAGCGTCAAAATAAGTAAAGATTTAAAATAAACTTTAAAATAAGTCTTAAGTAAGCCTCGAGCTTTAAAATGCATTTAAAATTGCCCCTTTTTCGATATTGATTTATGCGAGACTAAAGAATGAAGGAATGCAAATGAAAAGTCATTTTAAAACTTGCACTAGCCTGACCACCGGCTACGAATAACTCTCGTAAAAGTGTCTTAATGAGGATTTATAATAATTACAAAAAGCACTTCGCGCTGTGCGTCAATTGTAATTGTAAATGGATGTGCATTTTTTAAATTCCTTTTTTTTATCTACTGATCTGTGGCACGATGTACGAACAAATTTTATTAGCAACTAGCTTTTGCTTGCGACTTCAACAACGCCCCATAAACCCTAAGCGTTGAAAAAAAAAATCAGCAACAAAAATATGTGAGCAGCAACAAATTTTTATTTCTTTCATATTTCTGGAATATTTTTTTATATTTTTAGATAATAACTCAGGAATATGTTTTTTTTTTCTAAATGAAAGGTCTTCTTTTCTGTATCCCCGACAACGTGTCATGTAAAAATTCATTATAATCGGTTGAATAGTTAAGACGTGATAGCGTAACAAAGAAATAAAGTGATTTAGAATTATATTATTATTAGAAATTTTAGAATTATATAATACTATGAGTAGGTCATAATGTGTAGCGTATGTCCATCTGGACTAGGGACTTTTTTCACTGTTCCAGTATCATACATACAAACATACAACATCGGAGATCGCCTATACATACATACAAGCAAACTAGCAACATAATGTAAAAAGCATATTTATTTTATTAAAAATTAATCGACAAGCGAATTCCGATAACGCCCCATATCTAAGTTTTTGGAACATAATTCTTAATTCGAAATTTGAATAAAAAGAAACCACGATTCAAAAATGGAAAAGCAATTAAAGAAAATCAAGGCCCCGAACAGACATTCGTCTTGAAAACGTTCGCAGCTTTTGTGTAAATATTTACGGAGTGATGTCGGTGTTGCCCTTGAACTCAGAACTAAACGAAACGGCATACAGAGGGAAAGTATTGCTACTGAAATAGCCACACATATTAACTACTATTTTTAACTTTTAAAGGTAATTGAATTACTTTTGAAAGGGGACTCTCTTGGGACTTTATGGTACGTTTGAAAAGGACCAATATGATTTAAGTATATAAGCATTATGTGCAAAATGTTTTCAATAATTATTTTAGCAAATTGAGTTTACTTGTATATATTGTATATTATCAATAAAAAGTTCAGACAACGAAAAAGAAGATATTAGATTATTTACTACTGGCGTGTTTTCGTATTTAAATAAATTTTGCTTAGTGCAATCAAATATCACGATAAAAATTGAAATTAATAACACTGCGTTAAATTGAATAATACTTTAATATTTTCATTCATACAAATAAACTCTCATTCGAAACTAAACTAGTGAATATTATATAGTATTATTATATAGTATAGTACCTTTTTTTATCCAACTTGAAGAATAAAATGAAAAGTGTATATCCCATAAATCTTAAATAATAAAAAAATATATAACATAAATATTAAGTAACTTATATTTTATAGCAAATCATTATGAACACAATATAGGTAACCTACTGATTTTTGGATGTAACAAGAACCGTAAAGTTCTATATTTACTCGTAAATATAATAACACACGGTGCAAATCGTCGTAACTGTATTGTGAAATTAAAAACGCATTTACACTTCGAATGCGGACACAAATTAATCAAATAATCTCACGTTCTAGAACCGTTTGTTTAAAAAATGTCTAAATTACATACTATTTGACATATAAACCATTATATTATTATTATAGTGACATCAAACGCAATAAATTGTCTATTTCTATTATGCCCCACAAAAAAATTCCCAACTTTCAATAAATTACATACTATTCCCATGACTTTGTGTGGTTTAAGTTTTTTAAGCTCATTTTTTCAAGACAATATCATCTTTATTTATTAAATATTATTTATATTTTTTGATATTGTACCGTTGTGTGTTGCAGCTTTTGTTAAAAAAAATGTTCTAGCTCGTAAAATTAATTAGGACATTCAATTAACAAACAAAAACAAAACAGATAACAACAATACAGATAACAATAACAGATAACAGATAACAACAAAACAGGTAACAACAATTTTGGACATTTGTATTTTTTTTTGTAATGAATAACTGTACACTCTGTACACTGTACTCAAAAACTACTGGGTGGATTTTAAAAACTCTTTCAACTATAGAGAGCTATATTGTCAGCGAGTAATATAGGCTATATTTTATAAAGTTAAACTGACGAAGTCGCGTGCAACAGCTATTAAATACTCTCAGATTAAAATAATATAAAAATAAACAGAAATTTTTACTAAACTTTGAATTATTATTTTAACTATTTTCTATTATCTACGAGCTAGAGTAAGCTTATAACTTATTGCAACTGAGAATTTGTTCAGTCATTAAAATCTCAAGTTTTTGTATCAAGTTGGCAAGCGTTAAAAGATGTACCGGTAGTACTTACCGGTAATATAATGTAGGCACTTGATTTTTGTGAAACTTTTTCTGTGTCTGCATTTTTTGTGTGTCTGTGAATTGCAATAGGTCAAAAACACTAGATAGACGCATTTACCTTATTGGTTGTATTTTGTTTCGTAAACTAAAGTTACAATACAAGATTTGAATTCGAAATTAAAATCATTATTAATTGATTGCTCTAAAAACCTTTAGTTTTGCAATATTTACATTTTACTAGTGATAGTGGTCGCCCACTAATATGGACAAGAAAATCATTAACTTAAGAAAAAACAAAAAAAACAGAAATAAATGAAAAAAATGTACGGATCTCCTCATTTCTGATTCGATCTCGCAGTGTAACGCTGACCATAGCCCTCTCCACAGCTCGTTGAGCGACATTGAGCTTTCTGACGAGGCCCTGTCCTTCTCTTCCTAAGTATCTATATATAGCAATTTATATATATAATATATGTAAGTATATCCATGTAAAGGTGGGCAGGCAGGCTGAGAGTCCAGTTGATGACAGCGTGCGACCGTCGTAGGTGGTACACAAGCAACACCATCTAGCTAGGGGCTGCATTCGATAGATAACTCCTTTTTCTAATAAAATTCAAAAGCAATACACTGAAAGTTAGGTGGGTAAATTAATAAAATTGTTAAATATTATATAGAAAATACATCGTTAATTTCTCGCCTTAGGTTCGATCCAGTACGAGGTTGAACGCCATGGCAAACATAATTATGTTTACAAGCCTCTTGAAAAGGTGGTAACCATATTTGTTTAACTCAAGTGCTAATGTCAAAAAGGTCGACAACTTTGAATTGTTTAAGTGGTCCATTTTTTGTGACTAATGGTGACACTCCACTAGATATAAAAAGTATAAATTTTTAAAGAAGATTGGCTCTTAATAATCTTTTTTTAAGTACCTATTTGGATTTTTAAAAATATAAATAAAATAAGTACATACATGGAATTATTTAAAAGAAATAATAGCTTGTTAAAATATTGTGTGAAATATTTTCAAAAATATCTTTATCTATATGAAATTGTTTGTTCTCTAAGCATTAGCTAAGAAATGATTTTTGAAAATTTCAAATTATCAAATTTTTATTTTAAACTTTTTATCCTGAAGAAATGTTAGGTTCCCGAGGAGCGTCTAAAAATATTAAACATCAGGCCCCACTATGGCGCCGCGCCGTGATGGCGCCACTGTCGTCAGAGCGTTAAAGTGTCAGATATTTTTTTTGGTGTTATACCTATTTTTCATTTTTCAACGCGATCGAAGTCGCGGGCACCAGCTAAATCAAATAAACACGTAAATGTGAACTTTCCTTTATTGACACCTTAAAAATATCACATAAAATATCACATAAATCTTCGTACTCGTATATACTACGTATACAAAACTATCAAAATATTTCAGTGTGGACTGAATTGAAGAATAAGAATAAGAATAAATAAGAATTAATTTTATTTGCAGCAAAGCACATATAAAAACATACATAAATAACACATAGAAAGACAAACACAAATAACGCATTAGCTTGACTTGATCATTAGAATAATTTGATTTTCGATTTTCGTGATCATTTGAATATTAAAAATGTATAAATGCATTTGTGTTATACACTAGCTTGATGATTACAACTTGATGATCATTCGGATAGTTAAGGCGTGAAAACGTAACAAACAAACAAACATTTACTTTCATATTTATAATATTAGTTTAGGATGACTGACTACTGTAATCATAATATTACTGTAAAGTTTCATCGAAATATTTTCAGTAGTTTTTAACGTAAAACTCGCAAACTTTTAATATTAGATCTCATCTCACACAGAAATAAAAATGTAAAAAAAGTAATTAACGACTAATTCTTTTTTTTTACTCCAGACGAATTTGAGTCATAAATTGACTATAACGTGAGAATATTCATAATAAAATACAAACGTGGTTTCTGTGTCATCTTCCTCCGGCAATACGGTACATGACTAAGTAGAGTTTTGTTGTTCTGAATGAGGCGTCTGGGAGCAGTCTCCTATCTCCGTGTTAACAAGGCCGGATGACTCATAAATCTGTACCTAACACAGTTGGTACAATTAACTTTAACAAAACTGGACTTTATTATTTGTAGCATTATATAAAATTATCACAGGCTGACATTCCAATTGACTGTAGTCTATAACACAAACACTGCCATAGGAATTGAAATTGGCAAGTGAGTAAGGATCACCTACTAATAAGAGGTTGGCAGCACACTTGCAGCGAGTTTATGGCGTTGCTTGTGTTATTAAGCGAAGATAGCCAAAAATTAATAGAAAAAAATCGTAGTTATCTTGTAAATCCAATAATTAATTTTTAACTTGAAAAGTATTATCTTATATTCAATACAAATAAAAATGAAACCAAAATATAATGCTAAATGTAAAACTCGAGAACGGTCCAACCGTTCCAATTTGGCATTTGTTTTTTCAAATATTCGTTGAAGTTCGACGAAGATTCTTATGAAGAGAAAAATTGAACATTAATGCGAAATCGGTAGCGATTATCTATATTAGTATAATGCTACTCGGTGGCCCTTATTAGTTGGTGGTCATGGTTAAAATCAAACACCAGAATGCACAAGTGCACTACCAAAATTCTGACAGGATAAAGGAAATATCATTGGGATAAAGGGAAAAATTGTAAGGGAGATAAATGCAAATTTGTTAAATGCAAATATTTGTGAATAATTGCAAATTTGTTCTTATAGAAAATCGAATGGAGTTACCTACTAGTTGGAGTTAAATACATTTTTGGTTAATATTGGCCATGTTTGGATCAACATATTTGGATGTTTGTCTCAACATTTTAAAACTTTGATTAAGTATTCAAATGTTTTAAAAACTTACGATATTTTTCAGAATTTAATGAACAATTGAATAAATGTATGTTAAAGAGTCCCACACGTGGGAGTATAAAAAATATTAATGGTCGTCAAATTTAGAAAGTATTAAGCGTTAAACAAAAACTGTAGCGTAGGTGCGGACAATGAGATGTACAAAATACACTTGCACATTTTCACTTCTGTCCGTAACTAGCTTTTGCCCGCAACTTCGTGCGCGACTTTTTTTCCTAGGTTTTAAACATTTATTTAATCTTTACTGTGTACTAGCTGTTGCACGCCACTTCGTCCGCGTAACTTTATGAAATTATTCGCTGATAATGAAGCTTTCTATAAGTGAAAGAATTTTAAAAATCGGTGTAATAATAATTTTTGAGTCTATTCATTAGAAACAAAAATATAATTACACAAATCTTTTCTCTTTATAATATTAGTATTATCATGTATTATCATGCAAAATGACATCCATACACCATCAAGTTGGCATGATCAAACCAAATAGTAACATGCCGATTGGACGATAGGCTTGGTCGTGATGGCTATCATTCAAATGACGATGAATGTTACTATAATAGATGATATCAAAACTTTTCTTTATCTTAAGGATTGCAAGTTATGAATTTTAATAATAAGAAGAGATACTCTTCTGATTGTAGTGATTCACCCATAAAATATTTGTACTGCGCGGGAGTGCGAATAACGGAAATACCTAATCTTTGCATTAGTCTATCGCGGCACTTAACACGTGTGGAGTGTGCTCTCAGTATGGGAATTGCTTTAGGGAATGAATGGGATCCGGCTTGTACAGATAATTAAGCCTCGAGTCGCCAATTTTATAAATGCGCATTCATTCAAGAAACCATATAACGGTTCGTCTATAGAAAATGGCAAATTAGCTGTGATGTTCACATAATATTTCGCAAATTAACGTAGACTTGATGTAACCAACGTTTGATGTGTGATTTTAACAACATATAGTTCAATGGATTTTAATGGATAAAATGACGTTGGTATTTCAAAATTAAAATTTGCGGCAATATGTCTATCATTTTGATGAGTCCTTGGATAAGTGGTGAGGATGCCTACCTTCTAGTGGTCAAAATCAGTATAAGTATTGGTACTTACAGTATATGTATGTATCATATTCAGTATATATATTTTACATATAGTAAAGATATGGGTATGCAGTACCTAGTTAGTTATGACAATCTGTCAGCCTCAAGGTGGCCTAATCCTATAAACGAAAACTGCATACAATTTGTGTTTGAATTTTAGGGCGAGCCTTAAGCGTATGTGTTACCTCCCGTACGGAATTCAAATTACTTATTTATTATTCAACAATTAACAGTTCGGTTACAGTTATACGCAATATTGTTCGTGTTTATGGGTATGCATGACACTGTGGTGTATGTTTGATGTACGATAACAAATAACTTGGGTAGACTGTACATGCAATGCATTACAACCTCCACACTAATTTGTTCAACTGAATCTTAGAGCTTTACTGGCTTGCGCTGGTTATAACAAATACTTTCCAAAATGTATCCTACAGAAAACCGACGGGCAGACAATTCTGCGCTGGTTTTCTTAACTTTTGAACTTACTTTTTAACCTGAGATTTATCACCGATGAGCATCTTGGCTTGGTGCTGTACAAGTCGATTGCTGCCAGTTGATACTTACTCAGCTGTGCCGTCCCACGATCTCTTCAAAGCGGTTACTTGCGTAAGTCACTGTCAGACTTGAATCAGTAATCACACAGCTTCAATTGCATTACATTTTCCTGCAGTTAAAAATATCAACATATTATTAAGCGGAATCAACGCTGTACTAAATAAATCCAGCTACAATGTTCACAGTGACGCACAATATCCCAATAGGGTTAGCCTACGCATTTCAATCCATATAATGACGTACGAATATCCATATATTGTTTACTATAAAGTTTACATTACATTGCATTTACCTGGAATAGATCTGCGAACATTATGAGCAACTAGATTACCTAAAGGAAAATTTTCCTGTAGAAGCTTTTCTTAAAATTGGACTCGAGAGTTATTTTCGTGTATGAAACGGTCTAAATTAAGAAATTATATTTCTTTTGCTTACATTTTTATTGACTTATATTCATTCGTTACAAATTACTTTCTAGTTATTGTCTCCTTCTAATAATAATAATTTATATCTCCCAGTTAAAGCACTAAGAAGGAAGAGTTCTGTGTGATCGTGGTATTCTTTATTTCTGATTTTTCAATAACTGACTTTATCATTTAATTTTTTTTCTTATTTCTGTTTTTTTTTTTTCCTAGTTTTTTGACGAGCCCCTTGGCCAAGTGGTTAACTTAAGCCTTATCGCAGTGCTTAAATGCTCTGTCTCATGGCCTACGAGTTCAATTCCCGGCAGGGAGATCTTTACAAATTAAATGAAAAAAGTTGGCTCTGGTCTGGATCTGACGTTTCGCAGTTATTTGAACAGACCGTCTGGCGGCAGTAACCACCCCCTTATGTACAGAATACCACTGTGAAATAACAGCATGTGTGCTGTTATGTTTGGCGAGTGAGTAAAGGTATGTCAGAGCCCATTGCCCTATACATTACAAATCCTACTAATCCTGCTATGGTAGCTGACGTACCTGCATCACCTGTGGTGTTCCTTGTACTATAGGCGACGGTAGCCACCTCCCGTCATTAGATTGTCTGACGATCTTCACATAAAAATAAAGAATGTGTACATTATAAGATTTACATTTTAAAACGGAGACAAGACTGTGTGTTCATAAGAAATTTCTCCTTCAATTAGATTTTATTAGGTAAGTAAAAAAGTTGTACTGGATTTTACCTCGTTTACAAAGTCGTTAAGGTGATAGTTGATCAACGGTGTAATTTTGTAATTACTTAAGTGCAGCAGTGTTGTAACAGTTATTTACTTACACGAACCTCCTTTAAGTTATTTAAACTATTTTATTTTACTAATTCAATAAACCAGCTTATAAACCTACTAAACTAGCTGAACCCGGCCACGCTTCGCTGTGACTCATTTTTTCGCCGTTCCCGTTAGAGATGCGGAATGAAAAGTAGGTACATAGAAACGGTCTTCTGTTTAAATGCAATATTGTGTGAAAATTTCAAGTAAACACATCGGCTAGTTTTCAAGTTCTTGACATTAAAATACAGAAGTAATGTTTTTATACATCTCTATATGTATAAAAATTACGTGTCACATGTTCCTCCGCGATGAACTCCTAAACTACTGAACCGATTTTGATAAAATTTCGTAACTATGTGTAATTTGGTCCAACTTAAAAGATAGGATAGTTTTTATTTTGAATCCGTGCGAAGCCGGGAGCTGGCCAAATAGTAATATCACGTAGCGACATTTGATGTGATAGCATTGCATTACAATCTTGAGACTGACCAAAATAAACGCAATCTGCAAATTTTGCAATAAATTCAACTTTTCGCTGTTAGATGGCGACAGCCAGTGAGCTTAAATCGCGCTATCGTTTGGTTTTTGCCAAAAAGTATTTAATTTGGTCCAACTTAATATATCCCCGGGCGAAGCCGGGAGCGGAACAGCTAGTAATACATAGATCTCTAAGTAGCTTTAAAAATCCTTAAAGGCATTACAGGAAGGGACTGGATGCAAAGGGCAGAGCACCATGCGTGGTTGCGAATCTTGGAAGAAGCCTACATCCAGCATTGGAAAGACACAGGCTGATGATGATGATAATGATGATGATGATAAGAAAAAGGCGCCCGAACGAAGTTGCGATCAAAAGCTAGTTTATAATAATAAAAAAGTCTATAATAATTTTCTATGCGAAAACATATAATGCCCTCTTGATATTTAACTTCATTTTTAATGTCCCCGATGAAACACAAGAGCCCTTCTTTCTAACCAGATTTAAAGAAGACAACTTCCTCTCTCTGTAAACATCCCATTTAATAATTATACCTAAAAGAACATTTATTATTATAAACCAAACACTCCTCTTTATATTAACTCCATTTTTACGCACTCCGTAAACAAGTCAACGAACTTTGAGGCTGAAACGATCTGATACATTCGAAAATTATCTCGTGAATTCACTTGTTTTTGTATTATTCATCCAAATAAATTCTAAACGAGATGCTGAGTTAATAAAGAAACGAAGTATGATTCTAAAATACTACGCGCGCCTGCTTTTTTTTGTAAAGATCGCCAGACAGGGTGACAGTTCACTGTCGGTCCATGGTAGGTGGTTACCGTCGCCTATAACACAAACAACGCCAGGTGCTGCAAGTGCGCTGCCGACCTCCTACTATGGTCAGAAGGATTAGGAAGGTTTAGGAAAATGGGCTTCTCCCAAGAGCGATTGCAGCAGTTAATTTATACATAAAATATACTTACCTATACTTACATAAAAACTTGTTTAAAAGGAAAATAATGTAGTATAGATCTTACATACATAATTAAATGAATTACCTTACATACAATTGAAATAGAAATATAAATGCAAATTGAATTTTTCAATATTGAAAGTAGTATGTTGTGACCCCTTTTGCCTTTAAGAAATCAGGTAGGAAATCCACATATCATAACTATAATAATTTAGCTGTCGTCGACAAATTAAAACGAAGTAGGAAGTCATTAGTCGCGGAATCTGTTTCCTTGTCGACGGTTGGCTACACGAAATTTGAAAATGTTTTAATTTAATTAAATTTTATTAAGAAAGACATTTCTGAAGTTTTAAACAATTTTAGACATATCTGTACTGTAGGTATCAACTAGGTATACTTGTAGTATTTGAATCTACATATCAGTTAATATTATATGGATAAAAGAAATAAAAAGGCATAGGTACCTACTGAACTGAATTTTCTTCTTTACTACGTAATTATCTTTTGCACGCGACTTTGTTCATTCATAAAAACGTAAACGAGCTGTGTATGTGAAAATATTTTATTAAAAAAAAAACACACACACAATTTGTACACGTTGTACTTATGTTACCGAGGTGAAAAAAATACTTTTTAGAATAATTATTTTCTGATTGTACGTTTGTGAACGCTAAACTCAGAAACTGCTTTAAAAACAAAAGCGGTACCTAAGTTAAATTGAAATAATACGCACTATTCTAGAAACGCACTTTAGACCAGACCTTCCATAGGTCTATGAGAGATCTATGAGAGGTCTATGGGACTAGACTCTCATAGACCTTAGATCATAGGCCTCTCCTGTTATTAAACATACTCGTAGCCTATTGTTTTCCGAATACCACGCGTACGAAGTCGTAGGCACAGCTAGTGTTTAGATATTAGTTGTGGGCGAGTTGTCTATAGAGATAATAGGTAAAAATCAAACACGATAACTCGCCCATTTGGGGCGAGTGAGTAGGTAGTCCACTAACTCGTTTGTGCTAAGTACCTACCTATTATTAAAAAATAATAATAAAAAAAAAACAAATATTAACACCCAGAAATGAGTAACATTTATAGATGCAAAAGAAGCTTTAGGTCAAAAGCTACCCACGCATCCTGTGATCAGAGTTTATTATACAGATACAAGACCGGGTCAAGTCTATAAAGAAAGTGACGCCTACATTCTCATCTCACCGGTCAACGCGTGCGCCGGAAACTCCAACAGACATCTTTGATAGGGTTGCCAAATTAGTAGTACAGACCATTTTTAACGCACAAGTTTCTTTATCCTTTTTTTTTATTTTGCTTTAATTTTGCAGAAAAACAGTGTCGATTATATTTTATATACTTAACAAATTCTGGGTTTGCTCTTTTAAGTTTAGTTTCAAAAATAGACCGATATATTCAATATTATGGAATTATATATAAGTAATAAAAAAAATTCATAGACTCTTTTAAGTGTAGTTTCAAAATTAGAACAATATATTCAATATTATAGGATAAGTGAATTATTATTTTATATCCGAACATTTATATATTAAAGTATAATGTGTGAACCCTAACTTGATTAATTGTGTGGAAATATTACAACAAACATTTAAATATATTTTGACCTGCTTCGCACAGATGCAATTTTTCCCTGCGAATTATATACACAAATCATCTTCTTTTATCTCTCTTTCCATTAGTAAAAACCGCATTAAAATCAACAGCGACTTTATTTTATCATTTGTATAAGTAGATAATTTTGACAATCCTAACTTGTGGTTGATGTAATGAGACAAATTCAATTACGCGACGCATCAACGAAATTGGTCATAGGTAATCAAACTAGAATTGCTATTCTCAAGTATATATAACGTGTTTTGTACATTTCCAATATGAAACTGGCTACCTGCCAATTTCTAATCTGACAATGCTTTTATTTTGATTCATATTTCAAAAACACTACGAAAAGCTTTCTTATTTACATAGTATATGTAAACGTGTATAGGTATACGTTAGTATTTGAACCAAAAAGTATAGTGATACTCTTTGATTCAAATACTAAAGGATTGCATTTAAACGTCTAAAGTCTATTTATAAAACTATAAATTAAAAATTAAACTTTTTTTGAGATAACTTTGAGACCTAATATTTTTTTTATTTTAAAAAAGAAATAAAAAAGGACTATTAAGTTGTGTTCTCTGCTTTTAATGTTATTTGACAGCGAAGTCAATCACACAGAATTATACAGAGATTTAATTCACTCACAACATAATTCAAAGAAAATGTCTGGAGTCTATTTAGTTTTAAATCATTAGAAAATTCTATTCGTTGCCGTAGCAAGCTTCCGTGAAATCGATTTCCAACAAATCAAACTAATTGAACGAAAGAAACCGTCGCACGCGCACCTCTATAAATAAATCCAATATGGCCGACGACCCTTCTTCATAATGTTGGCATGTGCGGTGGACAAAAAATATTTAATGATTACAAAAAATAATATATATTCAACTATTAGCAGATATGCAGTTATGCTTCTACAATGTGCAACTTGTTAAGTCTTAATTGGGAACAGAACTTAATGCAAATTGTAGTTTTTTTTTTCTCATATAATAATTTAATAGCGAGAGGACAAACGGTACACAAGATAAAGACACGTGTGCTTTTGTATGTGAGTCAGTGCGTGATGAAGGATTGCCAGACCCAAATTTTCCAATCCTTATCCTTGTCCTTTATCCTATTTCCTTACTGGTCAGTAAGGTACCTGTGAATTCTGAAGATATCTGATGGACCTTGACCTTCTGGTTACCTATCAAATGAAAAATATGTTTTACTTATTAATTTCAAATTCATAACATATTTAGGACTATTTTACGTGATAAGCTTCTACTTAGACAACATTACCACAGCCGCTGCTACTCAGATGCATCTTAGATATGTAGATGATTTTTTATTAAACTATTAATTAGAACAATAAAATAATATTATAAAGTATCAATAAGTTATTTATTTATAATTTTACATTTAACGAAAGAACTTTAGAACAATTTTAATTACATACAACTTACTTAATAAAATTATAAAAAAAAGTTTTCAATTATTACTTTACAAAAATGTTGTTTGTATATCTGATTGTGTATTTCATGAGAGAATGAGTATCCATCTTGCAAACAGCTTGCAAAGAAATATATTATTTTGATGATTGTATCTGTTTTACTTTGTAAATTTATTGCTATAAACACTTTTTTCAATTGAAATTTTATTTTACAGGTAAGCCATCACATCTTCTATGCGATGCTCTCGGTAAGAACTTTATTATGAATACTTATTTAAATAAAGAAAATGATTTGGCTTGTCATGAATTTAATTATCTATATATACACACACATAAACATAAATCGAGAACGTAAATATCGCAACACGTCTCGTCTCGTGTAGTAACAAAATGAAATGGCAACCAACGCAACGGAAGCCAAATATCATATTTCTAGCATTTTCGATTTGAGCCATTGACAAGCCACGTGAACACCGCCATCTTAGGAAAAAGCGCACGTAGATCATTTCGAAAAACGAACACGAGAGGAAACGGATGTTCGGTGTCGCCCTTTTTAATAATTCTATTTTATAATCTCGCCAGCCATGATTGTTGTGATTAAAAATAAAATTTTCTTTTCATCTTTCGGCGACGAGTTTAGCTATTGAATGGCTTCCGAATTCTCTCAATGAGCTTTGATGTTGTCTCCGAAAACATTCTTAAAACATGCAACTTTTCAACGCTTAATATGCAACTTGTAAAAACTGGTAAATATATAATAATAATATTAAAACTTTAAAATGTTTAAATAAATAAGTAAATAATTTATCAAAAACTACGTTTATCAAATAAAAATATTTAATGAAAATGTTTATAAAAATAATGATTAAATTAGTACATATAATATGTTCGGCTTTATAATTTACTTACAAGAAACTTTTTCTATTTAATAAAATTCATTCTAAGAGTGCTTGCTTACTATACCTTTTTTCGAGGAATTTAATATATTATCGAATAAGTAAAAAAAAATATTAAAAACAGTAGCACTTTAAAATTAGAGACAAAAAATACGCGTGAAAAAATTTTACGTATCAATAGCCATTCTAAAAATGATACAAGATTTTTAACGCTCGTTTTGCTGATGCCATTTTGAAGTTTCCATTAGATTTTATCCCTTAAATCCTTCGCAATACGGTTTGTTTGTATTTGTGCCTATTTCAAATCTTCCCAGCCGAAGTGTTAGGGTATCATTTGACGTTATGTCAACTCGTATTTCAGCATATGATGTTTTGAAATGCACAGAGTTTCCTGTTATAGATTTCCATTCTATATTCGAATAGGATCGCAACGATTGGTCGCAGTTTCGACTTATTGTATTATTTTTGCAATGATTTACATCATAGCGAACCTTTCAGAAAATTCAAAATGACACTAATACTTGAGGCCTGGAACTGAAAACTTATTTAATAAATAGACCTTTAGAAATTAATTCAGCTTTATGAAAATGCGGCCACCATAGTTTTGTACGCGTTATTGGTTATGGCAACGCAGGCAGACAGGCAGACTAACGGATCACTTTCACACAATAGGTGGATAATCTACCAATTTTGTGGCATGCCACGACGTATTCGAAAAGAATGGTACCACGGTTCCCAAAAAGACGCAGCTGGCGACAAACGAGAAGGTAGTATATAATGCTATCATTGTTTTATGAGGAGGCAAACAATAGTCCAGAATACCATTGTAAAACGCCTATGTGTTTAAGAAACGTTCGAGTTTTATAGGTAGGTATTAGTTTTATGAGTCAGATCGCTACTGTATGTGAGTAAGAGATATGCGGAGTTAACCCAATCCTTCCACATAGATGCTCATTGTTGACTTGTTGACTTTACTTAAAAGGCAAGGGATAAAGATAAAATTCCAAACCATATTTTTTCTTGAAACTCTTCTAGAATTAAATACCTCACACGTGACATGACAATTTAAAAAAGAAACCTAACAAACAATAAAACAATGCTCAACGAACATTCATTCAATCTCCCACTGAACCCTTATTTGGCTCGACAATCGCCCGGTCCAAGGGACGCATCTGACGATACACGCCACTTAATAAGTCTGAACATTGTCACCTTAATTGTAATCTTGCTTCACCATATACAATTATCCCGCGTAAAACCTATAAACTTATATGTATGCAGCTCTTGTAATTGATGATGGCACACGGAAGCCAGCTCGCTTATCCTCTAGGTCATCGACACGTCTTTTAAGGAAAAGCGCTCGTTCATTAAAATTTCAATTTATTTTTAAATAAATACATTATTTATTAAATTGTTTTAATGGATTGTTGTGGCCTGGTTGTGGCAGCTTTTTCCCAATAAAAATCTTTTCAGTCTTCTTTTTAAATACTAGAATTGTCTATTCATTCATTTATAAGAATCTTCCCTGTTTATCCCTCTTTCCATAAGTGTAAACAGAATTAAAATCGGTCTACCCATTATCGAGTTTTTGAAAGGTAGGTACATAAACCAACTTAACATTTATATATATAAAGATTACTAATTTCTATTATGATCCTCATCACTCATCACAGTATATCAACGCCATCGAAAGAATATAATATCTTTTCAAGTTCGCTGATCTACTTAAATTTTACATGATATATGCGATCGTACCTATAAGCGGATTATACGCCGTATCTACTGAAATTTTAAAATTCAGCTATGACTAAATTATTTCTGAAGCCGGTATTTAATTTCTTTATTTAAATTTTGAAGCAGTTTCAACTTAAAGTTCCTCATTGTAACTTAGTTTATTACATTTATTAAGTAACGTTTAAAAGGAAATTACTGAACGCTGTTAAAGTCTGTCAACGCGTCCGTATTAGTTCCTCTTTTTGATAGCTATCGGAAGCCGTTAAGCGATTGTCAATAAGATGAACGTCCTCCCTTTGAGTAAATGCTGTCATTATAACTCAAGTTCACTACACTGTTCGAATTTTAAACAGTTTTAAACTACTAAAAAATTCTCAGATACTTTGGTCACAGTCCCGTCGTCCGCTTTTGACCTTGATAAATTTGTTATTATGGGCAAGGTCAAAGCAAAGACACCCTACGGCCGATCACCTAGCTGTTGGTATGACCAAGTAACTGCTTTCACTTGTCTTCCTGTGACACTTGCCCTGAGAGAAGCTTAAAACTGGACAGAGTAGAGGCAAATAGTGTCACAGCAATGAAAGGCTCTCAGGGACCACGACCTTCAGCAATGAACCTTCGCCGTCCACTGTCAGCCACTCTTTTGAGATTGAGATGACCCAGGATCAGTTTCGACCGTGGTCTTCACTCCAGGAATTGTATATCCCAACACTCATTCACTACTTGAGCTGATGCTGGAGCATCAAGTAGTCTGCGGAATAACCAACTCCTCAGCAACTTACAATTGAAATTATAAACTAAAAATTTAGTTTATAATAGCTTGTTTTAATGTTGTTAAGAATGAATGGTTATTTTTAAACAAATATAAAATTTATTCTAAGTCTTCTAAGTATAAAATAATATGTTGGCGACAAACTTCCGAAAGTCGTTTTTCAAGAGAAACATTTAATTTGTCTCTTGGGACTGAATCAATATGACGTCATCTAGTTTATTTTAGAATATCATAATATTTCTATTATTAATTTTTGTTGTACACATTATTTATACTCTTTTTTTAAATCTCTAACATTAAAAGTACACTACACTTGGTTTTAGTTTAGTATGAAAATCAAAAGTAACCAGAGTTAAAGCTATCTTAATGATAAACTCATTACAATAGGTTCAGAGTTACTGTCGTAATTATAAAAATACTTGTAGTAATGATTATGTTCCTAAGTGGAAATGTTTAATAAAGGATTTAATTTTTACTGGAGGGAAATCTACTCTAAATTCTAAAGATACTTTTACTCAAAGGTAACATTTTTTTAATTTTTTTAAAAGGTGCAAAACTCCAATCAAATATTTTTGAAAAAACGCTTGCTCAAATCAAACCTGCTAAAATCTGTAAAAAATACGGCCTGTAATGTAAATGTAAAAAAAGCCTGTAATTTTACGGCACCTATACTAGCTAGTATAATTATATTGGTAGTATTTCTGCTCATTATTTCTGTAAGTATTTAGTTTAGATCAATGGATGTCGCGGTTTTGATTTAATTTAATTTACCATGTTTGTTAGAGAGATTTGATCATTATGATTACCTACAAAAATTAGGTCTAAAATTAGTACCGTACTTCAGATAAAAAAACTTCACACTCGTAAACTAAAATAGTTTTTGAATAAATTGTTTAAATATGTACATATACAAAAAGCGTATTAAGGCGGGTTTGATTCCTATTGTATTTCGTTTTTGTGTCTCCCCCTAATCATATAAGATTGCATGTCTAGAGATATCTTTGACATAAACACCTTTTGTATTTAAGAAACAATAAAACCGCACACTTTTTTATTTTTGTTTATATAAAATTACACTACTGAATGTGATGCACTAGTAATAAAGAAAAAAAATGTCGTTTCCTTTGGTTTTGCTTTTAAATTTAATTTAGTAAAGCCACCTTTAGTACTACTTTACACACTGATGCACGGATGCTTCTTCTTCTTCTCTTTTAATGTCTTGTCTCCATCAAATCTTCTCCGATGATTTTGCCAGTGTCATTAGTAAAAATAGGAATTTGTAATAGCCCTTTTTTTTTTAAAAAAAAGGCAAAATTGCAATTAAAATCAAAAGTAGCAGATCCTGAGACTAGTCAAGTCTATAATTTTTCTTAGTTTTCCAAAACAGGTCCGTCAAGTCCAAAGCAGTCAGGTCAAGTCCGCACGGATGCTTATGGGATGGTATTCACTTAGGCAAATGACGTTGACATTGACGTTTAATATGAAATGTTTCATACAAGCGTTACAGCGGCGCCGCCGCCAGCTTGCTAAAGACACAGAGCAGCTTGCTCGCTTGCTCTATGTCTATTACTTGTAAATTCTTCATTAAACAATGCATTTTTTTAATATTTGTTCCACCTTAATAACTATTCCAAATGCCTGTCTGTCTTAACCTCGAATATCAACCGTTTCTCATATCAGAGCTGTCAGCGTATTTACATCCTTGGAGACTAGAAAAAAGAGCACATTGGTTATTTGTTTAAGACTCCAAACTAATCAATATGAAAAAAAAAAATTAAAAAAATTCATTAATCAATACAAGATTTCCGTTCGATTTTTGAAACTCCACATGAGTATATTGTTTTTAAAAACAGCAAGAGTTTTGTCAGTTTCTACGGATTTTTTTTTATTCGGGACCCAAGGGCGTGGACCCTGCATCTGTACGACATGTGCAACCACTAAATCGACCTTTAAAAGGAAAGAAGTTTGCGCTAAAATATGTTGTCCTAATACTTTATCGATATTTATTGAATTTGAAAAACTATGGATAATTATCTATACCTTCTATTAAATGAAGTGTATGTTTGTAATATCAAAATAATTGCGTTTTATTAAAATCTAAATCATAGTAAAATCAATTTTTTGTCTGTTTGTTCCGGCTAATCTCCAAAACGTAATAATAACGTAATAATGTTCAAGATAGTTAATGATATAAAGAGTAAGGGTACTTTTATTTTAGAAAAATAAAAAATAATCCTTACATTAACTTACAAAACAAAGTCCCTCGCCACGTCTATCTGTCTGGATACATGTATGTACTTTTATATGTTCGCGATGACATCAAAAACTACTAAAAGGATTTTAATGCAGTTTTCATCTCCAACAGAGTGATTACCTAAGATTTTTTTTTGTTAAGGTTTAATCCTGGAAAAATGTTAGGTTTCTGAGGGTTTGCAAATTTGAGCAATACTATGCACAGATGTATCACCAAGCAGTTCTACCCAAATGTAAAGATTTTTCCATTTGGTAGAAAATAGTTATAATTTTGTACAGATTTTATGTAAAAATGATCGCATATTTTTTGTCGTGTCCTCTATATTTTATGTCCATTACTCAAACAGTGAGATCAAACTAAAATGAATCACGCAGAGCAACGAACTAGTAATTTATTGTGCCAATATCCTCCTATCGATACATATTTATCGACACAATGCCCACCACTGTCTCTCGGCCATAATTCACAGGCCACAAATCTCGTGGGCCATTAAAGTTTCAACTGCGTCCATTTCCAAACAAAGAAATTTAAGCGAAACTTTGTCAAGGAACATGAGGAACACTCCAGATTCGCGATGTACTTAACGTTCGTTGAGCGAATCTAAATATATTAAAACATTGGGACTATTCTTTATTCCAAAGTATAACAAAATATATTAATATAAATATATAAAACTTAGGATTAGATTTTATTTTAAATATGCTTATTTTTAGTTCGACAATTTCAAAATTTCTGCTCAATTTCCTCACAAATTATTGCTGTTAAAACAAAAATACTCTTATTTTATTTCATATTAATAATTAAAAAAATAGAATAGTACATTCATGCTATTTATACATAAATATAATAAAACATTGGGACTATTAATTATGTTGCACCAAAGATTTACATTAAAAAAAGATAAGAGATTAGAAAGAGATACAACTGCACATATGCAGTTATTTCAGTCTTCTGTGCTGCCACCAGACCAGACCAGATGGTTACTGCCACCAGACGCTGCTGCGTCCAGACCAGAACCAACTTTAAAAGTTCATTTACAAAGTTGGCCCTGCCAGATATTGAACCTGGGACAATTGAGACAGAGACTTAAGGCAATCACCTTTAATGTCCTAGCACCATGTAACTAAATTTATTATGAAATGAAATAAGTTATGGGTAACGCAGCGCCATCTGCTGCTCAGTTTTAGTGGTTACAATGCTTAAGTTGATTTACATTATAGGAAGTAAACTATCTTTGACTGAATAATACAAATATAGCCTTAGATTTAAATTTGATTTAGCAATGGCAGACCACACTACAATCCCAAATCATTCGAGCAAACTCTCTGGCGACTGTAACCACTCGTTACCCAGAAGATATCCATGAAATAAGAACACTAATACTTTGTGTTTTAGTACATAAGCTAAAAATGCCAGAGCCCATCCAACTAAAATCAGGTTTACTGAAGAACTTTGGCTTCGCATACCCGCAATTGCATGGCCACAATATGCTTGTATCATATTTTTTAGACGAATGCAGAATGCAACCATGAAATGGACCGTTCGACCTGATTTCCACATTTTCTCATTAACTTAATTAATCAAGTCCAATAAAGTTTCTATAAGCACAGTGTTAATCATGTTCTTAAAAGCCAAGCCAAACTTTAAATCAAGCTTCTTAATTGAGCTATAAATTGATAAAATAATGCATTTTCTATTTCATAATTCTATTAGTTATAATCATAATAACTACTCGTAAGAACAGTTAAGAATGAACAAATAAATGCAAAGTATGTTCGTGATATTTTGGGAACATAAAAATCCCAATTTTTTCCACATGCATCACGTATTCAATGGACCAATTGTTTCGTTTATATGTTCCTTTGTTATTTATGCAAATTATTCGGTCAATCATCTTAGCTTGAGTTTGGGCGAAAGGTTACGACATTTGTATTTCTTATGTGGAAGTTTCTTGTATTATTGTGTTTGTGGAACGAAAACGATGTCAGTGTTTCAATTGAAACTCTAATTCTTTTAATATTTCAAATTTTAAAAGCATAACTACTTAATAACACTTTCTTTCCTAAATAATACAATATATCTAACGTATTACGTCCACGTCCCTCGGGTGTAGTACTTTTTTTCTGGATGAAAAATGACCTTTTCTGTCCATTTCTGTATACCCTTGATTATGTGAATGTAAAAAATAAAATATAAAAAAAAAAATCATTTCATTTTCGCTTTATACATAAATTTTAGTATTAACAGGACACGCTTTCTTATCTACCTTTTTAATACTCACTACTCTGTGGTTAGACCATGTTACGATGCACACAGAAAATACTGGCTAGATAAGTAGTGCATCCAAATATAACCGCTTCTCTTTGCTAACACCTGAACGTAATAAATTTGCCTGTACCCACATTGGTTACAGAACCAGAAAGGCTTATCTGCCGGCGCATATATAAAAATCTTGATTTAAAAATTCATCTGTTAAAATTTTAATAATATTAAAATATTATTTTATGTTAATATTTTTTTTACATTATATGTTTTTTAAAATTTTTCAGATGGTAAGATTCCGACAGTGGAAGCAACAGTCAACTCGCGACTTCGACTAATATGTGGTCAGAGACCACGAAAGACCCTTGTTAGATGGTATAAAGATGGTCAATTGGTAGACACTGCCTCAACGGGACATTTAATGGGTAAACATTGGTAAGTGGTACATTATATTACTAATTTAACTATAATAAAATTTTCAGTTCAAATAATATGTATGAAAAAAATACTTTTTACTTTTTAGCAAAATTTTAATAAGCAGAATTATAACTAGTCAATACTCAAAGCTTATGATGCTCTACCCTTAACGCTCTGGCTCAGAGGTTCCGGGTTCGATTCCCAGCAGTACCTACTTTGAAAATGAACTTTTCAAAATTGGCTCTGGTCTAGTTTTTATTTTTATATGTTCAGCTCGACAGACAGGCTTTAAAATCTAATTTAAGTGATTGTTTAGGTAAATATACATTTCCGAATGAACAAAAATATTGCAAACATCAATCTAGGAAGCTAGGAAAAAATAATGCGAATTTTTGTAACGGACAGCCGTAGATGTGATCTTCTGAAATGCATAAAATATTAGTAATGTACACAGTCCGCATCTGAGTTATTTTCACAAGTTTCGCCATAAATAGATATGTAGAGTATATGGTTCGTAACACGATTCTGCAACAATATTTATGTTCTGCTACGAATACACGCAATATTTCATATAAATTGTGGCCTGACAGGCGTTTCAGTCTATTTGAGGGATTGGAAAACAAGTTGTCGATCATAAGTGACATATCAAATCAAACGGTTTCGGTTTATAACAAAATTTATACAAATCTCTATATTATGTACCTACAATGTACAATGTACATGTATGAGTATATGCCTAATAATCTATATATATTTTCTGTACTAATATTATAAAGAGAGAAGACTTTGTATGTTTGTAATGAATAAACTCAAAAACCACTGGACCGATTTTGAAAATTCTTTCACCTATAGAAAGCTATACATGATCCGTGTCCGTGTGTACGTCACTGAACTTCCCCTAAACCCCAGCACCGATTTTGATTATTTCTTGTGTGTGTTTGAGTGGGTCCTTGAAGATTTTAGATAGGTGGTTTTCCTTGGTTTCCTAATTGGCACTTAACGAAAAAAAAAAGAAGACAAAATTAAAATAATAATAATTAAATATCACACAAAGACTTACACTTGGTGAATGTCATATTTTTATGTTAAGGTTGACAGACAGGCTGTCGGTCCTCTTGATGGTAGGTGGCATAAAAAGCAATGATAAGCAAAAAAAGCAAGCGAACAAATCATCTGTTAATTAAAACATCTTTGTTTTCAGGCTACGAATAAATGAATTCCAAACAAGTGACGCTGGAAAATATACGTGCAAAATGGACGACGAGAAAATAAAAGAACTAAGTGTTACGCTAAAAGTTAGTCCTGAAGAGAAACAAGAGGATGTTATTGGTGAAGGTAAATTATAAATCCATCTTATAATCGAATATTATTGAAATTTCATTACAATATATACTTATATCTTTCTCTCTCTCTCTCTCTCTCTCTGTCTGTCTGTCTCATTTAAAATGTGCCAAAAACGTAAAAGTCTAAAGAGCAATTGTGTAGAACAGCCTAAGAAAAGAAAGAAGGCATTTTATATCTATACTTCTAATCTATACTTCTATACTAATATTACAAAGAGAGAAGATTTGTATGTTTGTAATGAATAAACTCAAAAACTAGTGGACCGATTTTTAAAAAATCTGTCACATATAGAAAGCTACATTATCAGCGAGTAACATAGGCTATATTTTATGAAATTACGTGAGTGAAGTCGCGTGATACATATATTGATCTTCATATAAATTTCTTGGAGGCAATAAAAAGATCTTTTAAAAAGATAAAATGAAAATCTCAGAAGATCTGATTTTTCAATTTGCACTGTCCACATATTTTAGCATTTAGAAATTTACGACTCACTTTCATATAAGCCGTAGGTAACCTATTACACATAGATCCCTACTCCTGGTCTTAACATGCAATGGGATGCTTAAATAAATCCCCTATTTATAGATATTATTATCCGTCTCCAACTCGCCTAATGCATCAGATTAACAGTATTTATAGTTATTCTCATACTATTGTTTATTGGCGTCTTTATTGACTGGCCAGATGTGTAAACACAGCAAGCCAGCTTCATACCGGATTCCGACGTCAGTATAAATACGATATTGCATTCGCATGTGAAAATATTTTCTTGTCGAATGTGCGTTTCGTGTTCCGGCGACATTCGTGGTCGGTTGAACTCGAAATTTTATTAAAATAACTCTTGTCTTCCTGTTTGTAATGCTTGATTGGACTGTGTCTCAAAATACACATAAAAAATTCCTAATTCTTATTAAGGATAAGGGATGGGATGGGTATATGCAATACTGATAGAAGCAGATACAGATATATTTCTATTGGTATTAATTTATTACGAGTCAGTCGAAAATGAATCTCTTACCTTTTAAAAGTTCCAGTATAAAGTATAAGTTACTTTTTTAATGAAATATACCATTTTTTGTGACCTTATTCAGTAGAGCATATTTTTGTTTTTATTGTCTGCATTAAAAACTGAAAAAATTAAATTAACCTTTATTTGTGATTGACCATTATGAAAATCTATAATATAAGTAACTAGCTGTTGCACGCGACTTCTCTAGCGTAACTTTATAAAATATAGCCTATGTTACTCACTAGTAATGTAGCTTTCTATAGGTGAAAGAATTTTCAAAATCGGGCCAGTAGTTTTTGAGTTTATTCATCACAAATACACAAAAATACAAATCATCTCTCTTTACGACAAGGTATGACAAATAACCTGAATTTGCAATATCCAATATGTTTCATTAATGTTGTGTATTCAATTTATTATTTTCAGAATTCGTCGCATACATGGATACACAATCATCACGGCCTCACAGTTTGTCATTAGTGGAAAATAATGCAACAAAGAGTAAAATTAAAGAATACGACGCAACCGATGATTCTGATGATAGAAACGAAAAAGATCATCCAAGTTACGGCCACTTGGATAACACCAGAAAGAAGTTCATGCCAAGATTCAAACATCCAGCGAAACTGTTCGGTATGGAAATGAAACCAGCTGGCAGCTCTATCAAATTTAAATGCGCGGCTGAGGGTAAATTTTAATTTAATTATTTATATTACCTTATGTGCTTTTTTGTTTAGTTTCCCCCCTGGGGTTACCTTATCCCCGCGGGCCGTATATTTCAGTTCTACAGATCTACATACAATTAGCTACCTTATAAAAAGAATAAGGCACAGAATAAATGCTTATATTTATACTGCAGGCTTACTATTTAGCGCCTAATTTAGTCATAGACTCAGAAATATTATTAATTCTTATTATTATATTATATTACCTATCATAATAGGTATGGGGGAAATAAATTCTGGTACCCTTCGCATAACTCAATTACGTGCCAGGACCAGCGCAGACAAGGGACTTTTGTCCACGGACAGCGATAGTACTGCCGACTATAGTAGAATTAAGGATATGAATTAAGAAAGGATAGGGAAATGGGCTTTGGCATCCCTTACTCACTTACCGAAATACAACAGCACACATGCTATTATTTCACGGTAGTTTCCTGTAAGCGGCTGGTTACTGCCACCTAACGGGCTGTCCAAATTACTGCGGAACGCAGTGTGCCCTGCGACAACTTGCCAGATCCAAACCAGAGCCAACTATGAAAATTGAACCCAGAATATCTGAGTAAGAGCCTTAAAGCAAGAACCTTAACAAGTCGACCAAGGAAAATCGTGTAGATAAAATGTTGTAAAACCTTGCCTAAGTTAACGTATGTGGGTATTCAATAAGCAGTGATTAAGGATGGCTGGACCAGCCACAGTCACTACTTATTGAAAACTATACTGCTACTATTGTGTATAAAGTAAAATATCTAGGTATATAAAGCAAGACTTTCTTTTGAGAGTTAGTCCAGTGAAGAAACAGTATGAGAACTACATTAATTGTGCCTCTTAAATAGTATTTCTATCAAAAATAGAATACAGTTTACCTACTTAATTGTTAATGGTGATCTTTAACAGGTAATCCCACACCAAACATAGTCTGGTACAAAAATAACGATACAAAAAATCCAATAGAAAGACGCTACGCTCAACCGACTTATGGTAAATGGTACATGGCCTTAGAGGAACTAACCAAAGCCGATGATGGAAACTACACTTGCCTCATTTGTAATGAACTCGGTTGTATTCAACACACTGTGACACTTCATGTTCAAGGTAAATAAAGCAAATTGCTCTTTATTTGTAATAATAAGTAACCCTTTGGAGAGCAGATTGCCCTTATTTGGGACAATGGTACATTATTTTGAGAGTAAAAGCAATTTTAACTGACACTTGCAGTTATATAAGATATAATAAGAATGTAAGACTAATTTTCAAGTGAATTGTGTTAAATTCCTTTGACATTTTATGAGAAATAAATGTTAAGGTGAAGAGAGGTGTTTATTTTTTTGCGGTTTTTAGCACAGTACCTAATGTTATTACTCTAGGCTGTAAATGTGAAAATAAAATATTTAAAATATACTTAACTAACATACATTTGAAGGGTTCATAATATAGTCACTAGAATTATCAGTCAAATTAATTGTTTAGAACGCTTTCCATCAAAACCGTATATAAGAGAAGGCTATCCTGGGAACAAGACAGTGTTAGTCAATGACACGGTGCAGCTGTCATGTCCACCAGTCTCTGATTTGGAGCCACAGGTGGTATGGATTAGACCGTTGAATAATACGGTGAAAAATTCCGAGGTTGGACCCAGCGATGCTCCCGCACCTATAGGAGATATTACTGAGGTTTCAGAATTTTCGATCCGGTGGAGGATTTCTTGTAACTAATAAATATTATGTTATTCTAGAAGTCCTTTAAAGATGCACCAAATTTTGCAAAATATAACTCTTGTACGTATATAGAACTTTTTATCCTATAGCTATATAGACCTTAAAATACAACACCATAAAACGGAAGAAACAGTATTTCTTGCTAGATGAAAGGTAGATGTCCTTTTCTGTATCCCTTATTATTCTGTGCTAGTGTGCTTGTCTTCAAAGATAAATAAGTATTATTTTTAAGTTATGCAAGCTGCCAAGATTCACAGTCATAATTATTATACTCAGTGTAAATATAAACCCTTCCAAGACAAAAACTATGAGTTTTACACATTATTAAAAAAATATTTTTTGCAAAATTTGGTGCTTTTTCCTAAAACATATTATTTTAACAATTTTTGGTGAAAGCGAATTTATGGTCAGGTTTAAAGATGTAGATTAACCTAGGAATAAAGAATATCTATACCTACTTATGAAAAATTATTCAAATGGTTGTGGTAAGTAAAATAAACTGTGGTGAAGGGATTTATGTGGTCGTAACTAAATTTAATTATAATATGATAAAGTGTCTGCTACTGACAGATGTAAAAAATCTAACAATTGTCATCCAAAATAAGATGCGTTTTTAAAGGTAATCAATTTAGGATTCAAACGCAACTGATGAAATTAAATTTGGAACTATTTAAATCAGCTGACGACCGTGAATCCCCATGCAATTAAAAAGTGTTGAAATTTTTATAGAGCGTTTGTACGCAAAACCAGTACTAACGCAAGGAGCAATCAATCAAACCAAGTTGGTTGGCGAAAATGCGACGTTCACCTGTGAATTTCTCTCGGACATGCATCCGTATGTGGTATGGATGTACTTCAAAAAAGACGAGCAAATTTACAACAGTACAGATTCAAAGGAACCTCTAGTCTTGTTCGACGCCAATAAACTTAAATCGGTGAGGGTAGTTGACTAACGCATGCGTGTGGGCTGTGCATGTTCATCGTCTTGAGGTGACGGTAGATTATCCAGAAAAAGATGGATATATCTGTCTTTGACGTCAACAATAAACTGTTGGCCAACTTAATGGCTGGCCTACTTACAAGTTTGTCTATTGTGCATGTTAGTATAAATACTATCATCTACATAAAGCAGTAATGTCAGTTTTTGCTTGCCTGTAATTTTATTAAGTTCCTTTTTAATTAGGTTTGACTTTGTATATATGTAAATTATATCAATAAACGCTTTTTGTTGAATGGATAATTAGAGCTTAAGTGTTATTTTGAAATCTGTAAAATTGCTATCATTAGTGTGCAATTCATAAATTCTGTACAATTACTTAACTGTAGCGAACAAATTTTGGACGTTACATCAGTAACGTCCAAAATTGTCTCTACAAGAGACAAAAGTGAAATGTCTACAGCGACTTTCAAACGGAATTTTTAGTCAACACTTAATAATGCCTGTCGCGTCTTGACTAGATAATTAATTAAATGTATATATAGGTACAATGGTGACAAATGTTTATTTTACGCCTGAAAATAATAAATTTATTTATTTATTACGCTTTGCCAATGTGCTACTGTTAAATTGAGTTTTACAAATAAATAGTTACTTAAATAATTTTAATAAATTTACTCGACTTGTGTTCATGTTTGTCGTACATTTTCTCAAAATTCATGAAATTGTTATAACGGCAATACGCATGTTTGAAAACAGTAGGTACCAAGATTACTATTTGAAAATTCAACTGCTAAGAATATATTCTTATTTATTAAAATAAAATCCGAAACTTACATTGTGAAATAAAACTCATTAGGGACTAACTCAAATTTCAGACTGATAACTCTTCAGACAAACCAGAGCAACTTACAATTTACAACGTAACAAAAGAAGACGAAGGCTGGTACGTTTGTATAGCTATCAACTCCTTAGGCAACACCACCGCTAAAGGATATCTCACAGTTTTAGAATGTAAGTGGATCGATAAAGTGTGCTATAGCCGTAAAAAATTTAAAGTTCTGGTCAGAGAGAATTCTTACATAATTTGTAGTTAGTAAGATTGCATATAAGTTTCGTTGATGCCTAACCTTCAATGATATGTACAAATGAACAGGTTATAAAAAATTACCAAGAAATAGATGTAGTAGTTAGTACTTATCAATAACTATGTAGGTTTCTGAACTAGTTGAATAACTTTGGGTGAGTTAAATGGCATAGAAGACGATGATTCTAAGTTGCAATCTTGCACACCTATGGCAACGTAATATATTTATCTAATTTACAAACAACATGTAACGAATATTTGAAACATAAAGTGTTATCAGAAAATCAATAGTAAGGAGTGGCATCAAAAACATATTTCACGAAAAAAATGAAATAGACAGGATAAAGTATGAAATTGTTCCATTCCAGCGCTACCAGTAACAGAAATTATAGACCACGGAAAACATACTCTGCTTATCAATATACTGACGGCAGTGTTGGGTGCTATGTTCTTTGTGGCTGCCGTCATAGTCGTCATGATCTTTAAGAAGTTGAAACGAGAAAAAATAAAAAAGCAGTTAGCTATAGAGACAGCGAGAGCTGTGATTGTCACCCATTGGACTAAGAAAGTGACCGTTGAAAAGCCACAAATGAATGGGTCTATAAACACTACGGAAGAATGTTTGGTGAGTACTTGAACCTCATTAATTATTGATACAAAAATGCACCAATAAAAAGAAAAAATGCCCAAATATAATTTGCAAATATTTTTTTCACTAAATTTTTAATGAACAAACCTTAAAATGTTAATGTAACCTGGAGTTCTGTGGGCCCCAGTTCTGAAACGAAAGTCACCGACATCATCCGGCGGATCAGTAAGATGAAGTGGCAGTTATTGGAAAAATTAATTTAAGTATTTCCATAAAAAATTATTGGAGAAAGTATTTTTTTATTAAAAAAAAAATTCCAATACGGGAGGCCTTTTTCCAGCAGAGATAGCTGAGATCATGATGATAATACTATTTTTTATATTTATTACTTATTCTATCATTTACCTACATAAGTAAGAAAATGGTTACTTGACGTGCTGTCTGATTTATGACTACGGAACGCAGAAGTTCCTTAATTTAGTATAATATGCCTTGACGAACTTACTTGTTATTGTTACAGTTAATGCCAGTTGTGAAAATCGAGAAGCAGAAGCTGTCGCAGGTGCAGAGCAACACGAGCGACTCGATGCTGATGTCGGAGTACGAACTGCCAGTGGACTTGGACTGGGAAGTGCCGCGAGAGTCGTTGTCGCTTGGGAAGGTGTTGGGCGAGGGAGAGTTCGGGAAAGTGGTGAAGGCGGAATGTGCCGGCATATTGAAGCCTGGAGTGCAGAGTGTTGTTGCGGTTAAAATGTTAAAAGGTTTTTTATTTTTTATTTAATAAGGTACACAAAACAGGACACTGACATTAAATACAATGAATAGATATAATTACCTTGGAGTGAATTAGACAGAGGCCCAAAACACGTGTACACAGCATGTCCAAACAAAACAGTATTTGTAATAATAACGTGTAAGGATACTGGCAAGGACTGCTATGACAGTTTTGAATACAAGCGAAATACCACAGTATTATAATAACGTAGATATTTTAAAATTGTAATATGGTAAATGTATAAGTACCTATTTGTCCCATGCGGAAGACCCATGATGAGAATTATGATGTTATTCTCGTTTACACTACTTTTCTCATTATTGTGAAAATAATTAATTAGTTACACTTACAGTTCTAAGAGTACAAAAATCACAATAACTCATAAATCTGAATAGGAAAAAAAAGTCCGTCAATCGAAAGAAGCAGTCGGACCACGCGATTTCAGGGGACGAAACCTACTCTAGTTTAGTGATTAATTTCTTGTGTCGTTCCGACGTTTTTACATGCTTTGGCTTCCCAGACTTGCATATAAATTGTATTCGTAAATGATGCATTCATCTTGTTTATGGACACAGTATGTACGGTATGAAATTACGATTCGACGCGTCCTCTGGTAAATTCTGTATTCAGAGGTTACTATAATACAGTGATCTAGTTACAACTAATATACTTAATAATGTTATTTTTAAACTTTATGTTTTTAACAAAAGAGTCCCTATTAAAGTGTGCGGCGCAATAGCAACACCTAAGGCTTTGCACATGTTTAAAGGCGATGATAGTCACTAACCATAAAGTTGTAAGTCAACTTGTCTGCGAATCTTTTCTAAAAAAAAATAAAGAAAACCCAATTTTGGTCGACGTGGCTGCTTAAATTTTTAGACCAAAAGTTCAGAATTATTGCTGCTAATATAAATTGATTCATTGCTTTGTGTTGGGTTTTTCTCAGAGGGTCACACAGACGCCGAAATGATGGCGCTGGTCTCCGAAATGGAGATGATGAAGATGATTGGGAAGCACGTGAACATCATCAACCTGTTGGGATGCTGCACTCAAGACGGACCTCTCTACGTCATTGTGGAGTTTGCTCCCAACGGCAACCTCCGAGAATTTCTCAGAAACCATAGGCCTGGAAATAGGTAGGTATTGAAACACCACTTTCGCAGTACCGATGACCTCTGAAGAGCCCTAACCTTTCTCATCTTTCTTGGACAATTATTTTTATATTTTGGATTTTATTATTCTAATGACGTAACTAATCGAGTAATATAAGTAGAACAGTAGTTTGATACTTTTTTTGTTTCAAATAAAAGGTGAAGAAAAGAAACACCACTCCGGAAGACTACCCGGAAGGGTAGACAGCGCACCAGCAACCCACCTGGTATTGCTTGTGTCCCTAGGCGACGGTAGCCACCTACCATCACGTTGACCGTCAGCCTGTCTGCCACTCTTTATAAAATATAAAAAAACACCGAATTTGCTAGTTTTTTAGAAATACAGAAAAAAACTATTAATAAAGACTAAATATCTCCACAGATACGAGTCCTCGGCAGAAGACCTCAAGAAGAAAACACTAACTCAAAAAGACTTAGTTTCGTTTTCGTATCAAGTTGCTAGAGGAATGGAGTATTTGGCGTCTAGAAGGGTGAGTTCATTATTTCATACACACAGGCGTCATAATAGTTATTCTGATATTTATCAACTGTACAGTTTAATAAGGAACCTGTCGCAATTTCAATATAGAACAAACCAAAAGTCCACACTAGAGCCAACTTTGAAAAGTTCAACTTGAGCACCTGTCGTATCCCTTGAGACAACTGTCGTACCGTTTGTTGGTAAATGGCTACTGTCGCCTATTACCACAAGCAAAGCCATAGAGATTGGAAGGTTAATAAAGAGGACTGGGAAACATTCCCCTGTCTTTGACATATGTATCTTACCCACTCATCAAAACACAACAGCACAGACAGTGTTACTGTCTCTAGATGAAATAGGTTGTATGGTAATCTATACTAAATATATTAATAACGAGAGAAATATTTGTATGTTTGTATTGAATAAACTCAAAAACTACTGGACAGGTTTGAAAATTCTTTCACCAATAGAAAGCTACATTATCAGCGTGTAACATAGGCTATATTTTATAAAGTTACGCGAGCGAAGTCGAGAGCAACAGCTAGTATAATATGTAAAAGGGGTTCTCTTTGAACGGCAGTGCATCCACCGCGACCTGGCCGCCCGCAACGTGCTGGTGTCGGACGAGTGCGTGCTGAAGATCGCAGACTTCGGCCTCGCGAAGGACGTGCAGAGTAACGACTACTACCGCAAGAAGACCGAGGGCCGTCTGCCCGTGCGGTGGATGGCTCCGGAGTCGCTCTACCACAAGGTCTTCACCACGCAGACGGACGTGTGAGTAACAAACGACGTTTCATTTCACCTGTGAATATACTTATGGTACCGTATCTCATCGCCAACAACACACACATTTGCAGAAAATTTTTATTTTAAGCCACTGATTTTAACGCTGCTCTTGTCGCTCAATAATTCCTCTATTGAAAAATAATTACACTATTGGAAAATAGGGTATTTGGCTATTTTTTCAAAAAGTGTTTAAAAACTTAACTATTTATCTATTTTACACATTAGATCAATAGAACTTAAAAAATAATCACATTTAAATTTCTGTTTGAGTAATATTATGACGTCATACAGACCACGAAACTACGTAGGTATGGGTGTTTAATGAATGAAGTGTATATAAGTATATGAAAAAAATATATATAAAAAAAACTGTGAAAAATAGGCAAATGCCTCCCCTGCCTCCCCTGTAAATGTGTTCAGCACTGGACGTCCTACGGCTGAGATGAGGATGACTGATCCCACTACATTCAGTTGATGACACAAAGCCACTGAAATTGCATTGTTTTCCGTTGATATGTCTCTGCCTGTTTATCACACATTAACATAAAAAAATGCAATATTTTCAGATGGTCCTTCGGCGTGCTGCTGTGGGAGATGATGACGCTGGGTGGAACCCCGTACCCGACAGTCCCGGGCCAGTACATGTACCAGCATCTAAGTGCAGGACACCGCATGGAGAAACCGCCATGCTGTAGTCTGGAAATGTGAGAATCTATTTCAATACAAATATTGTTGTATATACAAATAAAGTTGTGTTTTTTTTTCAATCAGTACGAGTCTTAATGTCTTTCTCTCTCTTATAAGGAGTTCATGGCTCAGTGGTACAAACTGTTGCGTATTTAGAGTGTAGACATGAAGAAACTAAAACATTTTAGCATCACAACTCTGGTAATCTATGTATACCTAAGTATAATTAATAATAATAAAAAAGATAATCTTAACTATTATAACGTGAGCTTGTTGTTACCTAATCATGAAATTTTGCATACACATTGTCAAGTAGGTATATAGAAAAGAACATAGTGTAGGTAAGGTACCTTTAACGCTGAAAATGTCACTTTATCACTGGCATAATGATATTGTATTGCTAGATTGTGGTTTAAGTAAAGCAGGTTATGAAACTTGTATGAAAACAATTATTAACATAATAGTTTGCATGTCCATTGAAAATCTTAGTCTTCACACCATTAACCTAGAAAAAACAACGGACGGAGTGTTGTTAACGTAATGGCGGCGCGTTTTTACATGTGGAAAGTGATTCCTTGTTCTTTTTTTATATCACGTATAGTGCTACAGGAACAACATTTCACGACGCAAGTGGCATCATTAAATAGTTATTTTAATTACTCAATACGTGTACTAGCAGCGTAATGGCGGATTCCGAGCTTACTATGGTTTGTATGTGTGGGTGTTAACGTGTAAATACACGTTATCGAGCTTAATACGGTGCTTCACTTTATTAGTATATGGAATTCCGTCCGTTGGTTTTTTAGGTTCATGCTTCAAACAGATAATTAGTTCAAACTATACTTATACTATGTTTTAAGACTGTAAGATTTCAAAGTCGTCTTTAGTTATCGTTTCTGTAAACCTTCATTTCATATTTCAGTTATATGCTTATGAGGGAGTGCTGGTCGTTCGCTCCCGGCGACCGACCTTCCTTCACGGAGCTGGTCGAGGATCTGGACAAGATCCTGACAGTGACTGCCAACCAGGAGTACCTGGACCTTGGCCTTCCCCAACTGGACACTCCGCCTTCCAGCTACGACGGATCTGGTGATGAGAGCGACAGTGAATTTCCCTTTATCAAATAGACTCGGTGAATTGTGAAGACTGTTTTAATTTATTTTGACCAATTTGAACATGTTTTGGTATGTGTTAAGACATTTAAACCTCTCCTGCTACTCACCAGGGATGTGAACGACGTACTGAAAAACTCTTTAGATAAGTACATTTTCCATTCTTTATTTACAGTGAAAATCTCATATTGTTATGTGATTTTGTACTTTGTAGTTGTAAGAACTATTTTCAAAGTTTAATTTCACCAGTTTCTAATACCTTATTTTATTTTGAAATTCTTAGGATTTACTTACCTTATACAAATAGATTTCCGATATGTAATTCCATGTTGTTAGACGAATTGGTACAACTAACCAATGAGGTTAGTAAGAAATGAATTCCTATAGTACCTACTCATATGTTGTCAAAAAATCTTTACCAATATTTAGAATAGATCTTCAAGATAGACATATAAGTTATATTATCTCGGGCGAAGCCGCGAGCTGATGTTAGTCATATATTAATGGAGATTACTAGTAGGTAATAAACTTGGTTAGTAGGTACGGGGGCCTGTTGGTATACTATAGATCACCATCATTTTGGTATAGTTTTATCTTCATAGGTCGGTAAAACTATAGATTTTGTGCCTTTTCTAGCTCCTTGATAAAAAACCATAATCAAGAGCAGATTTTGTTAAGATCCATCCTTTGACAATTTTCAATATTTTTAGTAATAGACTGTTAGTTTATAGTTTCAAAGTGTATTAAAGATTGAAAAGCGGCACGATCCTATATCTAAAAGAAAAGAAAAATTTGTTGGAATAAAATATTTATTTAAATAAATTCACATACATTTAAGTGTAGATAATGATCTGTATCTTTTTTGATTATGACATATCATAATTTAAAGTAACATATATATGACGTCACAATATGTACAGTCGAGGTAAGAAAAGGTTTGTCACCTTAAAGTCGCCATTTGCTTGAACCGGAGCAATTATCAGTCATGCCAAAATTTCATTTCAAACGTCTATCAGTTGTCTTTGCTTTAGTTTCAAAAGGTACTAAGAGGCTACGATTTGAATGAATTTGAAAACTGACGAAGGTTTTCGTACAACGACTTTACTATACGGTAAATATTATGTATGTATGGTGGAGATAATAAAATCAATTCATAATTCATAATTTTTGCTTCCATCTTGTGTCCACAAAACTCTAAAACTAGCCTACGGGGTGACTAAAAATTTTTAGACTACCTACATTTCATTTTAACGGAAGAATGCTTTTATATATACATATTATTCTTATTATTATTTATTGAGAAAAACCAGCCACAGAGAAGAGTGGCACGCAAAAGCTCCTGGCACACTGGGCCATAAATCATTCAAGCGCTAGAGGGTTGTGCATGTTCCGTACGCATTCTCAATACTTTATCGTAAGTGTTGCTAAGAGATTTTTTTTTTTTTTTTTTTTTCAATTTAATCCACAATCAGTTGTAAGTTGAATTTTCTTCGTCTATAGTATAAATATGATGTTTCATATTTTAAATTGTGTATAATTTTAGGCTATGGATTTTGTTAAGTAAATAAATAAGATTAAAAACTTAACAAAATATAAGAAAACAGATATTTGTAATAAAACAAAAGCTTTATTTACATAATCGATAGTGATGCGCTTGTCATCACTATTCCGATGGCGATGCTGCTCGAATGTTTATGGCCCAGTGTGCCAACTGCGTTGGCGCATACATAGTATCAAATAAAAGCATTGTAGTATTTTCTAAACACCATTAAAAGTACCTAGGTCCTACTCTTTGGAATAAAAATTACTCATTAAATATAATAAAACAATTTTTAATTTTAAGTCAAATATACATGTTGTATATAATTATTATTAAGCCAGAGGTTTATATGTATTTGTTTAAGGTGAATTTTTAAATAAGCCTTATTTCAATTACAATTCCCCTAAGTGTTGTCTTGTATGTTATTAAATTTAAAGAACATGTAGCATGACAATAATTGTTGTTTAAAATTATATTTATAAAAATTAAGTGTCTAGTCTTATAGTTGTAAAAAGTGTATATATTTATATTTAGTAGTATCAAAATTGTAAATCTTTAAGATTATAATTATTTCATGTTCATGTTAGGGATTTTTTTATGTTTATAGAATACTTTGAAAATATTGCATTTGTACCACCAAAACATACTTTTTGTACTTAATTAGTTTTAATATTTTAGATAAGTACAATAATATCTATGTGTTATGTTAGGCACTCTGGAATTTTGTAAATATAGACCATATTATTGAAATTACATTTGTAACAAGAAAAATCACAACAAAATCATTACCAATAAGTGTTGTAGGTAATATTAAAATAAAAGCGCTTTGATGAACCTGGACATACTGTTTGATTTTACAACCTGTTAATAAGGTTACTGACCATCAACTAACTACCCTAACTCAATGGTCATAGGGTGGTAAGTCGACCAACTCACTAACTAGTTAGTTGCTTCATAGGGAAACCGACAGATCAACTGTGTTATATAAAACTACCTAACATAGTTTACTAATATTCACATTTATTCAAATTTTCCAATATTAAACTAAAGGTTCCTACTATAAAGATATTATTTTATTTACAATGCAAGGACTAGCTTATTTCCTATTTACCTTAAGGGTTGTACGTTTTATGCTGCCAAAATTAATAAAATAATTGGTAAGCCTAAGGGCCTATTACACCAACTGAAAGTAAAGTGTTACTTTCAGAAATAATTTTATGTTTTATTAAATTATGCACTGCTTACTGCATGCATCCTTCGATAGGCGAATTTTTATTATTATTTTGTTTTTAATGTTTGGGACTTTTACCATACAAACAAAGGTATATAATCTCCATCATTCCTGGTTACCGGTGGCTTTAAATGGCGGTTAGCCTACTTGACACATGGTGAAAGAGGCCCTTATTCTATTAAGGGGTTGCACAGTTTATGAGTACCATGTGTTCCCTGGGCAAATCACAAACTTCATTATATAAGTGAAACACAAAATTTATATTGTGACTAGGTGATCCATATAATAGATATAATCATAGAGGTCTTTAAAAGTGACTTACTCTAATGCAGTCATCTATTTCCTGACAGAACTTAATTCGACTATTATAGTCGAATTATTCTATATTCTATATTTAGAACTTACTATAAATTTACATTTGAACTTGCATGAGATCATTTTAGTTGATTTTATTATAAATGATATTGATAATCCTTTAACTACTGTGACTCCGTATTTTCAGTTTGTGCAATTTTATGATCTTGTAAAAGTGTATTGTTCTCTATTGTGCCTAACAGCTGATCAATGTTGTCGTCCTGGTCTTTTAATATCTTCCAAACCCGCATGTGATTCACACCGAGGTCGCGGGCCACGGACCGAGTGCTCAAAGAGGGGTCTTCGGAAAATAACTGAAGCACTTTCTTCTCGAGTTCTACATCATGTAGTTTTGGCCTCCCAGCCTTAGCTCTGTGCTCGTCATATCCGTGTACACAACCAGTTTTACTTACCCTTAAATGTAATCGTTGAAACGTCATTCTTGAAGGCAATTCAATATTTTTGGGATTAGCATAAAGGTCCTTATAATATTTGCGCGCTTTCGAATAGTTGCAGTCAGATTTGCCCAAACACATCAACATGTTAAAATAGTCTTCATTAGAATAGGACATTACTAATCTTTAATTATAAATTAATCTCCGCTTTTTATTTAATTTATTTTAGAATACTATTTATTATAGTGAGTTGATGTGATCAATTCAATTTATTTATTTTTTAAATTGAAATGTAAGTATGAATAATGTAAACAATAACCACAGAGCAAAGTAAACGGAAACGACTGTCACTCCGTCACAGATTATTCATACAATTTGGGTATCATAACGAAAAATTTGATGCAAAAAGAATAATTTAAAAAAATAATAATAACAGTTCCTAGCAAAAATGCTAATTATCAGTAATTAGCATTTTTTAATCAGTCTTGATTTGTTTAACGTTAATTAAGGGCTAGATTAAGTTGAATCACTCTCTTTTTCATTTTTGTAGGTTCTACAGTGAGATTTTTATCGCGACCAAAAAGCACCGAGTAACGTTGTTTCATATTCCTTTATATTAACACTATTTGCAAACAATAAAACAATAATGAAATAAGCATATTATTTTTATTTAATCCAAATGTCAATATAATTATGGCATGGCCTTCGTTACTTACAGAGAATAGAAATATCAACTTAGTTGTATCTTGTATCTGCTTACAATTAACATCTTCTCTGAGGGTATACAATACAAAATCATCATACAAAATTATTCTATTACAATTAAAGATACAAACAATACGTCTAACGTGTAAGCTAGTGATCCTACAATATTTTTATACAAAAACTTTAACTCTTACAGAGTTAGACATTGAACATCACAACATAATGTCTTAAGAACCCCCCAACACGGGTGCTTAAATAATTATCTAACTATCTATGACATTAACGTACAAGTCACAATAGCAGCCAAGCAGTCACAAAGACGAGTACAATATAACACATTCATAGCACTATTAACTATGTTAAAAAGGTCTCGTTCAATGAAAATATTCGCCTTAAGTATCCCAGGGGGTGTTAGCGAGCTTTGGGAGAGTCCTATATCCTGGAAAGACTCAGGCTGATGATGTGATGATTCCAAGGGGTGAGCTTTTAATTCCAGTTAGTAATTTACATAACCATAGGGCGGGTACTTTTGTACAAAAATTGTTTTTATAGGTAACACAATATCTCGTATGACTATTTTAATGTACTGGGAAAGAATTTATCGTAAATAGCAAACTTTTGGTGTTGCAATATTAGATATCTATGTTTCATATTACATTTGAGTAGTTATTAGAAACGTCAATCGTTATGGTAGCTTCTTACGGCATGTGGAAATACTGTCCCAATTGTGATACTGCTTAATGCATACAAACCAATATAAACACTTTTGCAAAGATTTAAGACACACATTCCTTTAACTAAACTTTTTTGACTTACTACCGAATCCACATTACATTTACTTTCGCAGTCAGAAAGAAGTCAATTGAGCTCTCATGTTCACGCACCATGCAAAACTTTGTGGGTCTTTCATCATTTAGTTATAGTATAGATGCTACTTGGATTTCGGGGACATTCAATTTGAATTTAGTGAAGCCACGATGTTTCTAAAACTATTTTATAAAATTAACAAAAGAGAAAAATGTTATTATACAAAATTTGGCAATATTAATGCCCAAATAGCTCACGGCACAGCAACTAATGCTAGTGCTTACAATGTTTCGATCTCAACACGAATCTATTTATATTAAGTCTCAAAATAGACGGGGTTATTTGACTGTCACAGACATAATAAAAATATATTATTTGTAGAAATATTCACGCTGAACTTAAGACCTATAACGACCACATGAAAACT
This sequence comes from Synanthedon myopaeformis, assembly GCA_944738685.1. Lineage (NCBI taxonomy): Eukaryota > Metazoa > Arthropoda > Insecta > Lepidoptera > Sesiidae > Synanthedon > Synanthedon myopaeformis. The sequence goes on along the minus strand of OX122932.1, from coordinate 6,704,167 downwards.
AAGATGAATGAAAGAATGAATGAGAGAATTAAGAAAGAAAAAACAACAATAAATTCCCTTAAATAATATTAAAAATCACAAAAACAGTAGTTTAAACTTAATATCTAATCTAGATTCATAACATAATACTTCTTCAATTTTCTTTTATTTGGTATGCTTTATTTTGTGCTTCAGGTACCAGACCCCTTAGATTTCAAAACTACTCATTACTTAATGCTGCTAGATGTCCTTTGGTAAGATTTTGTAAAAAATACAAAGGAACTAGGTATTTGAGGGGTTTGCAAATATTATCAAAAGCATCGTAAAATGCGAGCATCACGTTTGAAAAGAGCACAGCTCTTATTTGTATCACATGCTATAAAGTACCCAAATGTCTCCAAACAGTAATTGAGGCATCTAAATTTGGCATGACATTTACAATCTGATCCTAAACTATCCAAGCAAACATCGATCACATGTTTACGCAACGCAACTTCTTTTCCGGGATCCTAGACGCGAATTGATTCTTTGGAGCAATCGCCCTGGACTCCGGTTTATTTTCATCATCGCTGGAGGAAACCTCTCCCATTACACTCCTCAAGCATATCTTCATATCTGCTGCAAACTTCCGCACTAGCCTTTCCAAGGAAAATAAGTGCTCGTCTAACGCTTCAGGAATTTCAACACGCATAAATTCCGCTAATCTTAACAGGTATTCCACGTTTGGACCGCACGGACCGTGGCTTTCAAGGATCTGCTTCGCTATATCAGGCAACGGAGCGGCGCCAAGCCAATGTCTGTTTTCTGGTACCGCAATGTATAACACTGCGTATTTCTTTTCGTGGTTATTTCGACTTTCGCAAGGTATGAATGATGGTCTTGGGTGAAAATTAACTGTGTAAGTTCTGTAACCGCCCAGTTGGCATTCTCTAGTGGAGAGGTATGGTAGAGCGGCTTTATTCTCTGCTGCAACCAGGAATGCTTTCCCCCACGTGATGCCCTGAAATAAACAGATTTTTTCATATAGTGACAGTAAAATTAATAGCACATAAGTATAAATTTTACACGAAGAAGTAATAACGACTACAAAATGCAACTGTTCTAATAAGACTAATATTTTCTAAAGAATGTATACAAGAACGTATACAATAATCTCGTCATTTAACCTGTTACTCTAAAACAATTAGCGAGAGAAATAGCAGGTAGACTGATCGCAATTGTTTTAGAAAAACTGAAGTGATCTAAGGCCTCAAAATCCTACCAATGGTCTCAAAATCATACGATTTCATCTCTGAAGAAGGCGGAACCTTCTGGAGAAGGTGAGTTATGGTGGACAGTCTGAGAAGGAATTTCCATTAATGAAAAAGCTTTAATAAAAATAGAAAGTGGGCTAAACTAGATCACCGCGCAATTGACCAGTTTTTTGCTCCATGATTCAAAAGCTCCGGTGAGTTCCTGTTGACACTTTTTCCTATTTGTGTTATTCCAAGTTTCCAACTTGGTATTGACTAAATACAGCCTTGTGAAATAATAAGAAAACATAACTAACTATAACTACTAACTAGGATTTGATTAAATTTGGATAATTAATTAATTATCATGTTATATTATGACTGGCTTAGTACATTTATGACTTTATTATGTATGTAGAAGGAAGCTACATACATTATATAGAAAATTAATAATTTATTAATTCGTTACTTTTGAAGGGGACAGCGCGTACGCAGTCCCCACTACCAAAAATTACGCGCCCGAGTTACCCACATTAGGGGTAATCGCAGGGGTCAACCTAACCGCAGTGCAATGGAAAGGTCTCGCCCTGGGGGAACCGCCTTCGTGATCACGGTATCCCCTACGCCAGGTAAGTATGCTTTGCAGTCAAAACGTTTTTGGGGTCTCTTGCAATCGTGCGAATATCGATAGCGCGATTTAACGTGTCAGCAGAGCGACATCTGTGATGACATTGTTAAATTAAAATTTTCAAATAGTTGAGTTGGCGAATTCAGATAAAGGAAGAGATGGCGCTGATGTAGATTGTTTCCCTAATCTCTGAAAATGGCGCCAACAGGAAATATAGGGTATATTTCTGGTGGCACAATGAATAATGCTAATTTATATTTTTATATAATTTTTAAATAATGGCAGTATACATTATTCCATTGTATTATTCAATCATTCGACAAGAAGTAGATCATCTAAGTTCTTATAGAATAATTAAGTTCACTATAAGAAAGGAATAGATGGCAAGGTTATTATACATACAAAGATCTATTTTAACTTATAATTACTTTACAGTTATGGTATATTTTCATTTTATCGGAGAGGAACGCACACGTGTGAGTTCGTGCTTAGTTGTAATGAATTTCTGTTATGAAAATGTTCCATTTTCAAGGATGAAAACGGTGGTAGGTAATCATTTTCAGGAGTAAGCACTCCACACCAATCGAGTTACGTTCTATAAAGCGGTTGGAACATACAACATTAATAGCAGATCCAGGGTTTAAGACTGTGAAATGGGATGATGTTTAGGGGAAGGTTTTTTGACGTTTTTTCCATCAAAGCGCCCTCACGCGAGACTTGTGATGTGGTTCGCTACATTCTTATTATTTACAACAATTATACAATTCCTGTTTGGATTGCTGCCTAGTTTAAAACATGGAAGATAAACATAACTGTTCAGGATATTTACGCTATTATCGATAGATGGCACCACTTAGTATGCGTTAATACGCGCTAAAGCTTCGCCGTCGTCATACCTACTTATTTACCTAAAATATTTTTGTTTTCTCTGGTTCTGTAATCAATATCAAATATTATATACAATAGAATAGATACTTACGTACATATATACTCGCTTTTGGCTTTTATTGTGAACTTTGCACCTAATAATAACAATTCGTAGGCAGTTTAATTTAAAACTAAAAGTTATAAAATTGATAAAATTCAACTACAACAAATACAATAACTTTGATTCGCCATAAAGTAACTTTATAAGTAAAAATAATATTGAGGTATTTATATTGGCTAATTTAAGAGTATTAAGAATTTTTTTATTATCCCGCTGTCCTCATTATAGGTCATGGACATTATATAGACGACTTGGTTATTTGGTGTTTGCGAATAGAGGAATTCACGCAAGCCAAATATAACACACATGTACCGTGTTTGAAGGCAAGATTTATTTCTCATCCTATTATTGGGGAGGTGTTATTTAATGCTTATTTAAGAATTTTGATTGTCTAACACAAATAACTTTGTTGAAAAAAATCGCTCGTTTTTTCGTTGGGTTAGTATATATACTTTATACTTCTTTATTATTATTTATTAATTCATGTACTTGTTATTTAATTCATCTACTTGTTTATATGAAAGTAAGTAAATAAAACTTGGCACAACGACGACGGTCCGTTTCGCAGATATTTACTTTGATATGTATTTTTTCTTTTCTGTATTTATATACAACTGAAAACTGGTTGTGATGTTTTAAAAACTGAGAAAAATAAATAAATACCTAATTAAAAAACCTACAGCGTTTCCTACTTTCAGGACTGAATACTATCCTGGTAATCTAAAATGTCCGCAATGAATCTTTGGTATTTAATCAATGATCATACTAAATAAGTCAAACCAAAACAAAAAAAACAGTAGAAAGAAAATTCAAAGCAATTGGGGCGACCACATGGTAACTTACATATTATTATTATAATGTGAGCTATGTAATTAAAACAAAAGACAACCCAGTTCAAACTGTGTAAACCGGTTCGTAAAGTAGACATTTTTGGATCAATATGTCTCGTATGCTTCGTATACGAGTAGCTTCCTTCATCCGAATTTATTCGATGTCAAGATAGAATTCGTGCGTCATCAATTTTCCGATGAAATATAAATTTAATACGTTTGAAATCCAATTTCCGGGGACGCTTAAAAAAACTTAAAAAGAGACGAAGATTGTAAAAAGAGGATTTCCACCCTAGATAGATTGCTTACGGTTGCCACAATCTTTGGACGGAAGATTTAAAATTGTAAGCATAGATGGCACATACTTCTGTCAACGTATCGCTCTGGCAGTACAGAGGGGTAACGTTGCCAGTATAATAGGGTCCATGCCGCAGGCGGACCTGTTAGACGGGGTATTCTTTTTATAATTGTTTTGGTATTTTAGGTTTAATGTTAAATTTGTTTATTAATGTTTTATTTGTATATATAATGTAAATAAAAACATATATTTAATTTTTAACAATTAAATAATAAATTTTATATATTTGTTTTATAGTTAATATGTGACTTACATAGTTTGTTTAGTTTGTAGGTAATTGTATAATTTTGTTTCTTTTTTTAAATTTTATTTTATTTTTCTTCTCGTTGTATGTATAAATGTAAAATCCGTAATTGGCTGTAAGGTATAAAACATGTTTTTGTTTTTAAATTTTATGTTGAGAGCTGTAGATTTTGTGATAGCATAGATCTAGATAGATCTATGAAGATTAGAATATTAGTGAAAAAAATTCTCTATAATTCGTGCTTATAGTTACCAAGTACATCTTCATTAATTATTTAAGCAAAGATGTCTACTTACTTAATTACCTATTTAACAATGGTATCGTGATGCAACGCAACTCTGGATCGAATGCTATATCCTACATCTTCATATTTACCTATATTATTAAAATAGTAAATATAGAAACATCACCATAGCCGAACGTCAAAGATGACTAATAGGGCTCATGGGTTAGTTTCCGAAGAAAATAAATAGCCAAACGGTTTTCCTTTAAATGTGATGACGAGGGCAAGGTCTAGAATACTATTTAATAAAACAATTACACTCTTATCAAGTTGGTAAATTATTATTCTCGAAGTTTAACGTGAACTAAGTTTTAACGTGAACGTGCCGACAAATCGTCTCGTCGCTCGTTGTTGTTACGATAAAAAAAAACTATATAATCGCTGCCAAATAACTCTACGATAAATGTGATAAAGGTGTTCTTATCCAATATCTAAACAAATCCAGCTGAATCTGACAACTAACAAATCGTAAATAATAGACAATAACCGATCATTTGTCATATTCAAACTGATAAAATTATCAACCACCCAAACAACAACCAACAGTCAGTCTTTTTTAGTCTATCGGAAAATTTTCAACGTATCTAAGCACTTTTCATATATTTACCTAGTTAATCGTGTTGACATTAGATAAACCACTCTTATGTATAATAACCAATCTATCTTGTTGAAATATAACTAACAGCACGTACATATACACCAATGGAAAAAATTAAAGGATCAAAAAAAAATTAGTGGAAATTTAGTGATTTAGTGATTTAAAATGCTGTATCTCAGTGAAAAATGCTCGTATCGAGGTCTAAAAAAAGCATTTTAAAGCTGCATGTTTCTAGTTTTAAGATCTGTCAAAAAAAAATTCAGAGCTACATGTTCCATGCAATTTCAGGAAGTAGAGTGAGTTTTTGATTTTTCTTTTAACTCCAATAAAATCTAAGCCATGGTCTAGACGGGATAGCTTGTTTATTCAGCTTCAATTTGTTTTTTTAGGCCCTCTGTACGATCACTTTTGGCTGAGATATTGAACTTTAAATCAAAAAGGATCCTTTTGCCTTTGATCGACGATATCTCAAGAACCAATAGTTGCACAGTAAATTTAAGAGCAGTTCTGAAAAGTGGAATAAATTTATTATGGTTTTATGGTTTATCTAATGTCAACACGATTAATTATTATGGTTTTAAAACCTTTTTCGATTGTTAATGTTAAGTTCTTCGTATTTCGTGAAGTAAAGATAATGGATAAAATGGAAGATAGAGCATTAAAATTTGTGTTTTAAACTTGTGAAAATAATGACTAGTACCCCTGATTTAGCGATGTTGCTATGATCTCATAAATCAAACTATGCTCTTGACTTCAATGTATGCGAATAAGTCTGTCAGCACCAAAATCATAAATTTCGATTTCCGTTATCAGTTAACCAAGTTTAAGTTGAATGACATCATTACATGATAATTACATGATTACTATTTTCATATATATTTGTCTTAAATCGATACTTTTTGAGACAGCCGGTTGCTAACCGTCTTATTTATTTTATTGAATGACCTTCTGATAACATAATGTACTTATCTCACCTTGTTTACTCGATAGATATCAAATCAGTGGCTTTGACAACTGGATTTGTTATGAAATGAAATCTACAGACAGCTAGGCTAGCTTTTTTGTCGTAAAGTATAGGACTTTTTAAAAGGTCATAAATGCAAAATAAGAGTTGAAATTTCTTAAGGGGTTTCCGAAACTTCCGAAAATAGGTAGATGTTTTATTTAGATAGGTAGAGAAGGTACACGGCCATGTTTATTTTTTATTTCCGTATTCTATACAGGAGGGTAAAATATCATATGATAATCAGTAAAAACTATGCTAACCGTCGAGTTAGCGTAGTTTTTATTTTTAGGTTTTTAAGTACAAATGATAAGAAGAGATTTTCATATTTTTTTAGATGGAATGTTAAAACAAACTTATTATACTTACCTCTTTTCATTAGTAAAAATCATATCAAAATCTGTTGAATGGTTTAGAAGCTGTAAGCGGAGAAACAGACAGAGGTAGACTGCGCTTTTGTTTTAAAATATTTATTCATGATATAAACATAGAAATGCGTGGATTCATTTCAATAGACAAAGGACTAGCTGCTGTACAACTAACTCCATAAGAACCTATAATTTATATATCATATTGAAAAATAAATAATTGATCCCTATATACGATAAAAATTCGTTATAGGAATTTTAATTTAATCGCAAACCAAATATATACCAGCTGGAGCAGGAGGCATTTTGCTAGTTATTGAATATGATAACTAAACAATTTTTGCATCTATGTGCATTTAGGCATGACATTGTATAATATAATACATAACATAACATATAATCATGATAAAATAATGATACAACGCGCCAGTTAAATTTTCCGATTATTAACAATAAACTTTGTACATAGGATCATGAAGTTTGCTTATATAGATAATACGCAATAACATTCGCTATGGAGACAATGACCCAGGGTGAATGATAATAAGAGTGAGTCAATGCGTTTACATAGCGTTCAGTGTTATGGGAAAAATGTTTATTTTTTAATATTATCTAAGAGACGAGAATGTAAACTCCACGTGTATTCTAAATAAAAGATATAACAGCTTTTAAATTATTATTTTTATATAGCACAGTACCTAAGCGAGGCAAAGAGCTCGAACAATAAAAGAAGAAAGCAAGATCTAAAGCCACTCAGCAATAAAATATGAAAAATAAAAATAAAATATGCCAAACGACGCTTATGAAAAAAGAATCCTCGTCTACGCCACTTTTTCTCAATCGTTTCTATAATTTATTCTATGACATGACCACGAACGGATTCTGTAAAATATTATAAAGAGTATCGAAAATAAGCAAAAAATCTTGTCACATGCAGACAACAGATGTTGTCTAGAATCCACAGAAACTTTGTTATAACTATGGTATTTAGGTATTTAACAATATATTGGCATTCAGGTAGGAAATTAAATCCCTCAACCTTTAGTTGGTTTATAGTTGGTTGGTTTGAAGTGTTTTACAAATTGTACTGAGTTAAAAGAGCATTTATATATATTTTTTTGTTATTCGAAAAAGCCCGTCTGTGTCCAATTAAACTTTCAATGACGTGGAAGTGTAAACAATTTATTTTTTTGGTGATACAATTTTCCGGCAACATGTATTGTTGATTGACTGGAAAATTTACTACTGTGACAATTTCATTTGAATAATATGATGATGGACAGATCACACCACTTTGAAAGTCAATTTTGTGAATAGCCGGACGTTATTCACTGTCAATTTATACATTCATACATGCATCGAGCTATGTGGTTATTATATTACCTACTACTAATATTTTTTAAACGAAAAAATATCTTTACCGTCTGTAATCTGTATGGCCGCTGTCACCATTAGCACAGTATTACAATTGTATTGTAAAACCGTGCCATTGGCTTTTTATTATTAAAAGACGCAATAGAGTTACTCATTTTATTAAAACGTATTTATTTTACACGTGTAATAACAGAAACATTGTATTTTGAAGTGGTTAGTTAGTTAATTACTAACCTATAATAATGTATATTTATACCATCATATGTATATATAATATTATGTACGCAATCATAACACGCGCGATTGACATGTAAGAATTTACTGGAATATTATGACTCAAAAATGTTAATAAATCATTTATATATTTATTACACAACTAGCGACTTCGTACGCGCTGTCAGCTGTAGTAGTTTTTTAAAAATCTCATAGGAAACTAAATTTCATCCAAATTCCATGATCCAAACGTAGGTACAAACTTTCATATTTAGGTATAATTATTAGGATTTTATTAGGATAACGATTCGCCCCAGTTAAAAATTAACTAGAAAGTAGTACATATAAAATTAATAGAATTCTTTCCAGAAGTTAAAATTTTCATTTAAGTAAGACATACAGACAAATTGATAGACGGGGATAACAAGTATTTTTATTTTTACTTATATACTTATTTTTTATAAATGTAAAACAAATACATGGTTATCAGTTATAACAAATAACATCACATACACATAATGCAAGGCGTTTTGCAAACAATAATAGGCCATACACATACTGTGCGTGACTCGATTAATAATACAGATAACTACTAGACACCTGTAGTATAAACAAAGGAGTCATGTACAAATATGTATAATACTACATATATAAATATGATAAAGTGAGGCAGACAGCGTGTCTACACGACTGCAGGTGAATATTGTCATCACAAACAAAATCTTGAAGGCTGCAAATATGCTGTCTGTCCGTACTGTATGAAAAAGTAAGGCCCAAGAGGTAAGGAGATTCGAAGGTGCCGAGATGAGAATACACCAGAGGGGAAGGGATCCTACATCTCTGCTAAGACACAAGTTACTAACGCCCTAGAGACTGACCAGCTTATAATAAGTATAGTTAATTGAATAATAATTGATTTAATTGGTACACTAGACCAATGTAATCCTAAACCGGTGCAGGCGGTTAACGAGTTCGACCTAAAATCGATGAATTATAATGAAGAGCAATTAGACAAAAGAAGCCGAAGGACATAATACGAAATAAATGGGTACCTAATGAATGACATTCAAATACTGGGCATTAGTGAAAACCCTAATGTATAGAAGACTACATATTCGCAGGTAAGACAGGACAATACTTTCTTATAATAATTGTTCGACGCCCGACGCAAAAACAGGCTGTTATAAGTGTCTGTGTAGGTATGTGTGTCTGTGTTTCTGTCTATAAAATACCGATTTTGATCCGTTTTTTATTAAGATTAATAAGATCACGATAGTTCTTAGCTACAGTTTATGAAGAACCTTTCAGGTGTTTCAAGATCATCAATCAATTAGTCTGCGGAATACTGAACTTCTTAGCAACTTACAGCAGGTATAGCGTGTTTGGGCCCAATAGAAAGTCGGTGATTAGCTTATTTGTAAATACCTATAGCTTTAACGGCGACTGGTCTACAAAGTCGACATAACATAATAGGTGGCTACCGTTATCTAAAAATGACATAGCAAGTCCAAAGGGAGTGCAAGTGTGCTACGAACTCAGCAATAATACGAATATTTTCTGCTACCATGAAGAGCCCCATATGAATATGGATAAAAATCCCTCAACAGTAATTAAAAAAAAAAAAAACGTGCAATAAAAGCAATGAAATCAACGAGATAACCAATTCAGTTATATTATTACAAGGTAAAGTAAGAAAAAAACTCATTGCCTTCCCGATTCTGTAGTCATCAAAGCTTCTATTATAATAACACTTAAAGAGAGGTTATCAACATTATACGTAAATGATATTGCTATAATAAATAAAATATTATTGTAAAGAACTAATATATTCATATATTATGTTCAAAGAATAGATAGACAAATGAAGTGATAAATCTAACAATGAAAATTATGTTTTGCTACGAGTATTAAAAAAAAACATTTCTATTTTCAGTTAATAAAGAAGTGAATGCTATTGATTGACAATACATTGTTCCCCATCATTTCTTTGTTCTTAAGAAACATATAATGAAGTGAATGGATTCATTGTCGTGTCTAGAAATCTAATTAGAATAACGTCGATAAATATTTAATTTGTGTACTATTCATACGTCAAACACGAGGAATGTAAACAAAAATAACATTCGAACTAACACGACACGTCTTAATGTTTGTTACGTACAAAATGTTTCCAAATGATAAGCTAAAATTATACTCACTTCCTCGTCCTCTATTAATGTGGCCACACGACCGGGCTGAAACAAAAGAACAATTCTTATTTTAACATTATCAATACACGCAAATGGTTTCGAATGAAATAATTAAGTTATCTAGAAGAACGCACAACTAATCTACTTGTTAGTGCTAAGTACTTATCTCTAGTAGTGCGATTCTGCTAGACAATTGGCGATAACTTCTATGATACACATTTCACTTCACTACTCGACTTTTGTTAGATTAGGTAATTTAGGTTAGGTATTTTACGTTTATTGTGAACATAACTACATAGGTATTTTTTCATATGTTGGCAACGTTCACTTAGACAAAAGCGATACGACCAGCTTCATCTCGTGATTGCTATATAGAGTTTCTGCTTTGTCTAAACTCCCACCATAAACATTAGCACTACTTATTGGCAAAACGTTTATATTTTCCTACGCCTACAATTTGTTATAAGCTACCCAGATCAGACAGAATAGAGTCTTCTTTGTCTTAAAATTTATAATTACGTTTAATATATATATTCAATCCATAAATTTCTTTGAAATAGAAACTACGCAAACGAAGTGAGTAATAGGCGATAGCTAAAATTATTCCCTCTTCTATTAATACCCTATTTACGCAACAAACAAACCATGTGATAAAAGTTTATTGAATAGAGCAAAATCGCTACTACGCCAAAATAGATTTACATGATACACGTACCTTCACAAACAAATTTACGTATGGAACCACTGACCTGTAATACTCGTATATATATTACAGATCGATCAGTGTATGTAACAGACAGAGATAGGTCCTACCTACATAGGTCTAAAAGTATAGACAATTTTTCAACGTATCTGGCTAGTTAAGTTATTACTAAAATTATTATTTTTTAAACAAATAAATTAATTATCATAAGTAAGTACTTAACTAAATAATAAAAGTACTTATATAATAGAAAAAAATCAAAATAAAATTATTTACAGCAAATCCACTCAATACAAAAATTTGACTCAATAGTAGATTGTGATTTTGAAAGTAAATTGTTAACATATTTATGCTAATGATTTCACACGAATTATGCTTCATTGGGTGAAACCATTAATCGGGTAACCTCAAACTGAGCTAACTAAAATTGATATTTCAATTACTGCGTAGCTAAAATTTCTATTTTCATAATGTGCTAGGTATAAAAAAATAGACTAATCCATTTGAAACCATTACGCCGCAATTTTATAGGTGGGTGAATGAACTTCTTAAAACTGTCATAAAATAAGGTCAAGTGGTTTTTATATTGATAGTAAGTATATTTAGACGAAGATAAAACAGAATATTCCATAGGTATTAAAAAAACGGCGAAATTGATAAGCCAAAATTGCATATAATGCAGAAAAGGAAAGGCACCTAGGGTATTTGAAAGGTAATTCTTTACAAATAATGTTTGAAGTTAGTGTTCCTTTAATTACTTTTCATATTTTACGAAGTACTTAAGTAATATTATCGCAAAAATGGTAAGTGTGTCACGTTCTCTTAAACTGCGCGCGTGAATAAATCGATTCACCGGCCATGAAATGAAATTTCTGGACGACCTCAAGTTGCCTTACCATTGTACCGTAGGTTAATTTCCATTTAGCACCCAATCGCTAAATAAATTCGATCCGGAAACTCAATATAACTTGGTAGGTACGTCGTTTTGCAACTATAAGTACTGAATTCTGATAAACCTCTAAGAACAACTTATTATGAAGACTAGGATATTCGAAGTTTTTGTTTCAACGGTAAAAAAATCATTTTCCATGATATTGTTTTTTAATCAAAAAAAAAAAATGTTAAACTTAGTTTAATAAATATCCTTGATGATTTTACGGTTCCAAACCTCGATATTTACAACTTCACCCTATTGTAAAATATTCCGAAAACAACAAAAACTCCTGAATAAATGGCAAAAAATAAGTCACGAAGTTATATGGCTACTTTTTTCCAAAACAGTTTTTAATTTTTGTTATTTAGTTAGATATTAATTTAATCGCACGGACATGAGAATCGATGATGCACGCGGGGTGACGAAGCGTCTATTGCCTCCTGTGCTCTATCCTCGCCCAAAAAGCTGTTGGTTAAAAAACGTCTGTATACCAAGAACTTGTGAAAGTAATTAACTAGCCACGTGAATGACGTATGACGTATGACGTTTGAATTTATATTGAATTCTTGTCGTGGCTGACTAAGGCTCGTCTGTCTGTCTGATCTTAAAAATTACTGAACGGATTTTCATTCGGTTTTCACTAATGGAAAAAGCGTTGAACAAGTAAAGTTTTATATATAATTTGTAGAAAAAAATGCACCCGTACGAAGCCGGGAGCGGGTCGCTAGTTTGTAATAATTTATACTTTAGAACTTCTAAGGCTTGAGTTCACCGACAGACGGTTAGTTTTTAACAGATGTTTAAAATTTAAACAGCCGTTTAATAATATTTTGTTGATAACCATCGCTAAACTGCCGGTTAAACGCCCTAAACATCAGATTAATCATAAGTTAAGCCTATACTAATTCGATAATTTATGGTTTTAGGTATATTTCCGTAAACAGTTAACTAACCATCGATGTTTACTAACTGATCTTTCTCACGTTGATGCATCGCTCCCGTACTTAAGGTACTTTAAATGACCTTTTAAAGTAAACGCGTCGACTTTAGTAGGATTATCGAGAGATGAATCACCGAAACACAACACAAAATATGCTGTTTTATCATAGAGGTCTTTTGTAATTGCATGATTACTGCTGCCAGATGGGCTGAATAAATGATAGCGAAGTGCAGTGTATACTGCCACTACTAAATGAGACAAAGGACTAATGTTGTCACTTTCTTTAATCCCTTTTTTTTTTTTCAAGACAACAATGCAGTATTATTGACACAGTGACTTTGCACCCTGAATGCTCTGGCATTCATCCAAGGTTTATTACATTTTGATGCAACTGAGTGTTGGGACTTTTCCGTTGTAAGATTTCTACAAAGATGTTGTTAATTTTAGCCTTGATCCGTTTTGGAGATTATAAATTTCAAGTACCCTCTTTATAAAATTTGATGGATCATTTTTTTTTTGAGAAATGTTTTTTGATATCAAGAATTTACAAATTTAACTTATCAGTGTTGAAATTGATTTAACCGTTAAGAAGCTGATATAAATTTCTTTGTTTGACATTATATACTTGTATAATTTTCAGATTGTCCTTGTCAATATTTCAGATTGTGAACGTTCCTGATGTTCAGCCTGTGAGCCTGATCTTATAACCTTTAAAAAAAATTGGTAACTAATTTTAATAAAATATTCATATTCAATTTACAATATTTTGCTATATTTTACTGAGTAAAATATAAATGTAAGAATTTTTCATAATTAAGACTTGAGACAAATTGATTAGTAACAGATTAAAGCTTGCAGTTGTTTCACTGCATTCTTGCTAAATTAATTTATCTAAGCATGACAATTACTATGGTCTCATTAAAATAGAAAACAATGAAGCAATGAATGAGTCAATAATTTAGGGTTTTATATTTAAGGACTTGTAATGATTCGTCATTATTTGATTCATTTCAGGATAAGAAATGAACTGAAGAAATTGTCAGTCGGATGATCCTGAAGGATGGGAATAAGAATCCATAGAATGGATAAACAAGCTCAACCATTGACATCTTTTTGAAATAATGGTGTTAAGTGTATAATATATAATATTTAAAATTAACTACAATAAATTTTTTTAGAAATTATTAACCAATAACCAATAAAAACCAAAAAATATTTAAAAATAACAATATAGTCTGGACTTTTAAAAAGTTCCAAGCAAGATAGTTTTTGTGCTGTAGAGTTCCAATAAGAAAATGCGGTAATAGGAAGTTGCATGCAACTTTTTTGAGAATGGAAAATGACTTATTAAATACATAAGAATGGTACCTATCAAAATTTTAAATACACAGAACCATTAGGTACAATGAATATATATTGTATTATTCTTATTTTGTTCTAGATTTTCCCCACAAGTAACAGTTTAGTAGTGGCAGGACTTCACAGTCTTCACAACGGCACATGCAGATGACCTTTAAGAAGTTATTTTGTAAGAGCTACAAGTACTCAATATTCGATTGGCTAGCCAATCCCCAGAGTAGCACACCATAAGTCTACACACGTTTAATGACACTTTTATAAATGAGAAGCTTATTCCCCAGGCTTAGTAACGTCTGCCTGCCTATCAGCCAGTACAGTATATATCCCTCAGTCTCCTAGCTCGACCTCTTCTTGCCTTTATATGATCACTTTATGTGAGTTATATAGAAATTTAAAAAAAATATATTAAAAGATTTAAATAACTTCCCTTTTAGATTCAATTTGCTAATGTTACTCCCACAAGAAAACAGATTAATACAGATATACAGTTATCTAATGGGGTCAAATAATCAAACCAAGCTGCACAGAATTATATATTGATAACAAATACATTTTATTAATTTTGACCTTTGACTTTTACAAGTGTGTCTGTGTTTTCAAAACAACATTACAGTTGGAATATGCTTCATATGTGTTAAAATAAAGAACTTTTATTATATGTAAACTAGTGAGCCACTCCCAGCTTTACATTACCTTCACATATTAACAAACTTGAACATACAATATTTGAACTGCTATTGGAAGTAGAAAAAAAAATACATATTGAACTATGATTAAGTAAACTGATTACAGAACTAAATAAACATGTAGATACTGAATAAAAAAATCTTTATTCATTATTTACAGCATTAAAAATGTATTCCATTTAATTTATTATAATAATTAATTAGATTTAATTTGGTTCATACAACCTCAGACAGACATTTTTGGTCCGTCTGAGCATCCAACATACCAGCTGTACAAATAATATGTATGTCATTGAAATAAAATGTCAGTAACTATATTTAATATTAACTATGGCATTCACTTGGTATTTATTAAAAAGAGTGGGCGTTCATTCATTGTTTGTCAAAAGAACGGAACAAATGTAAAAATATGGGAAAAACATATTTATGGTAGATTTACCTTCAATTCAGTCCCGCGATGTGTAGTATTTCCTTGCCAAAATCTCCTTGAAAATCCCTTCACATATCCAGTTATCGACTGCTGATATTCAAATCCAGGGTTCCAGCATAGCGAACCATATCCGAAAACCCAAAAGGGTTCTTTCCTTGTTGTGCCAGGCGCGTCAGTTTCTTCTGTTAAAGAAATGCCTCTGTTGCTCTGTTCTTTGTCCATTTTTGAGGGGCGAACAAATTTATTTTTATTAAAAAATTAAGTCGTGGTGTAGACAGTAAATTCGCAGTACAGTACAGTGCGAATTTTTAAAATGCAATGCAGTGAAAGCGATGAAAGTGGTGCCCGCTTTTGATTGAATTTATCACAGATATATTTCACCTTAATATTCTACTTGTGTCTCATTCTGGGTTTTTATGCTACGCGTGCGTTACAAAACTAGCATTATAATGATAATAAAAATGAAAGTAATGAACTAAATCCACCCATTGCGCCGCTCAATCGTAAACTGACATTTATATTTTTTCTGCGAACAGCGGGACCGACTTTGTTGTAGAATAAAAATAATGGCAACCCACTGCTATGAACGTTTTGTTAAACGCAGCCAAAAGTGTATTATTTTGTTATTGCAGAACTGACGGAACTGTTTACGTTTTAGTACCTCTTAATTAATTGTCAATTTCTCTCAATTCTTAAGTACGTAATTTTTTGTTTTAGTATTTTATATATTCGGAAAATTTTGTGAAGGCAAAACTAGCAATTTAAAAATATATTATTTGAGTAATGAAACTCACAAATACGAATATTTTACACTGGCAATCTTGCGCTAACAAGGTCCAATCGCGGCTCATTGACATTTACGTCATCCATTTTTGATTGGTTAATCTAGCTGATGCAATTTTTGAAATAATTTCCTTTGCCAATCTACTCAAAAAGGCCGGAGGTATTTCAACACAAAATGTTATTTCAAGAGAATTTAGATTTTTTTTAGAAAAGAATGCCTATTTTAGATTTGTTCCTTGAGTATTCCTACAAATTTACTATTTTTACCACTCAATTTAATTACATGTAGGTATAATAAATTATAATGTATAATTATTTTATTTTAACCCTTTATTTAGGTTTTGTTTTGTTTTATTTATTATTAATCTTATATTTTTTTTTTTATTAAGTAGTTAATACTAGGCAGTTACAAAACTTACAAATTAAGCAGCTTATCCAGAAGCAGCATCTCACTTACATAAAACCACTCTAAAATAATAGTCTGTTATATTTGTATGTGAGTATCTCTCGGCCAATATTTGCGTGCAATATCTGATCTGGCTTGAACAGTGTAGTCGACAAATATTTTATTACTTTATTAAACCTAAATCGCAAAATTTCTATAAATCCGCTCATAATAGTTATTTGTTCAACTAGAGAGCAAATTTGTTTTTTTCCTGCGAGTAGGAGCGTAGCGAGTGATTCTAATATAGACTACTGAGCGAAGTGAGTGATTTAAAGGCACGAGACAAAAAAATTTGCTCTCGTGTTAATCATACAACTTTTCACACAGCGAGAAAAGCGTTACTAGGTCATCTTTAGGTAAGAAAATCAATTAAGACAATTTTAAATATTATGTTTATTATAGCCAACATTTACATAGCCATAGTCACATAAATTATAACTAAATTAATAAAAATATTAAAAGTTGAAAGTAAAATTACTGCAATTTGATTGTAAGATTGTAACAGTTTTGTTCGGAACTGTGATGGTCGTATTATTTACTTGAGTGTTAGGTAAGGGTCCCATCTCTATGTTTATACGAATGAAATAATTCGTACGAATTAAGATATTTTTCAGGGGTCTTTTCTGGAAGAAAGCTAAGTTCGGCATTTGAACCTTGAGTTCTTCTGGAGTTAGACCATCACCACTGGACGTATTCATTTTATTTATATTTAACAAAACAGTACAAAAACACCAAGACCGAATGCTGAACCAGTTTCTGAACGGCTGTGAAACTATCTTTACAGTTGGGCCGAATCTAGTCGGCTATGGCTGGACTAGCCACTAAAAAAAACAAAATTTTATTCCTGTGAGTTAAATCGCGTGTTCGAATTTCGAATCACACTCGCATCAAATCGATTTTTCTGCAAGTTTTTAGGCACCAAAAGCACCCTTTTCGTGCTGGAGAGGTGAAAAAGTAATTTATAAGGTTTAATCTTGTGGAAGAGGAAGGGGAAACCTGTGACGTTTCGCCAAGCTACATCCACTGCTTTTTCATCCTCGTCACTTTTATTGAAATACTAACTGACGTCTATGCTGCGAACTATAGACGCAAATCGTCGTCAAACCAAAATTTATGCTATGTGCACTTTTTAGAGATTCCAAATTTTAGACCTTCACTGCCTTATTTTAGGTATAAAAAAACTGCTAAGTAGCAGAGTTCCCCACCTCCATAGGATAAAGTATAAGTATAAGGAACAAGGTATAGGGAATAAGAGGTAAAAGCTGTGGAATCTGGATTGTTCTGTTATTAAATGATTATTCAGTCAGTTCGTTATTAAAGAAAGCAGAATGTACTACCATTACAAACTACCTTAAGACAGCATATGTAGGTAATCATTAATCTTCTTCCGGATGCCAAAAAAGGATAAAAAAAAATTTATTGGGAAAATAAAAAATAATTTCATTATTATGGTCCATATAATTTCATAATGAATAAATCACAATGCAATTAGTTTCTTATTTTACACATTTTTAACAGACATTGGAGTATTAACAACGAATATTTTCACTTTCCTATCATTAATACCAGGTGCATATAATGTAATTATATGCAGTACATTTAAGATAAATACATTTAAAACGTGGTAGGTAATTATTTATTATTTTACGTAGACTTTTAAAATACTGTATTTTTTATTATAACACATTCAACGCCATCGACATAAAAAGATCATATGTAAATATGAAAATGTTGACCAGGAACAAGTTGATGCTTAGTTGGCAGAATTATGTTCTCCGTGAATAATGAGAAGGTATCTCCAATGAAGAAATAATAACAGAAATGTACAGTAAGCAATATACATCAGTTAAATTATTATATGCGTACAATTTAACTTCTGTTTCTTTTATTCTGGTTATGTAATTGATTTCTGTTTTTTTTTTTTACTAAATGTACCTAAGTGGGAATATAATTGGAAGAGTATCGAATAGTGTAGGGTATTTTTGAATAAATTAAACAAAATCTTGGAAAAGTCTCCACATAAGGAAAATATAATTATATCTATTTATATTTGTTGCGTTAAAAACCAGAAACGGATCGAATAAATTAATGGATATTAATTATCCATTAATTTCAGGATAATCCATGAATTGAATTAATATTCAGGAATAATCCATGAATTGATTGGTAATATCATTGGAAATGGAAATGACCCAATTCACGAGGAAAAAAGACAGATGGAGTTATGCAATTATTAGATACCTGTTTTTTTTGTAACAGAAATGTAAAGTTTGTTAAATACAAGCAAAGAATGTGTTAAATTACATTATCTTAGAGATAAATACAATTACTATTTGTTATAAAATGCCCACAATAAATTTCTGTGACGAAAGGACAAAAGTACCTACCATCAAAAATTAACAAAATTAAACAAAAATTAAACAAAAATTTTTCACTATTGTATGACAGAGTCGATACACATGTTGATGTTTCATATTATGTTTTTATATGATGTTCAAAAAATTGTTGAAACTCACGTGGAAAATTTGTACAAAAGGTTCCTAGAATATAAGTTATGCCTCTAGTTCTTAGAATATAAACGAGGGTTTAGAATAAAAATA